>JAWNLI010000491.1:0-1200000 GCA_035042405.1 Drosophila demipolita | reverse complement strand
AAGTTTGTGTTAACTGGCTTATTTAATGTAGCGCCAAGAACTAACAGTACTTAGCTCTTAGCTTATAATTGGCGAGTCGTGCCTGCCTCCAGCAGATAAATATAAAATATAAAAAAGCGTGTGGAATTGCTTAGTGAAATTTTTTTGGGGCTTCCCATAGAAGCAAAAAACCAAAAAAAAGGCGTAATGAGTAAAAGTGTCAGCGACTTTATCTAATTATTATTGTTATTGTTTCGATTCTACAGGGGGTAGCGTAATTTTATATTATATTTGCTCTTAACCTCGTTACCACGAGCGAACCTACAACTTCAGCCGGACAATGGGCAACTGGCCAAAGAACGCACGCAGCGTGCGAAGCAGCCAAAAATGAAAGCTGTCGTCATCCAGAGTGTGGGAGGAAAAGAGAAGCGGTAACAACCTCAGCCATTGCACTTGTTAGCGTCTATCTCTGTCACACAACAGCAGAAGCACCAGCAGCGCTTCAAGCTCTCCAAGCTAAAGCTAGAAAGACAAATGACAATCCTCGTGCGCACCGTGGTTTCAGTGTCTGAGAAAACGTGCTTTGCATACCTCTATAAATACAAAGCGAAAAACATAAAATAAAAAAGAAACCGCATACTGAAAGTTTTGTCGCTTGGGGTTATCACGCCAAAGTACAGAAAAAGAAATGAAAATAAAAACAACGGTTTAATATTAAAGTAAGGCTGAAAACAGTTCGACAATTGCTCAAAATGCACGACCTGTTGTACAACAGATTTAAACATCTCTGATCCTGCAGCAATAAGGACCTTGAAAAATGTGCCAAGCCAAGCTAAGCAATGCAAAGCAAATTCAAATAGTAATTTTTTTCAATCAATTGAGATTACCGCCACTGAATTCCATTTGAATGTGAATGAGGATGAAATGTGGAACTCTGCAACAGCTGCTTATCAATAAACCAGTTGCGATTTGCTCGCCGTTTGTTTGCTTACTGGCTGTCAATTTAATCTGTCGTCGCCCCATTGCTTTCAAATACAAATTTCCACTTGAACTATTGCTGAGAGCGCTCCACATCATCTGAGCCAATTGTTACTGTTAAATATTCTATATTAAATGCTCATGCTTTCCCAAGATCTGCCAGGTAATAATATAAATACCAAGAGTGCGACATCTGCGACAGATAGATTGAGAAATGGAGACAGAGAGAGATGGATGAATGTGGGTCGTTACCCTCGTTATAACGGCACCTTATATGTCTGTGTACTCTTTATAGTTTGCTGTTTCTTTTGCTGTAGTTTTAGTTCGTATTCTTTCTTACCTTGTCTACTTTGTTTTTTATTTGTTATGCGTTAAGTCATCAACAACAAAAACACACACACATGCATGTATACATGTATACTATGACATTTAGTGCGTTTGCCGCGGCTATTTTGCGTTCGAAGTTATAAATGTTGTTGCTGTTATATAAGCGTTCTTTTGTCGTCGCCTAATGACACCGCATTAGTCCGAAAAAGTTCAAATTGTCGCCTTAAGCGCCTTCAATGGCTTTTTGATTAATGCATGATTTTACAATTTCTAACCCAATTATGAGAGGGAAAAGAAAAACGCTTATCATAATTATGATAATTATTTGCATCTTTTTTGTTTACAGACCCCAAGTTCAGCCAATTTCAATGAATTCACATCCAGATGACAAACAGTCAACGCTTGCTACTTATGAATATACTGCCTCTCATTAGGTTTTAGCCTTTTCATCCAAATTCGAGATAGGCCGCGACCGCCAATTGTCATTCACACGACGACGAATGACAATTGCCATTAATGTGAAATTAGTTCGAGGAGCATCTAAGCTTCATACATACACACACTTACATTTACTTATATGTTTAGGATGATTATTAAACGAAATTGTCGAAAAACAGAAAGTTAAAAACCGGCACATACAATGGACGCATTTAATGACAACTACCAGATGAATTTGACAAAAATGGACAGCCAAAGTTCGAGCGTCGAGCTTCGAGTTCAGGTGAGAGTGGCCCCACTGCGAGTGAAGAAAGACTCGACTGTGAGACCAGACCAGACCTGTCTGAAAAGAGCAAGAAAAGCGTGTTCATTAATTTCATGTAAAGTGAATTGTGAAAAGAATTAAATAATAGAATTTCGCTTTCATTCACTTCCCACAAGCGGCAAACACGCAATGGGCCATAATGAGTTTGGTTGTCACTTCAAGCATTTTGTCAAATGTGCAATTGAAAAGAAAGTTTAGAGTAGTTTTGTCGGTATCTTTGAATGCTTTCGCACGAAATGAACAATTTTATCACGCAAGATGCAACAACGGTAATAATAGATAGGCATGTGTAATGCGAATAGTAAAAGAAATGTTTTTAATCAATTTAAAAATAACTTCGCATTGTTATTGCAATTATTATTATTTTTTTGTTATGTATAATTGGTAAACATCAATTGGGAGGACTTGTTGTGGGACGGCGACGGTCAGACTTCAGCTTATTATCATTTTAGCAATAAGTCATAGGTGCAATAATTTTCTCAGCGGGAATTTTTTTCCTTTTTTTGTGGTGTTGCGATTTTATTCAATCGTAACTGGTTTTTCGGCATTGGCCTCACGCCTTTGTTTTTTTTTTTTTTGGTCAGGCCACACTTGATCAACAAAAATCTGCACAGAGAAAGTGAAAGAAAATACCAAAAAAAGGAAAAATAAAAAAATAAAAAAAAAATCAAGCCAACGATATACATAAAACTAAAAGTAGTGGCAATAAAAAGTTCAAACCGTATTAGAAGACAACTTTGCATGTGGCTTGAAATTGTATTCACATCTTTCTTGATGTTGTCGTTGTTATTGCTGTTGCTATCCGCTTTTGGACGCGCCAATTGGAATTTCTTCTTTTGTTTTTACTTTCACGTACGATTATGGGGGCGATTGCGGTTGATTTTGTTGCTGTTGTTGTTGTTGTGGTTATTTATGAGTTCTACTAATCTGCTTAACAACTAATACAAAAAAGTTGAAGAGGGTCAAGTCTGTGACCGCCCGCCTTTATTTAAAGAAAATAGAAATTTGATCTGTTGAGCTAGCGGTTTGTTGATGATGAAAACGAAATTGTTTACTACATTTGTTTGCTTGTATTTCTGGAAACTGGAAAATCTATTAGGAGTTCAAATCAAAAGTTATGACAGAGTACTTCACTAATAAGCTAACTGCTTATGACTTTAGGTAAAACAATTTATGAAGCAACCAGTGAAAATTAAATACTCATGATGATATGTGTGTATATTTTATTGTAAAAGATTACCGGCTTTTAATCTATCTTTCCATAAAATTAATTAGATAAATAATGTTGATCACAAGAATAAAATTCTTTAAAAAAAATTAAAATCCGATTTTAATTCTAATATAACCATTGAATAAATAACAACTAAATTATAATTAGTGAAGAACGAGTCAAATGAAAAAGAAAATGTTAAATGCGTTAATTGTTTGCAATAATGACTTTATTCGCCTTAGCATTGACAATATTTTCTGCCGAAAAGCATCTGCTCGTGTTTGTTTATTTAATTTTAATTTTCAAATCATTTTTATTTAATTATATCAATAACGATAAATAAAGCAAAATAAAAACTAGATATAGATTTGATACAAATCTGGGATTCCCACAGGGTATAAAATCTGACGAGCACACATTTGTTGTATTTGTTGTCTTTATGACGCAGCTGTTTTTAGCCTGACACTTATTGGCATGTTCGCAATTACCGTTATGAGCACAACACGAGGAAAGAGGCTTAGCCCGCTAACAATATACATAGATAATATATTTTGAGAAATGCATGCAAACGGTTTTAATTTTTTTTTTGTTTCTCTCATTTATCCCTCTTTCTCGTTTTACAGCAGCTAACGGCAATCTGCGTCATCAGCATTGCACTCAGGTGCGCCAACGCGGCGCTGTGGCCGAGCTTCAGCAGCAGCGACAGCAGCAGCCGCAGCGCTGACGATGCGCCGACGCCCAGCAAATGCGTCGGTGCGCGTGGACTTAAATATTTGTCCGGTGATGCGTTGATAGACTCACTAGACTGCCTGGGTCCGAATAACGCGCCTTATCCCAGGTATGCATTTGTGTGTGTCTTGTATGAGTCAGAGTTGTGAAGAATGCAAAACTTTCTTTTCTAACGCCTATGCCCCGTTTATCTACATATGTATTGCAGTGCGGCCGTTGCGCGCACATTCTCGAATTGGAACGGAAATTCGCGACGTGGACGTCAAAGTAAATTGCCCAGCACGTTGGATCCAGCAATAACGACGAGTGCGTTGTTGAGGGCCTACGATGAGGTGAACAATGAGGTTATCGGAAGCAATCGTTATGGTAAGTCGGTCAGCCGCAAATGCGCTAATGGTAATCACGGCGTGGCCGCAATGGATTCTATCGTTTGATTGATTGATTGATTGTCTCTGTTTGATTGATGATTGCTGGTGGTTTTTTTACAATTTTTTTTTTTGCTAGGTCGCTCGTTAAAGAACGCTACGCCGGCGCAACAGTGCAAAAGCGATACGCCGGCGAGACTCTGCAAGACGCGCTACAACACCACGGCGCCCATGTATGGCGTTAGCTTGACCTCGGGTCAGCCCGTGACCATTGTGCAAAAGTTTCCCGATCTGCTGCAGCAGGTCGTCTTCGAGGTCTGCGAGTGAGTATTAAAAAATCAAACAAATAAAAATCGAATGTGTGTGTAAATATATTGTATATATACATGCATATGTGAAGACATATACACTTGTCAAAATAAATAATAGCACCACTCTCAAAAAAATGTTTTCAACAGGCTTCTATAAATTTGTCTGTTTAACAAAATCATACGATTTAATTCGATTTAAGAAGTGGAATGAGTGTCTACAAAACCATTAGCCAATACCTAATACTTGCACAGCTACTTTTATAGTGCCTTCGATTCCATTGACCATTTTACTTTTCAATATATCTCCTTTTATGATTTTTTCAGCTTTAAGTACATTAATATACATATTCATATAAAGTTGCAAATATAAAATCATAAGAAATGCTTTCAAATCGTATGAATACGTTTTTAGAAGTGAACACCAAGTGAATCCATAACCATAAAATAGTATTTACCGTATTTTACTTATTTAAATTTTGGGAACGAAAAAAAAATATCAGAAAACTTAACAAGGACTATTAAACATCATAATTTGAAAAAATTGCAAACCTAATGATTTCTTTTTTTTTCGATACTGTGTATATATATAAACATTATCCCATTACGAACATTATCGATAAACTTATAAACGATTTGCAGCTTTTCATTTATTATTGGTTTTCTTTGGCTTGCTAATCTAATAAATCTTCACTATTTGCAGATCCTCCGAATGCGATGTGGTACGCGGCGAGTGCACGCAAACGTATGTGCCGTATTTGTTTCTGGTTATACCACTTGGCCCCGTAACGCTGACCGGGCAGGATTATGTGCTTGTTGAGAGTGGATGCGTTTGCAAGCCGAAGTATTCGACGGGCGCCGCTCAGGAGCCGAACATGATCCCGTAGAGGGAAGGAGTGGGAGACGGGAGGTGGAATCGTGGGATTCGAAAGTGTTATCCTCACTGGTACACAACAGCAACCAAAAGAACTGAGCGAGTTTACGTACGATGTCGATGTGCTTAAGTGTGCAATTATTTTTCGTAGCAAAATCAAATGTTCAATGTTATTTATTATTCGTTTCTAGTTTGTCTCTCTTTATCTCTGCCTGTCGCTGTAAAAATGGAATAGATTTTTGCTCGAAAAATATTGCTAGTATTAAGTTTTAAATTAAAATTAATGCATTTAAATTTAATACACTAAATGCGCGCACCATCAGCTGCAATACAGATTATTAGATTTGTAGTCAAAAAAAAAAGAAAAGAAAGCAAAACCGACAAATGAAATGAAAAATTTATCTGGAAAAACACACAAATTTAGATTATATTTACAAGTAGTAAATTAATGATAACACCCATTTTTTAACGTTTTGTTAAAATGTAATTGTATGTACTAATTTTAATTGAATTAAATTATTTAAAATAAAACTTGGCTGTTGCCGCAGCGAATTTAATTTAAACTGATACGCAATTGTTCATAACACAACAATAAAATATTGCCGTCAAGATGCGAAGTTTTCTCTATTTTAAATAAAAAGTTATCGAAATGAACATTTTTTAAGCTTGAAATCAGTTACCATGGCCCAATGAAACTCACCACTATCGATAATTTTGTTGCGGTTAAAGTGAATGCGCTCCCTTTGAAACTATCGTCTCATCCCTCGACTGCCGTGTATCGTTTTACTTCGGGCCAGCACTAGCTACACGCATAAATTTTTAGCGAAAACTTAGAAAAAGGCCAATTAAAAGCTGTCCAAATTTACAGCAAGTGCAATATTGTGTTTGGCGACGGATTAAGATTGTATTATTATTGCAGTTATTGCAACGGAGTTTTGTTTTCGTGTGCATTTATCGCACCGCAAACTTAGTCGCCCCGCACTTGCACTAACACACACACGCCGAGTGTGTGCGTGCGTGTGTGTGTGTGTATATGACAATTTTTGTTGCGTGGTGCCGGGTTACAGTTACAATTATTACAACATTATTTTTGTTGTTGATTTGCGAAGCGCGTGCATCGATTGTGTGGCATGATATATAAAAACACAGAGAAATAAAAACAACGCAAATTGTTGGCCGGTACCCCAGTCAAAAACCACGTAACACTAGCTAACTGACTGCAAGTGGCTCCCATCTCAAAATGATGTTCACGGTACGTTGTTGTTACGCCTTGTGTTGAGTTGTGCTGCGTTTAGCCGAGGGGTTATTATCATACATATACAGCAGCAGCCGATGCCGATGCCAATACAATCGATAAACTGCAGAGCTGCATACAAAAAAGAAGAAGATAGCGCCGCAAAAATTTGAATGTATTTTTGTTGTTGTTATGGGTTGCTTATGTTTTGTGTGTGTGTGTTTGTACACTCAAGTAAGCCAGTGTTTTAAAATTAAATATAATATTTGTTTCTTATTGGCTTAGGGCACCAATCAGCAGCAGGACACGCGCTTCAGCGACAAGGAGAAGAAGCTAATGAAGCAAATGAAATTCGGGGATAGTCTGAATAAGCGCGTGGACATGTCCAAGGTTAAGTTGGATGTTTTGCGTCCCTGGATAAGCAAGAAAATCACCGATATCCTGCACATTGAGGACGATGTTGTCGTTGAATTTGTTTACAATCAGCTAGAGGAGGACAAATATCCGTGCCCCAAAAAGATGCAAATCAATATGACTGGCTTTCTCAACGGACGCAATGCCCGCCAATTTATGGGTGAACTCTGGTCGCTGCTGCTCTCCGCCCAGGACAGCGACAGTGGCATTCCGGCCGAATTCATACAGCAGAAGAAGGACGAGATACTCAAGCGCGAGGAGGAGCAACAGCAACAAAAGCAACGCCAGCATCATCAGCAGCAGCGCCAGCGTGAGTCGACACGCTCCCGTACTCGGTCACGTTCGCAGTCACGAACGAGGGATAAGCAGCGACGCCACGAGAGATCCAAGTCTCATTCACGCAGTCGCTCCATCTCCTCCAAAATGTTGGCTGCCTCGTCCAGCAACAACAACAGCAGCAGCAACAACAATAACACTGCGGCACCGCCGCCCATCAACAATGCAGCACGCGAAGCTGCCGCAAATGCAGCGGCACGTTTACGTAAACGAGGTGCGGGTGGTGGTGCTTCGCCAGTTGCATCAACTGGCACATCAGCGGGTGCGACAACAACAACAGGAGCAGCAGGAGCTGGAGCAGCAGCTTCTTCATCGAGCACATCCAGAGAGCGGCGTTCGAGTCGCCGTCGCTCACATTCCCGCTCACGATCCAATCGCTCAGCGGATGCGGCTGGTGGCACAGCAAAGACTCTGAATGGACGGCACTCTGTGGCAAAGAAGTCGTCGCCGCTGTCCTCGGCAACCAAATCCAAAGCCAAATCCCGTTCACGTTCGCGCTCATCGCGCAGTCGCACCAGGTACAAATCAACTCAAAAAGCTGGTTAAAGAAAAAATAACAGATCCACATTTAGTAGTTGGTTTTACCAGTTTCTATGTTTCTTCTATAAATTCTTTTCAATATTTAGATATTTTTAATTTAAAAAATGAGCACTACTCACAAATAATGTTTTAAAATGTGTGTTTTTAGATTAAAATTGGCTTTTTTTTTTAATACTTTTTTTTCGCAACTATATGTATATATATATATATAAATATGTATACATATATATAAATATATATTTATATATATATATATATAAATATGTATGTCATGTGTAACGATTTGTATATATGCTTATTTTGATACTTTTGTGTATTGAAAATTGCAACTTTATAAAAACTTAATTACGCAAAAATAGCTTATTTTATTTCTATATATATATAGATATATGATCATAAATGTTCTGATGATTCACATTCTACATTCTTATTTGGATATATATATTTGTGTCCTGCGATATTTTAACATCAACGTGCTTAATTACTCAATTGGGAACTTCAAACTTTTAAATTATTTAAAAGCAGTTTTTTTTAAATTCTCATTTAACTTAAATTTTATTATTTTAATATCTATTTATCTGTTAAAGAAGTGTCCAACAATGTTTCTTATTGAAAATGATTTTTAATTGATAACTTTTTTATACCTTGCAGATCACGCAGTGGTGGCAAAGCCGGATGCAAAGGCTCTCCAGGAGACAAGGGCTCGACAGCGGCGCGTTCCCGGTCCCGCAGCTCATCCCGCTCCTCGGCTCGGAGCAATCGTCGCCGACGTAGCTCCCGCTCACGGGCCAGCAGCATCTCGCTCTCGCCCGAGCGCCAGCAGGATCAGCAGTTTGAGCATCGGCGCAACAAGAACAGCGTACAGAATAAGCGACAGTATCGCAATAACCGAGATGATTCCGCCAGTTCCATAGAGCGTGGCGATGCTCGTGCACGCCAATTCGGTGGAGGAGGAGGAGGCGGTGGTGGTGGAAGACGCCCGCCGCCACATGGCAGACGCTTCTCGCCACGCGGACGCAGTCCCATGCGCCAGGACAATGGCGGTGGTGGACGTTTCCAGCGCTCCAATTCGCGACGTCGTTCGCGCTCCCGCATGCTATCCAGATCGCCCATGCGCTACTCCAGATCACCCAGGCGGTAAGATTCCATATTGTATATATACAATTTATCAAATTTTTTTATTAAGTTAGTTAAAGCTAAAGTCAGTCAAAATACAAAACGTAGAAATGCAGAAATGTACAATATTTTTTTATTATTTATTTATTTATTGCCATTTAAAGTCAGCTAAAAATAGATTCAATTGAATTAACAATAGATTCAATTAAATAAAAAATCAATTTAATTTAATTTACGTTAAACAAAATATAACTTATTTATTATATTAAAACCCAGAAAAACTTAAGCATTTTATGAAATTAAACTAAATTATCTAATATAGAAAGCAGGTAAATAAGCAATTTATTCAAACTTTCTGTTTTAATGACCATTTTTATCATCAAATTATCATTAGCATTTTTCGATGATTTTTCTAAAATGTTGATAACCAATTTATTTCGATTACTGTGTGTGTCAAGAACTCTCTGAGCTTTTAATCAAAAATTTGTACGATAATGAATAATACTAGATTTGAAAACTAATCACAAAATCAATTCAAGAAACTAAACGTTGCGCTAAAAAGAGGAAAAAAAAAACGGAAAGCAAAATGTATAGGAAATTTGTGCATTTCAAAGTATACAATAATCGGGGACATAACTATCCTTATGTGTATGTATATTCCAGAACTGCAACGGCTAACAAATTGATTTGCTAGTAATTCTAATTTTGAAATATATAATTTTAAGTTTTATTTTATATTTATGAAGAGGATGGTAAATTTTTCAATTCGACGTGTCAAAATTAGCAATTCAATTTTCGATACATTTTACTCGATACTATATTTTTGACAGTTTCAATATCGGGTTTCAACTGTATTTTCTAATGAAAAATTTTAATTATTTTTCTGCATACAGATTCAACAATCGGCGTCGCTCGTCGCCGATGCATTTTCGTGGAGGCGCCGGCGGGGGTGGGCGTGGACGAGGCGGCAATCCGCGCAACATGTGGCAGCAACAGCAGCAGCAGCAGCTACACCGCGGCAATAGTCCCAACAATCATCGGGGTGGCGGCGGCGGAGGCGGTCGCATCCACTGGCAGGCTAGGCAGAATAGTCCCAATGGCGGCGGACGTCGCTTTGTCGACCGACGTCAGTCGCCGTCGTCGCAGCAGCAGCGCCGCTACTCCCGTGATCGTCGCCAGTCGCCGCAGCAGCAGCAACCGCAGTCGGGTCAGCAGCAGCAGTTCCGCAAGCAATTTTCGCCTGGGCGTCGCTTCGACCGTCGCGGTTCGCCGCCAGCCAACTTTAATCGCTGGGATCAGCCGCGTCAGCCGTTGCGTAGTCAGCAGCAGCAGCAGCGTATGGGTCGCTCCAGTTCTGGCAGCGTCAGTCCACCGCCGCCGCGTCGCCAGCAGCAGCGCAGCGTAAGTCCAGTGCCGCCGCGACGTCACAGTCGCTCGCGCAGTCGTAGTCAGAAGAGTCGCAGTCAGCAACTTAGTCGCAGCCGCAGTCAGCGACGCAGTCGCAGTCGTTCCACTTCAAGGCAGCCGCAGCGCCGCCGTCGTTCTGTGGAATTTGCCGGTCCTTCTGTCAACACCATCGATCTCTGTCGCGAGGAGCAGCAGCAGCAGCAATCGCAGTCGCTGCGCAAATCGGAGTCTTTGCAGCAGCCGCCGTCGTCGCAGCCACCGTCGCAGTCGCAGCCGCCGTCACAGTCACAGCGACGCCGCAGCCTTGCCAGTCTGTCGCGCACGCCGTCGCCGTTCCTTAAATCACTTGAGCGCAGCGCCGCGGCGGCAGCGGCGTCGGCACCAAAGAAAACTCGCAGCGGCGGCAACAAAAGTCACAGCAGCAGCTCCGACAGCAGCGTTGACGACAGCGAGGACAGCGATGACGACGACCAGCAGCAGCAGCATCTGCACAAGAAGCAGCAGCAGCGTCAACAGTCGCGTCGCGGCGCCAAAGCGCCAAAATCAAAGTCTGCGTCTGCGTCGGCGAAGTCGTCAAGTAACAAGGCTAAAGCGCCGCGCAGCTCTGCCAGCAGCAGCAGCAGCAGTGAGCAGCGCAGCGACGATGACGACAGCAGCGATGAGCGCCGGGCGACAAAGAAGAAGCAGCAACAGCTGGTTGTAAATCAGAAGCGTAAAGAGGAAACCATAACGACTGTGGCGTCATCGGAAAAGCAGCGACGTAGCGGGGACAAGAAACTGCAGCGCAGTATTTCAAATGATCTCCTGCCAACGGAGGCATTAATGGCGGAGAACAAGCAGAAAAGCTCGGACCGAAGCCGCAAGCGAAGTCATAAAAAATCAAGAAGCAGGGTTGTTGGTGGAGGGGGAGGTGAGGCCAGTGAATCGGAGGACGAACGTGTGCCAAAAAAGAAACGTAAGAAATCAAAGAAAGCGGCCGATACAAGTGAAAGCGACTCGGCGTCGGAGTCCGAGTCGTTATCGAAGCAGAAAAAGAAACACAAGAAGCATAAGAAGCACAGCAAGAAGAGCAAGAAGCATAAGAAGCATAAGCGAAAGAGCAGCAGCAGCGCTAAGCATCGACAAGACGCAAGCAGCTCAGACGCCAGCAGCGGTGACTGCGGCGGCGGCGATGGCGACGTCGAAGAGCTTTCCACGAAGGCTGCCAAGCGAAATGGAAAGTTGCCGTTGCTCATCACTGGCATTCCCGGCATCAATGAGGATCTGGAGAAACAGCTGCGCGAACGTGCACTCAAATCCATGAAGAAGTTGGACTGAAAAACAAACAACAGCAAAAGGAAGAACATCAAGAAAAAGAACAGCTACAATAAACTGGCTAAACTAAAAAGATAAATGAAATAACGTTAACATAAATGCGAACTCCCTCATAAAAAAAGATACATATGCATATGGACAGACAGACACACTGAGAGACGGACCGACAATTAGACAGACACACATAGCCATTTAAATACTAACGTAACATACATATTTTCATACTACACATTAATTAACATTTCTAACAATGTATTTCATTCACTTTAAGTCTCATTGCGCGTCAGAACTAATATAAGAGGACTTTGTGCATGATAAACAAATTTTTTGTATTATGTACAAAAACCAAAACAAAAAAAAAAAACAAAATATTTCTCAAAACAAAAACAAGTAAAACAAATATACAAAACAAAAAGAGAAAACAAAATACATAAAGAAAACGCAAAACGTTTGGCAAAATGTAAGTTGCTGCAGTTAAATCGCAACCATGTTTGCTTAGAACACTACTGTTTAATGTCTAAGTAGGTTTTACAGAATGTAATTAATAATACCTAAAACGAAAATTATGTGAGTTTGAAAGCATTATTAATTATTAAAATACATACAACAACAAAAAATAAACAATTGTAAAAGAAATCATTAACACTTTGAATTCCGAAATATTGAGGGCGCGCTTCATACAACCCTAATCATACGTACGTTATGCAACATTGTTTTCGTTGGCGCTGGTCACACTAACTGAAACGCGATGGCAACGCTGCCAACAGTTGTCAAATGCTTTGACAGCGTACCAACTTCCTTTCCTTTTTTACGTATCGTACGAGATGGTAAGACTTAAAACATAAATGCGATTTAAATACGCTGCCATCGACGCGCAATACAAACAAAAACGCAGTGTAAAATAAAAAAAATTACGCTACAAACTATGCGATTGTTGAATATGTGAGCATTTATGTGAAAGTGCGTTTGCTTAACTGAAAAACTTCGAGTTTTTGTTTGTTGTTGCCGTCGTTGAAAAAAAATTCAATTAAAATTGTGTAAAATCTTTGTAGGCTCGTGGTCCTAAGAAACATTTGAAGCGCTTAGCGGCACCCAAGGCATGGATGTTGGACAAATTGGGAGGCGCCTTCGCCCCCCGTCCCTCGACCGGTCCACACAAGCTGCGTGAATCGCTGCCGTTGTTGATCTTCCTGAGAAATCGCCTCAAGTACGCCTTGAATGGCGCTGAGGTGACCAAAATTGTCATGCAGCGTCTCATTAAGGTCGATGGCAAGGTGCGCACCGATCCCACCTATCCAGCGGGATTCATGGGTGAGTCGTCGAAGCGAAGTCCAATTTGAAATTGGCATTTAGTTATATATATTATGTATTTTATTTATTTACTTATTCATTTATATTATTTTTTATTATATATCATAATTTTTTAGATGTTATCACCATTGAGAAGACGGGTGAATTCTTCCGCCTGGTCTATGATGTCAAGGGTCGTTTCACCATTCATCGCATTTCCGCTGAGGAGGCCAAGGTAAGAAAAAGCGAATACGAAAAGTTCACCACTTAGAATAAGTTAATTGTGGGCTTCATCGAAGACCGTTTAGTGTTTTTTTTATCCATACGCTAATTGGTTCAAAATGCAGCCTAAAGCAATTTTTGATACGACGGTCTCTGATTCTTAAGCATTTTGTCAGCTGTTTCAGTAACTTTTACGTGCAATTACAAATCAACCTAACTCAGTTATAAGCTATACTATGTTTAAAAGATTTCTTTATTAAATACGTTTATTATATATTATTTAATACTCTTTATCTGGCTATTGCAGTACAAGCTGTGCAAGGTGCGCAAGACACAATTGGGTGCCAAGGGTGTTCCTTTCCTGGTTACGCACGATGGGCGCACCATCCGCTACCCCGATCCGCTGGTGCATGCCAACGATACGGTTCAAGTGGACATTGCATCCGGCAAGATCACCGACTACATCAAGTTCGATTCGGGTAAGTGCTAAACAGACTTTTTTGATGACTATTATTGGCTGGTTCGAAGACCACAAAACGCATTCAAATTCAAGTTGCGTGGTTCAAAAACAAAGCCCAAAGCAATTTTTGATACGACGGTCTCTGATTTGTGCATTTTATCAGCCAATTCAGTAACTTTTACGTGCAATTACATTTAAACCAAAACAAAATCAGACTGTAATAAAAAACATATTTAAATTCGCAGGCAATCTGTGCATGATCACCGGAGGCAGGAATTTGGGACGTGTTGGCACCGTTGTTAATCGTGAACGTCATCCCGGCTCTTTCGATATTGTGCACATTAAGGATTCGCAGGGACATGTGTTTGCCACTCGCCTGACGAACGTTTTCATCATTGGCAAGGGCAACAAGCCCTACATCTCTCTGCCTAAGGGCAAGGGCGTCAAGCTGAGCATCTCGGAGGAGCGCGACAAGCGTTTGGCCGCCAAAACCCACTAAATAAAAGGCCAGCCAGAGGACAAGAGTAATGAGGATTTTTACTTTTTAGCATAACTCTGTACGTTAAGCTACGGAATTACAAAAACAACGTAAAGAAAAAGTATTTGTTGTATTTTTTATGGAGTGGCTATTTTCGCAAATTTATAGTGTACTAAGTAACACTGTTTTAACAGCTCTAAATAATCGCCTTGACGCGTGTTTTATCGGAAGAGCAATTTTTAAGTTGCAATTAAATTTTATTGCGTCTTATTAAATTTTGAAAACAATTCATGTTTTTGGAAATCATGGGATGTGAACATTATTTATATTTCTAATTGTATTACCTCAGGTTTTCAGTTTGGCGCGAAATTTCTTTGGCTTACCAGTGATCAGTGTTGTCAAACGTTTTGAGAGCAGGGCTGCAAAGCATGGCTGGTAAAATAATTGTATTTATCGATAATAAGTTGGGTCTTTGTGTGTAATGCAGTGAAAGGCTTGCGCACTGGAAAAATTAGTTAAAAAGAAACTTGGCCGTCAACTTACCTACTGAAGTAAATCCTAGGTAACTAATACTAATAATTCGAAGCCATATAAATGCTGGCAACTACTGTGTACATGTGTGTCTGTGTTGGTCTGTCTTGCACCCGCATACGTACGACGTACATATGTTTGTGCATATGTGTGAGTGTGCGTGTGTGTATTTGGTCATATGTTAGCTTGTCTGATAAACTCTGTGCTTAAAGTGAATCATTTGCTTAGCTCGCAGTTCTAGTTTGTTTGCTTGTGTAATGCGAGGTGCGTTAGTTTGTAGATAATTGCGGTATGCTTTGAGGCCCCCAACACGGTATAACTTAAATTCAAGTTCTTTGTATTCGCAGACAGAACACGCCACCCACTAAAACAGAAAAAACCGAAGACAAATCAGAGGCAGATCTGAAGTGATTTAATTTGTAACGAGGAACCACAGACAGAGAGTAGGGCTGATATCATGTCGCAGGCACTCAAAAATCCCACTGGAGGAGGCAGCACACATCGTGATTATGGTGCCACATCGAGTGCCACACCCGAGGTTAGCTTTGCGGCTGCCTCAAATTCGGGCAATTCAGGTTTCAGTCCGACAGAGTTTGTTTCGTTGAGTGAGAATATTGCCCACAATATCACAGCGATCGATAACGGAACCAAGCTTCTGGAGAAGCAACTTAAAATGATTGGCACGCCCAAGGACTTGAAGGCGTTGCGCCAGAAAATTCATACCATCAATACAAAGACCAATAACTATGTCCAGGAAACTAGCAGCGACTTGCAACGGCTCGTTGTGCGTCATGGCGATCGCCAGCAGAAATTGCAGCTGGAAAAACTTAAAGAAGAGTTTCAGAACGTTGTCGAGAAATACTCAACGCAGCAGAAGCTAATTTCGCAGGCCACCCGGCGTAGTTATCAGGCTGCCGCCGCCGAGCAGGAATCTGAGATCTCTGTCAGATCGCAGCTGCTGCAGGAGGAGCGGGAGGAGCAGGCGGACCTCGTGCACCAACTCGATATGCTGAGGGAACGTGAGATCCAAGTAAAACAAATCGAAACGGACATCATCGATGTGAATGTCATCATGAACAAGCTGAGCAGCTTGGTCGCTGAGCAGGGAACGTTGGTCGGTGAGTACAAACATTCCATAAAGATTAAAGAACCTATTAAATTTTGAATATGTTGTCATATCAATTTCCGGCTTCGATCAGCTGTTAGATTATGTATTTAAAAAGTAAAAATTTGTTTAAACTAAATTAAAAACGTAATTTAATTTAAAATTTAAATTAAAGCAATATTTAAATATAAAAATCACCTAATAATTAAGATTAAATTAACAATAAAATCGAACATTACATTTAAATGAAACAAATATATATAAAATATATAAAAAATGTCTGGGGATTTAAGTTAAAAAAGTTAAAACTATTTTAAACTCAGTAAAAAATAAAATTATTTATTACACTTAAATTACAGAAATAAGATAAGATAACTGGGGATATTTAAATTGATATGGGTTCACAATTGGTTGCAAACCAACAAATAATTTAATTAAACCCAACCACAAATAACCTAATGTATGTATTGTAACAGAAAGTTTTAAAATATGAATAGGAATGTTCTTATATTATTCCATTTATGATTTGCAGGCACAATCGAGACAACCATTTCACAGACGGCCGATGATGTGGAGGATGGGCGCAGGCAATTGGAGATAGCGGCTACGAGTCGTAATAGCTACCGCCGTAAGGTACTAATAGTTCTAGTGATTGCTGTGATAATAGGATTAGTCGTAACTGGCCTTTTAGTCGGAAAATTGAGTTAATTATTTGATATATGTTTCACACTGAAAAGCATAAACATCCACACATCTAATAATTCATAAAAATTTTCTAAAACTATTTTTATAAAAAATAAAATAATGCATTAATCACAAAGTGAGTAAAAAAGCGCGCGCCAAGCGAGCAAAGAAAAAAACAACATAAAACATAAAATACAAATACGAGTTTAAATCGGAAGCGCGTTGTAGATTTTAGTTATGTGTATGAAAATAATAAATATAGTTATAAATATACATATATGTACAACAAAACAAAAAACCCATTTAAAATTATATAACAACTTATAATATTTAGCGCTTTTAAATGTTAAATTATTATCTGTTAAAACAAACATCACAATAATAATAATTTGCGTTTTGCATTGAATGTAGATTTTGTTTTTGTAGTGGCAAAAGATAATATTCGATGAATAATCGCTCTGTTTTCGTTTCTGATTGTTTGTTAAAAAAATTAAAAGATTCCAGTATGTTAATTTCTATTTACTTATAATAGATGCAAGTTGTTTTCAGGTATACAGTAAGAACTATCTTCTGTATAAATATTTACAACGAAAGTGAATTTAAAAATTCGGTTTTTTTTTGGCAAGGATGAATTACTATCAGAATATTAAATGCGTTAACATGCTCACTTTCGCGCTAACATTTCGATAACATATCGGTATACTTAGCCCACACGGCTTGTCGGCCATCAGCTGTGTAAAATAAAAACAATCATACAAAAACGTGCTTTCGGCGTAGTTATTGTTTATTATCAGCAAAATGCCACAAGGTAAATTTAAGAAAGCAAAATTACCGGCTGCCATACAAAACAAAAAGAAAAAGCAGAAACAAGCAGCATTCACACGTCGACCAAGTGAGTACATCAACTATAACGAAGAATTATTTAATTAAATTTTGCATGCATTTTACAGATGCTCCCATCCAAGCGAAGAAAGGAAAATTCAATGAAACACAAAAAATTAAAGCGGTAATTTCAAAATCGGTTAACAAAAGTGTCGAAAGCGAACTCCGTTCGCGTGCAAACGAAGGATACATACAGCTAAGCAAAGCCCAGGAAGCCGTCGCCAAGCATCATGCAACACAGGCAGCGGCAGCAGCAGCCGCCAGCACAAGCAAAACTGTTGAATAAATCTTACTTAGTTTTACTTAGTTTAAATTCTATATAATTAAAGAATGCTAAATTTTACAACATTACTTGATATGCTTCTCATTGTAAGACGGTATTGCCAAACTAAATTCCTGGGGTTACATATTTTATTGTGCCTGCATGAATCATAAAGAATGATTTTGGAATATTCAGGAAATTTATTAAGTTTTAAATTTGATAAATGAAAATTAATATCTCTTTATAATTAATGACAAACCAATTTATCGGTTAATTAATAATTTGAGTATTCTCTCTAAAAACTGGGTTTTGCATTTCCAAATTTCAGGACGCGTTTTCTTTAAAATTAAAAGAAAATATGTATGCATGTAGGTATGTATATTGAATAATTCGTTTACTTAAATTATTATTAAGCATTAATATTACTAGATTTAAAACCGCTTTTATAATTCATATACTTTGAGTGATTTTTATCACATACATACAACAGCACAATTTTGATATGCCAAAGACTCTAGATATATTTTTATAGTCTTTGGTTGTCCCCTTATTTTCGTGCAATTTTTAATGGGTGCCGGGAGTAATTTAGAGTGGGGGCGTACGAAAAGCGTCCCCTCGAATCGAGTGGTGTTGTAATTGCAGGCTGAGTGCAATGCATTTGCATGCTGCTGAATATGCAAAGGACACTTCAATTTTCGCAACATAAAACTAAAAACGTAAAACGTAAAACGTTGAGAGCCCACCGCACTCAAACACCCCAACGGTGCACCTGGTCACACCTGGCTGCTGTCGCCGTGTGAGCGGAAGAACGAGCTCATTTGCATGCGATTGACAGGTGGTGGGTGTGGATGGAGAACGGGATGGGGGGCGGAATCAAAGTGCAATACGAATCAGCATAGAAAAACAAAGACAACAATTGGATTGACAGCGGATTTTCGCGTTATTCCATGCGGGGAGAAAGCGAACTAATTAAAAGCGCATCAAAAGTGCCAAATTTGCATAGCAAACGAAACGAAACGCAGCAAAAATTAAATGAAATTTGTTAGTTTCACATTTGCCCTTTTTTTTCTTATTGCGTTTTTATTTTTCTTTTCACTTTTCATGCTGTCAATGTCGAACAAGTTTTTTTATGAGTTCAATGTGCAGTGGAGGCGAAGGTGGAGTTCTGGTTTCGGTTGGCGAGGTGAGAGGAGGCTACACGCCAAATAAATGTCAGCGCAGAAAACTTTGTTGGAAAACTATTTTGATAATTAAACAAACACAAACTAATTGCGATAAGTAGCAAAATGACTTACTAATTTCGGAAACATTCCTTCTGCTGCGGGGAGCCCTAAACAATGCAAATGTTAAAGTTCCATGTTGCTCGCGCTTATAATAATTATTATTTTTACTGGTCGTGTAGCTATTATACTTGGTCAGCACAACATGCTCCCCTCTTCATATTATAACTTTTTTATGTATGCAAACTGCAGTTATGGCTGGTGAATATAATTTAAACTATCCAATCTAGAGGAAAAGTTGGAAGATGTTGCAAGAAAGCTATCAGAGAGGTGCCATAATTATTAAATAATACTCTGCCCGAATTCAACAATCGAATACATCTAAGGAAAGTTATAGAATTAAGAGTTCTGAACGTAACCTGCCTGAAGCGAAAAGTCTGCCAAAAAATTTTTGATGTTGTTGATGTGTACTGCTTGGTATTAAAATAGTTTGAATAATGATGAATTAATACAAATTGTATGTGCTGATATTTCAAGTAAATTATTTTCGGAGAGGCGTTTGCTTACCTGTATCCACAGACTTATCGTACACCCAATCGAAATTTACCGAATCGACTACCAATACCAATCAAAGCAAATATTGGGTAACTTGGAAAGTAAATTATCATCAATAGAAATCAATCTCGGTTAACATACACAGAAAAAATGCATATTTATTCATATTTACTAAATTAAATATTTAATTTCTAAGACGTGAACATCTCGTATTAGGGATACCATGAATTTAGGATATCACCTAGTTGTGTTACTTATTTGTTAAAAAAAAGAATTTTTCCCAAATGAAAGATATTAAATATATGTATTTAAAATCAGAATACTAAGAAATGTATAGATGGACTAACATATCGAGAGCTTAAGGATATTATGGTATCTGAATTCTACATTTTAAAATCGGAAGATGTTGAAATGACTGATAGATTCAAGTGACTTATGCAGTTATCAATATCATCTGGATTCATCACTTTTACACAAAGGAGACTTTTTAAAAACTAATATTTTAGATACAAAATCAAAGATTAATAAAAAATGATTGACGGATTTACGCTTGTTGTAATTCCCACACAGCTTAAGAAATGCACTTTAATTACAAATATTTTCAATAATAGGACACCCACACTGCTGCACTCAAAGGATAACGAGCATTACAAAAGCGGAAATGACACGACCAAACATCCCTCACAAGTTTTCCATTTAAAACATATTTGAGCGCTGCGATTAATGCTCAAATGTGTGCCTTGAGCAGGCCGCACAAAAGCATTAAAAAAAGGAAAAATTATATATTTGAATATCGACGTGTGGCCATTGTCCAGCGGCCAGAATGGAATGTCCAGCCGTGCCTACCTGCGGCTACCCCATTGTGTGCGAGGCGCGCATGTAAATTTGTCCAACTGAATGCAAAGACAAACACTTGAAACGTTGAAAGACAATCGGAAAAACGGCCGACAGTTTGTGGCCACCTGCGGCATTTATTTATTTCGTTTTTCGCTTTTTTTTTTTTTTTGCATACAATTGCAACTTGGCCAAGCGACCTGTGTGTGAATTTTGATTTATTCGACAATGACAATACATATATATATATATATACATATATATATATATATATATATATATATATATGCATAGTTTTCAGCTCTGTTTTCAGCTAAGGCCTACATTAAATTTGCAGTTTTTCTCATTCGATAAATGGTAATGTATGGCATGAAAATAAGCTGTCAAACGAACTCTACAATAGAAGTGGATACGATTCAATTGTTTGGTGGTGCAGTTTAAAAATGCTGAAAAGGATGGTTTATAAAGTGGATATGGCTGAGTCTCTACTCAAGCTACGAACTCTTGATTTTCCGGCTATTGTACAAATGAATTCTAATAGTTAAAAAAATGCCAAATAAAAATTGGCAAAAGAAGATATGGCAACCATATGATAAAAAATATATTTTATATATTCTCTAAGAGTCCATTGTTTTGGTCGCAGAAAATAAAAGAAAATGTATATATCCCAAATTGCATTATTTGTAAAACTGAAATTCTTTTTTCGCTGCATTGCATTGCATTGCATTGCATATACAAAGGCCTAAAGGAAGAATCGAAAGCCACGACTTGGACAACATACTTTGTATTTTCACATTTTAATGCTTATCTAATATATGCAACATTTATTTAGGGTTTCGTTGGGTGTTATTTCCTTCAACACATCCACCATACACAAATTGAAATGCGAAGGCTTCTAAATCGCACGCTTAACTATTATATAATTTTATACCCATATGTTTTATGGAGCGCAACAATGCTGATATCAAACTGTATCTACAACTTCAATTTAATTATAAGCCGCGCACGGCTCATCAAAATTTCTGCAGCTAGTGTTACAGGTGCAAATACAGAACTTCGGAGTCCGCATCGGCAGTCGGCACTTTGCCCGTTGTCAGTCCTGACCGATCCCAGCTCATTTTCGGTTCCACATTATTATTATCCACGCTTTGTGGCCCGGTCTCTGTCCCTGTCTGGTCAGGTTGTTCGACTTTGCCGGCCGCGATACAATTCATTTGCAAAGCGTATCCAAAAATGCTGATGGGATTATTATATGTTGCTCTTGAATGTTGAACTGCAGGTGGAATCTCAATACACCTGTGTGTATGTGTGTGATCAGGTCTTTATCTTTTTAATGTCGTGGATTGCTTTGTGTTTTTCTTAAGGCATTAATTTATGTATTACAAGTTAGAAATCCGTGTGGACAGGGGAAGTTGCCTGCCCCTGCTTATTGGATACATATTTTTGTGGCACTCATGCTACAGAAATGTATAATTTGGTATTGCTAGTGAAATTGCTGATTATGAATGGTAGTAGTAATTTAAGGACAGACGAGGGAAATACAGTGGATTGACGCCTGGGAATTCGGCTGGTGCGAATGTGGGAAAAAGTTTTCAGAGACACTAAATTCATAACAGATATTTTTGATATCTCTTCTAGATTTCTTGTCTCATTCAGTTAAAAATATTATAAATAATGTCAAAAAGCATTTTTATATAGTGATTTCATTAGGGGAAAATAATATTAATATATCTTATTGAATTCTTGTCTTTTAAATACAGCTTTTATGATTGCAGTAAACATTATATAATATACAAAATTCTTTGAAACAAATAAATAATACTTTCCAATCAAAACTGCTTTTCCTAATGAAGCTATTGATTTGTTTTGAAATTATTACCTTACAATTTTCTAAATTTGCGTTATCTATAAAAATTAGTAAATTAATGTGGATATAAATATTAAAGAACTGGGATGCTTTTTACTTCCGCCGGCTGCCATTTCAGCTAAAACGGAAGAAAAAAATCTGCTGCAAAAAGCGTTAACCGGATGTAAATGAAGGTCCAGCTGCATGCCGAACTGCAATTGTCATCAATACACCATCAACAACAACAATACCAGCAAGGACTACAAAGCCAATTCAGAAAAACAATGGCCAGCGGCAACAGCAAAAACAACCAAAGGCAAAAGCGAATTTCAATAACGGATGTAAATAAAGCAGCGGCAACGGCGAGAACAGTGGTAGAGGGGCGGGTAGAGTCCTCGCTTCACCTGCCTGCTGTCAGGATAACAGATGCGCACTGGTACAGCACACAGAGTCTTTATCTGGTATGCATAAATATCAGTTAACTGCATAAGCATCGCAATGCGGAACAGCTTCAAGAAATATGCCAGTAAAACTTAACATAAATGATATGGACAGCAAGAAGAGAGATGAGAAGCGCATGGCTCGACTAACAATTACCCTGCAATTACCTGCTGCTCTAATTCTCTAGTTTTACAACGAATACATTTTGCAGTAGATTATACATAAAACACAAATTATTATAAAAATATCTACATTTTTAAGATAAATTACTTAAAGTCTTAAAAATATATAAATAAACTTAAAGAAATTAATAATTGATTATTCTTTGATAACATCTTTTATAATTTAGTATACTTTTTATATTGCGCCTATAAATATTAAAAATACAAATAAAATATTTATGTTTTTTTTAAATTTAATGTAGGTTTCGGGAAAGCATAAATTAAATTAAAATATATGTCTTGTCAAAGTAGGAAGATCGGTTTCACCATTTAGTAATTAGGTTGGTTACGGAATGAAGTACGATAAGGAATCTATCGGCAAAAGTGTGCATTTCTTTGGCACAGATTACATTCTGACTTGGAGAATTGGATATTTTGGAAAGATTAGTATTTCACAGTGCAAGTGTATACCCGCTCATGTAAATAACTAAGGATATAAACAGCTGTTGTGCCTTACAAAATCTTGCGTGCTGCCTGCAAAAAAGTGCCAAGTTGAAATTTATTTAACTTTAGCCAAGTATTAAAAAATACATATACAAAAAAATACATACAAAAAACATAAAAACGCAGCAGCCGCAAGCGCTGACGACTTCGGCGACTCGTTAAGATCGGCGGAGGCAACAGCAACAGCAACAGGAACCGCAAAAACAACAAAAAAAGCTCATTAAAGCATTGCACCTGGTGCATTTAAGAGAAGAGAGCGCAGACTGAATTTGAAACTGAAACTGGTCCCGATCTGTGCGCCTGTGCAAATGGCAAAGGCAGAAATCGGTTGGACGCTTGAGGGCGATAATATGGATATTTTGAAGATAAGACAGCGGACAGGCATTCATAAATGTGTTGATATTATTACGGTAAACAGTCTGATGCATTTTAAATTGAATTTAAGTCCACCAGCCACCAACCCCACTCTCAATAATTGGCCCCTGGAAAGTGATCTGTAATAAGGCCGTCTCATCATCAACCTGATGACCCAGTGATTTAGCCGAATGGCTCATTGAAAGTCATCAAATTATTGTGTAAAAGCTTGCACACTGCTTATTATTTTGTTTTACTTTAACTCACGCATTTATGTAAGTAATTGTGTTTGTGTGTGTGTGTGTGAGAGTGTGTAACTCATACTGACCCATTTTCAGCTGGCCAAATATTGTAAAGGTTCGATTCCTTAGAACAATAATTCAAAAGTCATCTCTGGGTCTCATTGTAAACGCATTAAGTCGAAGAAAGAAGCAGCCGGCTATCGAGGTGTAAAGAATGCTGCAGTGCCGACAAAGAGTCCTGCTCAAAACGCCTACAGATGCACAATGCCTCAATAGAAACAGTTGCACACAGAACCAAATTGCCAGCATTGTGCCAAGGTCAAAGCATTAATCATGTACCCAACATGCAGCTCGCATATATGTGTACGTATTTGTGACCAAGGTCATAAATGTCTCCAGCGCTTTAATAAAGTAAGAAATGCGGATGCTTGGCTGCCCCGCAGCTGAAACAAAACCTGCGTACAGCACCCGGAGCTGGCCAACCCATTGCGGTCCAGATTGCTGGACAAAGGACAAAAGTCATTTGAGATTCGTTAAAGAAAAATTACACAACGTTTTGTGGAGCAATTACCAGGTGTAAAAATGCTCAGGGGCGTGGACTAATTGTTCGACCCGGTCGAACATTCGACTTGCCTCATGCAGGACACTCTCTGGCCCAATGATAAATGCACTGGGCAGGACTCGCACTGCCAGCATCAAGGTTTCGCACTGGCTCGTCGTAATCAAATGCATGGACCTCAAAGTGCGTTGTAATTTTGTGACTCTTTTGTCCGTTGTTTCCCAATTGTTTTGAGGCCTTTGTCGGAACTTTTATTGAAAAGCATATCGAGTAGTAGTTCGGCTTCCACGTATTGTCAATTGTGCGCTTCTACTGAAGCATTTTTAATGTTGGTCGGCATCTAGCCAAAGTAGTTCTCAAGTAGCCTGCCATTTGATTTGTGCGACTGCGAATGATTTGCCAGTTTAAAATACGTGGAAAACTCTGGTTTCTATGCGACTTTTTGCTTGATTCTTGATTAAAAACGTTTTAGCATTCGAAATGCTGATTTTGCAATATTATTCAGTATAAAAGCAGGATAACTATGGTAGCATTATATGCTGCCGATCAATATTACATGTTATTGCAGTTAATTTCTTTTATTTTTAGTGTAATTATCTGTATTTATTGCACTTAGTCAGCATTAATTAAATCCATTAACGAGAAAGAACTTTTCAACTCTAGGTCTATAAGATATATCATCTTATAGTAGGTAACACTTTCCGAAATATCGGCAAATATCGGGGTTACGTGCGCAAGGCGTTGCTATAAAATTTGTATCGAATCGTAAAGGCGATAGATATAGCTATTTATTATTTGTAGGGGCGGTTATCTGGGGTCGGCAGAGACTATCTTTAAAGAACATCGCCAACAACCTACTTACTAAATTTTGTGACTGTCGCCTTAAAATTGTGGGAGATGTGTGGATTTGTCAATTTCAGATGATCGACTTTTATCGATTACCTCACTCGATTTTGTCTGACCCGGGCACAGACCAAGTTTTAAGTTCATATCTCTAATTTCGTATCGGAGTACTATATCAGAGAATAATTTAATAGGTTTTATAAATCTATAAAGAAATTAAAAGTTCATATTACTCCGTTTCCGATTTTGGCAGCTTTGAATATATTGCGCGCTTTAGATAGGCTTTATTTCTTAGAATATTTTTGATAAATTGAGCGTAATCCAATTTCGACTTTGTGTAATATTATAAACGCAAGTCATTCTCCTTATCTTTTAACTGATATTCATCACTGTCCTTTGAATGATATTACCTTGGCAAATGGTTCCTTTGCTAATGCACTCAATTTGCCAAAATCGCTTAAGACTTATCGAGGAATCCATCTGAATTTTGCAAATGCTAAGGGTGCTTTGTGCATGGCAAATTCAAAACACTTTACTGGGCCCAGACCACCACAGACTATTACCGACTATTCCAATCTATCAGCAACATCGGAGGCAGCTCAGCTCCGCTCAGCTAGGAGCCATTTCCGAAACTAAGTGTTAGGTTGTTCCTGTCCCTGGGCCACCACCTTTTCCTTGGCATTGTGGTTTGGGCCCGATGGGTATTCAATATTTTTTTATTTGGGAAAGCGTCTCATGTGACACAGAATAGCTCTGCACAGAGGAAGTAGGTGTATATGTTGTGGTTGATTCAGGCTGCCAGTCTGCCACACAGGATACAAACTGGATACCTGTACATATGGATGGGCGCGAGAAGGATGCTGTTGCTTCTGAAAGCTGATACGAGCACATTGGGAGCGCGCAATTTTGGCATTAGTCTAAAATGCGGTCTGGCATTTAATTTCTATTTCAACATGTCATTGAAATTCGAGCCCTCAACACAGGTGTGCTGGGCAACTGGGGATAGACAGGGGGAGATGTGAACCTAACCGAACTGAACTGAGAGCTGGGAGGGAACTGGGAACAGGTATATGTATAGGTACAGGTAAAGGTATAGCTATATGTTTGTATTTTGATCGCATTTGTTGGCTCTTTGGCCACGCTATTCACTTATGTGTATTTAACGTTCGTTCAACATTTCTCTATTTATTTTACCTTTGAGAATTTTGCCTCAAATTGTGCGTGCTGCACAGTTGACATGTCAGAATATGCCAGGGCAGAGTAGGGCAGGGCAGGACATCGACTTCTGGGGTTTACCTATGGGGCCACTCGCTTGGCGCTCCTTAAAATGTCAAACGCTCTCGCAGCGGCCACGTCACATGTGGCGCTTGTGCCGCTAATGGAAATTGCGGCAAGCAACTGACGCACGACGATTTCCTGCCGTGTAACTCGAAATTTATGCTAAAAAGCTGTTACTCAGCCAGGACTCTGTCTGTGTGTGTGTGTGTGCGTGTGTGTATGTGTGTGGGAGGGGATAGTGATGTGCTGATGCGGGTTGATGGTGGCCTGCCACATGTTTTGGAGGCCTCTTGCCTTTAGGTTATATTTAGAGCAAAAACAATTTTCTGATCTATCTGAGTAATAATCTGGGTAATTTCTTGTAATTTCAAGTACTATAATTATTATGCCGGACCTTTTATAATTTAAGAAATTAAACAACAGTTATTGAAATATAATATTTAAAATATTATAAAATGTTTTATTTAACTACATTAAAAAATAAAAAGTTATAAGTAATTATAAATTATAACTTATACATAAAATATTAGGAAAACGGGATATAAATTCAAATAATTAAATCATATTAATAAATAAATAAAAAATAATGGGATATAAATTTATATAAAGTAGAAGATGGAATTATAATTATTTTTAAAACTTATGAATTTAAAAATTATAACTTTAATTGAAAGTATAAAATATATAACATCTGGGTATATTAAAATGATCCAAAATGATTGCAATTATTTGGGAAACCCGCACAAAAAAAAACAATCACATAACTTTTGGTTGCAAAGTTAATAATATATAAATATTTATATATGATGATTTTCAATTTAAGTTTTTTGACTCTGGACCTTAATAAACATTAACTTAAGTTTAATTTTTTTGGCATTCATTATTTTGCTTTTCCAAAACACACAAATACTTTCACACTGTAAATAGTTGGCAAGTGTATTCAAGTTCCGTTTTTAGATAAAAATAAAGTTGTCGTTTTCCTAGTCGAATTTCAGCTTGTGGAGTCTACGCTTCCTTATTCTTGGCCTGCGGCACGTGGCATGTTTTTACTTCAAGTTCACACTTAACAAACAACTGAACTGAATACTGAGGCTGCCCCTTGGCCTATTCTTTGGTTGCCGTTGGTTTGCTTTTGTCTGCTAAGTCTCCATCGCATAAATTTTCACTTGTATCCTTTTGTATATGTCTTCCTTGGTGTTGCACACATGCAAAGCCCAAGTCTTACATATTTTGATGTGCGTTTTTTTCTCTCTTCGTACACACCCACAAGGGCATTTACATTTGAACCTTCGTGTGTGTGTTTGTGTGTGTTGATAAATTTGCTTAGATTATTATCCTGCTGCGGCTTGCTTTCTGGCGTTATCTTTTGCTGTAATTAGTCTCGAGCTTGTTTGCGCCGCAGTTACACAAAATGCTTTTTATGGCGCCACACGCACAGGACCCCAAACAAAACAGGATGTCAAACGTTTTGTCTGATAATGTAAAAAAGGAAAAAAATACATATATTCTGTTAAAATTTCATATGAGTCGGCTGTGAGTTGAGGCATTTGTGGGTTTGGCAAATTGGTTTGCATGTAAGAATAGTTTAGGTAAAACGCAGACCGCTTCCTAAATCAAAAGTTGAGTGAGAATGTTGAAAATACTCGCTATATATTGTAAAAGACTATGTATAGAAATTATCAAGGGAATTAAGGGATTCCAATAACATTTGTCAATAAAAGCGTCCACCAACAAACCCACACCTAAAAGTAATGTCTTACAATTTCTGCTCTTCTTCTCAAAACCTGTTGTCTAAAATAAACTAGGACCATTGTAAAGTCCCGCCCTTGGCAACCGGAATCGCATACAAAGGCGGCAACCTCATAATATTTGCACTACTGTCCATCGAAACAATAACTAAATCCTTGCGCGGTCCTAGTAAACATGTTGCAACATGCGTTAAGGCGCTTAGAATGAGCTCGTCTAAGCCAATGGATTAAATTGGCTCAGAGGGTTGCCGAACACCGCCTTAAAGGTCAAGATTTTTTTTTGGGAATAGATCCTTTTCCTTTTGACAGTAGGTGTGCACACCGCATAATTTTGCACTCAATACTAAATAGAAACCTCAAACCATAGGAGCCGAATTTTTACCTAGCCCTGACTAAGACCATCAATCATTTCTTAGCCAGCCCGTCAAGCCAGCCAGGCACATTAGCATTTATGAAGTTTGCCTGGTAAAGTTTTTTCTTATATTTTTTTTTTCAACTTTTCCCAACAAAAGGCTCATTGAAGCGTTCGCCTGGCTGGGTGACTTTAATAAGATTTCCACAATTTCATGCGCTTGTGCATATTTGGAGTCAATTAATGTCAAAGTAGTTTGGTAGCGCTGCAATCGATCAAATTATGAATGCAGTGCCAGAGAGTGGGGGAGGCTATAAAATGTCTAGAGGGATTTTGTTAGTGCAATGAATTGAAGGGGGCAGTTTTCGAATGGCAGACATGAATATGAATGATGATGACTTGGGTCATCACTGAGTGACCTTTTCACTAGAATTATGCAAAGAAAATGATGACTTTTGATTAAGCAGGAAACTAGGTGTTGATATTAGTGATAAGATGGTGGCTGTTGCCGGTTTTGGTGGGAACATTGACAACAGCTAATGATTAGATTCAGTTGCATTCCCGTCAATTTGATACGCTAATGCTCAGGTGCAGATGCAGATAGCTAAGATTCTTAGGTATATATGTTCGGAACAGTCAGTCAAGTGGATCTAATCAAAATAGTCATGGGATAAATGTGCGTTACACTTTTATGATTAACATGGATTTCAAATATAGGTATTAAAAAAAGCTGATTTTAAGCTAATTAGAAAAACCATTAGTAAATTAAGAAAGACAAACAATGGCTAAGCAGAATTTTTTGAATCTAGAAAGTATAATATTTATATACTTGTGTCTTGCGTCAAGCGAAAGTGAACTGTAGATTAGTAAAAATGTTACACAGCATTAAAAATGATTCGCTTACATTCTGTCAATACTGAATTATTCTATAGCTTATATATGAACAATCGATAATTTGAAAATAATAAAATAATAGTGAGTTGTGGCTTGAGAATGGTATCAATTTCTTCTTGGTTGTAAGCTCAAAATGAGTATGTATATTCATGTATTACATTATTGGTTTTTGGATAAAATGAATTTCAATTGTATCAATTATATTTATTAATTAAAATTGGATTTACGTGTTTTTTACATGTTAAGTGCCTGTTTAATAATAATTATTGTTAATTATGCATCCCTTTGCAGACCGAAGCTTTTTGGTTAGCTAAATCATTGAAATCCATACAACAAAAAACATTTCATTAACTAAATTAAATTAACCTTAAATCCCGCAAACAAAGCGCTGGTTGAATTCCACTTTATTTCGTGCATTTAATCCAATTGTTGAGGTAGGTGAAACGAATGTTCATTTAAAACTTTTATATAATTGTCGTAGTCAATTAATGTTTATATGCGCGTGTCAAAGTGGATTAAAGTCTAATTTAATAACTGCCAAGTGCAAAAAACATGGATTTAATATGAATTCAATAAATAAAAAAAAAGCAATCAGAGTCAGCGTTGAAATGGAAAAATAATTTTATGCTCTGCACTGATTTATGACTGGGACTGCACACAACTGTCAACTGCCACGGATTGGAATAGCTCATATGATATGTTATGGATACTCAGAACCGTAGACAGCCAACATTTGTTGACATATGCTGAATACTTGGGGTAAACCACAGCAGCCTCAACAGACTCACTTTACAACTCACTAGAACGCCCTTAAATTCACATATTGAGTGCCGACTGGCTACTTAAAGGAACTGTCAATTGCCAAGGATAATGCATTCCTTTAGTCTAATTTATGCATGACATCTTTCAAGTGGATATGTTATATGTTATTCCTGGAGACCCATCCACGCCTGTGCACATCTGTGACCGTGCTTCTCCTCTGTTGTAACCTTAGACAGCACATGGCTCTCAAACCAGAGGCAGTGACTGGAGGCCTCGCCAAATGCCAAGTTAATCATATTGTTGACTGCAACTGCAGCTAATTACAAATCAATTTGTGCCAGCCCCACTAAAGAAACCCAAGGTAAATCAATTCCCCACAGGAAATGAATGTGGCTCAATCGACACAACCACCTGCCATTTTACGTGGTCGCCTTTTTGACAAGTCTATTAAAATGTTTTAGTAAGTGAATGCAGATCGGGCAAACTATGGAAACTATGGGCAATAAATCAGCGGCATGACTTGAATGTGTGCATCTTGAACTAGCTCAACAAAGTTATAAATAGCGGTGGGACTAAATAATACCTATATTACAAAAATAAAATTATGGTGAACTTCCATGTAAATTGAAAATAATATACATAATATCAAAAAATGTCAAAGCGGAATAAAGATCGGAATACGAGCCGCATGTGGACTGATTGAAGCTTTTGTGGACTTAAAATACGGAAACTTATAATATTTGTCTCGAAAATACTTTATCTGAACCAAAAAATTAATACCAGAACTAAAATTCGATGTAAAGAATACATACGATTTGTAGATACCTTTTTAAAATGTTAGTATTTGCCCATATTTAGATGTTTATTCAACTTCCAGCTGCAAGGAGTAGAAATCAAATAGCTTCCTCAACTTTCAAATCAAATCTTATCTTTATTAGCACTTAGGGTTATAAGAATCCTTTTCTTAACTGTACAACGCAAATAAGCACTTCTGCTTTGTTTCCTGGCTATTGTGCTAAAAACAACTTCAAGCGTTTGTCTTCTAATTATGATTTCAATAGGTTTGCGAAATCAAAGAAGGCGTAATTTGCTCTCACCAGTCCGTCAAAGAACGACCGTCAAACCAACAAAAGCCAGGTCCCTTTAAGGCGGCAAATCAAATCAAAGGAATAACAAACAGCCAAAATAATAATAATAAATAAAAAAAAACCAAAGAACAAAACCTGGCCCAGCAACTAAAATACATGTATGTACATATGTAAGCCATTGTTGGCAGGCTCAGACCGCAAACAAAAAGAGTTCTCTTTTTGTTAGCCAACAAAAGGAGCGGAAAAAGCGATCAAAGATGCGAAGAGCTGCCAAAAAAAAAACAATAAGAAGTAAGTGAAATAAAGAAGGTTCCAACGCTTAAGACTGCGCCTTCAACAAATATACCCTCGGACCCTAAGAGAACACATGTGTGAATATGTGTATGTGTGTGTGTGTGTGCTTACGGATTCCTTTTGCGGCCAGCTTAGGGCCGGTACTCATCACCATCATCTGGACTTTGTTGCCATACCGATGCGGTGTCTTAAGCCCTTTAAGCGAAATTAAAACATTTCACGCAGCAGACGAGCAACTTTGGTTGGCTGCTTGTTATGCAAACATTGCTAAAGATTTGTGCAATTCTTTACTCTGTTCGCATTCAATTTGGGTAAAGGGTGTATTGCTTTTGTGCAAAAGTATATAACACGCAGAAGGCAACTCCCGACTCTTTCCAAATTTAAAATATTAGTTTTCGGATATCCCGAGCACAGAAGGTGTAATTTATTTTATCGATAGCTGCCCCGTGCTAAGTTATCGATACATTTCGCATCAATTGAAAATGCACTGCTTTTTTTATTATTCATCAATTCCACGAATTCCATCAAAAGCTAATAAGAAACACTCAGGTTACAGTCGAATAACTTTTCCAAGGAATACCAATATTTTTTATTTTACGCTCGCTTTAACCTTAAAATTTATTGGTGTTTACTTTAAACGTTTAATTAGTAGAGCATCAAATTTAGGTTAGCCAAAGCTTATGCATGCTGTGATATTGTGTGTTTAATTAATGATGCGAGTGCATTCTGAGTGCGCACACACGCAAGCATCAGATTCAGAGCAGAACGCTTATCATGTCCAGCAAACTGTGCGCACAACCAGCCACGTAATCAGCACAGTCCGAGTCCAGGCCAAGCGTGCCAAGATGCGAAGCTTCGTAGAGGCTGTCCACGTGCTGGAGCCGAAACTCGGCGGCGCTTGTCGTTGGCCTGTGAATGGCGTGAGGCCACTAATTAGATTGGGAAAGTGTCCTCGCATGGTGTCACTCCTGAAGCTAACCCCAACAACTTACATGAATAGTATTTTGAATATGCTGCCCAATACGCCGTTGTCGGCGTCCAGCGGAGCAGCACTCACCTCGCATATGGTGCGCAGCAAACAGGCGCTGCCATTGAAGCCATACTGACCCAAATAGTTAACAATCGCGCGATAGAAGTCGTGACGTGTGAAACTGGGCGGTCTTGAAATCGCACGTTTCTCGAGATTGCGTCCATTGATGGGCGTCACATTATTCCCAATGCCCAGAAAATTTTCATCGAGGTCCCACTATATCAGTATATTAGAATGACTTGTGGGTATTCAAGCTATATGCACTTACCCTGTCGATCCACTCATTATAGGAGTCATTTGATGGCAAGCCGTAGTTGGACTCAAAGTTAAAGGACATATACACATTGCGATAAGTCAGATCCAATGGTATTGCCAACGCGCCCAACACCTAAATAAAACATTACACTAAATGCGATTTTATTAAAATTTCATTGGCTTACTCCTACTGCACTGTTACGTGGAAAAAACAGCAGTGCACTGGTCAGCTTTACAGTCAGCAAGATTAGAGTCAATTCAACTAAGAAGTTGCCACAAGAATGCGAGCGATTTGAACACATCGCGAACAATGCACTAAGTGAACTGTTAAAAGTTTTGAGTTGCAAGTTGCAAGTGGCAAGTTGCACATGAGCAGAAACAAGTAGGTGTCTAAACAAATAGTCAGTCTACAGGGTGAGAGAGACCGATGCTTAAAGAATTTCAACTTAAGAATGTTGTGAAAGTAGAATTTAAACTTTAAGACTATGTTATAAATCATCTTGTAAAAATTATTATAGAATTAGAAAAAATCAAAGTATTTCAGATTTTTGTGCATACAAAAATAGGAATTCACTTTATATATATATATATGTATATGGAAATGCGCTAAAAAGAAAATTTTACCTAATTAACAACTTTATTTTAAGTATAGATTCTTTCTAAATGATAATATATCTGAATTAATTATAAAACTAATTTAAAAACCTGTGGGCAGGTCAGTCTGCAGAATTTCTACGAATTAAATTGTGATCGACTATTAGATACCAAGGTCCTTTATAGATTTGAAAAAAGGTAGGCAACTTAACTATAACTAAAAATTCGCCTTATTTGCTTCTGGTATATTGAATACCTGTTGGAAATCTCTGATAACTTTATGAATTGATAGCAAATATAGTACTTCAGATTATTACAGGTCTTAGCAATTTTAATGAGTTTTTAAAACTTAAAAATTAAAATCGCGGTATGAAGGAATGAGGGATATAATGAATAATATATACAAAAAAAACTATTTTCTTGTAGAGTGGTATCGTCTGTAGAGTGGTATCATCTAAATTACAAAATTCATTTAATCCAGACTTAATAAATTTGCTTGTCAATTTTTGCCGTTAAAAACAACACTTGGAATTATATAAATAAAATATTTAAATGTAATTAAAGTAGATTTTAAATTTTTCGTAATCTCGCATCTCTGGCTAAACAGTTGTTCTTAAGGCTATTAATGAATTTCCATTAAAACTTAGTTGCCAACCAAATAACCAAAAGAGCTGAGCTAAAACTAGAAAATGCAAGTTTTACACGGTATGAGAACTAACCCAGTAACATTTCTGTCTTCTGAATGGAAAGCGTTAATCGGTTGGTGCTAATTAATAGAATTTGTAACATTTTATCAGTGTTGCAAGAAAACCGACTCTTCACAAAAAATTGTTGTTTTTAAGACTAATTTCGTTTTGTTAGGAAATGCCCAAGCGAGAACTTTAGGAAGCTTTGTTTGTGTGTATTTTGTGTTAGAATCAGTAACTCACTGCCGGGCAAAGCATCCACAACGTCTGTAAAGTTGAAGTGATTTTAAATTAAAATACAGAATTACAAACTGAAGTGATTTTAAATTAAAATACACAATTAGAAAATTATTACGAAATGAAAGCGAGAATAAGTAGTCTATTATACATAAGTCTGATTTGTAATTTGATTTTGAGTACAATTACTGCTTATGGCAGCCTATCAAAACACGACCGTAGCAGAAGGGCTCCCATACCGTGGCTCATCTTTCCAACAACATCTCCCACGCGTGTTATGGTGTGTAGAGTTAATAGAGTTTCATACTCAAGATTAAAGGGAAAATCATTTTTTCAATCAGTTTATTGGAGGCATTGGAATGCCGCTAGAGGACCTCGAGACTGAGGCGGTAACGACTGGTTATGTCCTCAAAGCAGAATACTGGCTGCCGGAGACGGCGAATTCACTGCGAACGCCGACATCTCTGCCCATTAACCAGGTGCCCACGTTGGGATCCGTGGGTGCCCGAAAGCATCTACCCATGTTCGAGAACTTTCTGGTCGGTGTCGATGATTTGGGAAAGAGCACAAGGAAGTTACTAACAAGAACTAACCGCGTGCTAAGCAGTTACCGCTGGACGATGTACAGGGGTCTGGAGGGTCTGGCCCATCGTCTGGGCTACCAGGGACGCATCTGTGTCTTGAAAAGCATATGCGAGGTAGCCGAGGAACCTTTCCATGAGAGCAATGGACTCATTGCCGATCTGCTGCACATACTCCTGACGTAAGTAAAGGTTTTGTCTTTGATACAGCAACTGGCCTGAGTCTTAAACTGTTTGTAGGCCATCCTCATCGGTGGATAAGTTGTCTGAACATGCGGATAATGAATACTATTACGCCGAGAAGGTGGGACAATCGGGGGCAGGCTGTGAGCGTGTCTTCAAAGAGTGTCGCCGAAGTTTGTTGCAACACTTCAGTGAACTGCACAACAATCTGGAAAAGTTGAGTTTTTTGCAATAATACGAAGAATTTTGCATTCGAGCAAAGTGAATTTCGAATATTACAAGAATTGAAATTTACTTAAGAACTGACTTTAATTTTAGTGTTAATTGAGTACATTAAATTAAATCAAGTAAACCCAAATTCTCTTTTATTTTTCAACTATAAAAGTTATTCTAAAATGTAGGTTAATTTTCATCTATTTTAATTGATAATCGATGCTTGACCTAGTGTATTTTTTGGGAGATAGTATAGGTGTAAATTAAAAGAACATGAAGTCTGCAGATTTTAGAAAATGTAAAGGTACTCACAGATATAAGCTAAATGAGCAGACAATTTCAGTAATATTGGACATGGCTCTCTTGTTTCACGTATCAGTTAGCACTTTCATTTTATAAAAGAAATAAAAAGTTGTCTTTTCTAAAGATGTTAGTTAAAAAACAACAGCGAGCCTGTGCGGATTGCCACACCTGAAGAACATTGTGCAAAGGACAGTCTATTAATACAAATATGACACACATACAGCTGATGCTGCTAATAGCACTTAGTTTGGCTCATATGGCAGTTATATTGGCCTTCAATGAAAGCCATAGCTATGAAAGTGACCTGTTGGTGCGGAAGGCACGCTGGCTGCCCCTTATTTATCCGCGATCTCGTCCCGCCAGATTCAAAGTTGGTATGTTTTATTCACGCAAGTCTTTGTAATGCTGATGGGATTTAATTACAGTTTATAGCTGGCTTTGGTATCCCAGTGGATGATCTCGACATTGAGTCCATTACAACTGGATATGTGTTAAAGGCTCACTATTTGTTGCCCAATAGAGCCGAGCACCTACGCACAAAGGAGTTCCATGAAATAACAGATCGAATGCTCATGGATAATGCGACAATATTTCAGAAAGTCATGCAAAAAAGCGATCAAGAACTGGGCCTTGCCTCAAGAGATGTGGAAGACACCACACATGAGCTCAATGGCTATCGCTGGTCCATTTACAAAAGCTTTGAGACAATGGCTCTACGCATGCATCTTAATGGAAGGCAGTGTATTTTGAAGAGTATCTGCGAGAGCTCAGGAGCACCGTTTGATGAACGCAACGGTCTATTGGGGGAACTGTTGCACATCTTGCTAACGTGAGTAAAGCGAGTAACTTACCTCAAACTGAACTAACTGTGTATTCCAATAGTCCTTCCAGCTCAAAAGATGAGCTGTCAGAGCACACGGACAACGATTATCTGCAGGCCGAACGCTTGGGACATGCGGGTGCTAATTGTGATAAGGTTTACGTAAAGTGTCCAAAATCCCTTTTGGACCATTTCTCTGATGTGCATCATTTGGGTAGTGAATTTCTTAAGATGTTGGGCTAAAAAATAATAATTGATAGAAACTCTTGTAATTGGTAAGAAATTCTGAATAAGTGGTGATAAAAGTTGTTTTTCTTTTGATTTTCTAATTGCCCTAAACTAATTAGTTGAGTTCCTTGTGTACCGGATGAAAAGTTTTCTTTGTATAAATTATAAAAATTTCTAAACTTTATTTATTACCATCAACAGCAATGCAGTTGTAAAACGCGTGTTCGGTGTTAACACATCTGATATTTTGAAATAAATTTCTAATACTTAACACTGGAGATCACTCTTCAGCTGCCTTCCCCACTCTATCGAAGACAAACGACTTCCTTTTCTGGACACCCACATTGAACTCGAAAACAGTTATTAAGAAATTAATTTTCTATACCTTAAATACTTTGAAGATGCCTGAGAAAGCCAAGTTCCACACAATCTAACAACTTCCTCTTGGCAACATTTCACAGGCAAGCGTTAAATTTATGCAAATTTGCACATAATAACTCTTTTTGTTTTCAGTATATGGCTTCTGCTTCATCTCCAATTCCACATCCATCTCGTAGCTCCATCTTTAGGTCTTTCTCCACGCTCGGGTGGTCGCTTTTCAACCTATCAAAATGTACGCATCTTGCAGGTCTTTAGCCAACGGCTAACCCAACGCATTGTCTGTTAATTTAATAATTATAGTTGGGCCATAGATGGTATTAGCTACTGGGTCTTTAGACCCACCACCGATCTGTTTTGTCTGTTGTTGTTGGCCTGGCCAGCAAATAGGCGTTTAAATGCAAATGTCTGCGCTGTAATTAATACGCATAATATGCGTATTATGCAAATGCCATTGTAATAATGACTTGGCCCAAAACTTGCTCTTGGGTAAGACAAAATATGCATTTCACACTTGAAATGCAGTCGAACTTGGCCCTCAAACTGGCTCTCTGAGCCGATCATATATTCGTCACTGCGGCCCATTGTCAATGTTTTTACGTACTAATTAGCTTTGACAAAACACAAAACAACACAGCTACTATAAAATTAGTAGGCATAGGGTGTGGGTCGGGGCTAGGCTCTTGTGTCTGGTTTTGAGGTCTGGGATCTTTGGGTCACCGTCTGCGACTTTCTCTAATGAAGTTCCCAGCGAGTGGCTTTTAATTTGTTGCCTGGTGCTGGTGCTGGTACACTTGTGCATCATTTCAAACGATGACAACATATGATAAGAACTGCACATTTGACAGGAGTTGCCCCTTCTCCCACTAGATCATGGGATGCACCATAAACTAGAATCTCTGGTTGAGATAATCACAGCTAGATATTGTTGCTGCCGTTACTGTTGCTGTTGCATTTGTTGTTTTTATTTATTTATATAGTGTAGCTGTATAGTTTCCACAAGCCAGGCACCTTTCACAAGTTTCTTGCTGTTGTGATTACCTTTAACCCTTGCCGGTTTGTTTTGGGACAATAATTTTTGTTTTCATTGCCTTTCTTTGGAAACAATTTGTACCAACATGGAACTTAACGAAGTAATCACAGTGTGTGTGTATGTGTCTTTATGTGTGTCTCTCTGTTTGTGAAGGCAAGCGCTCTAGGAAGAGTCTGGGACAGAGTCAGATTCTTATCCCGCCAGGTTGCGACAACTATTTTATGACCTTATATGTGAGTGGGAGGACGAGGGAAGGCTGCGGCTGATGCTGTCTGCTCTGTGCTTCTCTATATGGTGTTTGGCTATTTTTGGTAACTCCTTTTATTTGGCTCTGGCGAAAGTAGGTCCCCAATTCAAGACTACAGTTTTGTTTCTTACTGTCAAAAGTTGGCAAACGGGATGCAACAATTTTGTGTTCGCCCGGGTTAAATTGTAACAAATTACTGTAGGTCGAGGTCGGTGCTTGAGGTGGCAGCACTTTCCTCTCCCCGCTCTTTCTTGACTTTACGCAGTACGTTAAGTTATTTATGGTAAATTAACAACTGGCTCTCTGAAAATGCTAATTATGTGAGTTAAAACAGCTGTTTAGTCGGGTGAAGTTGTTAAAACTTTAGAGCGTAAAATATAATTGCAAATAAAGTTACAGTTTTCAGAAAGTGCATAAAATGTAAGTAAATTGTAGGAAAAGTTTTAATTTAAGCATAATACGTTTTTTATTTGCTTACAAATATAATGATGTTACATATATAAAGATTATACAAAATTAAGTCATTATCTATCGAGTAGAGCTAAGCTCGCGTCGCTACTTTTCTGCAAAGTTCCTCGACATCGTTAAATAATTTTACTATTTTTATTGGGGATATTAAGCCATAAAGACAGATATAAATTTGTACGACTTGCTGCCTCGGACTACCCGTTTTTAAATGCGCAAAAGTAGATCCATATCTCGGTTCGGGTTGAACTGTTCATCAGACTCTTTTCCCATACTCCAAGTTTTGATTATTGTCATTAAATTACATATCTTATCGATGGCTCGATGTATTTGTGTATTTTTCATGCTAATTAGAAGCCAAAGATATTCACTTCGCGATACGGAATAAATAATTGTGTTTAATTTTTCTTTTATCTTGTCCAACCTGAATACAACAAAAGTTATTCACCCGTCCCATAACTTAACGACTCACTGATTAAGTTGTATCTGCTGTGGAATCAGTTTTCGGCTACAGTTTTCATTCGTGAGAGACTTTGGCCAAGCCACATGTCGTATGCGCATTGTCATCATAACTTTGCCATTCTCAGAATCTGATGATATTTTTGCATAATTTCGCGTGAGTGTGTGCGAGTGAGTGGGTGTTTGTTTGTGTGTGTGTGTGTGTTTGTGTTTGTGTGCTTATGCTGCAGTTTATTATTTAAACAACGTGACTAAATTTACGTAGTGCCGCAGGGTAAGCAACAAAAAATAACAATAGGAAATGCGAGGAAACAGGGCAGTAAAATAATAATAGCAATCTTGGTTTGCATATGCAAAGTGAGCGTAACCCTCGCCCCGACAATTTTCGCTTGATAAATCGTTAAAAAAATATGAAAAAGCGCGAATTGTAACTGAAATCACACACACACACAGCCGTATACACGAATATGTTGGTAAAGAGACAGAAGAGTATAAAATGGGCTGAGGCAGAGAGCGGAGCACAGCTGCTTCTCACCTGCCTTTTGTTTATGCAAAAAGCTTCGCAAAATTGGCGCTGCGAACGTGCCAAAGCATTTCATGGTCTGGCAACTTAATACAGGCATTTTCATATATGTATCTTCTATCCGAAAATGCCCCCGTGCCAGTCTTCATTCAACTTTCATGCAGAAGTGTGTGTTTGAGCGCATTCCATTCATCTTGTGTGTTTGTTTTTTTTTTTGTTTTGTTCACGTGTAAATTTTCTCAAATAAATCATTAAAAGCTGCTCCCCAGTCGACCAGAGAAGTCAGCACATTGACATTGTCACGGCGCCGCCGCTCTTTTCAAATGGGTCTCCTTTAATAATATTCATCGCGGGAGTGCTTATTGTAAGTGCTCAGGCGAGCCTGAGGCATTCTCTTCGCTCTTCGCTGAGGGCGTCCTCTCTATTCATAGAACTGCATTTTCTATGCCCTATTCATAAAGCATATACACAGGCGCCTCGTCGTGCCATTGCACTCGAAATTCTCTGTGTGTGTATGTGTGTGTGTGTGTGTGTGTGTGCGTGGGTGTGGGTTTGTCTTTGTATGGGTTAGTTAGTGGCACTTTAGCGCTAAAGTTTATACATAAATTTGTCATTGGCATTCAGTAACCAGCCTGTGTGCATACTCCAGTTCATTTTGTGAGCACATGCAAGTATTTGTCTGCCCTTTTCCATTGGTTCTTTAGTTCCCCTTTCATTCATTTTCACCTCTGTTTGAGTTTCGCATATTTACTTTTTAGCTGTTTTCTTTGGCATATCTATAAAGCCGCTAGAATATATGTGTATATGTCTTGGTTTTGCTTGTTAATTTAATCTGTAGTTTCGTATTTCGTTAATGGCAGCTCTTTGTGGGTCTATAATAATATAATATTTAGGGTATGTACAACTTTTCTTCTTCACAAAAATATTATTTGATACATTGATTTTTATCAAGCAGAGATTTAGTCCCGAAAGACTTATAGCAATCATGAAAAGCAAGCTGCTTTTTGGGACTACACACCTCCAGAAAGGGTTTCAATTGATTAATTCTATGGAAAAACCAAATAATGTTTATTATTTATTGATATGAAGCGTGGAGTTAATAAACTATAATTAGGACTGGCCAATTGAGTGCAGTTCAAATTAAAAATGGTCAGAAATATTTCGTGTACCAAGGAAGGGCTAATATAAAAGTAAAATTAATTTTTCTTTTGTATAACTATCAGCCTGTATTTGTAGTCATCTGTATAATTATGTAGGTTCATAAATAGTGAAAAGATGTTTGGGTGCTTACATTAGTAATAAAAGCTTAAATTAAAACACTTTAAATTCATAAATTTTTCTAGCCAATATGTAGATTTGCAGCTTTGAGATCCATATCCAATAATTAACAATCAAGCCGGAAACCAGAATGCATTTCCTAAAGGGATTTCCTCATTTTTAAGCTACTGTTAATACATTTTCCCATAACAAAATTGAAAATGGTCCTTAGGCGTGAACAGACTATGGAACATAGCAAAAAAAGAGTCTGTCTTTTATTTGCGCTAAAGAGATATTAATAATCGAACTGAGACAATTGAGAGAAACATAAATTGTAAATTCGTAACGAAACAAAAGAAAATGGATGGGAACACAAAACGGCGGCGTTATCACCTTTTAAGGACAAACAACACAGGAGGTCCTGGAAAGGCCAACGATTTTTGTGGGCTCGTTAAAATTTCATTCGTTTACCTTTCATTAGCAAAGCTGTGGTAATTTTCTTCTGAAGAATAAGTTGGACCAAACTCTCTCAATGGCTGTTCCCAGTCATGGCAAACGGCAACGGCACCGGCAACATCGGCGGCGGCATGGAACTGATCTGGTTTAAATATTACAGTGGCAGCGGCAGTTCAAAGGATCAGAGCCGGCGAGCCTACAACACATTTTGATTAAGCGTGAAGTCGTGTCGACGCCGCCGGACCGGTCTCTGGTCTAAGCCCATGCACAAAGTCCCTTTGTTTTTGTCCGCATTAAAATTCTTAATTTATTTGTGTTGCTGGCTGGAATTCGGAAAGCAGCATAGAGCGTAGTCATCATCAGCTGCGACTTGAGCAAACCGCGCTCAAGTGCAACCGCATTAGGCACAGTCATTCCCTCAGCCTTTCCAGAACGATTCCCTGATCGAAACACCCAACTTTGGTCTATTTGTAGACCGGGTGTGAAGTGCAGCACATTTTTAAAAAGGTGGGCGATCGCACCGGTTCTAACTCGATACTGTGTAGTGTGCTTACACATATAGATGTATCTGTGGGTGTGTGTGAAGTGGGTGTGGCTGAATGTGTGCGGCATTGGCATTGGCCATCACATCAGAGGCGTCTCGTGTGCAACACTTGAGCGCTGATTGTGCAATACAAATTTTGAGGGGCGGGTGGTCGACAGGGCGTGGTTCAAGGCATTGCAAATTGCTGGACTGCCACAGCTGTGGCACATTCGATGCGCTTTTCATTTCGTTTATTTATGTTCATGTCGCGATGCGGTTTACGAGAAGGTGCCAACTCATCCACGAGCACATGCATCCTGCGCCCGGGACCGAATATCTCAATTTGTTAAGCAGCTGATGCCAGATGGCGCTACAGTTGAAGGCAGAGTGTTAATAAGACTACAACAGATTTCTTATAAATTATGCTGATATTAATGGCGAGGGCGGCAATATAAAAACAAGCACATATTTGTAAGAAATGTGTTAAGGGGGGAATATTGAACAGACATTAAGCTGTCACAGATTGGAAGCGGTGCTAAATATCTGATTGTAAAATGAAAAAACTAAGCGTAAATAAATGAATTTAATAATAAGATTATTTGGAACATAAACCAAGAAGAATTCTAGAACAAGCTCGAAAGGTGTTTAACTACTCCTAACTTTAAACTGATCTTTTTCAATCAAACATGCACCATTTAACCATACGTAAAGAGGTTTTTAAAAAAAATTATTTCAATATACAATTTTCTTAAAACACTTTAACAAAATGTATTCTTACTCTTTCTTATTTTATTATTCTTTTTAATATTTATTAAACAAATAGCAAGAGTAATGGTATATTGGGTACTTAATTATTAAAATATGTACATTTTCATTAAGTTCAAACTTCGACATTAAAAGACAATCCTAACGTATTTGATTAAAGCTGATGCCCATGAGTAACCCATTAAATTATTTTAATCTGCTCAGTTCCAACAGCGCTTATTACGTACAGTTGAGCTTGGAGCCTGATCCCCCGTTGAAACCACCCCCACCAAAGTCAAGTAACTCGGTTATCTGCTGTCGTATTAGCGGCTGCACCCACCACACCCATTAGCCAGACTCAGTTTTTAACCGACAATTTCATGGGCATATGTCACGAGTGGCTGTTCAAGTTTCCACTCGACACATTCATCACCATCAAGCATCAAGCATCGTGAATCAAGCAGAATCATTACCGGCATGTGTTACTTTCAAACTTATCGCTGGCTGCGCAATGTCAATGTCAGCTATTATTATTATTATTATTTCACTCGCGTCTCGAGGGGCACACACAAAATTATCGCCTGGGATTAGCTCGAATCGCGCAGCCACGGAAAACTTCAGATGCGCTGTTTGTCACAGCCAAACTAACCGAAAATCCCCCAACAAACATTTGTACAACACCTACAAGAAAACAACAGACAGCAGACATCATATAAACATGTGTCGTGTCGGGCTTTTGCTTTCATTTTTCAGCCTCGTTTGATATATTTAAAGTGTGATTATTTGTGCGACGATAAGCAACAAGCAACTTCCTGCCCCTACTGATTGATGCTGCACGACTCTACGGCTCTGAGTCCTGGGCCCCAGATAAGAAACGTTTGCACAAACGCCCGAGGTGTTAGTTTCCACACTCTGTGCAGCGTTTTGTTGCGGTTCCAACTGGGGTGTGATATTTGACAGTTGTCTCTCATTTAAGTGATAAGAATTATTTACATTTTTTCTCTATATTTTTTTTAACCCCTCTCTTTTTACTTGCTTTTTTGCTTAAATTTTTCTCATTAAAAAGTTGAGGCCCAGCCGGAAAATTATTGCAATGTGCTGACGGGTTTTTAATTTTTTCCCATTTTTTGTTTGCAAATAATTACCTCGAAATTCACATGCCGACGGACCGTCGCTTAAACCACTCTGCCGAGCGTTATGGAAATTCATAAAAGCAGACCCCGCCCCCTCTGACTCTTCGCCAGCATATATTTGGGATGTGATGTGCCTGGTTATCCTTGGCGATGCGGGTGGCGTTTTGTGCATAAATCCTTTCACACAAACATTCCAGGCAATACAAAAAAAAAGAAAAATGTTTGAAAGGATGTGCTTTCCGCTCGGTCATTGTTTGTTCCTGGCAATGAGCCGCACATTAAACCGTACATAATTAAGCTGTCGGGATTATTTTGATGTGTCACACGGCGACAGGCAGCTGATAGCCCGGCTCTGGGCATTAATTTAAGCCAACTTTTGTTTTGAATTCCTGCACTGTGAGAGTTCAAGCAGCTGGGCTTGTGATAAATGTCGGGAATGTCGGGAATATCAACAGGCTCCAGGCCTTGAGTTTTCAAATAGTAACTGCATTATTTTCTTTAACACTATTAATATATATATCTGTTCTAGTTTCCAATATTTTTAAACAACATACTTTGAAAATGAAATAACAGCTTAAAAAATATCAAGTTTAAAAATTAAGCAAGTGTGCTATACCACATCCTATAAACACAATTCGTATTCTTACATTTGTATTCCAAGTATTGATAAGTACTTTAAGTCATCAACAACTCCAAGAATATGCCACATATTTACATTGGGAATTGTCGCTAGTTACTTTTGAAATCGGTCTTTGTTAACTTTTTGAGTTACTTAAGTCGAATAAGCACAAAATTAAAAGAAACTCAAATGAAAACATTTTGAGAATATTACAAAACACGGCAACACACTCAAACGATAATGAATTTGGACACGAGACGAGTGTTATCTATGGGCCCCGGAAATCGTAGAGTGCACATTTAAGTTTAATTTATGCAACTGACACCAGAGGGCGCTGCTTAGCATTTAAATGGCTGTCACATTTCCGCTCTGGTTTGAAGCGTCGCATTGTCTGAGATAAAGGTAGGCAAACAAGTTCGGGAGGCTCCAAAGAGTTGAGCGACTCAAGTACTTATTAATAATTAATTGAGAATCAAAGTGAGTGCAGCGATGAAAGAGGCTAATTAAAATTCCCGTGCATCGTCCTGCAGTTGTCTTTGACGGCGTTGAAGTGCTTCAAGGGTCTGAGGCAGGTGCCAGAAATGTACAATTGTTTTTGGGCCGGCTGAGATTTCTATTAGCATTTTCAGTGCATTTGTGTGTATTTTGTGCCTGAGGTCAACAGTAGTGGGCAATAATGAAATTTAAATTACCACCGAGCCGAGCTCTTGGCTGCGGTTCAATAGGTCGTCTGAAAGTCTGCGGCTCTCTTTCCATTCTGTATGCTAATCAGAGGGTGCAGCTTGAGGTCTCCCGCTGACGCAGGGCCCAACAATTTCTCTTTAGTGTTATGTAAATTTTTCTTTTTTTGAAGCGGACAAAGAAATTATTTAATTTACGCGTCACTCAAAGGCTTAGACACGTAAATCCAAAGGGGGCCTCTTTACTTATTCGCATTTATTTACACGCATGTTAGGCGCATGAGGTTTTTGGACTTTTCTTATATGCTTTATGGTATTATTTGTGGTTTTACATAAATGCCAACATAAATATCATTTAGGACTCCTTTGTGTGACGTTATAAAAGGCAGTCGGTTGTTCGTTGTTTTGGACTTGTGTTGTTGGGTGTGAAGAAATTTTCTTAAAGTTGTGAAAAATTGTTATTGATTTCGTGCCTAAAGGCAACGTTTTCTGTTTGGCTAAGCTTATTAGTCATAAAACGGAGCTGGGAAATGGCCTAGGGAACAGAAGTCTTACGTTTTTTATGAGCATTATTACAGCTTAAAACGTTGAAATATTCTAACGAATTTTATAAGCTTAACAACTTAGCTCTAAGAATGAAAGCAATTCAAGGCCAGATTAAATTATAGAAATTCCAACTATTAGGCAATTAATATGCTAGTCTTTAATATATATATATATATATATACATATAATATATAATAAATCTGTTTAATATGCCGAAGTGCTAGTATTGGTTCCTTTGCATTATTCCGAGTCCTGCCAACTAATCAATACGCATTATAACAAGTTAATTTCTAATGTTATTTTTTCCTATTATAATTTGGTGACTTGAAACCATTTTCCTGTTGTTATTAATTTTATTGTCAATGTGCTCGCTCTACACAAACTGCAGATAAACGTAAACACTTAACAACTCGACAGTCATTGATTGTATGCCACTCGGATTGACAGCTACACATCACAAGGGAATTGTAATAATGAGTGCAGAGAAATCACTGCAATTATAGAAGCAATTTTCCCAACAGATCTCAAAAGAATCACCTGCAGTCAATCGCCAATCAACACTGAGACCTGTCGCTGCTCCGCATTTTGCTTTAATTAATACATTTCTTTAGTGAACGTGGATCGTCGATTCATTTTTTATGACTGGGCGACAGGTAGGCAGGTAGAGGCTACCTTCAAGGATAACATGAAGCGAAGTCACGCCTATAAATTATAAGTTGCTGTCCGTTATTAAATACAGGTTTTAATGCCGCTACGCACACGCAAGAGATGGCACAAATTATAGGGTCTCTAAGATGGGGAGTAGGAGAAAGGCAAACGGAGTCCTTTGCCGTCATTAAAAAGGAGAACAGGCTGGACAATGCGTGAAGACATTTCCAGATACTTATCCTGGCGCTGTGACGTATGCAGGTGCATTTCAACGAAAACGAATGGGAAAGTGTTTTTCCCGCCATGCAATTATATATGCCAGGACAAGCCCTACCTTACTACAACTTGGTCACGTTTCGATAGCTTGGAACGCTTATCGCTCACTCAACGTCCACTTCTCAAATTGGCCCAAGTGCATAGGGGCCATATAAGTGCTGTAAATCGAATTGGCTGGTGTCCAATTGGGAAAATCGAAAACCGAAAAGTAAAAACCGATAGAAGTAGTCAACTTAACGTTTTTAAAGAGTTGCAGTCGGCATACGTACAAACATACAAAAGTACAACTTATATATATATATATATATATGTAGCACATATTTCTACGGTAAGCTGCATGTGTTGGCCCGGCCAAATTGAAGACCATTCCACTGATAACGCCATGAATAATGTGCCGGTGCATTACTGCGTCAGTCTTGGCCTCATGAACCTCAGCTGCCTGCCAGACACCAAAGTCGGCAGAGTCGAGAGACGGGAGACGGGAGACCGGAGACCGGAGACCAGAGACCAGAGATACTGATGCGGGTCATTGGCACAGTCTCTCTCACGTCGATTGCCTTGGCTTTGGCTTTGCCTTGCTTTTAATTAAAAGAAACTTTAGTTTAGATAAGAGCGACTAGATAGAGCGGTGGTGCAAGTAGTGCCGGCCTCACATTATCGACTTTTTCGAAGCTCTGATTTTTCATTTGGTGGGGAGCATATGTTTAATATACTAATGCTATCATTGAATTACGACCGAACAATGTCGGTGGATTGACCAAATTCAGTTAGTCGCGATGCGAGCGACATTAATAATGTGATTTTTGATAGCAGGAACAGGTTGTACCATCAACGGAAAAACATGAGCTTTCCATATTAAACTTATGTTGAGGCGGCAAAGTTGCGTTGTTGTATTCCGTTTTTTGTTTTTGAATTTTTTGATCAGATTTGGTGCATTGATGCTGAGTTACGGGAGGCGGTGCTATCAAAATGATATGAGTTAAAAGAGCATAAAATCTTGAATTGAAAGTTGAATAGAATAATATCTAGTGATAATGTCTTATTGAAATGAAAATTTTTTACAAATTAGAACCGAAGCTTTTAATTCATTGAATATTCTAATATAGTATTGAGATATTCTAATTTTTTTATGCTCTGAAAGATAGTAGTAAAACCGAAAAGTAGAATTTTTTGGTTGTTGTCTTGAGGTGTTTTAACTCTTTGACTGATTGGATTGAATTGGACTTAATTTAATTCAATTGTTACTTACAGCACTGAATAGTTTTGCCCGCCCACATAGACTGCCCAAATCTATCAAATAACTAAAATAGAGTCTATTTGCCAAAACCAATTTCACCTGCTGGGTTGCTCAGAAGAGCACAAAATAACTGCAATTAAACTAATTGAATTCTCGTTTTATGAATTTTAAATCACATGAAACATCTTTCGGCAATCATTTTTGATGGATGATTCCCGAACGGCTGCACGTTTACAATGTCAAAGGATAACCAACAAGACGTAGAGTAATGCTCACATACATATATCAAACGAAACACAAACAACAAAAAGAAAACAAATATCGGCCGAGACAGACAAAGGAATAAAATCCAGGTGCATTTACAAATTTGACGCCGTTGGCTTTCAAAAGCAAAACAGGCCAAAAGAAAGAATAAAACAAAAAAATAAATGAGAGAAGATGCACATTGCCAGATAAAATGATGATGATGATGATGTTGGTCGACCACGAATGTGGTTCCAGAATGCACCTTGCAGCCGATTGCCAACAACAGCACCAGAACCAGAACCAGCAACGGGCTAATGATTTCAAATGCTAATCGCACGAAAGGTAGAAATGTATACTACCTCTGGAAAAGGGCACGCGTTTTATACCTGCCTGTGAAGGTAGACCCTGGAAGAGAAACAATTGCGAGTTGTTTGACTGCTTCGCTTGAAAGGATGCAGGTGGAAACTGATTTTGAAGAAGCAAACAGAAATGAAAGGTTCGCTTGTGTTTTCAAGGCGTGTGTGTCAGTTTTGAGCGAGCGCCAGTCAAATTGCTTGACAAGATTGCCAAGTATATATATCTTTCGCTATAGATAAAAAATATTACTATAATCTGCATTTTTATAATCAATATTGTGGGATGAAAAGTGAAATAATGAGAGCCTACGTCGACTGGGGGCTCACCGGATTTATTTAGTACATTTTTGACCATAAAAAAAAACAAAATATTTTTTTTTATTAAATCAGGTTGAAATATTTAATGTTCAATACCCATAATTTTTGTCTGGAGTTAATTTCTTGTTGCTTATATTCTTTATATTTAATTGGCTAATCTGCACTAAGTTATTTTAGATGCTTAGTTGCCCGACACAAATTTGATGATTTTACTACATTAAAAGCTTTTATAAAGCCGCTTCACATTTCTATTGCAGCTTTCGACGGGCATTTTAAATGCCATTTGTATGAATTTATGCATAAAATATGAATATGTCTCGACGAAAAGTTTATTGAAAACGTGTCTCCAGTACCCCTGCGGCATTTCCAGTGCTCAGTGCTCAGTACTCTGTTCCGGGCTCATTTTCAGTCGCAGTTCGTTTAGTCTACGCCGCTTCGCATGCGTTATAAATCACGCAAAGTTTTTGAAAAGCACCGCGGCTAACTTTACTTTTCTGCGTAGCAGAATCGTAAGTTTTATGTCATCAAGTTTGGCAAGTCGCAGCCAAGAAAAGACTTTCAACTTTAATTTTGGAAGCGATCATAGTTCAATGAGCAAATTGCACGTTGATTTGTTGGACTTGAATACAAGCGACTCGCTCTGTTATTTGCCTTGCTCTAAAGTTCCATTTGGAATTTTTTCTTCAATTATTTTTGCGATGCTGGTCCTCTTTGTGCCGTGTGATTAATGAGCTAAGACCGCTAAAAACTTTACCTTGAGCGCATAAAATGCAATGCATCGAAAAGAAGTCGCAAGAAAAGAAATGCTGAAAGTTATTAAAATCAACGGAGCGTTGTCTAAAAAATTCAAAACTTTTGGGTATAATTAAGCGGCAAGCAAATAATTCTTAAGAACTTCAATATGAAATCAAATTTAATAGTCGTCTGCATTTGAAATCGAAAGCCTCGCGTGACAAAAGTCATTTGAATTTCGATACCCTCAAATGCCAGCAGGCCACCACTCCAAATGTTATTGGAATTTACTGGCTCTCGTTGTTAACGTATAATTTTCCATCACGCAGACGTAATAATCGGACCTGAGAGTGCTCAAGTAACTGACAATTGTTTGTAATTATGGGTTTTAGGCAAAGAAATCAAATAGCATTTCATGGCATTTATATATAATTGGAGTTTGATTTGGCTGCCAAGAGCAGTGATAAACTATCTGAAGCAAATATGCTTTCTCATTTGTTTTTAAATAGGATTCATATTTTTTTTTTGCAAAATTTGAGTAAATTGAAAAATATATCTCTGTGATTTGTTCGCAATGAAGAAACTTATAAAAATTTCTAGTCAAAATCATTGGAAAATTATGGTTTACCTGCACTTTTTAATTTTTTACAGTTTGCCAAGCTATGATAGGATTTAATTTTGGTTAAGACTTGTAAATAAGAAACAATTTTTTAAAATAAAAATTTTTTGACTTTAAAAACATTTGTTATATTTGCTGTAAACTTTCTTTGCATGACCTAAATGCTTATTATGCTTTGAATTGTTTTAGGAATACTTGTTTGGCACTGAAACATAGATACTCAATTTAAAAAATTAATTATAATACTTTGACAGATCGGATACAAAGTTGTCAATTCAACCCGAATTTAGGAGGAGCTCCTTAGATTTCAACAGCTGCTGGTAAAATTATCAGCACTTCCTGCTAATGGCAACAAACTGCGTAATAATAATTGTCAATTGCCGACACGTACGATGATTACACATGTTCAAATGGCAGCTGGTAGTGCAACCAGCAATGGACCTCGGCCATGGAGTCGGAGCCAGAGCCATTCTAGGGGGCGAGACCAGGCCAGACCAGACCAGAGCAGCAACTAATGTAATATGTTTAATATGTGAGACAGTCCCTAAGTAGCCTTAAGGCGGGATAACAGGCATTATATGTGACACAGACACTGCCAAATACACATACTCACACTCATACACTCATACACATACACACACATGCACACACACATACACACACCTTCGAAGTGTAAGCGTTCCATGTATGTCGTAATCCTCAATTAAATTTTATTCTAAAGCAATTTCGCAAAGTAGTTTTTCTTTTCGTTGTCAGCACTGCAAAAAAGATAAGCAAACAGTGGCCAACCAAAATTTGTAATGGCATTTTGGGTATTCGAATTCGAATACGTTTTCGATTTTTGGTTATTGTTAAAGTTCTCAGGGGCTCGCTGTAAATAGCCCCGTAAACATTGGGATTAGCCAACCATTTGGCTTTGTGCTCTGCCGCTTTCACAGTCCTGGCTAAAAGTGTCACTCACTCAAAGACAAATATTGCACAAGGAAACGGAAATGCCGCTAGATTGGCCCGGCCAACACCAACAATGTAAGGAAGTGGCTCTAAGCAAGAATCTCAAACAACCTCTGCCCTTGCTTGCTGTCTATGTAATCCTTGTCCCTTCTCGTCTTGGCCATTGTGCCAATATTTATGTGTCATTCACAATTGTATGCATGACATTGATGGTTGACAGCAGCAGCAACAAATCCAATTGCACAGCTGTTTCGAGGTTTCTATATCTCTCCCTCTCCTCCCTCTCATCAAGTAAATAAGAAACAAATGTTCGCTGTGACTTTGCTATTTGTTTTCTTAGCTACCCTGAGGGATTTTCCCAATCACCTCTCCCCCGTCGATCGGATGCTGAAAAATTGTCATGAAATTGTGCAACAATAAGCAAAGCATTGTAATGCAATTGCAATTGTTATATGGTTTGCCATACGAAATGGATTTTGTGGCTGTATCAGTTAGAAATATATAGTAGTGTGCCTAATGTTTTTCGGAAGACTATTGAGTCTAGAAGACAGGAAGTGGACAAGACAAATTTAAGGATGTGCAGTAGTAACAATAGGAACATCTAAGCAAACAAGTTGTAGGGTTATCGAATTTGATATACCCAATATCAAAGTATTTCCTTACTTAAAAAAAAATAAAATCTTTCCATCTGTCCGTGTAACTACGTTAAGTTTAGGGACTCTAAGACCTAGAGATATAAATTTGAAACAAATGTCACGATTTTTTAAAATGAATTGAAATCGTTATGCAATTGGAATTAGTGCCTGTGATTTAAAATTAAAGCTTTCGTTTAAAGCAAAATGACACCATTTATCAAGAGTTCATATTTCATCAAGATCGCTTATGAAAAACAGAAATTGCTAACAATATTTATTTTTTTAGGTTTAAACATCTTAGTGTTTGGTTTAATATAGGTATCTTAGTTAAAGTAAGGATTACATTGCCATTTTATATAATGCTGTGTTGAATAAAAACATTTAAATAATAAAAATCATAAAATTAGTAATTCAACTCACGAGAATCTAGCACATTCACAGTTGCTTTATGACTCTTGGCATTGAAAAAATAACACACTCTCCACAACACTTTATAACTAACATAAACTCTAGAATTTATCTGTCCAACTTTCTTTTTTTGTTTATAAATTATACTTAGTATGCAATATTTTTGCCCTGTGCGGAAACGAACGTGAATGGGGTGCATCAGATTGTGTCAACCTTCGACTGTTGCAACGTTAACGTAGTCAGTGAAATTTGTGTTGACCATGCGACAAATCGTTGGCTAGTCGAGCGTCAACCCACAGCAAACATGGTCAAAAAATCAGAATGTCTCATAGTTTCAGTGGACTGGACCCATTTCATTGACGTTAATAAATGACCGGAAGAACATTGTATGGCATTGCCATGGCGTGGCAATAAACAAACGGAGCAGCAGCAGTGGCAGCAGCAGGAGCGTCAAATCGGCAAAAACAATGCTGCATGTATAAGGCGATGGACCAGGTCCTCTGTGCAGGTCCTGTTGCATTTTTGGTCAGCCGGAAGTTTACTGCAGCGTCGCACCCTTTTTGCCTTGCCAGTTTTATTTGTATTTTACTTCTCTACTTTTCGGTGCAGTCACTTTTTTGTGTGTTTGCAAATATTTCACAGACTTGCGCGCAGCAGCAGCTGGCAAGGATGTGCCAAGGATTTGAGTGTGGGAACTAACTGTTCGACTGGCAAAAATCAATCGTGGTTAGTGCAGAAGTCGGATGTGCTTGCACTTGCGTTAAATTTTTCCATGATTAATTGCTGATGATTTGTTTAGATTTTTTTCACTCCGAGAAAAATGCTGTTTTAATAGCTCAAATAGTTTCTTTGAAATCTATATATCATATTCCAGGTACAAAATGTAAATATCACATTCCAAGTATATGAATTCTTTATTAAAGAAATGTGTGTTGTATAACAGAAACATTAAGAAATTAGAATTAATATTATTGTGTGCTATGACTTGATTTTTACCATATTTCGGTACAAAATCTTACTTTAATGTTAGTTATGGTATAGTGCAAGTTAAAATGTACATTGTTTTGTCTTTGAATTAAGAAAGAGTTTACCTTATGCAACTTTGCATAGATTCTCTATTTGGTTGCTGGGTTAATATCCATCTATATAGATAAGTTTTGAAAAATACACAGCCAAGATTACTGGATAAATTAAGCAACAACTAATCTACATTAACTTGTAGAAGATTTACATAACTGGGAGAAATATTGTCCATTGCTTTAGTTAAAAGAGACTTAAAGTATACATAAGAATCAATCAGAATGCTATAGAAGTAATCTATTGACAATTTGACTTTTTGTAACCATGCTCCATTAAAAATAAAATTAGCTCAGAAATTTAAAACTAAGAAAAATTAAGAAGTTTTTCAAACTAACTTGTTCCTAATAATTTTATTTGAAGCTTTGTGAATTATCTTAACCAATGTGTTTGAGTACTTGATGCCTCAACTACTTAACACCACAACAAACAAAAACCACTTGGCAGTTTCCAAACAAACCAAGTGCTGCTATTCCCCTGAGCTGCAGGCACAAAGTCAAAGGTCGAAAGGTGAGCGACAAGTGCAGTCCAACCACAAACAAATTTCACATCGCACCAACTGATAAAACTGATAACCTTCTCATGGCTGAAGCGGCTCAGATGCACACCTGAGAGAGACCAGAATCAGAGCTGGCCGTCAAGATGCGAGTACTCATGTCAATTTTGCGTTAAATAACTAAATCAAGCTCAAACGAGATGGCCAACATGGGCAGCAGGCTCAAAGGTTATCGGGAGAGAAGCCTCAGCTAGGTAGCAGTAGTAGTAGTAGTAGTAATAGTATTAGTAGTGGTAGCAGTAGTAGGTCTAAAATGTTTGTTCGGCTTCGGGGGAAATGTAGCCGGTGGGCAAACAAATAAGCGTAGTGGCAACCAAAGTGGATGCCAAATAACCATAATGGTGTTTATCCACAAGTTCATTTCGCTGTTTAAACATGCCTCCGAATTTACCGACACAATAAACAAACGGCCAAAGCACTGGCCTATCCAGGGGCGCCCAGTTTCATTTTTTCTTCCCTTTCCCCTTTCAAACACACTCACACACGCACACACACATAAACAGGGGCTTTTGTGTTTCTTTTGGGGCCGCTGCGGGCCACTGACGACTGCCACTGCCATTGCCTCTGTCACTGAAACGGGGGTCCTAGGGGCATCGTCAGTGGGCAACGGTAGCCGGTCTCCGTCGTCAACAAAATCGAAGTGCATTGCGCTGTTATTTTAACGATTATGCTGATGAGCATCGAGCATTGGCCATCCAGCGTCGGGCATTGAGCATTGAGCATTGAACATCGAGCAGCAAGGAACAGAGGCGACGCGGGCGATGATCCATCAGAACTGTAGACATGGAAATGCAATTTGTGTAATTTATGCGGATGATGCCCAAGCCCGGTCCGAGAGCTCAGTGATATGTTCGATTAGCCGCGCGATCCGTCAGATACAAAATGCTGATTATCAGATGGAGACCACAGCGGCACTTGTCTTCCATAGCTCAGTTTGCGAAGCACACATTTTGATTTATGATTTCAACGGCTCAGCGTACAAATTAAAAGCATTCCAGGGTTAGCATCGGTTTTTTATTTTTCGTTTTTATTTATTTTTTGTTTTTCTTTGACCTGTAGCAAATGTTGTCATCGATGTCTAGACATATAAATGCAGTTGCTGGCCACTCATCAATTAATAAAATGAGAACCTAAGCTCAGAACTAAGCAGTCTCATAGAATTTTGAGCACGTCAATCAGCTTATCATATCATTTGACTTGCGCAGACAATTTAAATGTCTATTAAAGGCAGGAAAAGTGCATCATTAAAAATAAATTATGAGGGTATTAGCCCAAAGCCAATAAGCTTTAAGACGGTAGCCAACAGTTCACAGGTAGAATAAAACTCAAAGACCCTTCTTAGGATTGAAAAGCTGGTAAGTGATTCCTGTATTAATGTATGCTGAAGTTTTTCTTAGTGAGTACTGACCATATCAAGCACAATTGGTCTTCAAAATTTTATACTTCAATGATAAACTATATTTTTCTGTTAAATGTTAACAGGTAATTGCTTATTATAATTTCAAGTGCTATAATTTTTGTTGGCCGACATAGTATCTACAGCATTTTTGCACATATTTTTAGCCGCATCCAAAATAATAGTAGTGTACACAAATATTTTTAAAATTTAAATTAAACTTATTGCAGTAGCGTAGTTATGTTGATGTAATCTTTAAGCTCAGATATAGTCCTGAAAGGATTACTTTTGCTCTCGTGGATGAAACTTTTGACGTAAAGCTGGGCTCGTTTGCGGGAACACGTTTCTTTATACTTCGCACAATTTTATTAAAACAAAGCCGAAAATACTTATAATTTAAACCAAATTGTAAAAAATAACAATAATAATAAGATAACAAAAATAACGAAAACGATTTCTATAAAGGATATGTAAATATGGCTAATATTTTGTTCGCTATTTTTTCGTACTTTTCCTTTTATGAAAAATTATAAGATATTTGAAAATTGAAGAATAATAATTGCAATACTCAACTTCCTGAAACATAAAATATTAGATTCTGTGCATTCGTTTTAAGTTAAAATTGTTCCACATTATCACTTTGGTCGAAAGTGTGGAAACATCATGATAATACCACACACAGTGATAGTCGAAGTGAGTAAAACAGTCACCTGGAGCCATAGAGAACAAACTGCGAGGAAAACACTGAGATAGAGATAGAGATAGAAATAGAGTTAGAGATATAGATAAAGATAGCTGTAGATGGAATCATCAAGGTAATGAAACACACACAAAAACACCAAACATATTGTTAAGAGCTCACAGAAGGCAACTTACATGGAAGGATAATGCGCACAATATTTATTAGCTATCGACCAGTTTTGCTGACTGGACAAGGATGACGAGAGCAGGCGCGAATGACAATTGCAGAAGTGTGCAGCTGAAGATACTTGAGGATAAGGATTGGCTGGATACGCGACGGCTTTGGCATTGCAGCGATGCGGGCTGCATTCCAAGCAAACAATGGGCAAACTGCTTAAAGTAAACACAAAGGCGACCATAATACAATCATAATTGCATTTTTACAACGGCCAAGAAAGTATCCAAGAACCAAAACACTTTTATTGGCAGTTCACACCAAGGACACAGGAAAAAAATAAACAAAGGAAAACAAAATTAAATTTTTATCTAATATAAACGCGCAGCAGGCAAAGGTCCTTTGGTCCACACCAGTACACTCACAGTGTGTTCGTGTGTGACGTTTTTTTTTACTTTTTTCCGCAATGCGATATGAGCTAAAGGACCTTCCTGGAAGCGAGCACACCCACACGCACACTCTGTCACACTCTGTTTTCGCACCAACTGGCAACAGTTCGTTGGCTGTCCTTGGGCCAGTCAAACATTAACTTGACTTATCCCAGCTGAGCAATTGGTTGGCAAGGACACGCATTCAGCTGGAAAAGTGCAATTAATGTCAAACAATGGCGACTCTTGGACACACACGAATACACGCGACCAGCAAACGACCCAAGGATATACCCTGACCTTGCGCATAATTAGTCCACAATGGGTTAGCCAGGCAATTGCCCATCCCAAAATAAACAACTGTCCGCTTGGCAAGTCAAGGTCTAATTATAGCCTTGGACCATTGTAGAGCATCCTGCCAATTATCCTGCGCCGCTTGACTTGCCTGTTTATATTAACACGCGCCGCGCATGCGCAAAGTGAAGTCGACCTTGCAATGGGCGAAAGCTGGGCGTGTGCTGATAATAAAGTCATAGAGAAGTATTCAAGGTCACTCTAAATGTCCATGAAAGTTTTAGTACTTTTGCGCAGATATCTTAATGGTATTTTGTTAAAACAAAATAGAGTCGTCATGCACATATAGTTCTGCATAATAGTTTAAAGTGCACTTGCACCATAAACCTATCTAAATTATTCATTGAGCAAATTTTCAAGGTTAAAGTGAATTTATAAAATTTTGGTATTTTGAATGAGTGAGAGTTGGCATTCTGGGTTTTTCATCAGATCAATATGATGGCTCGTGAGATAGTTTGAGATATTCGGAGATAGCTTACATTAGAAAATAAAAATGATGTGAAAACTGCTTTAGAGCAAATTTATTACATACATTACAAACTGCTGAATGTCACACACTGATGGAACTGGATTTATTTTTATTATAATACCTTGTTGTATGTAAGAGATCCGATTCGTAGAACTCATAGTTATGTGGAAAATTTTATGTATATATGTATGTATAATTTTTTGATGATAAGTATGATAAAACATTCCTATTTTTATATGAATATTTATTTAATGTTTTGTGAAAGCAACTCAATTTTCTGCTGATTGTTATTAGGGGAAATATATATATTATAAGAAGCATAATAAAAATTGGAAATAAATCCGATAAGTTAACTGTCCACAACAGAAAGACTCATTACGGACTACATTCAGCTACCATTAAAGCGGTTGGTATAAAAACTGCATAAATTACTTCTAAGGAGATTTAGAAAAAGTGATATCTCCCTTAAGCTTATCACATGTTTATAATACCATTTGCGATAGTTTAAAGAATCAAATGTTCTGTTTTTTGTGTTGTTAATGGAGTGTGTCACGTATAGTTACATCAAACATTATAATTTTTTAGGTTTTAATGGTATTCAAAATAAATACTGAATGAATAATAGGTCTCAAATTTCTGACATAGCTTAGTTACCACATGCATTAAAGGAGACTGCCAGTTGCAGTTTCCTAGTTACCTACAAATCAAAATAATTCAACATGCTGACAAACCCATTAGGACCCACCCAGAAATCCAAGAGATCTGCCGATAATTATGTAGAATGTCCCTAATGATAATTACTTGATTTGCGCAACGTGTGTTGATGTTTTCATAATGGATGCGAGCATTTTTCGGCATAAATTACAAGCTCATAATGGACAGGCAAAGGGTCTCCTTGTGCTACGGCCCACCATGTGGCAAGCAAATGTTCAGGGAAAAGTCGAGAGGCAGATAAAGTGGCAGATTGATAAGCGAACACACGCGGAATTAACACATTTGCGTGTTTGCCTTGGCAAAATGGGATAATGATGCTGGGGTGACTGCCACGATTACTTACAGCGAGGATGGTGGTGGTTCCTCTTTAGGGTGTGCCACGGTAGCAGCTGCCACTGCGCAGATCCGAGGGGCAAACACTGCGTCGACGCATGCGTCAAACTGCATTAAATACGCTTTAATAATTTTTCACTTTTCATTACATTGCGCACTTTTCCAACTGCGTATCAGCGATTCGCCCTAAAGTACTCGAAATGCCAGTTGCCTGACATTTTATGTGTCCCGCATGGAGGCACTTATCGATATCAGTCGACTTCGGTCAGTCCTATTTGGATTCGTTTTCAAGTGCATTCGAGTGCAAATTTATGAGCTCCCCGTCTGCCATCAATTGCAGAAAAGCATTAGCGTTGTCGATTTTTACTGCATTTGCAATTATTCTTGTTTCACTGTTGGCCACTTTAGTCCACTTCTCTATTGTTATGGGGGTTAATTGTCTCCCAGCCATCGGCAAAAGTAATGCAGAGGGTCACTTCAAAATTGATTGTGTCGATTTGTCCAACATTTCCTGTCTTCTGTATTCTGTCAGTGGAAATATTTTGCAAAAATGTGTGTGTGTCCTTGGTGGCGATATTAAAATTATGTCACGAAATGTGCATCGAAACAGAACACATCTTTCGAATCCATAAACAAAATAAATATATTTCTGATATGCATCAGCGCACGGGTTGATTATCCGAAACACACAAATTACTGTCAGAGAGTTGTAGAGTTTTTGTAGAGTTTTATTTTATTTATTTTATTTAATGCGAACTAAAAAAGTTGAAAATTATTAAAAAAGAATTTTAATTATAAATTATATTAAGTTCAAAGAGACTAATTACATTTAATGTAAAAAAGTGCATTAGTAATAAATTATAATTTAAAAAAACAATTTTTAATCGTATCGAAATTATATTCATATTATATTTAAATTAAATTAAATTCATTGTATTTTTTTAAGCAATAATAAGAATACTACTACAATCGAATTGTGAACTTCATACTGGGGTCGATAATGGTTTCCACAAACTTGGGCTATCCCTGGAAAGTAACATAATGTTTCCCGCGCAGTTGCTACTCCACTTCAGCTGTATTGATTCCACAAATGTTAATTACTTTCACCCGATTATTTCATTTTCTATTCGTTACAAGCTCCGATTTAATAGTTGTTTCTAACACTTCATTCTTTACACTGACTTTTTCAAAACCTATTACAACTTGTGGCCATAACTGGCAGAGCCGAGACTATCAACATAGTCTTAAAACTACTAAGACCTAAGCTTACTTAATGTGACCACTTTGAGCGGTGTCAACACCGAGCTGGCTGCCATTCCACCAACCCAAGTCAGAGCCCGGAAAATGTTGCTACTTTGTGCAACGATGGCGACTACAGACCACTGACGGTCGACTACATCGTAATCGGCTTAGAGCAATACATCTTTCGTGGCAAGGCCGTGTGGACGCGCAGTGCCGTTCGTGGCAACTAAGTTGACAAAATGACCAACAAAATGCAACATTTGCCAGCAAAATGGAACTACTGGCAACAGTTGCAACACGATGCAGGCAAAAGCAAGAGCAAGACTAAGCTGCATCAGCCCCTATTTTCCATTTTCCATTTTCCAATTTTCCCAATTTTTTTGTCGTTTTTCCATTTACCACAATGATTAATCACCGACGGTCTGCAGGGAACGCGCCCATTTTCTATACCGTTTTTTGTTACACACTTCCGGACACAACTGCCAAGCCCAAAGCAATATAATATTTGTCATAGTTCATAATTTAGATATTTTTGCGCCCCTCAGTTCGTGTGGCATAGGCAAGAATTCGCCACTCATTGCAAAAAATATTATATACGTCCATGGCGAAACTAAATAAAACCATAAACTGCATGTGTTGCGGACAGTTCAAGTGCATTCAAGGGGTGGTATTTGTTTTTTTTGCTGTTGTGTAGTTGTTTTATTTATGCTGTTTTCTTTTTTGTTGGTTGTCATGATACTCTTGTTTGTTTGTTTGTTTGCTTAGTTTTATTATCAAAGCACTCTTTGATTCGGGGTTGCTTTTGATAGTTCCAGCTGCGCTACTTATCTAATATGCGGGTAGGTCAGTTAGTAGGTGTTGATGTGGTTGTGGTTTTGCTTTCAGGGCTTGTGCAAGCGCAAAGATTATCAGCTAAAATCCATTTGTGTTGAGAAAGTGTAACTTAAAATATGAAATATATTTCGAATTACACGATAAACAGAAGATGCATGCAGTAAAATTCGATAAAGTGTCACTTCCCAGTTAGCGGGCTTATCCTGTGAATTAAAATATCTTCCAGTTTCCGAAAACTTAAAATTAATTTTTACCGACAACCAGATTCAAACCAGATAAGTTTTATTATAAGCAAAATTAAATTATTTGATTTTATTAAAATATGTTGCTAGTCCAAAATTAGTTAATATCTGAAGAAAACCAAGCTGCAACTAACGCCTATTTTGTGTGGGTCTTGAGACTTGATTTTCGCAAAATTTTTGCTTTCTTAGAATTTAGTATTCATTACACGTGTTGTTTTCTAATACTGTAATTTAAATTTCTAGGTTAATTATCATATCTAATTGTGATACATGTTAACGCATTTAGGTACAATTATAACACGCCAAAAGGCAAGCTGTCAACCACATTCTTTGATGTTGTGCGCACGGTCAAATGTCACAACACCTAACACTACACAAACACACACACACACATCCCCATATATGCAAATTGTGTTAGCAAATAGCAGAAGGCAAATGTCGTGAAAGTGTACAAAGAAAATGACATTTAAATAAAAAGAAAATAGCACGAGGCCGGTGAAAAGAAAGGAAAACCGTTGCTGATTTTGACAACTTAAGTTGGCAGTAGGAGGACTCTGGAGTGGTGACTGAGGGGCATGGTAAATGCCTCAAGTGTTGCACCCACGAAGCACAAACAACATCAGAAGTCGTGGCCACATTTGTATTACATATTTGGGTTGTTGTTTATTTGTACTGCGTTTCAGCCGGCAATTGGCTCTGTTGCTCTGGCAGTCCCACAGGACTGGGAGTTCTCCTTAAAGGATCAAAGCTGAAATTTATACATCCAAATGTCGCACCTACAGGATTATATAGAAGACATAAATTGCTGCATGTTTTGCCATTGACTTGAAGAATTCATTTTCTTTTTAGCATATTTTCTTGAAGTTGTTGTTATTTTGTTTGTTGTCGCATGTGTCAAATCCATAGACACATACAAGCCACACACAAATTGTTAACAAGATTATGTTTTGCTACTGCAAAACAAAAAAAAAAATTCCCTTTCATTCATTGTTTGCGTCCTTCGCTGGTTTTTGGCAACGGTTTTCAATGTTCATGTTTGTGGCATGTTTTCGGTGTATTTTTCTTTTTTGTTTTTACTTTGTTGTTATTGGTGAATATTACCACATGTAACATCTATGCGCATGCCTTGCCCCGAGCAAGACTCCTGCCCTCAATCTAAATTTTTGTCACATTTGGTGCCAAAAAACATCGACACAAAAGACAACGGCGTTAAAAGTTGCCGGAGAGGAGAAACTTTTTGGTTTTTGCAAAGCATACTTGAAGGCGTTGCTCAAGTTTATTGCCTCTGGGAATGATGGTTTTGAAAAAAGAGTGCGTGGCTAATGGTTTGGACAGAATATGAGTTTCTTTTTTTTTTAATATTATTTTATATAAATTAAAAATATATTTAGATATATTTTGTTAATTATTTAAAGCAGCAGTGCATTCATTTGGCACAACTGTATGCATTTAATTTAATTTACGTTTATAATATTTCACTGCCTACCCATATCATTTCACTGTTCAGTGGCTATTCTAAATCGGTTCAAAGTGTATTTTATGTCTTGTTGTAATTAATATTTTGATTTAATTAGCCAAAGCCTCGTCGCTTGTCAACAGTTGTGCGCTTAACTAAACAGCAAGTACTTATAGCAGCTGCTGGTCTAGTTTTTGGACACTAGTGGCCTGGCCAGGCATATCCCAAAAATACACAGTCATCTACCATGAATGACAAAATTGGCAGCTGTGCCAAACATAAAAAAGAAGATGAAAACATTGTGCAAACGGCTGAAAAACTACTGCTAATTATGTGTACTTTAACTTTTGGCGTCGCATCTTCAGCAGATGGGATGAGGAGACTTAGTGCCTGGACTAACAATCGGAGGACGACGACGAGTTGCATAATTAAAACTTTAGATTTTGATATTTAACTTGCCGTGCGCAAAGAATCAGATAAAACATCAGTTTTTCCTTTTGTATGCGTTACTTTTCCCATATAAATTCTTCTACTTGCTGAGCAAATAACTGCAAAGAAGTTGCTTTCAGTGGCAGCATCTTTAAGTTCGCAAGTAGAGTTGAGACCAGGCCACAAAGGACCTTTTAAGGTTGGCGATGTTCCCACGCCGGCTACTGCTGCTGCTGCTGCTGCTGCTGCTGGTACTGGTGCTGGTGCTGCACAGCCGAATGCAGGAAGCAGGATATTGGATCATTTAGCATTAAGGCAGCGCCTCCTTTGGCCATGGCTCTCTGGTCGGCTCTGGCACGCTCCATACAATGCGAAACAAGTTAAGCGCAGCGCGAACAATAAAACGGAGGCAACGACAAGGACGTTGAGGATGGCGACGAGGACGAGGACGAGGACGATGATGACAATGAGGCAAGGAACGCTACGTTTCGCTTTAATAACTTGCCGCCGGATTAAGTCCTGTGCAATGAGATGATAATGCGGCCAGGCTTTCGCACCGCAGGAGGGAGCTCCTCAGCATTTTGTAGGCGGTTTGCGGTTTTTGGATAATGTTGATTATGCCCGGGCTCCCATAAAAGTGTATCCGTAACAACAACACAAATTATATCACAAAATGATTTCAGTGCCTGCCACCTCTGCCTCTGCCTCTGCCGCTGCCTCTGCCTCTTTTCATGTCAACTTATTGCATATTTGTCGTATCGTAAATATAAACATCATCAACGCATCATGAAAATAATTTTGTCTGGCTTTTTTTGTCCCTTTGGCTTAGAGTCTTAGGATTTTTGTGTGACTCGGCGAAGCTTATTATTTCTTTTATTTACATAATATATATTTATACTTATGTATGGGAAGTACACACATATAGTACGCACACACACATAGGCTCTGTAGGGGCTGTTCTGTTTGCCCTGTTTCGGCACTCTTGTGTGCAATTTACATAACACAGCTAACAAATTTGTTTTTTCCCCCTGGCCAGTTTCTTGCCTTTGTTTTGCCTGTGCTGATCAGCGGAATGAGTTTTTGGCATTTGGTGGGGGCGTGGTTTATTTGTGCTTTGTCTTATTTGTCATGTGGGCGTTTTTTATGAGCTGTGGCATTCGACTGTTGTGCGTGTGTGCGTGTGTGTGTGTGGGGGGGGGGGGTCATGTTTGATTGGCCTGGTAGTTGTTTGTTGGCGTCGGTTGATGTGATAGCCATAAAATTAGTTGTCAGCTCCGGCAAGAGGACTTGGGATATGGCGTTGGGATATATATGTGCTTATTAATAGCTTAAGGGCTTTAGAAGCTTAATGGTTTATGTGGCTGGGATTACATCTTGGTGCAGCGGAACAAATGTGTGCCTGAAATTAAAGCATGTTTAAGTAGGCTAGGTAATTAAATGTTATTACCCTGGTGGCTGTTGGTCTGGCAATGTTGATTAAAAATTATAGTTTTTTAGTCATGTGCTTCAAACTAAACAAAAAGTATCTTTTTATTATTATTTCAACATTCAACTCGATTTTACATTTTGTCAAAAGCGAAAATGTGAGTATGATTCGATGACAGTCTAAAGATATAAAAGAGTCGACGAAAATCATGATCCTTCTGCGACTAACATAATTTTGGTTGCTGCGATTCAAATTTCTATAAATGTTACACTTGATTTCTGAATATTAATCCATACTCTGTAATTTCTTAATTGTAGTCCACAATAATGATATAATACAAATCAAAGCATTGTATTTGTTAGTCGTAATTAGATTAGTCAGACTACTTTATTATATTTCAATTACATATTTCAGTTTGATATTTCCTGTCAAGATCATAATAATTTTGTTAAGCTTGAACTCCATTACTAAATCACAAGATTAACGCAAAAGCAGCTGTGTCTCTGAACTGGTTTGTAATTGCATCCAAAGCGATTTCAACCATAACAGGCTGACAGACTGGGCTGCATATTGTTGCGAGACTGAGAGGTGTCTGGTATTTGGCTAATCTTAACCAAAAATCCATAAGGCATGGGCTGAGTAAACTATTTGCGATACAAACTGGTTGTCAGATAGAGTTCTGTACATACATTTCTATGTACATATATATATATATATATATATAAAGAATTTATTAATGTGACCAGAGAAACGAGGAATCAGACTCTGAGGAAAACAAAAACAGGATTTGTGTATTGTGGCTTAAATTGGATTTGCTTGTTTGGGTGCCCGGGGTGACTGCAATTTGGTCGAGTTGCGATGACTGCGGGTTTCGGGGGGCTTATGCACGCTCTGGCGGACGATGCAACCTTGATGTCCTCGCAGGCTCCTACTCTGACAGTGACTCGTTCTATGTTTGTTTGCAGCTGGGCTTTATCTGCGGCTGTATCTATATCTCAATATCTGTGTGGCACAGTATCTGTATCTATATCGCTTACGTGCATTTGACAAGGTCCTTGTTGTGCCTTGTTGTGATTATTTGCTAGAATAACATCAACAGCAATCCGACTGACTGACTGACAGAGTGTGCATGTGTGTGTGTGCCATTCTGTGTGTGTATTAGAGTGTGTGTAGAGCGACATCAAGTTGAGGCACATCTGCCTCGTTCTCAGCTCTTCATTTTCATTGCGTTTTGATTGGATTTTTCTATAGCTGCTGCAGCTTCAATTAAGCATCAGCCTATACACTCGATTCGTCTCAATTTTATACCCTTACCGAAGGTATTATAATTTTGTAAGGAAATTTGTTGCTTATCGGTTATCTGTGTAATTCTAACTATATTTTGAAACATATAGAAACATTAAAATCTTTATTAATTCTTATTTTTGTTAATAAAATTTAATTTAATTTTGTTTTTTTGTTAGCTCTGTGATTTAAATTATAAAAAATCATTTAAGGAATTCGCCAAACTACTAACAATCAAATTAAATTAATAATTAATATATCTATAAATAAAATAGAACATTTTCCTTTTGTAGACATTTTTCTGATATTAATTATTTTTAAATTGTTTTAAAGAAATTACACAGATTTAATTTCTTTAAATCAAACTTGCTTTGCACATAAGTAAGAGTATGAAGTTTTCGGTGTGTTCTTTAATGTATTGTAATATTTTATTGCTGTCGCAATGTTTGTTATTTTTGACGCCACCGTTGACAACTGCACTGCGATTGCGGTTAGGTTTGGTCCACCCCATAAAATGGCTCGTGTGCTGCCTTTTGTGTGGCTGTCAATATGTCAATTTTGGCTGCTCCTTTAGGGGCACTTTCTATGGCAGAAATTAAGTTGTGATTGTCCTGATTCGTTGCGTTTCGCATTCATTTCGATTTTATTTTCATTTAGGTTTTCGTTATTTCGATGGGTTTCGAGTGCGGATTCATTATATTTTTATTAAAAGCAATCAGCACTGGCTCGTTTCGCTCTTTTGTCAACATTTGTTCGCCTTGATTTCCCTGCCTTGATTGGGATTATTTAGGCAATTAAATTCATATGTCGCTTTTACGCAATTTCCCTATAGTATTTTTTTTTTTTTAGTGTCGTTTGCATTGCAAGTGCATTATAAAGATGTAGTTATTGCACAGTTGGCTTTATGGGTTCGATTAATTGCCTATAGTGGGGGTATAGCTGATAAGTCCCCATTGATAGAAGAATACTCGAAAATCTGATTGTAACAAAACGTGTACATAAGTAAGTAGTCTCAAATGTGAGCCAAGTCGAGAGAATGAAACAAAATACATATGGTGCATGTTTCTGCACAGAAAGTGTAAACTGTTAATTTGTATTTTTAGCTCATCTGTATGTATTTAACAGAAAAGACATCTATTTCCATCTATTTCCAAAGATCAGCTTAAAATCCATTATGCAGTATTGGCTAAATGATACAAAATTCCATGGCAGGATTCTGAGGCCTCCCTGTACTTGGCAAAGCTCACTACATGATTCAGTTTGCTCCACATACTTAACGCTTGGACTGTGGTCGCTTAAGTCGGTGAGACGTTTAATAAAACCCAGCTGGGAGATGAGCAAACTGACAAGTCTGCTGGGTTGCCAGCGTTCATAACTCAAAGTCAAGGAAGTTTCCACACAATGAAAATTGCTCTAAGCCCTTCGAAACAGAGTGTGGCGTCTTATTGTGCCATGGAATTCACACACGTTGTAGCCAATTGCGATTGCAAATTGAAAGCCAAAGCCAAAAATTGGTTTAGCAAATGGAGGAAAGCGTGACAAAAACGGCGCAATCGCAGCTGAGACTACAGAAGCCAACAGATTGGCCTGACTTAAACTGTGGCGAAGCATAAATCCTTAAGAGCAGTGGTCGCAAGTCATGTGGTTTCTCAGATCTGGCCAAAAAGGCAGATGGAGCTGGAATGGTAACGGACCCGGTGGAGAAGGGCCGCGAGTGCGGCGCTTGCCACAATTTCCGTTTTCCGGCTGCAGCTCAGATTCACTTTTTGCTCGCATATTGTGAGTGCATATTGCTTTAACTGTGGACCCTGTAAACAGCGGCAGCAACAACAAAAACAACAACAAATGCAAAGCAAACATTTTGCGGTTATTCCCCGCAACCATTTTTCACCGGGCTTGCCGTTCCCCCTCTCTTGACCAATGTCGCTGACTACCGCAACGCATGCATAAATTATTATTTGCTCGACGCGTCGTTCGCCTTGCTGGCAAATGTTGCTGCAACATATTTAATTGCACTTCCAGAGGTATATCAGTTACATAATCATATTTGTATAATGTAAGCTGGAGCAATTCTAAAGAATTTTTCGTGTCATACTTTAAAATAATTAAACAATGTCAAAGTACTTTTAAACTAGGTTGCATTTACATTTTTCAGAACTAAAGTCGAGGAGGCAGAGATATCCTTTCAATCATTTTAAATCTGATATGAAAAGTAAATATTATATATTATAAATATTAAAGTAGTTGATCATTATATAATAAATTTAATTAAAAATACTAATAGTAGCCAATTATTACCACATATTTATTTGTAAAGGTATAATTTGTGTTTGATTAGTTATATATACAATTTAATGCCCGCAAATATTGGTTTGATCATTTGGGTATCTGGAGTTCGTTCAATTTATTTTTGCTCATCTGATGACCTATTGCTTCCGCCGATGTTGTTGTCCAGTGCATCAGTACGTCATCGTTTTCCATGCGAATGACAGTTGGAAGTGGTTCGGTTGGAGCTGGACGTTGTTGCTGTTTTTACTGCTTGTCTTTGGCCGGTCGACTTGCCGCGCCCACGCGATCCCCAAAAACATATTTGGGCGCTTTTGTTTTGCATTTTTATTACACTCTCACACACACACCCACACACACATGCGCACACTCGCCCACACACATACGCACTTCTGTATACACAAACATTTCGCTTTTGCGGTTTTTATCAGACACAAGCGAACCGAGCAGAGGAGCCGCCAACATTCACCACTCCTGCAACCCTCCACGAACCGCATCCAGATGCACAAAGCTGCTTTAATTGGAGTCGATGGTGTTATTTATATAAATGTTTGTCATTTCTCTTCGTTCGCCCTGTTTGCATTTCATTTTTTTTGGCAGTTTAAATTGTAGGCGTCATGTGATATATTGGCCATATTGGATTTGGGCTTCGTTTGGCTCTGCCAAGGCCTGGCGTGCATTGTCTGCCCTGCTCTGGTTCACAGCTGACCTTGTTCTAGATATTTTTCTGCTTTTTTTCGATTGGCTCAAATAATGTCCACTGCGTAGTTTAAAGTTGAAAACGTAGTTTTGAAAATTGAAGTATCGTGTAGATATGCAAGAAATGTGATAAGAATAAATAAAGCAGAAGATTTTATTCAAAGCGGTGTATCCAGGGGCTATGCCCCAACTTGCTCACATATTTGGAACAGTTCTTCTGAACAATAAGCTTTCTTTTAAAGTTGAATATTAAAATTTATAGCATATAAGTGAAAGTAATGAAAATCTATTGGTTTTAGGAAACAAACCACATTTCAATTATGTATATGAATTTTTCAGGCAATTAAGTAACTTAAATGAAAGCAAACTGAAATTAAATGTAAATTATTCCCGAGCTGTACTCAATGGATTGTGTGTGGGGATCACCAGGCATAAGCCTAATTTAATTGGTATTCCAAAACATGCTTTAAGGCAACTTGGACAAAAAATCAAATAAAAATAAGACCACCTGGAAACAAAATGCAATGTCAAGTTCAAGTGCTCGCTTCTTTTGTACTTCAGGAAAGAAAGTGTCAGCCGTAAAACCGTGAAATCACATACAAAATGCTTTTCAATGCCACGCGTAACACACATTCAACAAATTCCAAACGTAGAAAATAACATTTTGGTTTTAATTAAGGAACAACCAAAAAAACTGTATATGTAAAAGAAAAAACAAACGAAAAAATGTTTGCTCAACATATTTTAATGCTAGCGAGTGGTTTTCTGGATGGGATTCGGAGTCGGGGTGGGAGCTAAGCACTTCCGCTTACAATGCTCCAATGTCAATGCCACACGCACACATGTGGCACAAGCAAGACAACAACAAACGCTCGACTAAATTTCAGAAAATAATTTAACGACTCCATTTAAGCATGAAATCACAAGGCTCTCCCCATCCCTGCCCCATTCATAGCAAATGCTGCAAGGAGCGGGGAGGGGAGTCCCTCAAAGTCCTAGGTGTCTCAGACAAAAGCCAACTGCGGAGCTATTCAACGGCAACTTTATCGCTAAGTGGGAAAATCTGTAGAATCTTAAGTGCTACAGGAGACACGCTAGAAACGGGGAAGCCTACAGGAACCCAGTTGTGCATTGTCTATTGTCTTATTGCGCCTGGAACTCCAGTTAGCTCTCCCGTTTTCAGCTCAAGTTCAGTGCAGTTCTTTCAGTTCTGTTCTCTTTTTTTTTTCTTGTACAGGGAATCTTTCTTTTATTGTTTTCAAGGTGTGCTAAGAGGCGTAAGCACAAAACAATTTTCATTTACTTTGCGTTTTTAATCATGGTTAAAGGATATGTCAGCGACGCTCGTTATATAGACAACAACAGGATACAGAACACAACAGTTGTGAACGGGCCATTCGTCTGCAGGATGTCAACGCAAATTCAAGTGAAATGATGCACAAAGAAACGAAAAAAAGGATTGCCACCGGATGAATGCACTTCATTTGAAGCAGAAGCTGAAGCAGAGCAGAAACCGACGTTGAAGGAAGGCCAGACGACAATCTGAAGAAAAGAAGTGGATTGCAATGCTCATTGTCAGTCATTGACAGGTATGCAGAAGGCAGACCCAGAGCCCAAGTCAAGCCCAAAGGATTAGATATAGGGGTGTGCACAAGGCTCAAGACATTCAAATGACAAATACATGCGATGATTATGTTTTGGCATATTTGTGACCGCAGTCAAAGGGCACACAAAAACACACACATCCAGCCCACAACTACTTGGAAAAGCCGACTGTGGAAAATCGGTAATCGCTGTGGCAACTTTTCCGGCTAAGCAACGTAGATGAAAATTACCAGCTGCTTGGGCTCATACAATTCTTCCTTATGATAAAGTTGTACACACACAACTTTGAAGCCGCCGACGGGTCATTAATTGTGTCTGCAGTTTAACACCTAAAGGAACTTTCAACGTATCTGGGTCTGTTGCTGGCCAAGTTCATTTTTAATTCTCACACTAGCAAAGAAGAAAAACCCCGAACCGTCTCCATGCATTTCTATCTAATTAAAACAGGTGTTTTAATTATTGAGACCATTTAATTTTTTCATCATAAACGCCGCCGCTGCCAGCCTGGCACATTTTTATGGGACTATTAAAAACAGTTGCAGTTCCTAAGCCGAACTGCTCATTAGGAGCTCCATGCTCCAGATATGATGAATTTTGACCGTGTTTGCTTTATTAGGCTCGTAAAAATGGCCAGCGAGCAGCATGTTTATTACATTCTGTATTTTGTGTGTGTTTTGCTTAACTAGCTTTTATTGCAATTAGATGGTGCAGTAGGAATAAGGGCTACACGAACAGAAAACTCCCTCTTGCATTTACACACAATACAACATGTATTTTTTGGTATTCCCGCAACTTTAGCTGAGTTCTTAATTAGACGTAAAATGCGCTTTACAACTTTTTGTTTGTTTCTTGAAAGCTTGAGTTTTACAATTAGTGACCAAAATATATATATTTAATATCTTGCACGCGTTTCGGCCAACTTAGGAATGGTTTTCTTGTCATGGCAAACAAATGAGAATCGCTAATTGAAGCTATATCTATAATATTGCGTATATATGCTGAATCTGTATATTGTATCTAAAAAGTTATTTATCTTAGATGTTCAGTTACTACTTTAATTTTGCTATTCACTTTTAATTAAATATCCTTAGATAATTCAAATAAGATTTAAGCTTTTAATTAACTCAAATAAAAAAAAGTGATAAGTGTAAATCAAATATTTAAATCTTTATTATAAATAAATGTATAAATGTAAATAATTACTTTTATTTTCGTATTCTCTGCTTCATATAAATCCCTCCTCAATAAATTTACCCTAATAATTAAACTATTATTTTGCCCTGTTATACTTTCCTTGTTCCGAAATTACATTGTTATCTGGTTCAGTAATTTTGTGTACCTTAACACTAATCAATTTTTAATGAATAAAATAAACCCTTTTTTTGGTCATCGCCTTTCCATACTTAATCAGGCAATAATAACATAAATTAAATAAACAAAGTCACCAACAATCAAACAATATAGTTTCTGTACAACTTTTGTTTTCTTAGCGTTAAAAAGAGAACAGTAAAGAGGAAGAATAAACATAAATGCCAAATGCGATAAAGTGTGTTGAATTTCACGGGCTCACGGAGCGGGTATGGAGCGCCATTGTCCAGGCAATACTGGCACAATGGGATACAATAACAAGAGCAGCTGTTTTGCTGGAAGAATATTGCAAGATCATTATACAAACACCAATCAAACATCGCGGCTGTGTTCGGGACAGGTATGAAAATCCAATTAAAGAGCGTAAAACGAAGCAACTGATGATGTTGATGTTGATGTGGTTGATGATAATGATGATGGAGCGGTGCGGAGCTCTCTGGATGTGTGATGGAAAAACTGCAAGCTCACCGCACTTCTCACTCAATTAGAACAGAAAATTCAAAGGAAACGGGTAAACAAAATAAATACAAAATCAAGAAACAGACTCAACTTAGACTTTGACTCCTGCCTTGTCGATTTTTACCGCCCTCAAAGCCGTCGCCTTTCGCCGCGTTTTCCGTCTAAAAGGCTTGAGTTGAATTTGGAGTGGACACAACGCCAGCCAACCGGCCAGCCAGCTAAGTCTAACCTGGCAACGGAGGCACTCGAAAAGTTTTTGGCATTCTTCACCTGTCAGGGCGGTAGTTCTGGCCTCTCGGATTCCGGCACCGACTCTGACCACCGTCCCTGCTGCTCAGCGGCAAAGTGCAATAAGAACGTCTAAAACCTCACACTTCACAACTTTGCCGAAACATCAAAGTTGACGTACACAATGGCCATTGATGTGATACAACTGAAGTGCAAAGAAAACAAAACACGAAACCCTAGCACTGACTCCAGACCTCTGCCATGCTCCACCTCCACCTCCACATCCATCTCCATCTCCACAACAAGCAGCGCGTCCAATGCCAGTCCAAGTCCAAGCAAGCAAGCATGCAACATCGACAACGCTGTTGTCGTCATCGTTGGCGGTGGCTTCAACACTGTTGACAGCTTCAACAAGCGTACAATATTCCCAGAATTGCAACAACTTTAGTTGAGGTTCAGCCTTTCGGGCAGCATTTTGACAGCCATTGGACTAAGCCAGGTGCGGTTCAGCGTTAGGCGCACATATCGGGGCTTAATTCTGTTTTTGGTAAGTTTGTTAATTTATAGTGCTGGAGTCGTTGTTTTTTTATATTAGGAATTTATGACATAAAGATTAAATTTAATAGATAATTTGACTTTTGACGACTAACTTTAGTTGACATTAAATAAATAAGTGGCAATTCAAGAATTACTATTGCAGTCAAGAATTAAGCAAAATCTATATTTTAGGCTATTTAGTTTCATTTGTTTTCATTCCCTCAATTCAGTTAGCAATAACTCTATTTTTTGTCAATACTAAATTTTGATTTGCTTGTAAAATATGGCAAATCGATCCTCTAAATCGAATATCCAGCGTGGGCGTGTTAGTTCGAAAGCTCTGCAGGCTTTGGTACCGTTAATTCTTGATCTCAACGTGATAATCAATCAGCTTGTAAACTGTGAGAATCCCGCAAGAGGTGTACCACTTCACGAGAATCAAATACGATATGTGTGCACGGAGGCCAGAGCAGTCTTCCTCAAGGAGAGAACTTTATTGCACCTAAGGCCACCGATTAAGATATGCGGAGATGTGCACGGCCAATTTGGAGATCTATTGCGCATATTGCGCTCAACGGGATTTCCCCCGGAAAGCAAGTATCTCTTCCTGGGGGACTATGTGGATCGCGGCAAAATGTCCATTGAGACGTTTACGCTGCTCCTCGCATATAAGGTGCGCTATCCGAATCACATGATGCTGCTGCGGGGCAACCACGAGAGCGCCAGCATCAATCGGATCTATGGCTTCTATGATGAGTGCAAGCGTCGCTATTCCATCAAACTCTGGCGCTACTTTGTGGATACATACGACTGCATGCCACTGGCGGCCTTGGTGGGTGGTCGCATCTTCTGTGTCCATGGCGGACTGAGTCCTAGTCTGCGGAGCTTGGCCGATATACAGGCAGTCAAGCGACCTTGTGAAATACCCGACGAGGGCCTCGTCTGTGACCTACTCTGGAGTGATCCCGATGAGAGAGTCCTTGGGTGGAGTGGAAACGATCGCGGTGTAAGCGTCACCTTCGGCGCCGACGTTGTGAGAAGTTTCTGCTTTCGCTTGGGCATCGACGTGGTTTGTCGTGCTCATCAGGTCGTCGAGGATGGCTACGAGTTCTTTGCCAATCGCCACCTGGTCACGCTCTTCTCGGCTCCCAACTACTGCGGTCTCTTCGACAATGCGGGCGCCGTCATGGTTGTCAATGAAGACCTGGTTGTCAGCTTCGTCATCTTGCGGCCGACTTACTCAGTGCGTCAGACGGTGAACCAGGCAAATGCAATGCATGCTATGGGTCAGAATCGCAACTATTAGCCAAATTTGAATATGACCTTTTTGTGTTTAAACGTAAATCGAAATAAAGCTAAATGTTGGTCCATATAGATTAAGGATTTTCTTGAATAAACCTCTTGGTGGGATATTGCTAAATATTTGAGATTTGAATACAGAAGCAAAGTGCATGCTGCATACTCCAATAGAGACTTCAAAATGAATGTGGAATTGAAAATTCCCTTCACTAGCGACTAAACCCTTTCTAATTGCTGACCTCATTCTCACATGTGCCGCTACTGTTCCAATTGTGCAATTACAGGAAAACTTCTTCAAGCATTAGAACAACAATGTTTGTGGACATTGGATGATGGCGGCATCGCCATCGACATAGACGTAGACATCGACAATGACTGCACGACGTCTGCACTTAACAATTTCGGCAATGTTGCATGTTTCGTCGTGTGCTGAATGTTGCATAAATAAACTGAAGATCACACGCAAACAAAGCTCAAGCTGAGGCTGCAACTGTAGTTGTAGTTGTAGTTGTAGCTGTGTAGCAAAAGCTGAAACTGAAGTTGCAGACCAACGTTGGCAGCGGTTTTGCTGCTCGCTTGGCTGCAACACACTGACACGGACAACATCAAAGTGTTGACTTGACATTTTGAACGACATTTTAACCTGTTTAGCCGCTGCGGCCGAGCTAAACCAAACAAGCGTGGCCAAAGCCAAGTCAGTGGCATCATTGGGGCTCGTACTCACTCAAGCCAGAGACTCTGCTCAAACCCCAGCCAGTGCCACAGCCACAGCCACAGCCAGAGTCACAGGTAGAGCTGAGGGGCAAATGGAACGGATGAAGCAAACAACATGCCATGCCGCAATACGAGTCACTGCACGCTCTAGGAATACACTAACTTATAATGTGGACATCGACAAGAGTGTCCAGAATACAATTATTGTTGCCTCTTTTTTATACTGGAAAAATATTAGGTGAGTTAAATTATTTATTTTATAAAGAATTCTTTAAGATACAAATTAATAAATATAATTATAAGCTCCAAGTTCCAATTTATAATGAAATTAATACTTGGAATGAAAATCAGCCAATTATGTATTATATTTTCTATATTAAAAGATACATTTAAATTAAAGTAAGAGATACGCAAACAGTCGATGAAAGTAAAGGGACATTAGAATGTTGACTCCAAAAAATTCAAATTGGAAAATTGTCAAGCTTTAAAGGAAGTAAATCGTTATGAAGGGAGTGAAAAAGGGAAAGAAAAGCATAATGAGATAGAAAATTAGGTAGCGATAAGCAAATGCAGACGTTCTCCAGAATTGTACTTTACCATAGAATTTTTCAGTCAGAAATTACTATGTGATACTAAATTTTTCCAAATAAATGTTTACTTATTACTTTTGGATTATAGCCAAAGTTGAAGTTTATTTTTTCTGAAGTGCATTTGGAATTCGTTATTAATGTTGGTAACGAGCGATGTAGTTTTTGCTGCTTGGATTAGTGCTGCTGGTGATGATGACGCTGATTCGTTTGGGCCGTAATGTTGACTCGACTGGTTAGTTGTTTGAGCTGTTGTTAATTTTCCTAAAATCAAAGCACTGTATTCACAGGAAATGTAAGCTCCGTTGCTGCAACATCTACATCGACAACACAAGCAACAGCAACGGCAATAGTAATGGCAATGGCAATGGGAACGGTGACGGTGTCCATCTCTAGAGGAAGAACACAAACTGGAACTGGAACAGAGTTTGGCAAGAAATTGCATTTGCCTTTATGTTTACAAAGTGGCACTAGGAATAACCATTTGGTTCTTTAATGGCTCGTTTTATGTGTTCATCGGCATGGCTTAAATTAAAATATTAAAATTTATGAACAAAATTCGCAGTTGGTGCCCGAAGCTGTGCAAATGTTTGCGCGCATTCCATGGCCCTGATTATAGTCCATGAAAAGAATCTGGCAAGCGTGGATCTCAGCCTTTGCACGCGCTGTTTATTATAGCCTCAGTTGAAGGTGAAGCTGAAGCTGAAGCTGATGCTGCTTAAAACGAAACTTAGCCTCTGATGTGGCGCAGATGATAAATAATCCACGCAAAGAGCAAGACCGGACCCGCGCCTTGGCCCATTGCTCATCCGGCAGGTGCAAATCGCATGTGACAGCCAGACACTTAACTTTTGTCCGCTGAGTGGCCGAGAGTGGTCGAGAGTTGCACGTTGCGCGTTGCAAGTTGCGAGGGTCTCGTTGTTGCAGTTGCAGTTTGCTGTTGCTGTTTCTTTTCTCTGCCAATGCAAACACGTAAGCCATCTGACCAAGCAGCTCTGGCTCCCGAACGGCCAACGGCCAACGGCCAATAGTCAGAGTCCAGGTTCACGTCCAGGTCTAGTCAAACGTCTGGCCTGGTATGGTGCCAGTTGCCCAGGGTAGTAGCCTGCCTGGTCATTTTTATCGCATGTTAATCACAACCTTGTGAAACTTTGTTTGCCTTGCTGCTGCTCGAGCTGAGCTCCTCCTGGCTGCGACCAAGCAGAAGAGGCCTTAAACCCTTTTTTAGTATGGATTTTGAATTTTTTTAAATGCCCTTGCACAGGGCATACCACATTGTTGCGAAAACAACTTGGCTTAGGAAAACACCTGTTCAATTTACAGGCACAGACCAAATGAGTCTTACAGCAGTTGGAATATTGATAAGAATATATATATATATATATATACCAAATAATTAATTAATTAAATATTTACTTGAATAAGAACGAACAGTGCGTGTATATTTCATGTAGTAAAATTTATAAATATATATATCACATGACATACTCAGCTTAATTATCTCCAAACTTATATTAACCAAATTCTATTAGGTATTTACTCCTTTTCCAACAGCTAGAATAGGGTATGAGAAGTTCGAAAGACGACAAGAACTTTTTCCGCCGTTTCTGATTTTTTTTACCTTGGTACTATGCATATTTGCATGGTATTGTCTGGGAGCTGGGGCTCTATGTTGAGGTTTTCATAGACAACTGAGCCTGGGCTGCCTTGGCTAAGTGAATGCAATTAAAATTGACGTTAATCTGCTGGAATTCTGATGTTTTGTCATGTTTGCGCGCTAAAGATGTTATTTTGTTTTGACATGCTCTTGGCCTGGTTGCCTTGTAACCAGCAGCCATCCAGAGTGCCAGCCAGGCAAACAGGCAAACAGGCAGCATGGCTGTCCGGTACTCCAACACACAGGACAGGCCCAAGTAAACAGAAATACATTGTAAGCGCAGTCAGCAACAAGGAGCTGGAGCCAGGGCCATAGACAGAGCCAGAGCAGGAGACTGAGACACAGAGTCGGAGTCGGACTCGGAGTCGAAGTCGAAGCCACTTGGCCACGTTGTTGTCGTGTACATGTAGATCAATCTATCTAACTAACGCGTTTGGTGTTTGCCTGCTTCATGCTTGTTATTTAAATTGTTATATTATTTGTGGCTGGGCTAAGCTTGCGAACATGGGAAAAAACCAGCCAGCTTCTTGGGCTTCCTGGCGTCTTGACTTGTAATGGCTTAACTTTAATCGAATTGTCTGGGGAACGATGGCGATGCTGGGACAAGTCGCCTTTGCCATCAATGTTAATGATTGCATTTTAAATCAGTTAATAAATGCATTTGAATTTCTTTTGTTTTTCATTTAAGCTTATGCACGTCGATAAATGAACAAAAAGCTGATTAGACTGGGCAACAACACAGCTTTAATAAATCGTTTCCTTTACTTCTATTTATTTCGTTTCTATTTTTTTTATGTAACTTTAAATGAGATCTCTTGAAACTAGGTATGTGAATTCAATTCATTTCAAATTGCAACCATATTTGGGCCACCCTCAAACTGCTATTCCTATTCCCTATTCAGCTACATGCTAGTGGCTGAGCTATAAATCTTGAGCTACTATCTTTGGCTCTATACACACTTTTGGCTATTATTACTGAAACATTAAGACACCCAAATGGCCTGCTTTGTTGTCTGCACAGATCCTGATCCAGATGCCAGCCATAACTGCCATTAACATTGGCACTTAATTTACTTTTAGCCAAAACCAAAACAAACACATAAATGACCCAGCCAGCCACCGTTCAGCTATCTCATTATATTTGGTCAACAATGTGCGAGAGCCACAAAAAAAAAAAGAATAACAAAAAACGCACAAACACAAAAAATTCAACAACAATTAAAACCATTATCAAACAAACAAACAGCTCAACGTCCCCGTTGTCCATTGTCCACTGAACACTATCCACTGTCCTCGGTCCACTGTCCTCGGTCCACTGTCCACTGTCCTCTGTCCAGCGTCCAGCCTTCTGTGCTTATTTATTGGAGTCTTGCACATTGTTTGCGCTGCCAAAAATGCTGTGTGGCAGGCGGGGAAGGGGAGCGAAAGTAAACTAAGGCAAAAGGCCAAGAATAAGATAGACACATAGATAGAAAAGAAAGTGGCTCACTGTGTGTGTGTGTGTGTGTGTGTGTGATTGTGGCGTATATTTTAACAATTTTCAATTTTAGCTTTTGTTGTGCAGTTGGCGCGCAAACAATAAAATCAAAAAGGCCGAAGAAAGAAAATAAAACAACTACATCGCCAGGAATGTTGCCCCTGGACAACAAAGGGAACAACTAAATTTAAGTGCCTTCAACTTATCTGACCCTTGAACGCATAATCCTGGTGGTCCTATTTGGAATCAATAAAAGAATTTTGAGAGCAAGGCACAAAAGCAACTGATCGACCATAAAATGACTTTTATCTTAATTTGATCACTGTCATTTCGTATAATTTTCACGATATTTAAAATGCATAACAATTCAATTTGAAGATACTTTCTGTGGCATGCAATTCTACGAGTCTCAACTAAATGTGTCGCCTCATAAATTTGTCTAATCTTAAGGCGGGGTGGCACATGCTCCATGTGCTCGACTGCGCTGGCGTGAATGTGATCTGTGCACACCCCTTCCTCCTTTCCCCTTTCCCCTTTCCCCTATCTCCTATCTCCTTTCACCTTTCCCCATTTTCAACCTTTTCCCCTTTCACCGGCTGACTGCGTTGATTATGCAATTGTTTTTGGAAACCCAAAAATAAAAACCTCATATTTTCTCCAAACAGTGCTTTTGTGTGTGTGTCTCTGACAGTTTTCTATAAAATGTGTGTATGTGGGGGGTAGGGGGATTGATTTCCGGCACAGTCGTCGCGCTCGTCACTCCCCTCGCCCTCCTCGTTGCGCTTCGTCGCTGTCGCCAGGCGCTAATGAGCTGCAGCATTCAGTTGCGTTCAGTTGTTTTTGTTCAGTATCTGTCAGATACTTTCGTGTTGCATGCCCCCGCCATGATTAGAATGTTTGTTCTGCTTGAATGCTGGTGCAGTTATTCAAAAAAGAAGTGCTTATATTTGCTGCCACTTGAAGAGCGGAAAGAGTGGGTTTTTTGTAGGCTCGTTGAATAAAGTTGTAATTTTTAATTAAAGCCACTTAATATTTATTGTTTCTAAGCATTGAACATCAATGGCCATTTAACTGTGGCACAGGCCGTGAAATTGCTTCATTTCCTGTTCCCGCACTTTTATTAACGGCAATTTTTTACCAAAAATAATTATCAAATTTTAAAGTATAAATTTTATTTAAGGTTGCTGAAATAAAACTTAAAATGTAAATAACTTAATTTAATTTAATCACAAATTAAATTTAAATGCCTCAAAACGTACCTTTAAAAAAAGCTGAGAACAAAGAAATAATCATTTCAAAAAGTAAAATTAGAATAAAAAATAAGAATGTGTTCCCATTCCCCCTTTGGAGTTCCCTGCTCGACAGTGCTGCTATCACTTTGTTAGACACAATCATACATTTGCATACTAAATAGTCCAGTGTCAGATCAAAACAACCAGCCGATACATCAACGGTGGCACCACGTCTTTCGGGAACAGCTACCTCTCAAACGGAACTTGACTGCACTTTATCTATTTGTCAGCTTGTTAAGAGAGAGAGAATGAGAGGGCCAACTGAATTTCCATTCCCATTTCCCAGGCCATTGAGGCATAAAAGTTGACATTTGTTTTATGCACAGGAAACCAAGAGTTGACAGAACGCCAGGTATTTTAAATAACATGCCCAAATGTGGCGCCCCCTCTCTCTCTGTGGGTCTTGTCTGCTGCTTTCGGATATAATTAATCGTGTCGAAGAGCGTCCTAGCTTAAGTCATCATAATGGCTTCATCAGACTCCCATGAACGAACCTTCATCTGTCAGCGAGGCGGCCTAACTTGTCGCTAGCTGTTTTGCTGGATTGCACGATTGCTGGCTCCCAGAAAAAGAGGGCCAAAACTTGCAGGCGAATGGAGTGCATTGCGCTCATAAATTACAATTTATTATGACATCATTTTTTACGGATTACCAAACAGCACTGCACTCGCACTGAAGCACCATGTGCATGTCGATTTGAGGACTTTTTCAACGCGTTTCCCTGCCAGCGCTGCCTGCCGAATGCTGCATAAATTTTCATAGCCAGTATTACGAGTATTTTCGAATGGGGTCCGCGCATTGAATTGTCAGCGCCTCTACCTAGTCATAATTTAGTGCGCTTATTCGCTTGCCAATGCCGTAGCCGATGCCGATGCCATTGTTGTTGTTGTTGTTGCCATTGGTTGACTTCATCTTCGAATTCCACCCTCATCCTCTCATCTGGTAGCTTTGTGTGCAGCAGCGCGCCGTGCCGCCCGGCCTGTCAGCACTTCCGAGCAGCTATTTTGTGCCTGTATATCAGAGAAATACATATCATATATATATGAGGTATAATAATATTGGCTTTTGCCAATACCTCTGCAACTGTCACTGCAACTGCAACTGCAACTGCCACTGCCTCTCTCGGTGCTCTGATTGTCGTTTTCCTTTGAACTTAAAGGCCTTTCCGCTGGCAGCCGTGCGTATTTTTTCGTCTATTCTTTTACTTTTAATATCATAAGGCAATGATTTATTATGGTCTATTTAGCATGCGTGGATTGGCCATTTCTCATGTGGTATGTGGTGTGTGGTTCCCCAGTTGCATCCAACGCACAGAGATTGAGTTGTAATTGAGCATAATTACAGAAATTTCAACAAAAAGTTAATTATACAAATTGTTTAGCTATTTACACTCTGACTGGTCCTTAATTATGCATTCGGACAATGACCTCTTTGCTGCTTTTATTGCCTGCTTCTTGGCAGCATCAAAAAGCACATTCTATGATCTTGGCACTCTGTTGCCAATTAGCCTTTGAGTTGGGAGACCTTAAGAAATTAATTAAAATGTGTCTCTGTCGCACTAAAATGATGCCAAGGCGCAGATTACCAAATGTGGCACACTCGCAATGTAGTTTAAAATAACTCATTACGCAATGGCAGGAAAACAACTTTATTACACTTAAAAACATTAAAAAGTCATTTAGAACAAGCATAAAAAAGCAAAGCGAGAATCCAACAAAAAAAAGCAAAGCAGATGAAGGCCCAAAAGATACACTAAGTACATGAAGTGCGCGGCAATTAACAAATGTCAAATTGAGATAAGACAGAGAATCATGTTGCCGCTGCTGCTGCTGCTGCTGCTGCTGGTGTTGCTGTTGTTGCCACACACCAGGCACCAAGTTGGCAGTTGGAATGGTCAGTCAGCTTTATGGGTCGATTAAGTTGTAGCGATAGCAGTTTAATTTATAATGAAATAGCTAAGTAGTAGACCTACAGCAAGGATACAGATAGGAGTTTAACTATGGCCCAGAACATGTCGCAGCATTTAGAGAACAGTCTCAGGACATCCACAAATCTCGAGCTGCGATTGAGTTTGAGTCTGAGAATTTTATATAGAATCACATAAAATGCATTTTTATGGAGTCTGGTAAGAAGAAACGAAAAAACTGAAACAATTGACTCAGAGACCAAACCCAAACCCAAACCAAAACCGAAACGCAGAGCAAACCTGAAGATTGTGGTCATCGATTGGGTGCCACACGTAGATTCTAATTTTCTAACGAAAGATAAATGCTGAGTGGCCCTTTGGTTTCCATAAATTTTCACTTGACTCAACAAGCGAATGATCTGAATAGGAAACCCACTGAGTTGCACCTTTTGATACCCTTTTGTTCTCATTTCTGTTATGTGCATTGTCAGCGTTTTTGATTACAATAAAAATCAAAATAAGTTGTAGTCCATTGGCGACAACCAGACTGCAACCGACTGGGAGTGGAAATTATCGTTTCCATGGAAAACACAGACTCCATCACATTTGAGCCACAGTTAGGCAATTGGTTATATCTTTGTGTCTGCAGCAGCGCGTTTTGTTTTGATTGGTAAAATTTATATTCAGCATATCGTTAAATTCTTAATTTACGCATGCCAGTCAATGATTTATTTATTGTTCGACAATTATATTACTGTATATTCCACATTATCATATTACTGCCTAAATAGCCAGCAATTAAATGAAGTATTAAATTCAGTTATACAAAATGATTGCTTTCATACAATGCAATTAAAAATATATATATCTGAGTTGTCTGACCAGGGAATTTAATTATATTTATGGGTTACTCGAGTTGTTTTAATTGATTAATATTTCTGTTAGTTCTTTGTGCCAGACTGCAAATGAATTCCAAGCAATTCTTCTGTCTGCTCATATCATTCGGCTAAATCTAAGGCAACCAGTTGAGAAACAATTTGCTGGATTGTAAAGTCCACAGTAAAATAAGTCTAAGCTTAAAGATAGGTTTTATGCTGCGCCATTGCCAGAATGCATAAGGGCAATAATCAGAGTCCGTCTAAACAGACACATCCAGAAAAATGTAATTCTTATAAGTTATAACCGCGTTGTATCCTGTTGCTGTTGTAGCCTAGGCTACAATTAAAGAAGAACCTTCTGCGAACTGAAAAAAAAATAGGCTGGCCCTGGCTTGGTATGCCGCGCTTAAAAATTGTGTGCGAAAATGCGAAAAGTTGCAGATGCGTATTAAATGATAAGCTGCAGACCAAAACACGCGCCTCACCAATCAGCCAGGCCGAGTTGTGGCATATAATTGCGAGTTGGCAGCGTTTTGCTACGATTTCAAAAAGCAGCTAGAAATTAATACACGTGCAAATTTTGTGCCAGCAGCCGTAATTATTTTTCCATTTGATTTATGCTATCAAGTTGGGGGAGACAAGAAGTCGGAGAAAGACGCTTCTGCAAATTCAGAATATAGCCAGAGCAGAGCAAATTTCCGCATCACTGGCCAAATGAGTTGAGCTAAGTTGGACTGTGAATTCCAAAACCTAAATCTGTATCTGTGTTTGTAGATGTTGCTGTTGCTGTTGCTGCTGCTGTTTCTGGGACCAGCGAAGCGTATGTGTGGCGCTGCGGCTGCTAGCCGCCGGTCAGAAAAATTACCACACGTTGCCACACTTTGAAACTGAAGCCTAGATGTGTGTGTGCTGGCTTCCTTTAGCTGTTGCCTGCTTGCCCTGCGTGAGAAACACACCTGCCACCTGCCACCTACCAGACACACACTCTCGACCTGTATCTGTATCTGTGTACCTGTCTACCTGTGTCTAGATGTATCTTCAAGTTGCGTTGCGTTCTGTGTGTGCTTCTTGCCTAAGGGCTCTGTTTGCACACGCATCGCTGCCACTGCCTCTGCCTCTGCCTCTGCTTCAGTCGAGGATGTGCCGCCCTGCATCCGTTTCACTCTCTCTCTCTCTCTCTCTCTCTCTCTCTGTGTCTCTCTCGCTACTTCTCCCCCTTTGTAATCAGCTTTGCCCACTTTACTGTTACCCTGCAGCTTTGTCGCTGAATTGCGCACCACAACGAGTTACACACTGAGAAAATAAAATACTTCAGATGCGCTTCGCTTCGCATCGCATCGGATGACTTGGCTAATACCACTTGACACCTATTTTGAGCAGGATAACGTTCAAATCACCGTTGAGATTAAACACGAACTTGACTTTAAGCTGTCGCTTGACCTACGTCAATTAAATGCAATTAAGTCACATTTGGAATAGCTGTCAAGTTATTAACTCAATCATTATTTACCATTTTTTTCACTTTCAACTTGCAACTCGTGCATTTATTTATTTTAGCTTTAAAGTACCTAAATAGTATAAATCATACATCTGAAAATAAATTAATGCGAAAATGATTTATAACTTAATACAAATTAAACATTTTTATTGATGCAGAGCTTAACTAAATAGAAATGTCCAAAAATTTTAAATATCTTATAGCCATTTTATTTGTAATATCACTCTAGTTTAACTAATTTTAAATTGATGGCATTGTTTATGCGTTATTTTAAAAAAGAATAAAATTAATGAATAAAGGATGTAGAAAATCTGGCAGTATTCAAATGTTAATTGCCAGATTTCTGGAATCCCAGAATAACGCAAACGATGATGACACTATAAATCTTGGCCATGTGAATAATATTAGTTTGCCACAACGCGATCTGCGCTTTTAAAATAGTTATAAATATGTATTATTAGCAGGGTCTTGCTGGTCTGACTGCGGATTGTATCTTGATAATTTGCATAACATAAGCCGGAAAAGTGCAATCAGAAACAGATGTGTGTTTGGACAGGAGCCTCTTCAGATCCTGGAATGTCCAAACATCCGTTGCAAGTTGTTGTTGTTGCGTTGCTCATTTAATTTCTTGCGCATTATTTATGCAAAATAATCAGTTAGATTTGCTAAGACAAAACAGTTGCTGGCTTAACGATCATGGTTCAGCCAGACAGCCAGGCAGCTACAGAAAAAGCCAACAGATTTGCGTATGCATTGAAAATTGAAAAAATTGCTGACAGCCAGGCAAACTCCGAGGCATGCCAAAAATAGCCAAGCAAAGAAAACAAAAAAATAACAGAAATACTGACAGGCAGCAAATATAATCTATGAGATACGCATATCGCATTTGAGTTATCTGAACAGCAGAGCAAAAAACAAATTATGTGTCAGGCAGCCGGCAACCGGCAACCGGCAACCGACAACTTGCAACTTGCAACTTGCAACTGCAACTTGATATGCCAGCCGTGGTCTGTTGGCCATCGGCTTGGTCTTCGTCGTGATAAATGCCGCCTGATAAATGCGTGTCGCAGCCAAGCACAGACAATGCGGAGACATATGTTTGCATAAGGCATTTGTGTTGCACGCGGATCGACGGACGGAAGGATCATGCCTCATGGCGTAGCCAAGCAGCCATCCACTGGACATGGACACATGTAAGATATTCAAGTGTGCAAAATGCAGAAATGGGAGTTGGAGTGCAATTGGCGTGATCAGTGATCAGTCGCAAGCTGGCAAGTCTCATCATTTGCTTGCTGTCTGTGGTCTGGTCTGGTCTGGTCTGGTCTGGTCTGGTCTGGGCTATAGCAAATCTATCTCAAAGATTGATTATAATCGGTAGTCAAGTGTCCAGTTTTGAGGCTGCTGCCGGCTATTTCTGACCCAAGACTACGCCATTTATAATTTATGAAGTCTACAATATCAACTTGCACTTTGCGTGCAGCTCAGCTTTGCCACTCGCTGGATTTGTAAACGTATCCCATGGATTTTTGAGTTATGCCACACGCTGGCTTCACATGGCACTGCATCATCAACAATTTCATATTTTGACAGCACGTTAACGTCATTTATTAATTGAATACAATGTTAATATGCCCCAAAGACATTCTCCAGCTTCTATTTTCGTGCCATCTCCACCTCCAGCGTGGAGGTAATTACACCTCCCTGTGGTCAACTCAAGTTTTCGTTGGAAAACAGCCTTCGAGTGGCGCCTGGGTTTTCCATTTCATTGGAATTACCCAGGGCTCAAATTTAATTTGTAGGGTTACCAAATGCTGGAGTCGTAGAGCGGGCATGTTGTGCAGTTAATCGTTTCCAAATCTGAATTTCTATTTTTCTACAGAGAGTATCTTCAATTTCACACTGAAGTTATCAGGTCGAGCATCAGGTGTAGGCTTAGATCTCTTGGAGTTTCTACTCTCGGCTCCATTCTACGATATGAGTCACAGTTCAGCGGAAATGAAAAGTGTGGGTTTGATGTGTGTCTGTGTGTGTTTGTGTGTGTGTTATGGGCCATATGGGCGGATCTCTTAAAAAGAAAGTGAGCGATTGGAGCTGCCAAAAATGTGTTCACTATCTAGATCCCGAATGATCTCGAATAGGTAAAGTTGTTTCTTTTTAAATGGATAGTTGGATCGATTACAAACGGCCGAGTGTGTGTTTTTCTTTGTAACTATAGAAGTACATTTTTAGAAAGAACTTGCAATAGGAATTGAGTAATGACCACAGGTTGATATGAGAAATGAAAATACAAATCAGCTATCAACTTACAATTTAATGGGTTGCTTTCATTTCATAAGTGTTATTTAACATGAAAACCAAAACAAAATATATGCGTTTAGTCTATATATATATTTTTCATCGCAGAGGATTTAATGCATCGAGAAAGCTTTAGAAAGGGGAGGATAACAGATTTGTTTAGTTTTAATCACTTTTACTTTGTTTACAAAGAAAATAAAGCAGAGTTTTAACAGGGACAATCAGTTGACATTTTTATAATGTTAAAGCCAAACTTTAATAAAAGTTGAATTACAACGGTACATAAGGGAATTGAATTTGATGAACTATGAACATTCTAAGTATTTATGTCGAATTTCAATAATTGTCTTGTTTTTTCGATACTACACTTTGTTTAATTATGTCCTGACATGTTTAACGCTCTGAAGGATATGTCTGCGAGCCCCTACTGTAAATAAGTTCCTGCTCTATGTTATTTGAGAAATACTCCCCCTCAGAGCCTATCTGATTAACCACTTAACTATATCACTGTCAAAGGTCTAACTATTTTGTTGTCATCTTCAAAAGCAACAGTTTCTTACAAAAGGAGAATAATTTACCAAACTCATTAAATTTGGCTGTAAGCTCTTTTCCAGTACTGAACAAATTTTTTTTGTAAAAGATATCGAGATCAAACCTATTGTTATGTTCATATTGTATATAACAAATTCATATTTACCATGTAAAGTATATATTTATATTTACAACTCCTTTAGAAAATATGCATTTTCTTGGTTCGATATAGAAAATGTCTCAGTTATTTCACAAGTACTTCCGTTGCTTTTGATATCTACTTGTCACACTTCCTTAAAGTATTTACAGCTCTTAGAGCTTAAAATGCACAAAGCTGAGAGCAAAGCGACTTACCTTTGATAGCTGCTGAGATCTCAGAAATGCCACACATTCGACGACGCTTTCAGTTCCCAGTCTGGGATGCATTAGCAAAGCTCAGACAGAAAAGGTAAACGAAAGGGGAGGGAGGGAAATATGACAAGTCAGCAAACGGTCAGTTACCTATAAACAATTGAAACGGAGACAGAGAACGAAGGAGAGAGAGAGAGACAGAGGGATGGTTGTGTGAATGTAAGTACAGACGAATGTACATATGTATGCTTGTTTGTATGCATGGGCAACTTTGTGGGTATTTACTTACTGTTCATGGCATCGATTTAAACTTAACCTATGACGCGGATAAATGGAGGGGGTAGGCAGTAGGGAATACACAATCGTAGACGGAGACGGAGACGGGACGGAGTCGGAGTTTTATTGTGTTGGTCTCTTTGCGTTGGTCCATTGTGTGCTGACTTCCGCTGCTGGTTTTTGTTGTTGTTGTCGTCTTTGCTTTCGTCTTCGTCTTCGTCTCGTTGCATTTAACGCTCATTTTTTGATTCATTATTTATTGTGATTTCGCTCTAAAAACGAGTAGCAACAGGAGAAGACTTTAAACCAGAGGTGAATAGAAAAAAGTGTGAAGCATAAATGAAAAAAGAAAAGAAAAAGAATAAGAAGAAGAAGTAATGCTCAACAATGGGACAAAGAGACTCCTTTCCGGTTGCTCGTTGGCTCGTTTGGCCGGGCAATGGAATCTATTCCATGTGGCAGTCAGCATTCTTAGTGGCCTTTGCACATTTTGGAATATGATTAATTGCAAGTCAATTGATATTTTATTGGCTCGAAGACAATGGTAATGTCGTAAGAAATGGGCCCGAGCAATTGCGGAAGTTGCATTTGCCACCGGAACTGTCTCCGTCTAGCATGGCAACTGGTCTTCTTCAAATGTTTGACTAAATGCTCTGACAAATGGGCCTGGCGAAAAGTCGACAGCTGAGCCGTGTTCAAAGCAGCCGGCCGCTGACTTTGTCGCGTCGAGCAAACAATTTTGATGAGATTTTCTCGTTTTCTCGTTTTCTCATTTTCCACTTACCATTTAGCATTGAGCATATTCCATTTGTTGGCCTCAACCCGTTGCAACTAACAAGTTTCTTGTTAAGACAACGGCTCAAATAAACCAGCAACAAAAGAGGCAACGGCGCATGCGTAGCCAGCTGCAATGTGTTTCCATACCCTGTAATCCCCTGAGGGTAGATGGTTCATCAAACTAACAGATATGTGTGAAAAACCTGCTCACAAATGTATGTGAAATATCGCATTGGAACGATCAGCCGACTAAAGTCCCTATATCAACTGATTACGCTTTGCATATGTAAGTGGTCTTTATTCCAACACACTTTCTCTAAATTGATGTACTTCCAATTATTCTTTAGGTGAATCTGCTCGAGGAATTAAACTAAAATTAAACTTTAGATATTAGCTTTATTTATAATCTTAATTTAATTTTAAATAATTTTTTTAATTGTAATATTTGTAATAATTAAATAAACACAGAATAAATCATTGTTTATTTATTTATTGTTATTTAGTGTCTACTAAAGTCAGTCGACTCAAAACAAATACAAAGTAAAAATTGATTTAAATTAAATTTCAAATAGAATTTAAAATTGTAAATATAAATTTAAATTGTCTATACTTTGTCTCGCTTTTAAGAATATTTTTATGTTTTGCAAGTAAGTTGTAAGTTCAGATAGTTTATATTATGTAAATATATAAAAACATATATCAATATCTTTGAATTTCTGACTTTAGTTTTATATTTTAATTAGATTATTATTATTATTATTACTTTTTTTAGTTCACATAAAATAAATAAATAACAATTAATTAATTATCATTGAAGACAATTTGAATTCTTTGCTCTCTGCAGGGTATCTCGCAGCTGGGCATACTGCGAGCTCCAATGGATGGCTGGTCACTCTAAGCGTTCCCATAAGCTACCCGCCCTTCGCTTTGGTTTGTCCAAAGTGCGTCGTTGTTGTTTGTGTTGTGTTAGTTGTTTGTTGTTGTTGTTGTTGTTGGATTTGAGCTGTTGGCTTGGCTGCATTTCGAGTCTTTGGCCGGGCATTATTTGCATTTGTGCTTTGTCGAATGCAACGGTAGTTGCTGTGTTGTGCTGTGTTTTGTTGTGTTTTACCTAATTACACACGGCTCCCCAAATCTGTCTAATTGTTTAAGTGCTTTTAGCATTTTACTAAACAATTTCCATATGCAGCGAGAACAAACATTTCCAGTTATTGTTTAGATGCGATTACCCCTTTTTCTTGTTGCCACAAAAAACAACTGCGTCAAATGCTGTCAAAATTTATTGCCAAGAAATTCTCACACATTGTCGCAAATTGAAAGTTGCGTCAAACTGAAGTTTGCTTCACTTGCTATTACCACTCTCTGTGTGTGCTTGAGTGTGAGTGTGTGTGTGAGTCTGTTTGTGTAACGTGAGACCCCAAAAAAGCTTTCCACACACCTGCTGCTGCAGCCATTTGTGGCTTGGATTTAGATCAAGTGCTGACGGAACGGAACCGTGTTGCATTTCTGGCTTTGGTTTTTTTCTTAACTTTTACATGTTTTTTTTCGTTTTATATGCACTACGGAAATTGTGCAAAGTTTTATGTAGCGAGCTGTTATTAGTTATGAGTCAGTTGCTTTCCATGTGGCAAGTGGCAAGTGGCAAGTGGCAACCTGCTGTCGCCATCAAAACATAATTGCTGCAACCTTTTGACCAATCCGTTTCGGCATACTTTGTGGTGCAACATTTCTCTAAGAATTCTACTGGTGACTCCAGCTAGGTCCAAAAACTTTCTAAAACCAAAATTCCAAATAATTATTTAAGCTGTCAAAAATAAAATAATATGTTGATAATTTTAGGTTTTGCGTTGCATTTCATTTCAAAGGCACGCATTCGTATATAAATTAGTGTTGATGTGAGTCTAATATGTAAATATATTATAAATATGATATTTTGTGGTTCATAAATAATTTATTTAATAAAAAGTGTTCTCATTTCATTTTATAACGATACTTTTTTTTTAATACCCTGATCTTCTTAATCTATAAGTAAATAAGTTATATAGAATAACTATAAAGTTGTATATGAATTCGTATTAATAAGTCTAAAATGTAAATCTTTTTATTATTTCTCTTATTTTGTAGGCCATTCGAATTTTTATTTTTAATTACAAGATTTACAACTTGGTCTAATCAAAGCATGTTTTTATGTTGTTTTATTTACCTACTTTACTAGTCTTTATTTAAATTTAACTTTAAATTTCGACTATTTGTAAATTTATCCCTGTAGAAATATTATACAATTTATGCAATTTTAAGTAAGCCAAACTAAAAATGAATACTTGTCATTCTCCGCTCTGCTCGATAAGATCGTCGAAATCCAAAATGAAAGCAATGAATTATTTGCAGTTAGATTTATGAGCTGCTGCAATGATTCAATTCCAGCTGAGACTGCTCTTGGTAACTTTTGTCATGTTTATTGCATTTATTGACGTTTGAATTTCTTTGGCCATTTGAGAAATAAATTACCAGTTATTTTTGTAGGTAACCACAAAGTTGACAACGATTGCAGACGGCACACAAAATAATTATGGGTAACAAGCTGAATAAAAGAAACTCCAACAACAACAATCTGCACAGATTTACAGTTGTCGACACACGCACACTCAGCCGAATAATGTTTTGCATACTTTTTACAAGAATTTGGAGATGGCAAAAATATGCAAGTTATGCAACCGGCAAATGCCAGCAACAAAGACCCCCTCCCCTCACACTAAATATAAGAGAGAGTCAGAAGTGGAGTGCTCCGCAAGCCGTTCGACAAAGTTATGGCCATTTACAGTTGATTTTCTTGTTGTCATACTTGGCTATGCGTGTGTGCGAGTGTGTGTGTTTCTAAATAGTTGAACAGTCTGCATATTTTGTTGCTCTTTTTTCTTTATCTGCAAGAATCTTTCTTTCGTGGTATGTGTGCAGCCTCGCTCGGGGCTATAACTCAAAAATGCATCGAACAACGAGCAGCGAGCAGATAAATAGACAGCCTTGTCCCAAGTATCAAGTGACACTATAAATAACTATCTAGCTAAATGTCACATGCGTGCATGTGTAAGTGTGTGTGTATGTTTTAACAAAAAAAAAAGGTTTGCAGCACTTGAAATAATTTTAACACTTTTGTAGTCGCTGAGTTTGAAGTTGTTTTCGATTACGACTAGGAAAATGTGGCATATGTGGCAACGATTTGAATTGCGTCGAGTGAAGTGTCCTGTTCAAAAACATATTAATTTCAGTGAGTGAGAAATTTTGCCTTAAGCGTTGCATTTAAATAAATGTTGTTTTTTAATGAGACTGAGGATAATTTACAATTTTTTGTACGATTTTCGGTAAATAAAAAGCAGATTCTAAATCAATTTGGTTACTTAAGCGCTTTTTACTGTCTTGACTGCAGCACCTCATGCTTCGTGTTTATGTTGACGGCAGCCCGGCCTCAACTGAGGCTCGTCGTCGTGCTGCAATTGCATTAGCGAAGCGTCGGAGAGCCCAAAACGCGCTCAGATAAATGAGTGAGTTGGCTTGAGTGGTTTTTGAGGCGACGGCGTCGGCTGCTCTCAGAACCAGTTTGCTCTCAGCTGCGTTATTTGTTCACCACTTTCTGCTCTGCTCGCGCTCTCTTTCTTTGCCTCTCTCTCTATATTTTAGCTACCACAATGCAAGGCCGCGCTTTGTGGTTATTATCTACGGCTGCCTGCAGCTGTGTCGTCGGCAGCTGAAAACACTCGGACCGAGGTATCGTCAATGCGCTGCTCGCTCAGCTAAATCAGTGTAGTTCGTCGCCTCGTCGTGTTCGGTTGTTCTCTAGCCCAATGCTGACTGCCTCTGTTAGTTTGGCCCAAACTTGCTACAAATGAAAAGAACGTAAACCCAAACGCCGTGTGACAACAACTTGAAGCGTGCAGCAAAGCGAGCCACTGGATTATCGCGCACGATTTTCAAAAACACACATCTACAACTAAATAATACACACAAACATCACACAACAAAAAAAAAAATTTTTTATTTAAAAAAACAATCAAACAAAACCCATAAAAAGTTATGAATTGGCTAAATAATTATTATTGGCTACATGTGAAATTTTGAGTTTAACCCAAAAGTATTAAAAGTGCTGTGCATTTGGCTAAAAACCAAAGTTCAAATTGGCCAAAAACACCGAAAACAAATTTATTTTTGGTTTTATAATTTCGAAATCGTGCTGCAGACTTCAACAAATAGTTGCTGTGCACAATCCAAAGATTAAACGGTAAGTTTTACAAGAAAGTGTAGAAATTGTTTAGTGTGGTGAAAATATAAATTAAAGTAATTGAAAATACAACATTCCTTCATTGGCGACATATCTATAAAATTTCAAAGCTATAGAAAAAAGTAAATTAGAATATTCAAATTTATAAGTCTCCATTTGTATATTATCAAATTTTTATTATTCAGTTAGTTATTCGAAATCTGCAGAAAAATAAAGATATCAATTCAGAATATTGAATGAAAATGCCAAGAAACTATTAAAATTTGTTTGCTTTGAAAATTAAAATGCTTAGAAAGAAATAAAAATATTTGACATATAAATTGTAAGAAATTTAATCTGATTAAAAGAAATATAAAACATTTAGCATAAGAAAACATATGTAAAATTAAATCATGTGTAAACATAGTGTAGTGTGACATAAATGTAGAAAAAATGAAATAATATAAATTAAGATAAATTTGAAAATAAATTGTTAAAAGTTAATCAAAAAGTTTGAAAAATTAAAAATACAAATGATATAAACAAAGAGAAACTGTAAAAATAAATTGTTAAAAATAGGGAAAAGTCTGGAAATAAATTATAAATTAGAAATGTGTATTTTAAAATGACATTTAAACTCTTAAAAATAGTTTCGAAAATATCTAAACCACAGTTTTTCCATTTCTATTTTCTCACCCACAGCAACATGGAAAACTAGAAACCATCCACACACAAACACACACACACACACACACACATATAGAAACACACCCATAGGGGCGATATTAGGAAGAAATCGAGACAAACTACGAAACACAAGAAAATAAAAATCAATTGAAAATGGAGAAAGTAAAACAGAAGTCGATCTGCATCTGGATGTGGAGCATCTGCATCTTTCTCATCGCCAGCTGGCCGAGTCAGACAGAGGCTTTGGCCAATTGTCCGCCCGGCTGCCAGTGCGATGACAACACTCTGGTGGTGCAGTGCGGTGAGGGGCAGCTGGATGTGTTGCCCATAGCACTGAATCCATCCATCCAGCGATTGGTCATCAAGAGCAACAAAATCAAGACGATCGATTCCTCGATACAGTTCTATGCGGAGCTGACTTTCCTGGACTTGTCGCACAATCATCTGATGACGATTCCTCAGCGCACCTTTGCTTACCAGAAGAAGTTGCAGGAGGTGCACCTGAACCACAACAAAATTGGGCAGATCAGCAACAGGACCTTCATGGGACTCTCCGCAGTGACGGTGCTGAATTTGAGGGGTAACCTCATCTCGGAGCTGCATCAGGGCACATTTTCGCCGCTGCTCAAGATTGAGGAGCTGAATCTGGGCGAGAATCGCATTGGCTACCTCGACCCAAAGGCATTTGATGGTCTCAAACAATTGCGTATTTTATATTTGGACGACAATGCGTTGACTTCGGTGCCAGATCCGGTCATCTTTCAGGCCATGCCCAGCTTGGCTGAACTCTACCTGGGCATGAACTCGCTGTTGAGCATTCAGGCGGCCGCCTTCCAGGATCTCAAGGGTCTGACGAGGCTGGATCTGAAGGGTGCCAGTCTGCAGAACATCTCCCACAACAGTTTCCTTGGGCTCGAGGAGCTGCGCATCTTGGATCTCTCCGACAATCGATTGGCCAAAATTCCCACCGTGGGTCTCAGTCACCTGGTGCGTCTGGAGCAGTTGTCGCTGGGCCAAAATGATTTTGAGCTAATTGGCGAAGGTGCCTTCGTGGGTCTGAAGCAACTCCAGCGACTGGACATCAATGGAGCACTCAAACTGAAGCGCATCATGACGGGTGCCTTCGCAGCCAATGGCAACTTGGAGTCTCTGATTCTGTCATCGAACAAGATGCTCGTCGAGGTGCAGGAGGGTGCACTGAGTGGCCTGCCCCACTTGCGGCATGTTGTGCTCAAGGCGAACGCATTGACTTCCCTGGCCGAGGGTCTGTTCCCCTGGAAGGATCTGATCACGTTGGATTTGTCGGAGAATCCGCTGTCCTGCGATTGCCGTGTGATGTGGCTGCGCAATCTGCTGGTCGCCAAGAATGCCAGCCAGGATCAGGATCAGTTGACGGATCAGCTGCTCTGCGAGTTTCCTGATCGTTTGCGTGGCGAGTCCCTCAAACACTTGAATCCCACCCTGATGGGCTGCAGCCACAGCGATCCCCGAAAGCAGGCGCTCATCGGTGCACTCCTCGTGGGATCTGCGGCAACGATAACTGCCTTGGCGCTGGTCCTGTATCGCTGCCGGCACAAGATCCGCGAGTATCTCAAGGGTGGCCTGTGGGGCAACTCGGCGCTGGGCCGCAAGGAGCGCGAGTATCAGAAGACCTTCTGCGACGAGGATTACATGTCCCGTCTCCAGCATCATCCCTGCTCCCTCGGCATCCACTCAACCTTCCCAAACACCTACACCGCACCGCATCAGACAACTGGTGCAGCTGCTGCTGCTGCTGCTGCTGCTGCACATCATCATTATGGCATGTGCCCAATGCCCATCAATGACCTGAATTCGGGCGATGGGCAGCACAAGTTGCAGCAGCTGCAGGTGTCCGCCATGTCTGCCACCCTGTTGCACTCTGAGCAGAAGCTGAACAACAACAAGAGTCTCGCGGGCAGCATCGATGACAGCGCCAACTTTGTGCTGCACATGAAGACGGCAACAATGAACCGAGATCAGCAGCAGCAGCAGCAGCAACAGCAGCAACAGTTGCAGCATCAACAGCAGCAGTTGCCACACCAGTCGCAGCATGCTCAGCAGTCGAAGCTGAATCATTACACGAAGCCGCAGTTTCTGGCCGCCACAGCGACTGTGGCTGATTCGTGCTACTCGTACGCTGACGTTCCCCTGGTGCATGCCCCACAACAGCTGCGCATCACACACGAGCACTTCAAGCAGCGCGAACGCGACTTTGACAACGAGACTCCGCTCGGCGAGATGATGATGGATCCCAACTACATCTACAGCAATGCCCACTATTCGCTGCCCCTGGAGCAGATGGGTCGCAGCAAGACGCCGACACCGCCGCCGCTGCCACCGGCGCTGCCACTGCGCAATGGTCTCTGTGCCACAACGGGCAGACGCTCCTTGCAACACAGGCCAACGCCAGCGACGAATACCCTGCGGCAATTCACGCACTGATCCTCGGAGCACTATCGTCGCAGGCAGCTCAGCATCTTTGCTTAGTTCCTCGTCGCGTTGTCAACTGTGATGCCAAATTCTGTAAATTCCCCCCCCCCCATCCCCCCAAAAAACACACCAGCAAACCCTCCCACAAAGAGATGTTAGTAGTAGAGCACTCAAGACACTAAAGCGCCGAGTTTACACGTGATTAATTCCATTCTAGCATCCCTTACAAAACAAATTTCAATTTTTTGTACATTTATGTAGTATATATAAATATATATTAATATATAAATATATATATGCATATATGTTGAATTGCATATGATGATGACATGTGTAAGCTCTGCTTAAGACATAAGTTACTTAAAAAAAACACACATAAGAAAATCTTTCACTCTATTGTTCTGTAAATAGCACAAAAAAAGAAACAAAATAGATAAAAAAAAGATAAGAAAACTTAGTGCGATCTCTTGCAAGTTGACTTAATTACTCAAATGTCTTTCTACTACTACTCATTTTAAATTACGAAATTGTATTTACTTAGATTGTAAGCTTAGTTCGTAATATATTAATTTAAAAATTAAACATAGAACAACAAAAATACAACAAAGCACTGAGAGTCACTTGTAAGATTAATTTAAATTATTTAAACAATATTGTTAAAGCATCAAAAACACGTATTTTTAAGCAAAAACGACTATGTATTTATTAGTTAGTGAAGAAATTTATTCAAATTTAAGCAAATATCGTAAAAAATATATGCAAAGCGAAACTACTTTCAAAACTGAAAACAAAAACTTTACCACTGTCCATTTATTTATTTTTTTTCAACGATGAGCTTGCAACTTTCCATCTAGTTTGATGTTGCAAGCGCCGAGAGCAGGTGGCACATAGATACTAGCTCGCAAAAAAGGGGTTGGATACATGTAAAGAAACGCATTCAATTGAAAATTATGCACACACACGATACTTCTCCCTCTCTCCCTCCCTCTCTCTCTCTCTTTGTCACACTCATCTGGCTCTATCTCGCTCTCGCTTTCGAATGTGGCAAGTATGTAGTATGTGCTTCGCTTGGCGGCACAATGCTGCAAAAGTTCCTTGCTTCCTTGTTACTATTAAATAATAGTGCATTAATTTTACTTTTTCTCAACAGACTTTTAATTAAATTGAAAGTCAAAACTTGCAGCATTTGTACTTTTTTCAATTTGCTTATGTTTTCCAACAGATGAAATGGGAAAATGCCTCTGTGTGTGTGTGTGTATGTAGCCAACACACAGCAAAAGTTGCAAGTTGCATGTTTCAAGGGTACTACAATTATTTTTTGTTTACGTTTCTGGCATAATTAAAGTAACTTTTTGTGAAAGCCATTTCAAAGGCATTTTTGCGGTCGTCAAGCTGACGAGTTTATTTTTTTATTTTTTTTTTAAAGCCAATGCGTGAAATGTTGGCCGAAGAGATCACAAATCGGACAAGTTTATTGAATTGTTGAGTTTTAAGCTAGAAATAAATATTTGAATTCATATAGATCTGAAAACTATAAATATATTTCACTTATTTCTTCTTCTTCTTAAATGTTTATTTAAAAAGAGCAATTGATAACTTACAGGTATAACTAATTACTAACTTTTCAATATTAGAATCAATCCGTACTTTTTAAAAAAATGTGTAGGGGAAAATTTGATGGAAACTGAATAAAATATTTGAGCTCTATTTATTTTAATATTTTTCAGCAGTACACATTTATCAAAATAATCAAGAATTGTAGAAATGAAATTTCGAAGAAAGAAATAATTTTGAAATAGAAAAAACGTATTCCTATTTGCCTAACTTCCCATTTATTTTGTTGTAAATTTTTCTCAAATTTTGTTTTTTATATTCAAAATGCGTATTTCCTCCTCGACTACCTCCAGTTTATACGTTGTGTAACTTGGAGGACAAATAGGCTGCGATTTCAGAAGAACCTTCATCAGATGGAGTTCTTACCTTGACTAAATGTGCAACATTAAGAAATACCAATAAGCCGATTAAAAATCGTACTTATGAATTTTGACTGTAGGCTCAAAATTACACTTCGTTTGACCCCAGTCATAGAAAATGCTACTGAGAAATGAAAATAAATCAAAAAAAAAAAAAAAACAAAATACACAGATCTGTGATAATCTTCAGCAATTTCAAGCAAATCATGCGTCGGTTAAATTCTGTTACAAATACCCAAACCCCAAGCCCATTTATACAATTAAAAAGTCGAGTTAAGAAAAAAAAGAAAAACGAGAAATCAGAACACAAATAGAGGCATGTACTATAATAACAATAAATAAATAACAAAGGCAAACAGCGGCGGGGCAAACCTCAAATGGCCAACAATAAAAGCGCCGAGCTGCTTGGCTTAAAGTAGCATTTCAGGAATCAAAACCAGTCGAAACGATTCGAATCGAGTCTGAGTTGAGTCTGAGTCTGAGTTGATTTAAGTTGAGTTGAAGCCAGTTGAGTTGAGAATTCATCATCAAATTTCGATTAAAAGGCGCGTGGTGCGGCTGTGTTGCCCCGAGGGGGCAATGGCCAATGGCCAATGGCCAACATCCAGTGGGCATTGGGCAATGGCCAGTGGGCAACTGTGTGGAGTCATTCGCACTATTCAAGCTTCATTAGGAGCTAAAGTAACGAAAACATTTTGATTTCGATCAGTACAATTTCCCTTTGCCATGGGAGCAGCCAGCGCCATAAGAAGCAGTCGAGTGAAAGAGCTACCGAGTGAGGCTCAGTTACTGGCCATTCGAACTGCCTGAACTGAGAATTTGGCCTGTGTTTGCATTAAAGGGTTACTGGTTCAAGCCGCAAAGCCGGCCAACGTAATCATTAATTCCCCAGCCGATTTCTGATGCCCAGCTATACACACTCGATACACATACATATTGCTGGCCAGTCCCTGGCCTTTCGGGCCAATTCTGATGCGGACAGACAGACAGACGGACAGACAGCAGGCAGTCAGTCGTCAGAATAACACCAATAACAAAAAAGTAAAGAAAGAAACTCAAAAATAAAACTATGCTCAGGGCAGTAATTATGACGAGCCATGGTCCAAATATTGGAGCCATTGTAATCCGTGGATGCTGTGCGTCTGCTGCTGTCGTTGCTGATGTTGATTGTATGATGACCATGTTGAAAATGCTCATTAAAGGTACTTCAGAAATTAAAGCATTTCACAATTGTGCTTATGGGCAGTTAACGCGCCTTCTTCCCCTTGCCCCTTATCCCTTACCCCTTACTTCTTGCCTGTTGTCTCTTGCCTCTTGCCTCTTGCGTTTTTGGCCACAGCGCTTTCGATTCGACGCGCTATTTATCAGCTGTTGTTATCTATTGGTTGGAAATTATACAAAGGCTTTGGGGGCAATTAAGTTGAGCATGCCACGATTTGGGGCAAGTTTTGAATAGTTTTTAAGGGGCGTTTTCACACTGGCACACAGCTACAAAACTTTTAAATTACTTTCTGTTTAATGTAGAATTTGAATTTTATTTTCAAAATTATATAAAATCTTACAAGGGAAAGTTGTTAGAACAATAACTAATCTGCTGGCGTTGTAATAGATTAGTATCAAAAGTTTGCAGAGCAGTTCCGATTTGCTTTATGTTTCTACACATAACAGGTAAACCGATCCGGGGCGTGAAAACTCTAAGCCGCAAGAGCAGAGCAGCAGCAGAGCAGCAGCAGAGCAGGAGCAGAGCAGCAGCAGCAGTCACAGCAGCCTCAGCAGCAGCAGCGGTAACAGGCCATAAAGTGTCCGCTCAAACGACAATTTCCATTTGACAAAATTCAATGGTTGGGTTTTTTGTTACACCTTACAGAACAATGATCGCGGAATGACGACGACGATTCTCTGTGGACCCCGTGCGGAGCGCCATGAAATTTCCCAACAATGCTTAGCACTTTGTCCCGCTGAGCGGACCGACCGTGACGCTCTGGCTCAGCTCGTCTCGGCTCACGCTGTGCCTGGACTTGGCCCTGGCCCTGTCCCTGGGTCTGGGTTCGGCCTGGGTATCTGTGAAATGTGAAATTGTGTACGCACATTAATTTCTCATCATTGGCAGTGAGGAGGTTGTCCGGGCAAAAGCAGCGCAGTCAACCGCTGCGTATTAATGGAAATGTTAAAAGAGATTAGGAGGCAAAGAGATACAAGAAGACAACACACAACACACAGATACAATTGCAACTATTTGTCATTCTAAGGCGGCGAATCTGTATGCCTCGCTCATACAAATTCTATTTGCAACGTATTGGGTTGCAGTTGCCAACAACAATAACTTTTACGGAATAGGAAGAGGGAAGGATTCTGAAAACGAGCCGTGAGCTACCTAAACACCGCCCATTATGGTCATCATTGTTCCTGAGCTGGGAAGTCAGGCAGATTTTCGTTGGATTGTGATCCGCTTATGGTTCTCAAGGTTATCAATATTAAATTTTAAGTGTGTTCAATTGTTTGCGATTTTATAGTTAATGAGACGTCAAATTATATTATCCAATAAATGTTTAGGGAATATAAAATAAACTTTAAGTCGGTTCTATCTTTCACTTGGATAGTCAACCAATATTTTTATTTCAATAGCGAAATAAATAAGTAACTTATAAGTAATACTCGAAAACAATAAATCATTATAATTTTTTTGGTTTGTTTTCATTTTAGTTCCATATTATTAATACTAATAAATATACACCAATATATGTATAGCTGTATATAAAATTATATTTCCGTTTCCATAATTCAAATATTTTTGGCATACTACGAGGATTTTCTGCGCTTACGAATTTTATTGGCATTTATCAATGTAATAGAGCCATTTCGTATACTCATCTTCAGTATCTGTGCTCTTATCAAACCACACACTTTAAAATTAATTATTATTCGTAACACTACAAAAAGAACAACAATAATTTAAACATATAAGCGCAATGTCTGATAAAAGAAAAAAATTACCAACATTTTTAATGAAATAATTATTATAATTGATGCTGTAGTTAAATAAGATTTTTGTTTCATTTTTCGCATGAGTGCTCGAGATATTTCCCCTCACTTTATGGCAACGAGAAAGTCAAAAATATAATTATGCCAAACTATAAATGCAGAATAAACGAAATGAGCGCATATGTATGAATGTGTGTATCTCTCTCTGTGTGTGTGGGTGTGTGTACGAACATGTTTTAAAAATATTATAAGTACAAATAAAAAGAAAATCCTCAACACGAGTAGCAAAGAAGTGTCGAAAACACCCTTACTTTGAGCTTAAATAAAAGTTTTTTACTAGCTCTATTGCAGATTAGCCATTTTAAATAAGTTACTTTAACATGTATTTATTTAATGGGAACTAGAAAGAGTTCTCAATTTTCAAATACGGTGTTAAGACATACGAATTTAAAATTTAATTTACTATAAAATAGTAAGAGCATTCAAGGATCACTCGGTTAAGCTAATAAAAACTGGCTGCGAAATACTTTGTTACCATTTGTTACCAGCTGATAACAGACAGCAATGAACTGGATCGATGTGCCTTATAAATTGCGGTTGATATAAGCTGATTACTGGTAACTTCCTTCTAAGATTGGCATCTGTATCTATTAAATTACGGGAAATATGGGCTCTTGGGAATTTAGGGTCGGGAATTTAGTGTGGCTGAAAAACAAATGATGGAGAAGGTTCCTAGTAATGCTTCCGGGTTTTTGATGGGCAATATACCTTTTCGATTTGGTGATTCTAGCTTACAAATTGTGGAGAAAATGCGTACTTCAGATTTCTAGGGCCGAAGTTCCAGGAGGTGGCGAGTATGGTCGTATATATATATATAACATAAAACATTTTATATGCCGATTATTGATTATTGGTCACTCTATCTTTAAAATTGTGAGAGATATGCGGATTTATCGATTTTGCAAAATATCGGCAATTGCAATTTGGCAATTTTTTTTAAAAGAGAGAGAGAGACAGAGAGAGAGAGATGGTTATTCATAGCATTCAAAGCAACCCAGATTTAATCCGAACTATTCAAATATTTGTTCGAAGGTTAGATAAGATGGTTGTCAACCTGTATGGTTGACACATATAGGCCAAGCTTGCCCCGTTGAATTTTTTTTTTTTTAATATATATGGCGTGGATCAATTTACAACCGTCATTGTTCGATTAAAAAATTGTCGAGACATATTTTATTGGATGCCATACCCAATTAATTTAAAATATATATAAATAAAAAAGAAAAACTCTCATACTTTACTACGGGTATGTCAAATTTTATGATGTCGATAATATTAACGCTCTTTACACATTTTTAATAAACTTCAATTTCAAAATCTTATTATACAACAGGTTAGTGCTTGTTAATGCTTATTTCATATTGCTAAATGACAAGTTTGTAAAGCAATATGAAATGATAAAAATAAAATAGCTAAATACAATAAATTAGTTAAATTTAAACGAAGTCAAATGCGGTCACTTACAATATAATCATAAATCATAATTGTGAAATGGTAAGTTAAATACAACCCAGTAAATAATGTTCAATTGTTGAAATATAAGAATCCCTACGGGAAAATGGATTCTCATATAAATATAGGAAATTTTTTAAGCAAGCAAATTCTTAAAACAAAAAAAAAAACAAAAAAATTTAAGCAAATATATTATTGTGAAATTATATTTAAAAACTAAATTAATGTACTAAAGCTCTTATAACACTTTAATAAAATTTTCCGTTAACAAATGAAACAAGTTTTGTTACATTTAAAATTTTCGCACATTAATCGAGATAATTAAATTCTACCATATTGCACTCAAAGAACAAATGAACTATTAATTTTCCTTGCATTTGACTTGTTTTGCCATGGTCAGGATTACAAACATTTTACGCCGAAATAAACATTGCAAATATTCATATTTGTTGCCAAAAATGTGCGGTGCCTGCAGCCATTTACCACAGCATTGAGTTATATACAATGGATAGGGAAATGTTGGGAACTGTTTGCATAACTGCCAGCAAACGTTGTCTGCCAATATTGAAATTTCGAATACATTTTCAAAAGAGAGCTAAAACGTCGAGGTCTGCCAACAGGTTTACCCACACAAACACTCAAATTATCATAATGAACATAATTTTGTGCTATTTAAGGGAAAGCGTGTGCGGGAATTTAAACGAATTTGCACCACCAGCAAAAGCAAGAACAACAACAACAACAACAACAACAAAGTGACTACATGCAACGTCAACGACTGCGTGCGTTGGCTGCATTAGGAAAACTTGCAATTAAAACTCATTTCGTTGAAAACGCGATATTGCAGCGTAAATTCCATTTAAAAAGTTTCATTTGCAACAAAACTCATCAGACAGTCATCCCAGCACCAGAATAATCACTAACACACCACCTCCCCCCGCCGGACCATAAACTTGTTGTTGATAAATGAAACGAATTTTAAACAGTATTCATTGGGGCATTATCAACAGTGCCCAGACACATATGGACTCTGTTTGATGTCCTGCATGGGAGCATCAATAATCTGGCTAAACGCGTACTAACACCAGAATTGCATAATTATGCATAGATTAAAGACTCTAGACTGGAATATAAATCTTCACATTAATACACATATAATTATATTCATTATATAATTAAAATTATTGTCTGTCAATCACTTGTATTAGTTTTGAAGTTTTTGAATCTGATTAACTCCACTCAAACAGAATATATTTAAATAACAACCATTATTTGTCTATTCTTAATTTAGTGGTACAATGTTTAAAATCTTGCAAGAGCTTGTATAATTTCTAGTATTTTTATTTAAATGTGTAAATAGGGTTATTTGATCCTTATATTATAATAAACATAATAAATTGATAATTTCTAAACAGTTTCGCACTGAATTGAGCCGGCCTTTTAATGCAAACTATTGATGAATTTCCATATCTATATTCTACATAGAAATATTTTGTATAATTGCCCTTACAAATTTAAGAATTATTTCGTATATTAGGAATTATTATATATCAAATATAATCAAAATCACACACTACAATATTTATTAAAGAAGTGTATTCAAACATCGGCATTATACCAGTATGACACATCATTTCATATCTTTGTCAAAGCATTTTTGTTCAACTCGGATGTGAGTGCATCAAACTGATTTTGTATATTAGAAAACATTTTCCCAGGTGCAACTCCATGATGCGCTTGTGAAATTCAATTAGGAGTGAACTCTGCAAGGTGCAGGAACCCATTGATTGACGATTGTATTTGTTGCATAGAATGAATTGTTTCGCTGGCTTTATATATATTTGACCATCAAATCGCTACTCTGCTGTATTGGCATGTCGGCCATTTTGGTATGGTTTAATCAAAAATGTTTTTTTGAACTACCCCTTAGCCCCTTTGCTAACACTCGACTGGTCTGATGAGGTTTTAAGCTGATTGCTGACAGATTTAAATTTAGATGAGAATATGTTTCACTTTTATTTGGCATGTTCTTTAAAAAACCTAAATACTTAAATACATCTATTTTGATCATATGTTTATGCATAGAAATTTCATACATATCGATCACACTAATTTTGATTTTCATTCTAGAATGAAAAATATCAAATGATACATATTACATCTTCTTATATCCGTTAGGACTCATAGACTTGGTTAAGGGCATCTTAAAGTCGAGCAAAATTTCTAGTGGCTTTTTATGTTTGCTGTTTGTATTTGATTGTGCATTGCACCTTTGATTTTTTATTGAGTTTGTACAGTTGAAAATGTAGTTTGAAATTCAATAAATTTGATATTTCGTTTGACATTCATGGCATCGCGAATATCTGCGAATTTTGTTGAGTTTTTAGAATAAGTTGCGCTCTTTTCAGAATAGTAAATATAATAAATTTATTTGTAGAATTAGTTAAATCGAATTGAATTAAAACTGTTTCTTAAGTTCATTCAAAATGTTGTTATTAATAAAATATAATAAAATATCTGAAATGAAAGGTTTTCTTAGAGCTAAAAAAATATTATACAAATTTTATCAATCAATATAAAAATAGTTTTCTAACTGATCAACTTGCATAATTTGGTGTATTTGAAAGCAATGTCTTCAAAAAACTTAATGCACTGTGGGTCTTAATAAAAATAATTTATTTTCTTACATTGAAACTTGCTACTTTTTATTTTTAAAATTATTTTAAAAAGCGTTTATATCTTATAAATTATAATCAACAATCCATTTCTTCTGCTATATAAAGTTTTACTGATTACTTTTCTTACTTTTCTGTTGCAGCTCGTTTTCCAACATCTTTTAGCTTTCTAACCTGATGTGTGAAAAACCTTTGAAATGCTGCTGCGTTACTCTTAATTAACTTACCAACACTTTGATCAAAAAGAAAATTAATTGCACAGCTTTAGAAAATCGAACTTCTTAATTTGTTTTCTGTACTTTGACAAAATACCGGTGATTCTTGAGTATTTCAAAATCAATAGAAAATCATTTATTATTTTAATCACATCAAGCATGCAAGACCAGAACCCAAACGAAATATTTTTTTTATTGCGTACACATAAAAGTTGAATATGAAAAGAAAGAAAAACCGACCGTTGAGATTTATGCTTTCCGAGTTCATAATAAACGTAACCAAAAAGTTCTTCATTACCAAAAAAAAAAAACAGACCAGAAAAAAAGCTGTAGACCAGGGCAGAATTATTAATTAATTCAAGTCTGACTGCTCGGCAGGAGAGCTTGGCGATTTTATAAGGAACCAGTTTTTACATTTTTTTGGGCAGCTCTGGCGCTCTGCGACAAGTGACAAATTGTATGACATAGTAAAAAAAGGGTTAAATTCAGTGTTGTTTTTTATGTTTTTTTGTGCGGCTACAAATTTGTATAATGTATCGCTTAATTGGTGATAAGCCACCTGTAGCTTGTGGCACAGTCGATTGCATTCTTAAGTGTCTCGCTTTGTTAGGAAAAATCGAGCCTGGAGGGAAAAGCCTCGGTTTATTTTCCAGATCGTGTTCTCTTAAACGCTTTTAATACGACGAAGCTGAGCTGCAAATGAAGACAAAGTCTTTGCCTGCCTCCAAGGCTGATGTCACTCGGCCTGGCCACAGCTCTAGTTCTGGAAAGTGGCGGAAAAATAACAAAAAAAAACCCCAGAAAGATTTATGGCTACATGCTCTCTTTGTTGTTGTTGTTGTCTCCCAGTCAATGTCTGCGATGGTTGGTGGGGGTATTTTCGTGGAAATTGCAGCTAGGGGCCCGTTGGTTGGGAAAATAATTCATTTCGATTGCCATGCCATGAGATTTGTCAAAGCCAATCCATGGCAGCGAGGCCAGCCAGGCAGTTAGATTATCTCTCTATTAATTATCGCTTATGGTTTGTTTGCTGGGGTGCAGCATATTGTCAGTTATTATGTTTATATTTTGTAGTGAACTTCGCTGCTTATCAGCAACTTTTCCACATCTTGGGGGCGTCAATCAGCACGGCCGGGCAAACAGTTACTAGTTCCCAGGAAAGTAACCCAAGATAACTAGTCAACTCCTACCTGGGGGGTTCGTCCACTCTAAATAAAAATGAAAAGCAAATTGCCTATTTAAATATTGAGGCATCAACTGAGCTTTACACTCGCCACAGTTTCAATAGAGCTCCCTCCACAGCTCCACAGCTCCACACCACTCTAACCACACACCCATATATAGCAATTGCCACTATTAGCATGCTAATATAAACATGAAAACTAAAACTTATTACAAAACCCATTAGTTTTTCTTTTTCCCGTGAGCTCAGAAGCGTATATAACATGCTCCCATTACACTTCCATTACACACTTCCATCACTGATACAAAACAACTGAACAATTGTGTAATTTATATATGCTATAAAATTTACTTCGAATATTTTGGCTTTTTTTTCTATTCTTATTTTAAGCATTGCAATAATTTTTATTAATTATTATTCTAATATAAATATTAAGTAAATATACATTTTTATTTTGGTTTTTTAGTCCAAGCCATTTATATAACTTTCGAAATACAAGCAAGCTATATATATTAATATTCGAACTTGTTAAATGAAACCTATCTTTTCTATTTCTAGTACAGGTTGACAAAGGGTATAAGCGATTCGTTGCAGTGCAGTGAAATATTTTCGATCAAATTTTTTTCGGTTGCGGTTACATGTGCAGCCCAGCGGCGCTTTTGTGTGCTATCTACGAGCAATCAATGCCAAACTGATGATGTTAATCTGAACCACTCTTTGGGCTGCACTTCTACGCCACCCATTTACCCTTGAGTTAAAATTCATTTGAATATACAACATCCTATTTCAATTTAAATTCAAATCCGCAAACATTTGCCTGGAACGTTCGTTCGGCTTGGACTGTCATGGGCCACGCCCACCCGACTATCTAAGGGACAGTGGGGTTGCCATATCAAGAGTCGAGCAGTATTGCCATTGCCATACTTCTCTCCCCTTCCCTGCCCTCATAGATTTCATTTCTCTTCTCCTGTTCCTGCTACTGCCACCGCTGATGGTGGACGCTGCAAAATGCCACTTACTCCAAAGTGCCGCAGCGATTAACATCTACGACCTGACGGACGACAGCAGAAGGAGGCAGCTGGGTAATGGAAGATGAGACGATGGCAACCAGCTACCAATTCACTTGGCTCCAGCTACAACCTAGAGTCGCTCGAGCTACCCAGGTAGCGACCGTTATTTGCTCCTCCCTGCTGGGAGCACTATCTCTCTGTGTGTGTGTGTGTGTGTCTTTTGCATATCGAGTGCTGTGTATCTTTAAGTATGAGTATCTCGATGGCGCTGCCGTGACACCAATAACAACGAATGCTACCAAATTGCGAAACCAATTTAAAAAACGTTAAAATATATATTTGTGGATAGTTATAGTTATGTTTACTTGGGTTTGCTGAACGCAGATTGCAAATGGTTTGCCAAGCGATACATTTTTCAATATTCTCGCATTTATGTATACAATTTTTATATTTAATTATCAAAGCGGTTTTAGCACCTCATCTGTGATGATTGCAGTACTGTTATTTCTGCTGTGGCAAACAAATAACAAGCTTAGTATGCAGGGAATTTTTATTTAATTTGAATTTAATCTGAATCTAAATCTGAATTGTGGGCGGAGCATGCTGGTTGCCAATTTAATTTGATTGAGTTCTTTCCACAAATAGGCAAATGTGACTGAAATCAAATTTGTGATGATGTTTGCTTATAGTTAAAAATAAATTATTTACAGATTTGCTTTAGGTTGAATGAGAGTTTAGCATGGTTAAAAAAACGTGTAGAGTATTTGATTTATTTAGAGAGAGACCAATGGGGAATATATACATATATATTTTTAAAATATACATAAACTAGAGTCTCTAGTTTTTAATGGTGAAATACAGAAAACAAATACGAGCAGAAACAGAAAAAAACTTTTGTGGTCGTAGGGAACAAAATGGCAGTCATATTTGGCTACAAAATTCTCAAGCTTTATCAGCAAATAAAAAATTCTTTTGAAATAAAATGTGAAATGTGTATTTTGTTAAAATATAATCGTGTTCAATGGCTGTTTGTCAACATGTGCTACGACAATTTCTTAATATTTGCTGACACTAATGGCCAATAAGCGCAAAGAGTCCAACATAAATCTACAGTACGCCTCAATAAATTAAATACATTTTTTGTTCTTATTCGATTGCTTTGCCACAGAGACAATGCAAAAGACAGAGACAGAGACAGAGACAGAGGAAAGAAAAGAATCTGAGAAAACGGTCGCATCGAAGAGTCAAAGCTTATCACGATCGGGACAATGCACAGCGGTTTTTCTTATAAATTATTTAAATCGAAAATAAAGCATGGCCAGCATAGATCTGGGAGACTGGACGCGGTCTGTTTGCAAATAAGGTCGGGAGATGTCATGGAAAAAGTACGAGTAAATTTCAAGAGTCAAGAGATACAATGTAGTAAGTAGTAAGTAAAACAAATTCACAAAATCGAACATGAACCAAGCAGGAAAAATGATAAGATCACGATTGTGGTTGAGACCGCTTGCAACGAAAGTTTTCCAGCCTCAGTAGCAGGTTGTATTGCAGCATGTAGAAGAGTAACGTGCAACAAAAGCGGACACAACAGCGGAATCAGCCGCAGAACAGCAGCATTTAATTGCAAGCCACGTTGCCCAGAGACAGAGACGGAACGTGAGATGCCAGCCAGGGGTGGCTGGGAGGGAATACACAAATCTGACCGCCTTCTTGAGCCAGTTATGTATGTGAACGTATGCAAACTTTATCTGACAGATTCGCGTGATAAGCCCAGGTGAGCAGGCAGACAAACGGTTAACTGGGTGCATGCTGCAGATCGATCTGCGACTCAAGTGAAATATTGCCCGAGTCCCAGCTCCAAGTGGAGCAAACAATTCTTTGCCGCCGGTCAAATTGCCAGTCAGCCAAAGATGAGGCCCAAACTGAAGTTGAGGACACGCAAAAGGGATATGAACTTGCAGCATGAAGTTGCAGCTATAGTTGGCCTGTGCCTAACAATCGAGGCACTGCTCAAATTGTTCTGCCGGCCTTTTAATGAGCAAATAACTTGCGTTTTGGCTAACGAAATTGGCCTTTGAAAGTACGTAATGTATGCAAGAGGAGCAATCAAAGACCAAAGGCAGGAAAAGAAAAACTGGGAAGTTGCAGCTAGTTAGCATGAGGATAGTTATGGGACTAACTCTGGAGAGTGAGAGATAAAATAGCTGGCATAGATACCAGCTTGAAGCAATTTGAAGGTATTTTAATGTGTATTGCGATAATAATGTCTGTAGTAATATCCCTTTAAGATCAAGGTTAACAGCTGAGACCTTTGCAAAGTAAATATTTAGCCATTTGGTTGACTCCAACACGACCAATTTAAAAAGTCTGGCTTTATTGCCAGTTATCCCAATAGCACTGCCTTGTAGATTTTTAAATACATACTTTAAGAAACTTGCCGTTTCTATAAAAAAAATAGTTTTCGCATATAGCCTTGCCGCAGCCGCATTTATTAAATTTCCATCTTGCTGTGATGTTTGACAAGAAGATTGCGGCCTATTAAGTAAATCTTCAACCAATCTCTTTTGCAACATTGTCTTGGTAATAATATGTTAAAGCAAACCTTTTACTTTTGGTATTATCATAGCTAAGCATTCTTAAGGGTTATCAATATGGAAGTCTAGGACTTAGGTGCAGGCCCAGTTTCGAAGTTGTCAGCTCAATCAATGTAAGTCATCGGGGGAATTTCACCTTTTTTTGGCCAGCCCCAATAGGAGATCCTTTTGATAATTGCATTAAATATGCAGAAACAAATTTCTCATGCATTCAAAAGACGTGCCAGCTCCCAAGTGCTTGACAAGGTTGCCGAACCAATTAAATGGCATAGTTTATGTGTCGAAAACCCTCAAATAAACACACACACACACACACACACACACACACACACACACATACACACACTTATAAAGAAAGGATACGTAGCCTTAACTCAAATAGGCATTAAATTATAAAAAACCAGAAGGTGGCCTATTTTGGATGCTGTCGATTGTTGCAGAGTCGGCATTTGGACTTGTTTATAACGGGCCAATAGCCCCAAAATAGTGCGTGCCTTCGTTACAGATTTACAACAAATAAAATATAGAAATAGAAATAGCTGGCTGGCAGCAGCTTAGTGGCTTTTGGGGTTGGCAGGACATTGCGTATACGCAGTGTGTGTTGTCCTGCGCTGATTGCCAGCATAGAAAATCAATTCGAGCGTATAAATGTGGGTCACAGCAATGTGTGTGTGTGGCTGTATGTGTGTGTTTGTGTGTGTGCTCGTGCATGTATGACGCAGCAAATTGTTTCAAATGCTACAACTGAGTGATGACCTAGGACCCAACTTGAACCTATATGTATAATTTAAGTGAATTTACGCCTGACTCTCTTTAACTACGCGCAACTTCTTGTTGCAGCAAGTCGACGAGTTGACGGTGCAACCAAGCGAATGGCCAAAGTGGCAAAAGTTTATTTTCCAAGCCATAAAAGACAATCGACAAAGCATCATCGATGACTTTGGCTCAACACTCGCATAAAGACATTTCCAAGTGCAATCAAATTCTACACTCGAGTAGACATTTACACATCTCTACCCCACACCCCCCCCACCTACCTCCTCCAGACACTTTCTTCTGTACTTTGTCACAATTTGCAGCTTTCTTTGCGTTGGTTAAGTTGCTTGCAATCTTCTCCACAAAACTCTATCAACTTTTAGGTGAAAGTGTGCTCTGATGTTTTCAGCAAATGTTGCAACTTTGTTTTTTTATTGCCATTACTTTTTGGGCGTCAGCTTTAACATTAAGTAATGGAGCGTTATTAGAAACTGCTGAAAACTTTTTCGTAATACCATCGATGTGCTATAAAAACAACAAGGCCAATTGACTTCGGTCAATACAATATACAATACATGTATTGTCTTCTTAGGGACCAAAGTCAATTGAAGAACCCTTCAGGTTAAGAACGTAGGCATATGGACTTTGATATAAGAAGCGATTTCCAAATTGTGAAGAGGGCAATCAAAAAATTAAGTTATCAAATTTAATAAGTGATAAGTCAAAATGTATACTAGACTGTATTTTGAATTAAAAATGTTTGTTAAATTTTTAGCAATAATTAAGAGAGAAAGGGAAATTTAATTGGATTGAAAAATAAAGATTAATTAAAAATTATATACGAATAAAATCGAAAGTTTCCGAATAATATATATAATAAAGCGCCCATTTAAATTGGAAAATTGTAAAATGAAATTTTGCCTGAAGAAAACATTCCTATTTGTTCAATTTAAATTGATATATAAAATGTAAAATGGAAATAGAATGGCATTCAAGAAATGTATTTGTTACAAACATTGAAAAATAACAAACATTTCGAAGTAAAACGCAAACACGCGTGCACTTTCCTTATTTATTGACAGAAGGGTCTCTGTAGAACATATTCTATGCTGCTCTTTGAGTTAGAAACCTAACAAACTTGAACATTATCATAATTGCCTTCTCACCCAGCAACTCCATCTTATTGCTACTTGTTGTTGCTCTTCCCGTCATATCACGGCCGGAGCAGGCAATCAAGCGGTCCATCAGGCGCCACCAACTTTCAAGAAGTGCCACCCACTCAAAGTTTCCCTTCCTTCCTACTGATTCAGAGCAGAAGTAGTCCATCCAGCGATTTGGCATAGATAAAAAGGCGGAGGCCAAATATTTGCTGGGAGAGTTTTCCTTAGCGCTTTCTGTGAAGTTCTCCGTGCGCGCTGCATATGTAAATAACTCTTGAGAACATCATTGAATCAACTTTGTGCGCGTCTTCTGAATGTGTATGGGTTGTGTTCTTGTGTGTGTATGTGCATGTGCGTGGGTGCATAAGTGTGTGTGTGTGTGTGGCAGCAGCGCCATCTTGCGGCCAACGAGCGTATTTTGACTTGAGTTGTCGGCTCGCGTTCGCGGCTTTTATAGTGTGTTTATTTAGCACTTGAAAAATATTACTTTTTCGCCAGCAATAATTTTAATTGCTTTGGCAGTCTGGGGGGCTGAAACTGGCCCTGAAACTGAGGATAGGGATTCAGATTGGGGCACCTTGCGTTGCGTTGCGCTCCTGCTCCTCTCCTGCCCCTTTAGCCACCTTGCATTCAGAAAAGTTAAGTGGCAAAAGTTTTCGCACTAAAGTTGAAGTTGGCTTTCAGTTCCTCTCGTTGCCACTGCTTGTTGCCGTCCTTGATGTTGTTGCTGTTGTTGTTGTTTGTATGTATTTTTGTTGAGAAAACATCAACGCCCACAAAAGCCCGTAGCATCAACAGCCGTGGCATATTATTTGAGTTGGCCCTTTTTTGTTTTTTTGTTGCACTCTCGCAATTTGATTGTTTTGAGATTTCGCGGCAACGCATAAAGTTCCGTCTGGGAGCTGGGGAGCGTAGGGGAACAGTCGAGTGGCAAGTGCCGTTTTAGCTTTGTTTTTATCACTGCGAAACAAAGCATCAAATTTAAATAAAATAAAAGTTGAAATTGAGATTAGCGCAAGTGCTGCGAAATTAGTTTCTCCCTTATTTAACTTTGTATGTATTTGGGTTTCGCAGCTTGACAACTCCTCAGTTGTTTAATGTGATGAAATCACGTCAAGGTTTGCGTTCCTCTTAGTTTGGGAATGAAATGGCAACAAAAACATGTTTGGCCAAATTATGTTCATTAGGCTAACTGCAGTTATTACGCCTTAATTTGTAATTGCATGAAAAGTTTGTCTTATCAATCATTAAGTTCTTGTAATATTTTTTAGTAATGAAGCTATCTTCTACAATTCAAAGGCTACAGTCACCACAATTTTTGGTAGGTGGTTGTTCAAAGATATCCTTTTCTGCAGACCCAGACCCTAAAAATTAAATGTGGCTGTTTCTTAGTAGATCCGGCACATTACTGGTAACCGCCTTTGGGTGTCGATCCAAAGTGTTTTTGGCCATTCTTGCGATATTTCGGAAAACGTAAATCGATAAACCACACAACTTTCACAATTTAAAAATATATAGACATCAAACTTGGATGGTAGCTTACTGATAACTATATACACACACACATAAGCTGCCTCCAGAAACTTCAGATCTAGAAATCGGAAATGCCTATATCTTTCACAATCTGCAAGCAAGGCAGAAAATCTGGAAAAATGAAAAAAATTTCTCATAAAATTTGGAGCTTAAACTTCTTGAACACTAGATTACTAGGAAATTCCCACAAAATAGATTACTTAGAACTATTTCTGTTCTGTGGCACCTGTTATCAGACGATATGACTCATTGCTATCAGACTGACTGGACTCATTTCTCATTTCATTTTTTTTTTTACTAATACCTCCAGTCACCTCATTGTGTTGTCTACTGTTTGATGGTACCCACTTTTATCCAGTTAAACTTTAGCTGATATATTAAGGTACTTTTTATACACATATCCATATAGATCGGAGCGTTGAAATCACGTTTAGGCACCTAAATACGGCTTGGCCTAGAAGGTGGTAGAAATTTATGAAATTTAGATTATTTTAATTATGCTAATTTATTCATTAAGTCAACCCTTTCCAATAGATATGACCTACTTAAAGCATTTGTGATTTTTGCATTTTGTAGTATCTGTCGTATTTTCTGTTTTGGTTTGCTTCTCTTAGGAGTCTTTTTTGCTCCCATTCTTTTCAACTTTTCACTCCTTTATTATCTGCTGTATATCTATGACCCAGGATGCATCTTAAAAGTAGCCTATCTAAAATTTAGATGTCGGCAGATTCCCATCCTCAAGATTATGCAATATTTGGTCCGCTGTTGTTTATCAGCTTTAGCTTTATTCCATCAATTATTGAACTAAAATAGTAAATCACTAATATTTCGTGAGCTTTGATCTTTCAAACACTTATTTGTCGTATATAAAGTGCGTTATCAGTATTTGCCCTTTTCAACTCATCAGCCTTAAAGTGACCTTTGAATAACATCAGACATACATTTGTACATATCTAAATATAAATGTTGTGTGTACATATATCAATATGTATGTGAATAACTAAACCATTAAACTGCCGCACAAATTGCATCAAATATTTAGTTGCCAGCTGAAAGCACAAGTTCTCAGGTGTGTGTATTTATGTTTATGTGTGTGTGTGTGTGTGTGTGTGTGCAAGCCTTAGCCAATACTGCCAATAAATAAACAACAAATATTTTATGCAAATTTGCAATTTAACACAACATTGCCCACATTTAGGCAAATGACCCCACAATTTCTTACACATACAAACATCTAAATAAATATTGCATTTATATATACCTATTATGTATTTTGTATATTTGATCAATAACAAAACATTTAGTGTAGATGCTAACAACACACTTGTGGCTTAAATGGCGAAAACCACCTACCTCATCGTGTATTTTGCTGGTTGGAGCAGTCTAGTCCGTATTGCGTAGAATTCTGTGGTCATTTTCATAATATCCGCACACACCCTCTGGCAAATTACACACACATCAAACACAATTAGATTTAGTCTAACCAATATTGAGTTAGAAATCACTTTATAATATGTTTGCATTCTCCTCTTCCCCCCAAGTGTGAGATGCACTCAAATGCATAGTTGGGGCATTTTGCAATGCAATTATGTAGCAAACTGTCAGGCGGCTATCGCTACAAATCAATCATCCGCACTTGGCTAGGCCTATCAGCTGAGAATCCCTTCGAAAAGGTGAAGTGCAGTCGACCTTTATCTTGCCCGATAATGTTCGAGTGAGAAAGTCGACATTATGATGCTGTTTAAATCACTTCTCGTTTCACATGCCTCGTGCCACAACGCTCACAAATGTTGTGAAACTTTATCTAAAAAGTTCATCACAAGAATGTCAAAACAATCGCAGCAGCCTTGTCATATTTTATACAAACTTTTGACAACATTTTGGCTAGGTGACAGGTGCATGATTAATACGGGCCCTCCATAAGGGGTTTTCCTGGATATTAGCCAATCCAATTCGGCACAACCATAGGCCATCAAATCAAACTTTGCCTACAATATTTTCGAGTGACCGATGCCCTTTTCGTAGATTGGTGATTGTAATTTGACAAGCACCTTATAAGTGATATTAGTAACTTTGGAATACCCTACACTTGAAGGCTTACTTTAACATTGGTCAGCGTTGGTCAAGTAATTTCTAATCTTGTTTTTGAAAAGCAATGTTAGTGGCTCTTAGTTGTTTCAACAACACTTTTATTTAGCACTTATCTCCGTATAATAGTGTAATAGGCCCTAAAATAAATCTTTGTAGAAATTTCGATAAGCAATCACAAAATATGGTTTTTGAACTTCTGCCACAAGGCCTCAACACCTAACCTTCTGCAAAAAGGTCCTGGTCAAGTGACAGACGACTTAGACTTGACACACATCCTTATCAGAGACGAACGGATATTTTGAAAATTTACCGCCTTAAACAAATGCCCCAATTCAAACCACATGATTGATTGCTGCTGTATTGGGGCATTTGGGACATTTGGGGCACTTTGGGGGTAGCAATGTTTCGTGCCACTTAATATCTACAAAAACTGGAAAACTGGTGGGATTACCAGGGTTGTCGCCCAGTTCAGCAGAAGCCCTTCTTGCTGCCAAGTCAGCACGGACATTGCACTTTGGCTTTTACCATCGAGATTTGTGCGAGTTACTATGTATGGATGTGGGTGCGGGTGTGTGTGTGTGTGTGTGTGTTAGCTGGTGTCCTTTTGCCTTTATGGCATGGATTCCTCTTCCTGCTTGCGGAGGCAGCTCATTTATAAAATCGTTTTTGTTACAATATCCTGTATATAAATGAAAGGATTAAGTGGGTGTAATAAGCTGTACATTAAACTGAAACTTGGCTTTTCTGAATTATATATATATTAATAATCATAGTATCTACTATTAAACAGTTCTGCGGCCGATGAAAAGGTTGCATGCTAACTACTGTTTTCAAATTAGCACAGTTCCATTAAAATGAGCTACAACAAATGAGTAAAATACTCGCTCATTTAATTATTTTGTTCTTCAAGATTTGCTGTAAATAATTGTAAGCCACTCAATCTAAGCAAAGTTATGGAAAGGTGGTGGCTCATTTAAATTCATTAACCCAACGCGACTCACAGCACAAATTGTAGTGCGTAATGTTGCCCTTGAATGAATTTTCATTTTGAATTTCGTTGGGGACTTTTTTATTTCTATTACTCATTTTAATTGCGCATTGGGTTGTTTCTTTCCTTACAGGCCAGGGTGGCCTTAGTTTCATGTACATCACTGTAGTTGACAGCTCTGTTGTGCGGCTAATGGCATTGGGGATTTGATTCTGCATAGCCCTGGGTCTCAGTTTGATGTAGCATAATAATGCTTGTATAATTATATAAATTGTTAAATGCTTGAGCCACGCCCCTCCATGCTGCCAGAAAAGTTAACTTATCCTTGAAGCTAGCAATGACTCGATATTTACTTAAAGTACAATACTTCGAGTTTATTTTCTACAAAATTCAGTTATATTATGGTTTTATTATTTTAAAATATATACAAGTTTTAAGCTAGTTCATTGTTAAATGAATTAATGCCATCAGAGAATTGTTTTAAACATGAGAAAATATAGAAATAATCACACAAGCACAGAATTTTAGTACTGGATCATTTTCATATATTTTAAAAATTGAATCTTTTAATCGGTTTCCAACAACAAACATTATCTTGCTGACTCTGCTGTACATCTCTAGTGATATGTGTGAGTTAACTGGGCTCAGATGGAAGTGAAGTCAACTTATGGAACTTCAACACTTACTGAACACTGTATCTTGAGGGTGGCTGGGACGACCTTTGCCCTATGGCCACCACACATCACTATGCATCTGCTACTCCAACGTTTTCGTAGTTGATGCTGTCTTCATCACCATTATCATCATCATCATCAAAGACCCGGTGACTTTGTGGCCTTTAACAGCTCGCCTCGCACTCCTCCTCAGGTGGCTGCTCATTTCCTTGCTCTCTGTTTACATAATCATGGCTGCATGCCACTTTAGTGGGCGTGACCATCACCAGCAACAACAACAACAACGACAACAAAATAACGAAATAAAACACTGTTGCAAAGTAAATGCACGACCATACAAAGCGATCTCATATGCAGCTTCATCCGTTAACTGGTCTTTCATCAGGTTTGCGACCATATATTTCGCGACTGGTGATGTCGATCATTCGAAGATGCCGCAACGATTTTCAAACCCATAATTACGATCTTTGTATAAAATATACACAAAAAAACTATTGCTTGAAGCACGTCTGCAAGCTATACCAAAAGAGTCGAGACTAAGGCATATTTTTTCTGCTCTCCTTTTCAATCCCAGCAAGATTTAAAGGGCAGACGGTGTTTTTTCTGTATTTTTTTTTATTTTTATTTTAGTGCTGGAAGTGATTGTACTTTAGAGATTGTTTAATGTGGACTACATTTTGCAGTTGTTGTTTATATTTAATGCTGGGCACTGTCATGTTGAAAGATGCAACTTTGGTGGCAATTGGCTGGCAACCCATGTGGAGTGGAATCAAAGTGTTGGTAAATTTATGCTTTGTGAATAGGAATTGCATAAGATAGAAAAAATCATAGAAAGTGGCTGTAAATTATTGAATCTGTATATATATATTTTTCGTAAGATATTAGATAGTAGATAAATGCACATTAGCTTATTAAAGATGGGGAAAAGAGTGCACTGAAATTTTACAAAGGAGAAGTCAGAGAAGTAGTTTGTTTGAATCTAAAAAGTGTTCAAGCTATTTGCTCAGTTTTCCCTAGTGCACTGTTGACCTGAAACAACTGACTGAAATACTCGCTTAATCAAACCAAACTCTGGCAAGTAATCAACTGTAAACAGGTCTGTTGCTACTAAAGTCAGTCACTTATCAAAGGAGAAAACCCAGCGTCTCGTTGGGCTGCCCAAAAATGAGCCACACAAATGAGCAGCAACAATCCGCATTTCATAAAAAATTAATAAAGCTTTATCCTCCCTAACATGGTGATGATGATGTCAGTGATGATGAGGATAATAATGATGATGATGATTGTTCCTCGCGTTGAATGTCCGAAAAGCTTAGTGCAAAATGCTCCCGTTAAGATCGACTGGCAAAGCGGTAAATATATGAATTGGCTTTTGAGCTGGCCATGGGCTTGAGGATTAGATAGCGACATTCGCGCCAAATGGCTTTATGTGCTTCCGTAAATTTACACCTCGTAATCGAGATGAGTGTGCTGGACACAACACACACACACACACACACACACAAGCCAAGGACCTGTGAATCCCGGCAGACAGCAGCTGTTACATATCAAAAGCTTAGCGTGGTTCCAAGCGGTGGTTTTGTGTCTGTCGCACAAATTTTCATTTTTATGAGTGTGAAGAGCACATTAAAGCCAAGCGTTTTGGCCATTTGAGTTATGGGTTATACAGAATGGGGCCAGGAAGCAATTCCAGTTGGCCTGGCCCAGGCCAATTATATATGCTGATGTACATAACAACAACATCAGCAGCCACTGATAGGAAAGCAAGCAGGCAGAGGGGAATGCAAACATGTACATCAGTCCCAATGAATGGTGTTGGCCCTTGCCACAGTGCAAGCGCAAAAGCAACAGGAACAGCATCAGGAACACCATTAACTGATTTGCATTTCAATCTTAGCCGGACGACGCTGGCGGCATGTGTTTAGTTTTGGCAAACCTGTTTCTGGGCCCCCAAGAAGTCAAGCAGAAGAAAGGCAGCTGCAACTGCAACTAGAGATGAGAGCGTGACACGTCTCTGGTCTGAATCGATTTGGCTTGGTTCAAAGTTGAGTCAATGGGCAATGGAATGTTGTGGGGAATCGCTCATCGCTAATAGCACCAACAATTGCTGCAACAACACCAAAAACATCAGACGGAGCAACATCACTTGGCAAGTGAGATCCCGACCCTCGAGTTTTTATGCTTTGGTTTTTCTTGCACCGCGACTTAAAATGCAAATGAAAATGCAATCATTGTTTAATCTCGCACAGCGCCAGCAACAACAACAGAAGCAGGAACAGCAACAGCAGCAACAGTTGCTGTTGTTACGATCGCCAGTGAAGCATCCACGGCAAACAACAACTTTTGTACATGTTCGCCATGCCCGATATGAGATTCAGGAAGCTTCAGCTTCAGATACACCACTTTTGATAATATTCAGAGAGTCAGTCGGTGGAGGAGGTGGCTGAGGCTTAACACAGCATCCCAGAGTTCATATCAACCAACCACACCCCCTATCCAACTCTCTCCCTCTGCAACTAAAAGCTGCGGCTCTCTGATAAATTCTTGGCATCACTGTACACAGGCAAACATCGCTACGAGGGATGTCTACAAGAGTTTTCTATCAAATAACATGAAAATTAGATCGCATTTCAGGATTGCAGTTGCTGTTGCAGTTGCAGTTGCTGTTGCCATATTGCTGTCATAAGGAAGGAAAAATGGCAGCACATTCGTTGGACTTGTCTGATGAGTTTCATTGGGGCAGATAAATTATTCTGGCAACAGATATAAATGAAAGAATGTGCAAATGCAATGCCATGATGTTCAATATAGAGAAAACTAAATGCAGAAAGCTTTCTTGGACTTAACAGATAAAATTCACTAGAATCTAATGATATAATTACCTTGCAGGCATATATATTTTATTTATTTTAATTCGAAATCTGAATTCCGTTACAATACTTTCAAAATTAAATTGTATTCACTAGGCATCTAATTAAAGGTCCTCACTTTTTACCTAACTGTTTGCTAAAACTCTAATATTATTTCTTGTATGGCAATTATGTTATAAATTAGGCCAATCTAGCCCACTCCAATAACAATTTATCAAGATTTCTATAAAACTGGGAGAAATTCATCATTCTTATTAAATAAATAATAATATGCTTCCACAATTCGCCGAAAACTAAAATTTAAGTATAATTATAGATAAAACGCGAATTGCTGCTACAAAGCAGCCGATTCAATCAACTTTTAGAATTAGCATTTACCTAGCAAAATTCATGTGAGCCACGAGCCAAGTTGAGTTGTTTAATTCTGATCGTCAAAGAATTATTTATTTAATATCTATCAAAGTAGGGCTCATTCAAAAAAGCAAGAAATTTGTGTCCATTTGTCTGTCCAATTCGAGTTTCAGTTTTAGAATCTAGCCTTCGTTGAAATTTAATTGAGGATGCTTTTGCCCCTGCAAGGGGCAAGAAGCTTTTATGCCCACCGCCAGCAAACTAATTAACCTGCAAAACGTGTTTATTTTTTCCATGGAAATTATACAATTTCGCGCGCCCAACCATACACATACCTATAGAGTGAGACCCTTAAAAAAACACATTTTTTTTAAAGGTTGGCTAAAAAACAAAATAAAAAAAAACAAGAGCAACAAAAACAACAACAACAACAAATGAAGCCGCTTTTGCCCAGCAGCGTAGAATACAAAAAATAATAAAAAAGAAAGAAACCTAAACTAAAACCAACAGGCAACTACCGCTTTATCCGCATCCTCCAAGCGGAATCCTCGTCAAGGCCGTTCTAGCAACACACGTACACACACATCCACACACAAACACACACATACAGCAGCAAAGGCAACCACAAGATTGGCCTCGGACTGCCAAAGTCTTCGACATTTTCACACTGCGGCTCCCTACCCTTGATGCCCCTCTTGGGCCCCTTGGTGCGCGCCACTTCAACAGCCTCGTTGTCATCGCAACCATCATCAACAGCATCATTATGATCGTCATTCGTAGTCAACGTTGTCGTTTATCTTGGCTTCATTATCGCTTCATTAATTGCTAATTAACCATGTTCTACATGCCCCATTCGGAGAGCGTCCACAGTGCCCGAGTTTTGTGTAAAATGTGCAAGGCGTGGAAATATTACCAGGCTGTATTTTCCAACAGCTACAAGAGCCAATGCCCCTCCACTCTACCATATCGGTTTCTCCCTTTTTGGTTGGCCTTTTTGTAAGTGTAAATAAGTCGAAATCACGCCAACTGAACGCGTCGTCCGCGTTTTATCGTACTTTAATCTAATGCAATTTGTAAATGGCATCAGGCGTAGACGGACTTGGACTTCTTTGCCGGCTGGCGAGCAGGTTGGGTTGGGTGCGTTGGGAGACTAACTAGGCCAAAGGCTCCCAGTTTCAATTCCAGCTCTCAGTCTCAGTCAGTATCAGATTCAGTTTCAGTCGCAGTTAGCAATTGGAGCGGGCAATCAGTGCTCTGTGCCACTTGCCACATAAATTAAAACAAATATTTTTGCTTATTTATTTGCTTTTTACTGTTGTTGACCAGCCGCAGGCCAATTAATTAATTTATGAACGCAGACAGCAAAATATAAACAAAAGCACTAGAGAGAGGTACGAGACAACCACAAACACCTCTCTGGGCGGCACACAAAGCTCCTCGCAATCAAAGCACATGTGAAATGAGATCTAAATTTGGAAATCGGATTCGCAAATACACAAAAAAAAATAAAAAAAAATCAAGAAAATAATCCTGCAGGAAGTGTCGTTTTTAGAGTTTTAAATATTTTACTTGAATATATTATTTAGCAGCATGTATTAATGCATTTAAATTTGCATCGCATTCTAATTAATTAATTCATTTTAAATTAATCAAGTTTTACTTTATTGCTAAGCAAAAATAAAAAGATAAATTTTTTAAGAAATTATGTGTTTCAAAATGTTTACAATTGCAAATGTAAATATTATACTTTTTATTATATTTATTGTGCTTAGTGTTTGTTAACATGCATTAAAACATGAGTACACTGCGGGAAATGCACTGTAAAATACTGTGATGTGAAATTATAAAAGATAATTGTTTGTGTATATGTTGTTATCAATAGTGTATTCCTTCAAATCATAAATCTTAAACGATAATTCATTTTAAAGGTACAATAGTAGTATTTTTTAAGATTCTCGTTTTCTAGAAGTAAAATGCTCGGCATGCGAGCACCTTGAGCGAAGCACATTAAAGCTCAAAAGACAAGGGAGTGCGACGGGGAAAATATACAATGCCATCGGTGTTGACTTGTTCAGGCCACGTAAATAGGCAAAAGGATTTTCCACTTCAAAAGTGCCAAGAAAGAAAGCTAAAAATAAGAATGCAAAAAAAAATGAATCAGCCTTGGTGCAGGTTGCTTTGGTGAAGCTCAGTGTTAGCACAGTGTTCTGTTGCTATTCTTCCAGTTGGCTGCTCTGGCTGGCAAATGTGGCGCCAAACCGCAAAAGGCGCAATGCCCCTGCGACTGGTTAAGAGATTAACAAGAAGCCGTCACAGAAGCAGGCACAGGAGCAACGAGAGTCGACTCGATTCGAGGGCGGCGAATAGCGCCTTAAAAGTGTCCTGGTCTGGGACTGTGGCCCTTGCACGTTTAATTAAATCAAAGTTAATTAATGCTAACGTATTCATAAACAGGGTCATCAAACACCAAAAACGCCAGTCACTTGGCGTCGGTCCTTGCCTGAGTCCTTGCTTTTTGTGTTTGGTATTACTTTGTATAATTATGTAATATTTTTGCTTGACGAAGCTTCTGAATATGCAACAGCAAAAGCCACCAACCAAAGGCTTCAAGCCACCGCAGCAGCCAGTTCGTCTTTCTGTCTTTCTGTCTGTCCGTCTGTCCGTCTGTCAGGAACAGGAAGTCACAACAGTGGCAGCCACTCGATGATGCAGCAACAACAACTCGCGCCAATGAGTTCAGCTTGTTTTGCTTATCGTAATTATGCCAGAAAGGCTTAAGTCAAAACTTTTCGACTTTGTGCAATTAAAAAGGCATTTTTCAAATATTTATATACATATTTGGGAGAGATACAATTAGGAGCTGATAAGCCTGGTAGGCAAACATTGTCATCACAGGGAATTCTGTTGTTCTTCCTGTTGCTGACCTTAACTTCAAAAGTCGGTGAGGTTTATGCTACGCGCTTTCTGGAATTTAATTAGCCGCGAGTTCTGTCTTCTTCAGCTCCAAAATGTGATGGTTGAACCCTTCTTAGAGGTTAGAGAGGTTGGGGAAAAAGGTTGATTCGCGTGTTGAGTAGGGACTGATATTAAATATGTGGTCAGGACAGCTTTTTTAACTCAGCAACAAAGTTATTATATCTGCCGCACAGTTGGGACAACTCAATGCATATCAATATTCGCTATAAAAAGTGCTGTTCACTCCATGAAATCTCGAATACTTTAATTAATGCCAACACATTGAAGAGCACAGCCAGAAATCGATTCGTTTTAAGCTAACAGCTATTGGAAATTCCCCATTGAATAAATGAAATGAGTTAATACTGCGCATGCATTTCTTTTTTTTTTTATTTTATTAAGCATTTAAATTTTAATTTTCATATTTTGACACGTAGCAGCTATTTGAATAAATCAACAGATAGGGAACAATCTGGGCACTCATAAAAATGATGTAGATATAGTAATTTAAGGCTTATGAAACAATCAATTCGTTTATTTTTATGCACTCACCGATGGAAAATGTATGCATCGAATAACAAAATAAATCCATAGCAAAGTAAGAGTATATTTTGGGACCAATTATGGGACTGAGCCGACAGAAATATATATTTACACATATATATATAAAACAATTGGTCCCATACTCAACATACACTCAACAATTATACAAAATTATAGGGAATTAAAATTGATATACATTTTAGAAATAGATAGTTATTATTACAAAATAATTGATGTTGGATTCTTTCTCATTATTGTATTACCATTTAGCTACTTATTTATTTAAAATATTGACAGAAAATAAAAATTAAATGTTATAAAGAAAGAAAATCTCTCTTAGACATGCTGAGTCTGAATGGTCACTTCCATAAGATAATAATATATGAAAAATCTACCTATTTACTTGCCTTTTTCCATTATAGGTAATATAGCCATCTAAACAGTCGTCCGATGTCAATGCAGCGTTAAATATATTCAAATAACAACAATTTATATAAATTTATGTAAGCTTTACGCAGCATTGAATAATTTCTTCTAACGCAATCAGATATTTATCAAGAAACTATCAAAGACAATTAACATTTTTAGAACACAAACACAGTTGGCACTCTCCGGATCAAAAAGGAATAGGAATTCGCATTGAATATTCTGGTATGTCATAATGTACGTATAAAAATGCAGCAATAAAATAATTAAAGCTCCGCCAAACACAACCAACATGACAATGAACAAGTTTTTAAACTCAACGCTGAAATTTGTTTTCCCCCTTACAAATTTATTATTTAGAGATTTCAGTTCGCTGCTAGTTTTGGCTTTTTTAACAAATATTTTCATGCAAACTATGCGCGCGGGTATTACGAGAGCCCGCATCCATTTCAAATAAACATTTATATGGAAGTACCCCTCTTCCCGCCAGCTGGCGCTGTTGGCAATGATATCCCAGAACCCCGTGCAGCTGAGTAAACACTATCTAAGCAATAAAACATTCAAAGGATTAAATACTTTGCTAGAATCGCTTAAAACATTTCGAAAATAGTTTTGACACACACACACACAATTTTACAAAAAAATTGGGGTTTTTTTTAAGTTAGCAGTCCGGAACTGTAAAATAGTTTAAAGTTTGAAATGGTTCGATGTTCGCAGTGAGCCAATGTTTGAATAACAATGGGTGATTATTTTTAGGTTTTTAATAAATAAATTATCAATAGCTATTTTTAATTTATTTGTTTGATATTGACAAGATTTAAAATATCTTATTTTAAAAATTTTCCATATAGCCTCTAGCACATTTATGGCAAAATGAATACGATTCTTAGAATCTGTCTAGAAGTCTTTTGCAGGGTAATCTTTCAACTTTATTTATAAAACAACTATAAAATTAATATAACGATTCTACAACATTTTAAAGCAATTAAATATTGTAAAATGCTGCTTTTAATTATATAAATATCGAACTTGTAAAGTGAACAGCATTTCTCATGCAAAATTATATTTCATTATATACTTAGTTGTTAATACGGATAATGTTGTTTATAGAGTTAATTTTGTGCAAGTTCGAAGCTGCTGTCAAAATGTATTATTTTATTATTATTAATAGGATCATCGCATAATGCTGGTGAATACCCAAAATAGGTTTGTTGCACTCATTTCGTGTTTTCAAACGATAAACTCAGACAGAAATACTTTAAACCAGGAACAGGACATATAACCAATGGTGCAATTATATATAATATATATATATATATAATATATATATATATAAATAAAAGTAGGAGAAAACTAGCCCATAGAGACGAACTTAACGATACTAATACCTAAACATATGCATTAAAATATGAAATTGAAGCGATGAAGTCATATTCAGATATAAGAGGAATTTTTGGATGCTGACATAGCAAATATAAAATATAATGTAAAAGTGTCTGCCCCATTTAAATTTTCCAAATACAATTCTTGAGAGCAGGGTAATGAAACCAAAAGTTTCATAGCTGCTGTTGCACTGAGAGCTTTTGCGGCAACTTGCACCTGGCAACTGGCAACTGGCAACTGGCAACTGGCAACTCTCAACATTGCCTACTGATGTGGCTCCATTTATTGACGCTTCGAAGTGTGGCTGCATATGCAATTACATTTTAAAGCAGCAACCAAGTTGATAACAAACAAAATGATAAAAAAAATAAATGAGAGAAGAGGAGGCAAGCAAATGCGAGGAGAGGAGAAGGAAGGCAATACCTCGTAGGGAGGGTATTCAAAAAATTTTTAGAGTCAGTGTTTGAAATTTTTCTATTTTTTAAAACACAATTTCTTATGTTTTTTATCTTAACTTACTAAAGAAATTACTATGAAAAAGGCAGAGGGTGGAGCAGATTGCCGGAATGTGTGCAAATATAGTTAACACAGCTTCAAACACATTTTGCGCACTCGATATTAAAAATTTGCACTGGTAACATGTCATTTGATAATTTATCGAAGAAATTAAGTGTTATTATGAAAAACAATTAATGTATGATTTTGTATAGATTATTATGAAAAACAATTAATGTATGATTTTGTATAGATGGTGGGGTGTGGTCAGCTTGAAGCAAACACGCATACTGCGAACTGAGATGGAAGCACCTTGATAAGCCCATGGCTAATGGATGTGAATGGTCGAGGGTGGAAATACTTAAGTACAAAGCGGCAAACTTAGTGCAGACAACTACAAAATTCGCTAAGGGTTGGCTGCTTTGCCCTGGTTGGGAATGAGTCGAATGCTTTGAAAAAACAGGCACTAGGAAAATTTCATTAAAGGCCGCCTCACACAATGTAGGCCAGCCACAAAAACAAAAGCCAAAAACATGTGTAACACGCATATTACGAGTTGGCTCACATGTGCAGCCATAATTCATTAACGATTATGCACGACACCCAAAAACATTAGACGGAATCTGCCCCAGCCACAAGACGACAACAACGACTTTGTCACGTGCGATTAGTGTGTAAATTTGCCTCAGTATTTGTAGTTAATTTTGTTACGTTGACCCACGCAATACATACATACATATGCACATACATATTCATATATTCATTCATGCTAGACAAATGGTTGAAGTAGACCTACTTTTGGCGGCCTCTTTTCCTTGGCTGGATGGGTGTGTAAAGAGGGGGGAAGGTTACTTGACAAGATTTATAGATTTTTGCAGCGAGTCATCGGTATTACGTAGATATTGCATGTATTTTCTATATATATTTATATATACATAAACATTTATGCGATAAATAGCTGAGCAGTTGCCTGGCCTTTAGTGCACTGTCTGTCGCAGGTCTGTGGTGTTTTTAGGCAAGTTATTGCTCTCGTGGCTATGACAACAACAGCATGAGCAACAACAAAAAAGCAACTATTTTTGGCTGGCATGCCTAATGCTCGGGTTCAAAAGGGTAAGAGGCGGCTTAAGAGCCAAAGCCTTAAGTGCCATCAAGAAGTTAGCGAAGGGAAGCCATGACGAAATATGGTTTCCAAAAGTCAGGCGGAATAATCAAAAAATTGACTGTCTTCAAGGCAGACATTGAGGGCACTTTTTTATTGCAATGAAATGTTTGTTAAACATTAAAATGGATCAGGACTAAAATTGAGCTATGGCGTTAATCCAATTAAGAATTACAAATTCTTTTCATCGTATCTATTTATATTTAAGCAACTTCTCTATAAGTTTAATCAGCAAAATCAAACGCCACTGCAACTTCATAATTTTAAAATTAAGGTTTTTCTCAATACTTTAATAAATTAAAAATTAAAAGATCTTGCTATTGTCTCATACCAATTATGCAAATATTGAAAACAATTCAAATGAATATTTTATAGGCCACATGGCATAAATAGAGGCAGCATCACTCTGATATGCCAGACAGGTACTTGACTCCATCTACAGTTGGTCCATTAAAACCCTTCAAATAAATATAGAGAGAGAGAGAGAGCACCACAAGACATAAACATAATAGACCGGCATTGAAAGAAGAACTCCCTGAAGTACCAGTCTAAAAAGTGTGCCGTCCATTACAATAATAAACTTGCCACAGCAAATGCGAAGCAACCCCCAAGTTGGTTCCATTTCACCCACTCCGCATGTCTCGGTTGGCATCTTGTAAAATGTAAAATCAACATTATTTCCTTCCACGCAATCAACGATGATTTCTTAATAAAAAGCCGCTTCCCATCGCGTGGTTGCGGCACTAAACATACGCAGGAAGCAGCCAACCAACCTGCAACATATTACAGCTTGTGCATAATACAATTTTTGACTGACTGAGACTGAAAATAAAGTAGTAATGGTTCGTTGACTGGTCGTGGCATTGTGGATAGGTTGTGGATGGGTGGTTCACAGCCAGCCTGCCAGCTTCAGTACTCTTTGGCATTTTTTAATACCCAAGTGTCCCCGTCTCGCAATAAGTGCGCTGCGCAACACTGCACGCATACAAATGAGCGAGGATGCGGGTGGGGATTGGTGTTTTTTTGGCAGGAGGTTAGTTGGTAAGGGAGAGGACTTCGCAAAAATACGCGGACATAAATCGGAAATACATAAATTATTAAACATCTCATAATAAGGAACTCTGTGCTGCACGTCTCTCTCAATGGGACGCGTCTTGTTGCTAATGAGGACTCCAGATTAGTTTATGGCCAGCAAGTGACGACAAATTTAAGAACACTGCGAAACATGATATATTTGGACAATTTGATGGAACTGCAAATATTAAATAACATGAGATATAGCCAAACTTGTTAAAGTTGAAGTTGTCAAGCTCTACAATTGGCAGGGTATTCGTTTGGCACATCAGTGCTGATGAGAGTCTCATAATGCTGCTTTGTCAAATCAAGATTCGCGAATTCATGAAATCGCTACAGCCATAAACCTGCCAGCTGTCAAATAATAATTGTCAGTTTTCTTCTCGCTCTAATGCCCAAGTTTTGTCTTCCCTTTGCCAAACATTTCCTGGACTGACTGACATTTTGCTTGGGCCACACGATTTTCTACACAATTCGGTTGTTTTTCTGGTTGTTCTTGTTGTGTTTTGTTTTTTTTGTTTAGTGTGTTTTTTTTTGACAACTCTACTTGGAGTGGTGTGAGGCGACCCTCTCTGATTGTGTGTGTGTTACTGTGTGTGCATGTCAAGTAGCAATTGAGACTAACGGCATTTGGGTGTGCGTATTACACTCACACACACACACATGCACACTCACACACATATATGACATCTGACTTCCACTTGTCAGAAAATATTTGCTTTCAAAACACAAAGAGCGGTCTCGTTCGACCCTCCAAGCACTCTCCTCCACTCTCCTTACTAAGGCCGACTTTACGCACGAGTTGCAATCTGCTTTTCCATTTGCTATATCTCGCTCTCTGTCACTCTCTCTATTTCCCACTCCCCCATCTCCCTTACTCTGTATTCTAGTGTATGCATGTGTGTGTGTCTTTTTATGCTGTCAGCCATAGATTTACACAGAGTGTGTGTGTGCTTCGTTAAATTGATAGAATAAATGAGCATAAATTGAAAAAAGAAATATCGATGAAACAACACCAACAACAACGGGGGTAGTGCAACCCTCTGGGGTGTTGAAAAGGGTGGTTCCTTCATGTTACAGTCCTTGCTTCTGGGCCACATATGGGCAATTATTTAGTGCTTTGGCACAACTGAGACTGGGAATTCGCTTCACACACACACACATATATATATATATATATATATATATATATGTCGTCCCCAAACCGCCATTACTATCGATTTGAGGGTGCATTACCTACTGGACCAGCCGAGGGGGCGGGGTGGTGTAGGCAAGCTCGTCTTGGCAAAACTTTTCATTGAATTGCATGCAATCAGCACTGGCTCGCCTCCAAAGTGGCAAACAGGCGAAAGGACTTTGGACGCAGAGCAAGAGAGCATAAAGTAATTTAAGTAACCCATAATTCTATTCCCAAGGAGGTCCGTTTATTATTCCTGGACGCCATTGAATGCCTCACCCTCCTCCACCATATTTCTCATCGCATCGCATCGCGTGTGTTGCCAATTTGTTCGACATTCATTGACGACGCCCATGGACGTGTGCGTTCTCTGTGTGTTCAGTGTTCTGCTCCTGTTCCTCTTCCTGCTCCAGTTGCTGTTGCTGTTGCTGTTTTCTACCCGCTCCTGGGCTGACTGCACTCGCGGCTGTCGTCGCTGTTTGTTCTCAAAACCAAATTTAGACGTAATTAAATGTGAATTGTTTATTTAAGGCACACGCTCTGCTCCCCTTCCCTGCTTCACCCCTTCCCCAGTGCATGGCACCCCTCACCTACACCCAGTCAGTCATTTAGCCATGCAGCCATCCAGCACAAACAGCTTGCAGGCGTTCAATCAAGCGCAGACATGACGTAGACCTGGGGAGGATGTGGACGAGGAGGCCTAACTCCACATCCATGCAGCATTTCCGATGGCTTTCTTTGGCACAACTTTTGCACAATGCCGGGCCACAGACTGCAATGTTGCCACTCATTTTCATTTGTTTATTATTGTTGCTGCTGTTGCTGCTGTTGTTGCTTTTATTGCGGGTGTCGACCAAACTACGACGGCAGCATGGCGCGGCTCGTCGTTGCAATTATTGCCCCGTGGCAAGTTTCAAACGAAAGCAGGTGTGTCAAATGTAAACTTGCCCGGCACTGCAAAAAGGGGCAAGGAGCTGCTTAAGTAAACAACGGCATAACCTGATTGGCTCCAAAATGCATACAAACATGCGGATGACAGCCGCAGGGAGCGGGCTACGGGTCTGTGTGTGGGGCGGGGAGGGATTGCTCTATGTTCCCGTTAATAGAATTTTTCATGAGCTCTGGCGACGCATTGGCATTGTTCAGGTCGCAGTCAAAGTTCCTTCAGATTACTTTCTAAGTAGTTAATTTCATTGGCTGGGCAGGTGGCAGGAGGCAGGTGGCAAGGGTTGTCAATTGGGTGGAGTGGGGGATGGGGCAGAGCTGTGATATGAGCCAACAAGTTATGTGAGCTAAGGAAAACTTTGGAGTCACCTTAACCGCTAGAGAGGCAACTTTGTAATGAAGTTTATGAACAGACGATGTCACTATGAGAAAAGTAGTGCTTCGCCTTACCAGGTCATTTTGGAGTCCACTGAGCGGTAGCACAAAACAGCAGAGATTATAATTTATTATTATAAATTATGGATTTTTAAAGCTGCTAAAATATTAATGACACTTACAAAATCATTATTATCCGGGTAAATGAAATAAGTAGAATTTCATTGTAATTTGCCCCTTCAGAGTTATTGCAAGAATTCTTTACTTAAATTATAATTAAAAATCAAAATTAAACTCGTTCAATGCAAATTTGAATAGCGTATGGATCCTTACAATTGCAACAAATTTAAAGCACCCTTAAGCTTTCGTCATCAGCCAACTATTTAAACATTCAATACCAGACCAATAGCTTCACCTGCACCATGCCCCATTAAGTAAGTGAGCTTCACCTGAACTCAGAAGGGGAACCCTTCCAGACTGGTTAACGTGGCCAGTTCAGCCCTGACAAGTCTCTTCTTAATGACTTACAACGAATTACTTGCCATAACAACGGCAACGCAAACAGTAACTACATAAGTATAAGTATAAACAAGTACACCCATATATCAAACAATTAGCGACAATAGAGTAAACATGTTAGGGGCAGGAAAAGGACACCAATGCACTGCAAAGAAACCACTGCACATTGCACCACTGCACCATCGCCCAAAGCCCGAATCATTGTCCGCTCCTGCACCGACCATTGCACTTTTCGCTATGCTTCATAAATTCACGTAGCCGAACTGAATTGCTCAACCACCCTCGAAAATAGAGCGGTGGCAGGAAGCAAAGCGGGCTTAAGGACATTGTCGCAGCACAATTGCATTTGTGTTGCAGGGTGGCAACTGCATGCTGGACTGCCCTTTTTGTGCCGCAAACAGAGAAAAAAACTACTTTGTTTATTGAAGTGAGAACATTAGCAACGCTGTGCAAACAACAAGCAGCAATAACGAGAACTAGGCAGGAAAGCACACCCCCTCCAGCCCGGCAACAAGCGCTCTTGATGCAACGTAACCAGAATTACTTGGTAACAAGTTGGCTAAATAAACTGCAATTACTGTACAAGCCGAGCCGATTCCGTCTTATATATTTGATTGTTGCAATATCCGTCATGCTGAGAGATAGAGATTTTAAACCTGGAACATATACTGGTCTACTAGAAAACTGGTCTACTAAAAACAAATCGATAAAGTCACCAAATTTGGTTGGTTTGATAACCAGATCGGTTTATAGTTTATTTGGATTTGAAACTGTAGATATCTTGCGCTTATCTCAAAAGTTGAAAAATAGAGCCACCAAGTTTGAAAGTTTGGAAATTTGATGGGTCTTCTAAGTGATCGTTGGGAATTAGGACAGCCTCTTCAATGTCTATCGCAATTTTAAAGGCAAACTTGAAGTTTTCCCTTAGTTGTTTCAATACAATTAAGAGGACCAAATTCCATAAACATAGGAAATATTATTAAGGAAGCTTTAAAAAAAATAATACATTATTAAATTTTAATTTAAAAATCAGATATATTAAATTGTCCTTATAATTTTCAACTTGATCAAAAGAAGTTAAATACGAATAGTTATTTGTTTCAGTCGTTAATATTATTTGAATTGAAGATGAAATATTGTGAAAAAATATAAAACTCATTAGAGATTTTTCGCCTTCTATTTAAAAAAAAAAAGCCTTTTTATATAATTTCCCTCAAAAACATGGTAGCACTGTGGCATGGATTGTTGAAAGTTGGCAGCACTGGTGTTGTATGAATGGCCTGCCAACTTGTTAGGCAGCTCTGAAAGTTGCGCTGGAGATTTGAGGTTAGATTGTTACTCTACTGAAACCAATGTGCATGGCTGCACCGCCACGTGCCACTTTCAGGATATTACTTTTATTGCCACATGTTCTGTAACGACGCAACGACGCCTGATAATGTCCACTGCGATAGCGATGCGGATGCCAGCAACTGTCTGATATCAGATCGTTCCATCAGAGCGTTGACTGTGTTTGAAATTAATTTCAGCAAATTCATTAAAACCCAAAATCATCTTAACTCGATAAGTAATTTCACACAGAACGGTGTCAAGTCAACCAAAATGGTAAGGAAATTGAAATATTTATTGCATGCAACGCAGGTCTGTTCCGGTTCCGCTGGGACTTATTAGCTGTTTTGGATCTGTTTGTTATCTGGATTTGGATTATGAATATACAAATTTGATTGGCTGCATCTTTCCGTTTTCAGAGTTTAAAAGAAAACCTTATCTGGGTTCGCATCATTATTATTACTTAAAGTCTGGCTTTATACTTAACGGATATTTAGTAGAGCCCGCTGAAAACCGCTGAACACCTCTCTCTGAAAGGATATTCGTTCGGTTTTCTGAAAGCTGTCCTGTCTGCGTTGTGGTACAGACATCATTTATCAATTTAAGCAAACAAATCAAAACGAAGCTGAGACCTAGTGGAAGCCCAGCTAGATGTACGACAGAGGAAATGCAAAAGTGAAAAATGATTTGAAATGGATTACAAGCTGCTTTCATTTTGAAGGCAGAATGTGCAGTACCAGAACAAAAATCTATTTACCAAAACTTTGGGTGATAAATGCAAAAACACTACACCCGTCCACCTCCATTTCCCCCTTAGTTCGGTTTTCCTCTAACGTTTCGTTCCGTTTCGTTCTGGTTTGGTTTGGTTTTGTATCGTTTTGGTTTCATTCTCGTTTTCTGCACACTCACTTAACATCATTAAAATGACGCGTAAATGAAAATTGCGCTTGGCTCAAATATGCTGTGCGGTGTTTGTTGGGTGGCATGTTGCTAATGTCGTTGTCGTTTTCGAATTTTCTCTTGCAATATGAAAACGCAGCAGTCGGCTCTCAGAATACAAGGGTGGGGTTAGGGGAGGCCAGGCTAGGACGTAGACACAGACGTAGAGCAAGCAGGCAACATCATTCATCAAGGATTTAGTTAAACGACGGCGAGCGTCTGTGTGGGTTGGTTGGTGTGTGCTGGAGACCATTCATCATCATTCGTCTAGGATTATGCTTTTTAAACATACGATTGCTGTCAACATTGTCAGTTGTAGTCGTCCTTCTAGCCGACTTCCTCTTCACGCTGCCGGACAGTGCAGTCAATCGGGCATACTATGCTCGATCCGAGAGCTGCGTTTTGCATGCATTCGGGCGACAGAGGATTCGAAATCGCATTGAACCACAGCTCTTACATGACTCGACTGCTTTCACTATTTGCGCTGCATTTTGGACTAAAACTGGACTGAAATTGGTATTGGGGGGTGGCACCCTAGCCATGAATCAATCATGTTTAGGAAGTGGCCCCCACTTCCATGGCAAGCTCCAGCCCCAAAGAACTCGCGCTTAATTCTGCCAAGAATTTTGACAAATATTTATCAATAATTTCAGGGCTATACCATAACAAACAGTATGCCGACTGACACCCGAGCAAGGAGCTAAAGGGCTGCAGGGGGCTCTGCTGTGTTGTGTCCGAGGATTAGCAACAGCAAACATCTCCAACATTCAACAAAATGTCTGTCGTTGGCCCGTTTGTCATGCTGACAATTGGCTTTGGCTGGCTATTGAGTGGATGGCCAACAAGAGAGACAGAGTCACAAGCAGCACCATGACCAGAACCAGAACCAGACATGGGAGCTCTACAAATAACAAGAAAAACACCAAACACATATGGGTGGTGTGCGTGTGTGTTTTGTTGTGGGGCGACAAACAGAGGCTTGTCAAAATCAAAACCAAGTCGCAGACGACAAGGATAAGAGCCAGGATGGGCACAGATGGGACAGACCAATGCTGGATCTGCAGGACTGCTGGACAGATTCGAATAAATTGCTACACTGGAGATGGAACTTATATTGAAAGTCACTCAATTTAATTGGAGGACAGAATTAAACGATATTTGTTGAGCTCAAGTTGACATCATTTTAAACTATATTTTGTGTTGCTTAATTTTGGGTTAACTCAAAAAATTAGCAAATATTGGTTTGAATGGCCACTAAGTGATATTCCAAAAAAAAACACTTGAGTTGTTTGTTATATATGTTAATAATTTGCTGAATGAAAAGTGAGTCAGATACTCTATGTATTGCTTGCATTAATGGAATTTCCGCTATAGAAAATATTAAATAAATAAACAAGCCAAATGTGTTTATTAAGTTACCAGCAACCGACAGAGCCGATCTGAGTTGAGTCCATAGTTAAAAACATCCAATGTGGAACGTGTGGCGCACAATTATCATAACAATAATTCAAGATCTGGCCAAGAAATTACGAGGCAATTCTTTTAATGGCTTGCTCACAAGAAGACGACAGTTTTCAGGCGAAACACTAACATCATTTTGAATTTACAACATAAATTTGAAGAGCTGCACGCTAATTATCGATTGAATAAAGTATAACAAAGAGCTACCCAGAGAGATTTCAAAAAGGGAGAGTTCATGAATCGTCTCATCTTGAGTTGAGTTGAGTTGAGATGAGTTCATGCTTATCGGGGGCTGTCCGATTGCCTGAATGTGTTGAAAGTGGCACCACACCAATTGTGCACAATATAGCGGATCTTTTTGGCAGAGTTATTGACAGCAGCCTCGACTGATGAAAGCGCCGTGAGTCATTCATTTTTATTTTATTTTGCTTGGTTTGTGGTTTCACACACAGCAGCAGCAGCAGCAGCAGCAGCAGCCGAGGGGAAGTTGCTAATTGATGGATTGCAAGGCTTTCTGAGTAATGTAAGAGGCAAACTCGAAGTCGAAATGTCGCATAGAATTTTTAATTAGGCTTGCCACACTGGACTCTGCGAGGGAAGAGTAGGTAGAAAACTGGCTCTTAAATAATTCAAAGCAATTTATGCGACAGTTTGCCGCAAAAAATGTAAACGCCACTCAAAGCAAAGCACTTAACCCTTTTTTATTCACTCACTTTTAATTTTTTAGTTTCTTTCCTGCGGCCAACCCAAAATGTCTATAATTATTTGTGCTGCGTAAGTCAAAGTTTGTGGGCTCACTGGCAACCTGAGCCACCTAAAATACCGACTTACAAAGTAAATAAAACGAAAGCATTGCGAAAGAAATGTCAATATAATATTTAAGACGCCTTTCATCGTTGTCGTTCTGGTCGTCTGGCAACCCGTTACAACAAATTCACTGAGTAAAAAACACAAATCACAAAAAAAGGTAAACGTAAACGCATTTTTTTTTCATTTCCAATTTTTTTTCCATCTCTTTGTGCCAGCGAGATTTTATGAGACTGGTCGGAAGAGCTGTTCACAAAATATTATAATTGCCCAGCCAAATGGAAATAAGTTCTGGCATTTTAAGTGCCATTGAAGCGACAACGATCACGTCAAGATGTTGCCTCATCGAGGAAAGCAGCTGCCTGCTTAGCCACGAGCAGAGCTCAAGTTGTGGCTCCAAATGGCCACCAATGGTGAGTCAATGTCTTTGCCGAAATCCAACTCTGTTTTGTGCACAACTGCACAATTATGCAAAGTTATATCAAACTCCATGAAAATAAACAGAATTATTTAATAATAATTATAACCACAATTACGTATATAAAGTGCACCTTACGAGAGCTAATTTTTTAAATTATAGATTCAATCACACTAGTTATTATATCCGCCTATGTCACAAAATATAAGTTTTATTATATTAGCTAGAGTTTAATTCAATAAGTTATTCATTCATATTTAATTTTAGATATTATTTGGACGATGAAGGTTGTCTTTTTTACAACTTAATTCTTAAACATTGTATTTTCGACATGTAAGATTATAGATTATATTTAAAATTCATAAGTTGCTTTTTACAAATTTGTAACTTTCCATGATCGATTTTTTCGACGTTAACGATTTATGACGTTAACGATACATGAGTATAGGGTATCTCTTAGACACGCTCACGCGAGTAGACACTTGGCTTTAATGACACTTCAAATCAATTTGATAAAAGTGTTCCATTCTCATTTCGATCTTTAAGCTGGCTCCACAAGTCTAAAGAATTGTGAACCCTTTAAGTGAATGTACTTAATAATTTTTAACAGCTTTTTGCTCTCCCACTGCCCAATGCAATAAGTAATCAATCGAACCCAAGATGACTCAGCCGGAATTCAAACGCTATCAAAACTTGTCCAAACATTTAGAAACAAAATCTGGTACAATCTAAGCTTAATGCTTTTCACAAAAACATATATCTAAGAATTGTCTTACCAGCCAATTAAATTGTGCTTGCCATAAAAATGTGCAGCAGGAAGGAGTGATAAAAATTAAACTAAAGCCCGGATACTACTATACGCAGCACGATCCGAGCATGTGATAAAAGGCCTGGCCAGTCAGCCGTCAAGTGAACGAAATTTTATCACACACCACACTCGCAGCTCGTATCGTTGGGGGATTGCTAGACACCAAGACACCAGGACTGCGGCACACGAGGACACGAGACACGAGATACCGCACAGCCCAACCAACCCGTAGCGATGAGCCTGCCGCATGACGTTGCACGTTTTGCGCGTTCGATTCGATTGCAGTTTAGTGTAATCAAAGAGGATTCATCAGCGCAGGACCAGCAATGTCCAGCGAAGCGTTTATAATACCACCAGACAACAGCAGCGGGAACTTGCTATCGGATGCCCAGGACCAAGGACTATGGACCGCTGAGCGAGCTGGTCTTAAACCAAAGAAATTAGTGTAAAACTAAAATCCGATTTGGGAAAACAATGTGATCAGAGTCGGAGGGTGGTAGTTTTGGTGGTTGGCTGCCTTGTTGTGCGGTCCTGTGGGAAACACGCAAACTCTCATTTAGGGGTAAGTTCAACATAGTCAAGACAGCTCCCCTCGCCTACCAGCTAATCTGCCTCTCATGGGTTTTACTGATTCGACGCTTTTTATCAATTCTTAAATATCTGATAGCTGCAACATTTTTATGACTTTTCACTGATGGGAGAGGAGAGAGTGCAATTCTATTAAATTAGATGGGTGGCTGACTGGCTGGCTGACTGGCTGGCTGACTGGCTGGCTGTTAGCTGAAAGTGCGCATATGCATGAGTATCGCGGAGTTTGAGGCGCCTCAAATTAGTTTCTTACGCTTGAGTTTGCCTTAATACACCAAAAGTGCTCAGGGGATTTTCCGTAATTCGATTATAAAGGGATTACCGGGCGAAAAACTTCAACGCAGAGGACTCCTCTCCAAACTATGTATTACTCTAATGGGATGGCTTTTGTTCTCGCCACGCGTTTTGATGAATGATGTATCGAATTTTTGAGCAGTAGCAGCAGTTGTTTCATCAAGCGTCTGCGGAAGTTCCGGCATCTGGAGACATGTGAGCAGCAGCGTCCAGGAAGTGCCGAAACAACAGCGTAAAGCTTTTAAATGGGACATGGCCCATGAAGATTATGCCCAAAGTGCACTGGGGGCTGAGAACAAATGTGGCAGATTTCTAAGGGCTTTATATATGATGGAAAAGGCTATACTTCGAAATATATTTTAAGCATATATAAATTAAAAATGCGATTCAAAACAGTCAACTTATATTTCGAGCCAAGTATGGTCTGGTTATGCCGGCTTAATGACCAGACAGACCACTAAACATGAGCCAAATTGTTAAATTATAATAACAAAAAAATACAATAATAACTAGTTCAGCGAGTTGTCCACTTCTTCTACTTTTTAGTAATAATTAAACTCTAGATATTTCATTTTAATATCATTAATATCAGTATTTAGTATTCATAATTTTTGAATTTTATATTTCCAACCTTCATCCAACAAAATTGGGGACAACCAAGAAGAGGCCAAATAGACCAAAATTCAGAAGAGTTAGTTCAAATGCCTTATAACAAATTCATGCGAAAATGTTATTTACGAGACAGGAAGTTTTTGATTTATGATATGATCAAATCTATAGAAATCAATTCAGAGTAGTAGGAAGGAAAAAAAAGTCAGTATGAGAATATGGGTATTTTTTGGATCTGTTTAGTGCTAAATTTGTAAAACCTAGCTTATGAATCGAAAGCAGAATGAGCATTTCCGATTCCAAATTGGTGTACAGTTATTCAAAAATTCTAGACTAACACAATCTTATTTACTCACGCTCCTTCATTTTTATCTAAACGAAATCGGATACAGTCCCCATAACCCGCCCTCAATATACCGAACCGAAAGTAAGTAATTCATGGATTCTTTACTATTCCTGGTGCCAACAATAAAGTCCAAAAAAAGGCATAGAAGTATCCTTTCGCAAAAAGTAGCTATCGCAAAAATAAGGTGGGACAAGCTGACCCAAAACTGTCAATTGAAAACCAAAGAAAAACGGCTAGAAGCGAGGGTGAAATGGGCAATGGCCGAAGAAGCAAGTGTGCAAAATTGATTTAACCACGAATTTCTAAGCGATAAATAAGAAACCGGAGCAAAAAAGTGGTCTAGGATATTGCAAAGGGGGTTTGGGCTTGGGTTCGGTTTCGGTTACGGCTTCGGACAACGGGAACGTGTATAAATTTCCGCGTGTATAATTAATCTGTCAGATTATTGTGACATGTCGCACCAAAAAACTGTGTGCGATACATTTGCGGAAAAGGAGAGGAAAAAGGAGTAACTGCTCGGAGTACTACGAGTAAATTATATTGTTGCATTGCTAAAAAAGCAAATCAACGGGGCGTTACACGTACGTGTAACAAACGGTAAAGTATTTGGCACCCCATACATTAATAACTGTAATTTTCTACCGGGTGCGTGTTTTGCCATCCGCGCCATTTCCGCTTTTATTTGGCAAACTGTGCAGCACAAAGGGTTGCAATTTATGGCCGAAAATAATGCTCGCTGCTGGCAGTACTCTCTCCCCTCCCCTGTATTTTTTCTGCTGCCATATCTCTGTATTTTTAACCATGACAAAGAACCCCAAACAGAACCCAAGTGGTATCGAACCCAAAACCCATGTTGCATTGTGCAAATGTTTTGCGTTTTGATTTCGCGCTCGTCCGACGCCTCCCAGGTCGTCAAAGCGCTTCTCGTAAATCGTCAAAATGAAAAAATTGCATTCGCTCTGAGCTCCATTCACTTCACACCCCTCTCTCAATCACTAACTCACTCACTCACTCATTTACTCGCTCAGTCAGTCATTCAGTCAGAAGATGGAATATTTTTTTCCCCGTTTCCCGCCTGATTGCAAAATGATTCGCCTTGCTTTCGGCATTTTTTGCGAGTAGCGTTTTTAGAAATTGTTCTCTTGCCCCTAAGCGCTAAGCTGACGAGAATTACGAGTGCGAGCCACAGAATCATACCCCCCGCAGTGCGTTAAATCGAAATATGGTCTTTATGTCTAATAGTGTGGCTGCGGTGCAAAAATGTAGCGCAAAAAGTTCACTTAAGCAATATATCGGCGGGGGGCACCGAGTCAAATGAAAATGGCGACCAACTTTGACCAAGCTGGGTTTCTGTGACGGGGAGTATAATACGAGTACTTAAAGCCAAAATATTAATAAGCGTTGACAAAGCATGTCACAAATGACGAAAATGCACAGAATTGCGAAAGACTTGCCAAAATGGGGTAAAATAGACAAAGCTATAAAAATATACACAGATAGAGTACTGTATGAAACTATGGGGTGGAGTTTGTAGCGCATGTGGAATAAAAACCTAAGTCAAGTAAGAACACTATAGTCGAGTGATCTAGACCACGAGATACCCTTAACACAGCAGTTATTGAATTGGAATATAAAATAATGAATTCAATATGAAAACAAATTAATAACGAAAATTATATACCACTAAATATTATGTACCAATTGAAAGTTATCGATAAAATTCGATAAGCTTGATATGTGCGTGATATGAAAAATCGTATATTCCTAACCTGGAGTTGGCTGTTGATCCTGAGCAAGAATATATATACTTCATGGGTCGGATATAATTCTTTCCAAATCAAATCTAAGACAATCTATCTGTCTTCTTACAATTTATCTTTTTCTATTTGGTTAGACTTTCATCTTTGCGAACCATTAAATAAGAAAAACGAACTTTGCATGTAAAAATAAATACATATTTCAGTTTTTTTGTTTGTCATTTAATAAAGCAGTTATCACTGCAAGAAAAAGCACAATAAAAGATCGCTGTGATTTAGTTACTTTAATTTGCTAAAAATATATTTGTAATTAAATTTGCCTCCAAAGTGCTTTTGCTAAGTTAAAAATAACTTTTAATTGATTGGAAACACGGTTATTTTTATAGATTATTAGTTTTAATTAATGTAATTGGAAAGTATACAAGTCCTAAACATACATAAAAAAAACTGTGTGCAAATTAAATTAATAGCGAGTATAATTCCAAAGTAGCTATAGTAATCTAGCCACCCTGCAAATAAGTCCCACTCTGTGCAGCTCATTCGAGTTCAACAAACTGCAAACAAAGGGCTACCAAAGATTGCAAACACATTTTTCAACCCACAAGCGGCAAATAAAAAGAGAATTGAAGCCCCTCCCCGCGCACCGCCACCATCAACGTCGTGCAATTTGTATAGGGCTCCCAAAAACCAACGCCTATTTGCAGAGAGCCCAATTCAGTCCAGTTCGGTCCAGTTGCGGCTCAGAGTAGCGAAAAGTGCCAACTCACACACAGAAAACAACCATTTTTCTTGAGCTGACGCCCAGCAAACCCAAAAAAAAAAACAAAACATAAAATAGAATAAAGAAATGAAAAGCAAATTCCGCTGCGTTTTAATTTTCTATTGAAATTGTTAAAAGCAGGACAGAGGACTATGGCGCAGGATATGCAACGTCGATTTGTTTGCTTCAGTTGGGGTCTGAGATCCCTCGTTTACTGTGGGTGCGTGTGTGTGTGTGGGTGTGTGAGTGTGGGAGTATGAGTATGGTTTGCCTTTTTGTAGCAGCAGCCCCTCCATTAGAAAGCGCCCAGCCCATGAACAAAAGAAATTAAATGCCTTTAAGGCATTTTTAACGATACAGCTCGCAGAAAAGGCGACCATAGAAAAGAAGCGGAGAAAGCAGCCGTAAAGCGGAAGGAAACACCAAACACAAAAAATAAAGTGGCTGAGGGACCGGGAGATAACTAAGGGAGCGAGAAAGCATTTAAGAAAAACATCATCAGAGTATTTGCCTGAAACCACAAATTACTTACAGCACAGCAGGCTGTCGAGTGGGCGTGGCTCTTTGAAAAACATATGACTCCCATACAGCCCACACAGCCCAGTGGGTACCTAGCGGACTAGCGTCGTATGTAAAGGAGGGAAACCAGCGGGTTGGCAGTTACCGTGTCCAGCAAAGCCATTTGCCATATGCACTGGAAAAGGAGGGACTCCAGCAGCTGCTCCTCCGGCAGGCAAATAAGAATATGCCCAACTCCGGTTGCTCTCACTGCTCTGTGTTGGCTGTCCGGAACCTGGCAAAATATAAAGAAAATAAAAATTTTTTGCAAACAAGCCAGGCAAATGTGTAGCTTACCAACTCTGGGCGAAATGAGAAACGCCGAATTGAAATACTTGCAATAAACATGAAAAAGGCAAGCAAACAACAAATATCAGTGGACTGGGCTAGGTTCCTTTTGGCTGCTGCTGCGGCTGCTCCTTTGGCTGCTGCGTTTATTGCATTGACAGGCCAGATGGCAGTTGCCTCCCGGGGTGGCCCTGGACCAGGAGCCCAACAAAAGGCGGCAACAAGCGAATGGAGCTGTGCCGCAAGCTAAAAGATGTTTTATTCACGGCGGGTGCGAGTTTAATGTTGAAAGGAAGTTTCGACGTTTTTGATGCTTACTCCTCAAAAAGAAGACCAAGAAGTGTGCAATAGATAGAATGGCTAAGAACATTTCTATAAAGCTCTTTTATATAGTCATATAGAGGTGAAAAAGCGAGATTTAATATTAATTAAGTCTATGTTTAAAAGAGACTTGCACTTCCAATTACAGAGTTTTGACTATAAAATGATTAGCATAGAAATACGAGAAATAAAATATCTCCTGGCAGAAATAAAAATGATATTCCTGCTCTCATTTCAAATTTATACAAATTTTAAAGTGATGCCGAAAGCAATCACAATATGACAGGCTCAACTCATCAACCTTATAGTTTTAGTCTAATCACAAAATAATAGAAAAAACACAATGAGAAAGACATATCCAATTTGCGGCACACAAAAGACCCAACAACTCAAGTGGGTCAATGAAAATTTGGTTATAATTAAGAAAACGCATAAGTTCATTATGAACTTAAACACAAACAGAGCCTCAATTTGAAGTTTTGTCAATTTAGATTGCAATAAACAGACTAAGGAAACTCAAAAGTGCAACCTTAAGCAATTTGATAATAGCGAACATGTTGCATATAACTAAGATCAGTAAAAAATTTCGAAAAAAGCCTATACGGAAAGTGTAAAAATAAGTTTATAGCAGAACTGAAAGATGTAGATAATGCCCCTAAGTGTTTTTTTCTGGATCTCTCTGTTTCTTTTTGCGAGACAAACTTTGCCAGCATTGCCACAGAATTTGCAAGTGGCACTAAAGTGTTAATTGCTTTCATTTGAGGCAGAGTGTACATTGAGAGCACAGTCCCTCTGTGTATGTGCAACACACATGTGTGCGAAGCGACACCAGCAGCAAAAAGGATGCGACAATGACAATGACGCCGCTGCCTCCGCTGCTGCAGCGAAGTCTCTCCAAATAAGTCTGGGAGCGATGCGGCCCAGCAGCCTTGTTGTCGTCTTTGTTCCAGGGTGGCGCTGCTCTGTGGCGGAACTTGCCAAAGAAAAGTAGCGCAAACGGAAGTTTGCAATTAAAGTGTTAATTGTGTTAATTTCTTGTGAATTTCACTCGCAATGACAACAAAAAGCAGCAGCACCAACAAAAGAAACAAAAGATATCAACTCGAAGAGCAGTCAGTTCCATCCAGTTGGCCATGGGAAGAGTTCCCAGTGTAGCGAATACATGCGATATGCTTATTTTTTATTTTACACTGACCGACTGGCAACTCAGTTAAAGTCACAAGCGATATCATAAATAAGGTATTTTATTTGTAATAAAAACAATGGAACGTAATAATACAAAAGTAACTATGATATAATAATATGTTTATTCATTATTATTAGCTAATATAATTGAAGTATGAGCTTCATAAGCTCAACTAAATATTGCAAAAGTAGTTAAAACATTAGAGAGGGCTGTATTTGAATACATTACAGTATCATTATCCAACCCAAATAATATATTTAAATATGATTTATAATTTTAATTAAAGAAATCGATTTGTCCCCTTTTTGGTCTGAAGCAGCTTGTTGTTACGCTAAAGAACTGCTTGGAAGAGCAAGTATTGACTCAATAATAAGAATAATCAGAATTAATAAGTAGTTTTGGATAGATTTTAACATAAAATATAACAATTAAACAGGATTATTGTACAAGTTTATCTTTCATATCCGAGGCGTCTACTACTATAAAAAAATAATTAAGATGTCTTAAGAGCGGAAAAGTTAGCAATAAGGTAAATAAACAACTTAAATTTCTGCTTTGAATTCGTTGCGTTCGATTTTGTTTGAACATGTTCAGCATATTAAAAACTTTTTCTAATTAAGTAGATTACAAAAATATACATATAGATTTCGTGGTTATGAATAAGCTGTGGTAAAAGACTAATTAAATTTGACTGCTATTTCTGAACTATGAAAAGCATTTTGGAATAGCTTAAAGCTATTTAAGTTTGAGATGTTGTGCAGCCAATTTAACGCAACAGCTTTTCAATACTTCCAATCGACCAAAGAAATCAACATTTTGCCAGCTTCTGCTCAAGTGGCACTAAACATGCAATTAACAGCACTTCAAAGTTTGTCTAGACATTGGTCTGCATCAGCTGTAAAAGTGGGCCAAAAGCAGCAACAGCAACAGCAACAACAAATATTTATATGTATAAATTCAAGTGAAATATGCTGATAATAAAGCCTGCTCTATCTTGTGTCTTTTTGAACATTTATAATTTTAATTACTGACCAATGAGGCGCAGCAGAAAAGAGAAGTTAAAACGGCGTTTTATGGCTAGCAATAAACTCTTTAAGCCGACGAAAGTAACTAATTGGACAGGTGAAATATCAACAAACAAACGATTAAAGAGTCAGCTTATGGCCAAAATGAAACTTGCAAAATGTTGAGTTAAAACCAAAAGAAATACTTTTTAAAGAATTATATACATAAATATGTGTTAAGTTTGGGTTTATATCCAGCGGGTGAACTGGTGATGGAATGTCTGCTTGGTGTGTCGCGCATGAATGCTTCAGATAACAAAGAGCCTGGGCCAAGTCAAGCCCAGCCAAGCTGAGTCTTTGTGCCTTCAACCTTTCGAACTGAACTGATTAAGACGCTAGTGGAGCGCAAGCTTTGCCCCAAATTATTTGGGTCTGGGACTGTGGCAGGCTACGGGTCTGAATGTCGATCTGGTCTCAGCAAGCTGTTGGCTGACTGACTGCTGACAGTACACAGACAGAGTGTGGCACATGGAAATCATAAAAAGCGCAACCAAGCAGCAAGCACAAAGTAATAAAAGCCAAGTCCCAGACGCCGCAGTGGACCCCAGCACATCCCATTCAGCTGCTGCATGCCCCAAACTTTGCCTTGCATTCTCTCTTTGGGTTAGTGTTGGGTACTTTACGACACATCGTCACGCTTTTGTGACATTTTGTCCTTTTCCACTCAAGACACACCTCGCACACACACACACACACACACACACTCACACAGACACAAGTTTCGGGCACTTTCAACACTACACACAATGGACTTAAAAATTCTTTTTCATCAGCTGCCTAAACAGCCGCCGGTCTCGCTTGTAAAAGAGATGCGAAAAAACGAAAAAAAAAAAAGAGTAAACAGTCCATAACAAAAAGAACAACAATGGAATGAATCGCCAGCTCTCAGTCTTGACTACATATGAGCAATCCTTTTATGGTTTTAATGCGATTGATGGTCCATCGTCGGTCGTCGGTCGTCGGTCGTCCGTCGATTGTCGCACTTGGAGTCGTTGCCGTCAGTGTTTGACAATCGCGCATATGGACACAGATTGATGGTTCCACATTATTTGACTGATGTTGGAGAGAATGATAATTTTTGTTATTATATTCCGGCGAAATTGTTGCTGAATGCTGCCGACAAGAGATGTATAGCAAGTGGATGGAGCTTTAAACTGAAGCGCATAATTTGACTGAAGGTAGCAAAAGCTGACTTCCAGGAATTTCCGGCCCCTTACTGCAACAAGCTGGGTTCCACTTTTAAATTTCGTGCTTGCCAAAAGATGTATCCACAATACGCGTGTTTCATCTTCATCAAAATGGATCTTTGTCTTTTTATATGTCTTATTGTTGATCTTATAATTTGATTTGTCATCAAAACAAATGGGGCGCTTTTTAAGTTTGTAAGTGTGCTAAACTTAGAAGTAAACTGAATCACAATAAGAATTATCAAATCTTTATTCCACGATCAAATAAATCTGATTTTCTGCTGGAAGATTAATAATTGAAAAAAAGGACGTAAATATGAGTTTACGAATTCAATGCTCCCAAATAATCTTATCTTCATTCGCTAATCGAGAAAATTGTCGAACATCCCTCGCATGGAATACCTTTGGCTGAAAGATTGTTTCAGTTTGACCGTTTCTACCAAAAGAATGGGTATTTTTAGCCAACATCAATTTAATTTGCAATCATTATATTGAGCTGCTGTGGCTACTACAAAGAGATTTCGAGACCTTTTGATTTGGCCAGTATGCAGCTTAGGCACTAATAGCTCGGCTAGGATACACATCCGGAATATATTATTTAATCTGAATTGATATCGAATTCGGCTGTGTTATGCCCCTAATGATTGTTATTAAAGCTAATTTTGCCAGTTGACCCATGCAATGTGTATAAGGTCTAAGAAGGTCTATGGATTCCATGTGGGAACCACAGCCAGCTGAAAGGCGATTGTCGTGCCTATTAATTGCGCCCCAACTCCAGTGGGGTCTTGCCCATTCCTCGAACCGGTCGCATAACAAAAGCGTAGCCAAAAGGCTTGAGAAAAGAATGCCAGGCATTTGTCTTCTTTACGCCACAATCTCAATGAGAGGAGGCAGCAGCGCAGGCTAATTTAGCAAAACTAAGGCAGAAATCAAGCAGGCAGAGTCGGCGAACCATTCCAGTTGCGATTCCAAGTCCGTGGGCAGCCAGGCAAATCGGAGCCAGTTATCTTCAGGCAGCACACAATTATATGTATTTGCACAATTTACAATTAACGTATCAAAATCTGTGCGCTAAACTAAATCTAATTAGCAGCGCGCGCAATTGCAAAGCAAAGCATCGAAAACAGAAAACACTTATTAAAACAAGTGAGAGCGCTGATATCGGGTGTATCCGACTGCCAAATACTCTGATACCATTAGATACACCATCTGATATCAGAAACAGGATATGCCGGTATTTACAGGAGATTTATCGAAATCAATCTTCCAAGTTTGCCATTAACATTTCGATGGAAATAAACTGATGTGAATTTTGGTGACTGAAGTGGACGTGTCCAAAAAACATGTTGGTGGAGTTTATATTAATCTTCCTTCCATTTTGTGCAGCCTTAACTCTAATATTATGTAAGATATTGTGAATTTCGGTATCGGGAGAGGGCAATGCCGAAATAAAATTAGAGGAGGTTCTTAGTAATCTACAGCTACTATCAAATTACCGGAGACATGGAATTTGGGAGCTTTAGGCACTGGAGTGGACGTGGCCTAGAAAAATGAAGTGAAGGAAGCAGGCTCAGACCAATTTTCAAGTCTATAACTCACTATATAAGGACAGACTGATAGACAGCCTGGCGGATATTGCACAAATCCAATACAAAAATAATAAAAACACCAAATACAATAATAATGACGAAGATTAAATGATCTAGCAAGTGTAATTGCTTATAATTGCATCTCTTCGATTCAAAGTTGTTTGTTGAACTGAAACTAATTTAATTCTATTTCGATTATTTAATCAGGGAACAATATTTACGAAGAGTAAAAGTGCGAGTAGAGTGTAAACAGACAAGACAAATTCTCAAGACGTTAATAACTACATAAATAGAGCAGAATAAATGGAATTAATTTATTTTATTAATAAAATTATTAGGAACAAAATAAGCTTGAATAAGCATTCTTGAGATAGTAAAAATAATTAATATTACTATTAATTGATGTAATTCAAATTTGCGCGAATCATAAGCATGCAGTTAACTGAATTTTGTAAACTGCATGCCAGAGCTAAGCTGCCCAAAGCGGTCAGCGGCTGACTCTGCCAGAGCACAGTATTGTCGGCTCCTTGGACTTTGGCTAAATGCTCCGACGAGTGGCGGCAATGGCGTTGCTGTCATTTGTCAGGCAGCGGACCGATAAAATAGTTCCTCAGCGAAACCAGAAGCGGGGCAGCGTTTTAGTTTTTGTTGCTGCTGGACCTTGACGCGATAATAAGAGCGATGAGGAGAGTTAACGAGGCAAGGCAGGGCGAGGCGAGGCAGGAGCAGGCAACAACCGGCAAGAAAATCGCAGTGTGAGAACCACGGCCAGTCTTCTTTTTTTCTGCTTTGTGTTTAGATTTTCCAGTTTTCGCGTGGAAAATAAATACCAATCTACATAAAAGTGGAAACCAAATAGAAAAAAAAAACACAGTCGACAGTCGGAGCTGGCCATTGAAAAGAAAGAAACCTGCTGGCTTCTCCTATTGAGAGCAATCCAAACATAACAGAAACAACAACAAAAAAGCAAAGGCCGAAAAAAAGAGTGGAAAATCAAAAGAAGCTAGAAAAGGCAGCGGTTGCATGTGCTTGGACGGTAACAGAAAATGGGACTGGGACTGGTACTGGTACTGGTACCGGGACTGGGACTGGGACTGGTACTGGCTGTGGCACTGTGTAGTTTGTTGCGGTTACAATTTGGAGCAGAGGCCGAGCCCCCATCTAGTTTTGATGAAATTGCTCGAAATAATAGGGTGCAAATGCTTCAGCTGCCTTCCACTAAAGCTATTGCTGGACGGACGGGCGTTTTTCTGTGTGTGTTGTGCCTTTTAACTCTTTCGCGCTTTGCTTTTTGGTTTCTATGAAAGACCAAAGGCGTCACCAGCTCAGCTACCAACAACCAGCTACCAACAACCATCCACTATCCACAAGCTCGACAGCTCGCGTGCTGGCTCCGATGAGAGTCAAAAGCAGTTGGCACAAAACTTTGAGTTTAACCAGCACAGCACACGCATAGAGACCGCCGCTCTGTTGGAGTTTCGGTTTGAGGTTTTACGTAAAAAATGAAATAAAAAAAAATTAGAAAATGCTTTAAAGAGTGGAAGATTAAATACCCTTCTACAAATTATTGTTGAGCTTGCCGACGATAAAATATATATCATGATTCACTTACGGAATCCATAAAAAGTACTGTTATAATAAAATGATTAATTTAAAAATAATATATCTTTAATTACATATTCTCATAATAATATAACATTATAATTTAAAATTATTTATTTTCAAAGTTTCATCAGGAAGTAATCAAAATTAAAATATCAAACTGTATTTAGTAAACTTGCACTAATATTAATTTAAGTTTACACCTTATGACACGTTTATTTACTCTGTTAGAGTATTAATATATGTGTATATCGTCAAAACTAGGTTGCAACAGCAAAAAAAGAAGTATTGGTGCGGCTGCAGTGAAAGATTTGTGGTGCAGCATTTGGGTCCGTTTGAAATTGGATCTATGCTGTTGCTGCTGTTTTCCGGTTGCCGTTGCAGTGTGACTTGAAATTGCGGAAACAAGGCTGAGATTTCTATGTGGTTTGAATATGATTTGAATATAAAGAAATATTTGACTTCAAAGCCGTTCAGCTTGCTTTTGTGGAATGTGAGCAAAAGAAATTTGGTTCGGTATACGGCTTGAACAATGGGCTCGGCTTGTGAACCAGCTTTTCTGTATCCTTGAACTCAGCTTCTGATTAGAGTCTTAGTTCATCCGAATTTTTCTTAAAATTATAAAAATAAATATAAATAAAAGTACAACAATCTACATATTTGGGAAAACATACAAGTGTGCAATATGCATTTATTTTTCTTAAACAGAATTAGTTATGTATCTGTAAACAGAATTTGCATTTAAATTGCCAGAATGGGATTTGTATCTAAATAACATTTTACAATTGCTTCAGATCATGTTCAGTTATCAGTTAGAAAACCCCCTCTTATGTAAGGAAATAGTTGATGCAACATTAAAAATGTTAAACTATTCGATTTATTAAATAACCTTAAGGGGAAATAAGAATGATTTAAGCTTGTTAAATTTATTTATATTTATATCAAATATTGATAAACGTGTTCACAGAATCTCTCAGTTTGAAGTTCTCTCCCTTTTTACTGTACACACTTAGTCTGCAATTTGAATAAAAAAAATAGTTCACAGCACTTAAAAAATGCGCTACCCTTTCAATAATAATTAAGTCATACCCCTTTCTTTGCATGTAGACCGAAACAATTTGAAACTAAACTTGAATTAAATATGTATGCAAAATTCTCACGAGTCATTGAAATTCCTTCATTCCCTGCTAACAAACTGGCCCAACTGATTATTTCTCTCTATGCACAAGGAACATTAATCTGTTGAGAATTTACCTTGCCCCTTACGGTCTCCTCTCCCAAACTGTTTTGTCTCTCTCTGTCTCCGTCTCCGCTCCGCAACTGTTTGACCAGTTCTTACAAATCAATTACTTTAATCAATTTTTAACACGTTCGCGTCTTTGCACCCAAGAGGGCGCCTTCTTTGGTTTGTTCATCCGGCGGTTATTTCACATCATCTTTTCTGCGTGGTAATTTTTTGCTAAAATTTTAATTATAAAGATTAAATACGGGCTGGCAGAAGCGGTGAGCTGAAGAAATAGCAATGTGCGGCTAACTAACCTGCCGTAACAAACTTGAAATAATATTCAAGAATTTTTATAGAAATAATAGCAGCGATGCAGGTAGAGGCACAGACACTGGCACAGTCACAACAGACAACAGGCACCCAGACAGAGTTACCCAGAACGAGGCGCAGTTCGTCAAAGCACATCAAAGGCGGATCGTTCGTCTGGGACTGGGACTGGGACTGGACGAGGTGGCTATGGTAGCAGTGATGGGGGCGACGACAGGCTGTCATCGTTTCGAAGTTCTTTTTCTGACTTTTTTTCTAATTGAAATGTTTTGCACCATATTTCTGCGGAGTACCACCTGCTGCTTTGGCTTCAGATGAGCCGTCACCTTCCCAGTTTGCCATCTCTCACGGCCCTTAGTGCATAGCTGTTGCATGCAACAGCAGCTTTTCTAAATATGTAGTTCACTGCCTGCTCTCAGAAACTACTAGCCAAACCGCATGAACAATGCGCTACACTGACCATCACCAATTTGCGATCTGCGGAACAGACCAACCACAACCATCATCATCATCATCGTCATTATCATTATCATTATCAACGCCAAGTTGAGCGCATGATAAAAGCAGTTGACAGACTTGATGCAATTATTTTTTCAACACTTTGGCATATTTCTATTCGTGTCAAAGCCGAAATGATTCACCTACTCTCTCTGTAATCATGAAACATTTTGTTGCCTTTTCAACGGGTGAGAAGAATAAAATAAAATTGAATATAATCATAATTTAAATACAGTTTACCAATATTATTTGTAGTTCTAAGTAGCTTGAAAAGTGCATAGTACTTGCAAGTGCAAAGAACTTTAAAGTACGAGTAATTCCAGATAAAGATTAAATTGGAATGCCCCATTCTAAGAGAGAGTATTTTACATTCTACTAAAGCCCGTTTGCATTTTGTTGCACTCGTTCGTCAAACCAGCTGCTCGGCTGGAGCATTTCTACGAAATAATTTTCTTTTTTGCTTTGGAGTTTTCATCGTCGTCCCGTCTAGTTTACATCTTCATAGTTGCCCTGTTGCACCACAAAACTGGGCAGGCAGCCTCACCCTCCCCTCGCCCGACTGTCGGTGCACTGTCACACCTGTCACTATTGTGGCTGATCAGAACAACCGCCAACAATGGAGACGAAGCTAAGAGACGCGAACAAGAGACGACCTCGCCCAGTCCCTATGCCCGTCCTAGTCCTATGAACTGGCGGACAAGGTGTGAACGTCAAATAATCACCTTCGCACACGGCATGCCCACAAAAAAAAAAAATAAGCAGAAACCAAGACTGGAGCAGAAAGAGAGGGAGCTGGCTGCTTGCTGTGGATTTACACGAGACTCTACGTTGTCGCTTAGGAATTTGCTTTTTGTAACAAAATTCGCTTATATTTTTTGGTTTTTCTCTATATATATATATATATATATATATATACTGCTTTTTTGTTTTTGTTTTCTTAGGTCTGAGGCGTTGGCGAAATGTGTGAAATTTCAATGGAAAACGCGGCAAGAGAAGACGCCGACGCAGACGTAGATGTCTGTGGCTGCGGCTGCGGTCTCGCCTCCAAGTGGCAGCTATGTCGGTGCTTGTGACTCTTTCACTGCTGCTTTTGTTTGCATAATTATTTTATTGTAAGCACAAGGTGGCCACGCCCACAAAACTACATGCACGAGTGCGGCCCGCATGAATATTAAAACAAAGACGATTTCATCTTACCTCTTTGCCGATGTGGTTGTTGTTGCTGTTGCAGCGAGTTGCAACTGTTTAAGCTGTTTAAGTGCCCCAAAGCATCTCACACACAACACACATACACAGCAAAGTCTGCACAATTTTGCTGGGCTGCCAAAAACTTTTCCCCCATTATACTCCACTGTGCTGTTCAGCTGTAGGCATTTCTTCAATTAGCGTTTTTATTATTTTTAATTAACAATTTTGCAACTTTATTTGTCTTCATGGCGTAGTGTTGAGATTTCTGCAGAGATAATCGAATCAGGAGGGTTCTGTTAATGCCTGGCCAAAGTTTGTCTAAGGATAAGGCGAACAACAACTTTTGCCGAACCCGAGACATGTGCATAATTGTATTAGGCACAGAGCTTCACCAGAAGCCAACAGCAGACAAAAAGGTTTGCCCCCAATTCCACAACAAATGTCTGACGAACTGTTGCCAAACGGCAGACAAAATAGCAGACAGGGCCGCAGGCCAGTCTCGAGAAACTCGAATCGGGAGCATTGGACTGAGCCAACTTTAAACTACTGGGAATTAAGTGCTGCAGACTGGAAAATGGACAATTTCTTCGCAGATCCTATTACAAGTGGAAAGATTAACACAAGTGGTAAATGCAGGAAGCATATACAAAAGATTCACTTTAACTTGCACTTAATTATTTATAATAATTTATGAAAATATGGGTCACACATATATGAAAACAGTTAAATAAGGAGAAGTAAACGTGGAGTTGCAAAAACGATCAATATTAATAAACAAGAATCTCTGTTTGACGAACTGCAGTTATGGCAGCTATAAGATTCAGTGGTCCAATCACATCGACTTTGAATGTCAGTAAGATATTCTATTTTTTGTTATTTTTATAATGTTATTAAATTGAAGAGTGAAACTACTTTTTCTTTCGATAGGTATACACATCCACACTGGTCTCATCGCTTGTGATAGCTATGTCATTTGTTGCATCAATGGGCAGAAGCTCCTCGCAGTTGATGCACATCCTCTTCATATCCCGACTGCATTCCCAGCAGAAGGGAAATCCGCATTTTGGACAGTAGACAAATTTGCTATCTTCCAGAGCATTGCAGGTGAGACATTTGCGCTTTGCAACATTGTAATTGCCCAACCATCCAAATTTATTCGGATATGACATACGCAACACAAATAATACGTTGATCTCACCCTGTACGTGGCGCAAGGCCATATTCTCCTCGGCCCGAGTATGCATCTCGTCTACAATGGAATTCCGTTTGCGCAGTATGCTACTATATAGGAAGAGGATGCGTTGCTTCTCCCGCTTATAGTAGAAGTAGCTGCAAATGACGCGGCGCAAACCCATGAAGGTGGCACTCTGGAAGATTAGCAAAATTATGACCAGATGCAGGAGAATCAGCTTTAAGTAAAAGCTGCCGGGTAACACATGAGCCACTGGGAGACAAGCCTCGTTGCTCAACGAGGTGGAGACACGTTCGTGTATATTGAAGTTTTTCATTGTGGTGCGCAGCAGACGAGCCATCAAGCCAGTACCATTAATCTGAGAGGTTAGTTGAAAATTATATTGTATACTCATAAAAAAGGTACCCTTTTTTTTGTAAATCGACTTACTTTTGGCGCCAATAGCTGGTCACCCTATTATTCAGAAAGTAAATTTCTAACATTTCTAGTTCTAAAAACTGTATTCTGCATTTCAACATTTCAACTTAACAAACATTGAGTATTTGCAAACAATTCTACGTAAAGGTTATTACGAATAAAAAAAGAAAGTAGTTCTAGAAATAATCGCCATATTTTGTGTGAATGCATTTCTAAATCTAAAATATTTTTTATGATTTTAGAAACAATTTCTAAAAATATTATTACAACTGTTTGGGCTACTTACTAAAATATAGGACGATTTTTTTCTAAGTGGGGTATGCTCAAAGTTAGGAGTTGTCAACGAATCAGTCTTTATACTCACCCGAAAACGAACCTCGTGTTCGCCTTCCTGATGGTAGGTGATCAGTGATCGCCGGTGTATGATGGTCAGCAGAGTCACAACCATGTGGTCCAGCAACAGGAACAAGCCGGCGGTGACGATCTCTAGCGAGAGCTGCAACATGTTCAAACAGATATAGTTGGCCTGTTCCTGTCCGTGGCTGCATATTCGATTGACATCCACAAGCCGGGATTTCTCGTAGTTGCGCAGTGGCAGAAGTGAACTCAATTTGGCGAGCTTGCGGCGAGCGTCGACATGCTTGAAGTAGTCCGTAATGTAGAAGTTATCGAATTCAATATCGACACGATATCGATAATGGTATTTGAAGGACGCAAACAACACGCCCAAAATCATTAGGCACAAAATCTTCTCAACAATCAGCATTACACGCTTAAATATTCGCCGTTTGCGGTCAAACTCCGCGACAACCTCCTCGGCCGTTTCGTGGGCACTTTGCAATTGAGCTGATGTGGATATGTTTTGGAACTGATATGTAATCTCGATATTCGTGCTATCGTCGAAGAGCTCATGCTCCGCTTGCAACATTTTAACGTATGTGCTACCAAAATTAGCGGGCACCACCTAAGTGAGAGAGATAAAGTTGGATCAAAAGACTATTCAAATTTAACTATCTTATCCAGTTTAAAGTCTCAATTTACCTTGGAGGCGTCACAGATTTTATCGGAATTGCCAAACATATTGACCTTGCATATAATATCGACGCGATAGGGCCAGCATATGGCGCTTGCCAACCAGTCTGGAAAATTGGTGCTACACTTGCGATATCCCTGCAGGAATACCTCTTGGCAAACCTTATGGCCACTTCGTAGTTGATGCTTGCAGCGATTACGCAAATTACGCAAAAACTGACTTTGCACATCGGCCGCCTTGGGCAGTTGCACATTGGATTCCACAGCAGAAACAGTCGCAATTCGTCGGAGCTTGTTGTTACCAAATTTATCAACCTCGATGTCCGAGTGCTTCACGGCGTACTTGACATCGTTCAGAATGTCCTGTAGCTGCTTGAAATTACCTTGTATTTCCGATAAATCATCAGCCATATACTGCAGCGTGTTCGTAAAGGGTTTGGCCATCAGATCGATGCGTGTCTTCGTCAGATTATAGGTCAGCTCCGTGGTACAGGCGAACACTCTAGCCACCTCACCCGCATTCCGCACCAGATTATCAATGGGGCCAGCAATGATCATCGCAAACGCAGCCGCACGGAAATAGCGACGACCCGCCAGGCCCAGCAGACCCTCAAATGTCAACAGGGTCACCGCTCGAGCAGTGGGACTGATAACATATAGAGCTCCGTTGAGCAGCAGGAATACCACTGCCACCTTGTCCTCTCCCACAATGTGGCCGTAAATTTTGCTTACATTTATGTTGATGGAAATTAGCAGCCACATCAAATATGCCAGTAGAACTCCAAGCACAAAGCTGGCAGCGATCCGAAATACCCGTATCCAAGGGGTAGTCTCTTTTTCGTGCCCATAAAGAACACAGTACATCGGCTTGCATCCCTTGGCAAACCCCTTGCGAAATTGCCTCGTTATATACAGCAGCATTTAAACCAAGATATTAAGTTTTAAGACAAACGAATCAAAATTTCTTTTTTACTAGAAGTTTGCACAAAACAACTGGACTGATATTGACAACAGTTTTTGGAGTCAGTAACTGCTTTAAAGCATTCATATTTGCTGATTTTGCTCGAAAATGGATAACTAGATTGACTTTTTTAGAAAGACGGACACGCATCATAAATTTGTATTCCTAATGAGGTCGATTATTCCGTCTAGAATAAATTACAATCGAAACTAATCCTACAAAGACTTAACTCTGAATGACATTCAGAACTTTACCAGCTGCTGTTAGGCATTATGAAATATAAATGGTTTCATGTGCTGAACTTCAATTTAAAAGTTAAAACCAACAAAATGAAATAAGTAACATGAAATATAATTATTTTATGTATAAGTAGTTTAGTGACTGTGAGCCAAACAATATTACTATGTATTTATAAGAACTAACAATATATTTTATTATCAAAAGCTAGTTAAAAAAATAGAATTAAATAACAAGAAATTAAATTCAAGTCTGATAAATGTAAATAAAGTAGACCACTGATTGGGTGCAGTATCCACTTTTAACAATGTTTAAAATCATTCCAAAAGAGCACATTATTTTTACTATACACAACATGATACACTGGTAGCAGGAGTTCAAGGTTAAGCGGAGGATTAACACAATGAGTTAAAAATGGCCAGGGGAAGCGGTATTAAACTGCCTCAATTGACGCAGCTGCACTTAAAGCTCAAGAAATGCGATGGTTTTAACCGTTTTATGGCGCACTCAAAACTGCCTCAACTGTCTCAACTGCCACACGCAGCATGCCCCATGCAGCACCAGCAATTCCCCAGTCTTCCTCTTTTTCGGGCTGCGGGCCCCGTTGTCATTTAAGAGCAGCCGCCCCAACAGAGACTGTAAATGACTGCAGCTCAGACGATGCGATGCGCTCGTTAAAAATGCCACACCAGCAGACCAGACAAGTCCACACATTCCCAGACCCAGACCGACTCCCAGTCCCAAGCCTAGACCGGACCAGACACAACAACCTGAATAAGACGCGGCCAGTACTCATCAGTTTAATGTACGCAGTGTGCGAGGTCCTTGGCGAAACGATCCCAGCTCAGAGAACAGAACCGAACCGAACTGAACTGAACTGAAGCTGCATGTAATCCAATTATAATAGAGCAAAGGAAATTTTGCACCTGCCTTGGCTGGCAGCCACCAACTCGTGCGGTGAGGCTAATTCTAAAATAAAAATTGATTACATGCGTGTGTCTTGGTTGCAATGAATAAATTACCAGGCAGGGAATAGCAGCTTGTTTGTTTTGCAGGCGAACGTTTAAAAATTTATGAACTGCACCGCTGGGCGATGAAATGCATCAGCACAGCTAACCAACCACTCAGCCAAATACTGCAACCTACTGAATACTGCTAGCCACTTCCAATCGCCAGTTCCAAATTGGTGCAGTTTGCTCGACGAGCTTGGCGATGCTACTCGGTGCATATTAAACAGGCATCTGGCTGGCAGTTTCCACCTCGCAGCGGCGGCACTTCATCAGCAGGAATCGTGCTAAAAAATTGATTGATCCTTAAAGTGCAACTGAAATGGGCTGGATACTCGAAACTGCGATTCGGGACCCAAAGCTCTTGGCTGGCACTTTGACGACATCATCTCATTGGTGTGGGACGTGAGGTGTGGGGTGTTTGGTGTGGCTATCAGATGCTCGGCGCACGCATTAAAACAATTTAAAATTCCAAGAGACTAACACAAAAGTTGCACAGTGGTTCAAATCAGTGTATTTTTAATTTTAATTAATTATCAACAACAACATATTGAACTGCAAACACGTACAAAATCCTTATAGCTAATATTATATATATTATCACATTCAAAGTAAATTTGAACTTTATCCACTGTGATTAGGCCAGCTGGAGTAACCTTTAAATGCATGAAATTGTCAAAGCAACGTCTATGCTTTAAGTTGCCGGCCATAAAATTGCTTTTGGCGCAGACAAAAAAGGAATCATTGCCAGCCAACAGGGATCGGGGAACTCCGCCCCCCTGTCAGACTGACCGACGAGTAATGCCAGGCAGGCAGGCAGGCAGGCAGGCAGTCAGTCAACTCGAAAACCGAATGAATGATGAATTGCCTGTCACTTGCAATTTTTGTAGCAGACAAAACACAGCTACAATGTCGTGCTTCGTATTCGCCTTGTTTAAATTTTTCATGTTTTTCTAAGCCGAATACAGCGCAAAAGGGCAAGGATCTGGATGGCAAATATAATACTTCATTGCGACAATGCTCAGAACCGACTGCTGACCGCTTTTATGGAATTTGCGTTAAAAAGGCGGCAACATCATTGTTAAGCGACGCGTCACCAGCTTTTCGATGCTGGCCAAATATTTCGGTTTGATCAAAACCGCAAAATTTAATTGGGCGGCAACGGCTCAAAATATGAAATATTTTTGTCGAAAATATCGAAGAATAATGTCAGGAATTTTGAAGAAAGGTTTAGAGAAAGAAACTTTAATAATTAGTAAAGAAGAATAATTATTAGGGTGCTCTACCCGAGAACTTCCAATAAGTCTCGGTTGAGTTTCGAGTACCAGCTCATTATCTATACTTACACTTTATATGGTTTTATCTAGTTCACACTCATCATAGTTTTATGCACAGATAAACATTTATATTCTATTTCAAATTGTTTATTTATGTTTTGAAATAGCCCCTATTATGATTTGTATTATTTAATTACATCATGAAAGTCATTTTATCTAAGATCTTTTTGAAGTAACAAAAGAGTCTCGCCACCTGGTATTCATTAAACTAACGTTTTTAGCTGACAACTTGAAGCCAATTAGCGCCAGTAATAAAATACAATAAATCAGCCCAAATTAACCAAAGACAACAACAACAAGAGCATCAAAATAGTGTACAAATAAAATTGTACGCGATGCACTCGGCGCATTTGTCAAAGAATTAACCCTTTGCAAAGAGGTTAGAAAAATAGCGGCCAATATGAAAATGACATTAGGCAAGCGTCGCCAGACTGTGGCTAGACCGAAAGCAGACAGGGGAGAAATAGAGTGGGTGAGTGACAAGGAGAGGGGCAGAGACAAGAGGCAGGCAGCTGGGCAGGCTCGCGGTTCAAGCCTGTTTCTATGTCCGTGTTGGCTGTCTACACGCAAAACCACTTTTAACTCGTTTACTTTATTTATGGCCATAATTTGTTAAGCAAAAGGTCGAAAAATAAACTGGTGGCAAGAGTGCGCAGCTCGCGGTCGGACTCGGACTCGGACTCGGACTAGGAATCAGTCGCGAACGTATAGGGCAAGGTGCGATGCATAATTAAGATAATAAAATATTAATTAATATTAAGTTCATCCATATGCAAACACAGTAGCAGCAAAGCCCAACGAAAACACAAACCAAGTACAAATATTTGCATTTTGCTCTGTCCGATCATCATCACGTTTATTTGTTTGGAATGGGTAATGATAATACGAGTAACGCCGCCGCCGTTGATAGCCTCGTTATTGGCACTAGCGACACAAATGAGACTCACCTTAATTAATTAATTAAAAATGCACAGTGAGTTTTTCATTTCCTTTGGCAGGCTTTATGCAAATCCCAAATGCCTCCACATTAGCCAAACAAATACTCTGTGCACCTGTCCGAAATAGACGTCATCCCCCATCATGGGAATCCAGCAAGTGAGTGGGTCCAAAGGGTTTCTCGAATGTGTTGCGATGCGAAATACGCGGGGGACAACTTCCGTTTAAAAATGTCAATCAGAGAAGAGAATTTAAGATACCCTAATGAATTCAAGGTATATTTTTATTCATTCGCATCGCATAACTACATTAAGAGTAAAATAATTTGAAGAAATAAATGTAGTGAGACAGTAAAGTTAAAGAGAAGCAATTCCTTTAAATTTAAATATATAAAATCAAGTAATATTATAATACTCAGCACCTTTTGAGAAGAGCATTTAGATATCGGTATACCGCAATTTTATCTTTCAAAATTGTTTGAAATACGTTTTCGCCTAATGGAAGTTAGCTGTTTGCCTTCGGCTTAGCAGCATATTCCCAATTAGAAAATAAATATAAATTGAAAAAAAAACCCCAAAGCGCGAAATGTGATACATTGTGGTTTTTGAAGTTGGCATCTTTCACTTCCCCACAATTTATTTGATCGTTGGTATTTATAGATAATATTTGGTTGTAGCCAAGCGCTTAATCACTTTACCTGTCACATATGTGGGCATATAAAACTGCTGAATACTTCTTCCCCTTGGGCAATTTTGAACGTCAATCGGGCCGTGTCCGAAAGCGAAAGCAGCGATCACTTCCCGTAGCAGCCCCCAAATTATTTTTAATCCAAAACTTTTGACACACAATAATTGAGCCGCCACAGTAGATTCGCCCCATGATTGATGACGACCCGCGTCCAGTTCTGCTCGGATTTTGTGTTTGTGCTGCATTAATTAACTAATTTTGTTTTTTTTGTGTTTTGTTTATTTGTGTTGGCCAGTGTTTTGATTCGAAATTTATGCAGACACACTTTTTTAATTTTGTTGTTTTTGCAGAATTTATGTACATGCAGAGCCCATGTCACAGCCTTATCGCCAGCTTTCACTCTCTCCCCTCCAATTTGTTGTGTGTTTTTGGAAAACGCATTGTCATAATTCACGCTCGAGGCACGCCTCTGGCGATTTGGGTGTGAGTTGATCAATTGTGGGTGTATTTGGATGGGCTTTGATGGATTTGGACAGCTAATGCCAGCAAATTGCATGAACGATACTTGACTTCGAGTTTGTTCTTCATTGCTCCATAAATTTTTGGCTATATTCGCATTAGTGTTTCAGAAATTCAAAAATTTGTGCATAATGAATTTGCAATTCCAATAGTAAGCAAAAATCAGTTTTAATCAATTCTAGCAAAATGAAATGTTTGTTATAAACTGCATATGGATTATGTTTGCTATCGTAATCATAAATTGTAATGTTTTGACTTTTCAATTGACATTTACAGCCACAAAATGTTTGACATATCTTTATGGATTTGCAGTGCATCAACTATAAATTATGGGATGTTTTTGTCTAGTTTTGTATTTGCTTTAGTTATATATTATATATATTTTAGTCATAGCTGGTTATATTTAAAATAATACCAAAAGTCTTAAAAGATACATACAAAAAAAATTTAAAAAATGTACTTCATATCTCTTTTATTTTATATTTATATTAAATTTTATTTGTATATTATTTTATATTTTTATTTAAAGTGATGAACTTGAAAAGAATATTAACTTTCAATTCATCTGCACTAATAATTGTTAACCTCATATGAAACCAGTTGGACTAACCACAAAAGCAGAGAAAATGGTAAATTGAACCAGCTACTGTGCCTGTAATATTTATAGCCAAATCATATATCATATTTCCGAAAGCCTTCCCATATTGCATCGAGTGATGCTATTGGCATTGACAATCAACATTTGAGTTGTGGGACCAAGCGGGAATTCGATTTCGATGTGATCGTGTTTCCATAATAACTCTCAACTCTTGACGCACATTTCATAATTCATTTTCGAAAGACTCTCACTTTTATTTATTCGTTAGCACATTAACATTGATAAAGCATCAAGCATTGCTCCGCCCCTTTCGAATAGGTTGAAAACCATCCAAATATAGAGGATGAGCACCTGATGCTGCCCTACAGGCATAAATATTGGTAACCACAGTTGAAAGTTAAAATTTATTACGAATTAAAATAAATCAAAATGAATAATCAACCGCAACAGCAAAAAAAATAAACAAATTGAAAAAGTAAATAATACTGTGGCGGAATTCACATATGTCTTCAATATATTTACGTCTATATATATATATATATATGTATTTTTACTTATATATGTATATGAGAAGCAGCTCTAATGGAAGGGTCAAATAATGTCTCTACGAGGCAGATATTCCAACTTTGGAGAAATAACATTTGCATTTTTAGTGCAACGTATACCGTAATAAAAATGATAAACGTTAATTTTTTTATCTGCTGCTCGAGAGGAAATTGTAACTGGAAATGATTTGTCAAAGTTGAAAGCTGATACAAAATATTCACATAAATATGCAGATGCACCGGAAGAGAAAACACAACATAATTAAATGATTTCAATTTTAATTTAAAATTCAAAGCAAGAGCATTTCTTCTGAAAGTTTCACGCCGATGTGTCATCGAGTAGATAATTTAATTTCGAGTGTTTTCCGTTTATTCTGGAACAAAAATATAAAATCAATTTACTAAAGAAATATTTTAGAAACTTTTTCAATCCAAAGATTTCATGGTGCGTGATTGTGTGGATTAGGTTTTTGTATACATTTACAGTTTTGGGTTATTTGCGAGATACTTGTTATCCCATAAATATTTTTAAATGCGTCTTGTACTCTTAAATTACAAAAATAGTTCATTTGTTCTGAATTAAATTTCTATAGTTGTGTTGTGTAAAAGATTGCATATATAGAAAAAATATAGAGAAAAGCATAATTTATTTAAGATATTAATTATCTTATTCAAAATCTAAATTTTCAATATTTAATGTGTATATATATTGATTTCTTTTGACTTTTGACATAAGAATCAAACGCAATTTTCATGTATAAAAACACAATAATTTGAATGTAAAGATATTATTTCATAACAGTGTGGAACGTGCATCTTTAAATATAACTGTAGATTTTCTTATCAACATTTTAATATATTTTCTATATCAATTTTAAAGACTCCCAGGTCAATAACGAATTGAAATCCCATATCAAACAAAAGCAAAGATATTGAAGAGCCATTGGATAAGAGAAAATGCCAGCTGCCCGCTGTCCCCGGGAATCAATGGACTTGTTTACATTTTTAAATAAAAAACACAAGCCAAGCTTGAATGGCGATGTAATAAAGATCTCAGCAAGAATACAATTTCGGACACTTTAAAGTTGCAACTAAAAACCGACAAATTTGAAACCATATAAAACCGAGTGAAGTGCTTTTATGAGGCATGGGGCAGCATTAATTATGTGCGTGCGATGAAGACGATGTCGGGTAGGAAATAATCCCAGCACGTCTCATTTTGGGACTGCATTTCCAACTGTCAAATGTCAGTCGCTGTCCAATATCGTTTATCAAACGTTTATCGCTGATTTTCATAAACCCTGTCCAGCGAGCAGCGGGGCACACGCATTAATCATTGCTGGCGGTCATTTTGGGCAGCGCGGTTCGTCATGCTGTGCACTTGATTTGGTTTATGCAGCTCCAACCGCACCACCCCCTCCCTTCTCTTCCTTCTTCGGTGAGGGGCGCATTAAAACTTTTGGAGTCAGCAGTCGCCAAAATAAAAGCATATCAATCAGAACAAACTGGGTAGCCAGGCAGCTGGAATTCGTGCCACCGCTGCTAAATGCACAAAGACCGCAGACTAATTAAATTAATTGAGGTGATTTTTGTCGCAGATACTAAGTCCCGTCCTTCCTCTCTACCCGAACGCTAACCAACTGTCACCATCTGAAAAGGTGTTCGGCTTTAAAATTCACTGCAATTTAGTGCGATGCTTAGAATTTTTGCTCTTATATTAAGTACAAGCGATATTAAAAGCCGGGTACGATTGGGGGTACTAAATTAGATATTATAAAAACTATTGTGTTCATAAAGAAAGTTTTTACCAACTTGATTATTTGGAGTATCAAGGTACATAGTTTAACAATGACTGAACTTAAATGTTATTTAAAATAGTATTGAAACCCGAATACAATTCAAAGAGCATCTAAAATTCGTCAGTCTGATTTTGTTGCATGTGCTTGCGATTTGTATTCCATTTTTTTAAGGCACAGTGGACATATGCTCGATGCATGTAATCCATTGATATTAATGACCGGACATATTTTTACCAGATATGGTTCTTGTTTTTGCTGCTTGATTGAATGGGTATTCATATTTTTTCCAATGGGGGACACTGAAGCCTCTTTTTATGACCCATTCGAATTCATAACAATAAAACCTTTGTTGGTTTTGGCTTTAAACGTTCGTGTCGAGGCATGCTTTATTGCATATGTTATAAAATATTTAACGAATTCAATCAGAATATTTGTTTGCATTATCAATCTTTGTCTGAGATTACTGTATTTACAGAGAGAAAATACGTAATAAAGAATGAGTACTCTTAGCTACAAATATATGGCGGCATCATAAAAAATTACACAACTTAAAGTCAAATATCTGACATTTGTTTTAAATACTAAAATTTTAATTTGATTAAGAATTTTAAAAATTAATCATTATTATAATCATATTTTTAATGTTTTAATTTGGTTTTGTGTTTACCAAAATATAATATTTCAAATCTATCCGTTTATAGAATAGTAAAAAAAGTCGGTTAAAACTGCGTTTAGCATTTAATTAATTGAGAATGTTTGTACACACATAATAAGTGAATGCATAATAAATAGGGTATAGTAAAGTAAAGAGATTTTATATTTTCTATACGCCAAACCCGCGCTTTAATCTTCAAAAGAGAGTGGGATTATATCCTGTGGAATAAAAACTAACTAAGTAATGGATATTAGACTTTCGAAGCGGTCATCCTTCTGTTCCGATAAATCAGCCCAATTTTATCAATTCAGTTTAACATGACATTTTGAAGGAAAAGTTTGGAGGTAAAAATTAATATCGGTTTTGTAATATCCGCTGATAAAATCAACGTATGCTGCGCTAAATGTTTTGTCTGTTTGAATGTTTTGGCAAGTGGTGCAGTGTCAACAGCATTCGATTAATAAATAATGCAATTGAATTGCTGGCTGGCAATTGCCGAGTTGCATGCCGCAGTCAACATGGCGCAACATATTTTACAGACGGCACCAGCAGAAAAGGCAACAACAACAGCAACAACATCAGCAACAACATCAACAGCAACTGCAATGTGAATGCTGAAAATGTTTAGTTTTAGCACCGCAGGTGGTCAGCAGACGGCGGGGAAAAGGGACACGGCACACGGCAATTCTTTTTGTTTCGGTGTGCTCCAGGATAATGACAGGCCAACAACACCAGCAACAACATTAACATCAGCAGCACCAACAGCAAGGCAAACGGGATGAGCAAAAACAAAACCATCGAGGCATTGCCATTGGAGGCGATTGTCAATTGTTGTTGTCAATTACGTGAGCAAAACATGCACCCGGCCAATGTATGAATGAAATCCACGGCACATCGGTCTCAGTCTTCCTTCTGTCTCCCTGCTCACTGCTGCTGCTGCTCCTATTGCTGCTGTTCCTCCAACTGCTGACCACAACATCGAACCGAAAATTTGTATTCGAAATCATCATGTCAATTGCCAGGCAACGGGCCGGAACCAGCCAAACAAATGCAAAGCACCCATAGCAAAAAGACCAGTCCTTTGCAGCAGTTGGTAGCATTTTGGAGTACTTAGAGATGAGAGCGCACATCACGATTAAAACCCCAGCTGCAAAGATATATGACTTAAGACTAAGATTATTCGATTATTTTCTAAATTAGATAAAGTGTTGCTAAGTATGCTTCTCTCCAAATAATTATAAACTATAGCAATATAAATTGTGTAATTTCGGATATATTTTTGAGAATGAGTTCTACATTTGACTTCAGCTCATCTCTACTGTGTAGTTGCCTGCTTAATTGGCCAGCCAATTGTTGTGGGCCTTGTCAGTTTGAGATAAACGATTTGTGGCGTGCAACAGCATTTGTCAATGTGTCAGAACAGGCAACTGTCATCGAGCTACAATAATTCTGGGTGGAGCAGCGTTTGGAGTGGGTGCGTAGCGGACAACTTCATGGAGCTGCTGCTGCTGCTGCTGCTGTTGCTGAGGCAGCTAAAAAGTCTTTCTCTCAACTGTAAATAAGTTGCTAGTCGCTGTTAGCTCGTTGCGGCATCAGCACAAACTGAACCCGCTCTGACCTTTTTAATTAAAACCGGGCAGCATTGATCCAATTTGGACTGCAGCTCGATTCGGCATTCGAGCTGCATTCGCATGCTAAAAATTGCAACAAAATTACATGAACCAGGTTTGTCCGTCCGTCCGCCCTTCCGTCACCCCACTCCCTCCAACCACATCCACCTTAAGGCTGACGCGACAAGGATTTGGCTGCACTTAAGCGGAAGAGAATTGTTATCTAATGTCTGAAGGCGAAGGGTCAACTGCAGGCACAGCGAGGCAGTCACGCAGTCAACGTCACCGACCGGGAATTGAAACACGAGCGCGAGAAAAGTGTTAATAAATTGAAGCCAGCCAAGGACTGGACTAGCTCTGAGCAGGCCAGCAGTATTGTAGAAGGGGAACCGAGTCAACGTTTCGTCGTATTGTACATGAAATGCAATTACACTCTTGCCGGGTCGCTGCTCGATGTGCCAAATAAATTTGTTTAATTTCCCACTCGATGTGAGCGCTACACCGAGAAATATTTTATAATGCCGACAACACTTGGAGTGCCGCAGCGGGGTGTGCAGCCTTGTGGCACTGGACAAGCGACTGGGCGATTGAAACGTGCCTGGGATTTTCGTTATCCGTCGGGCCCCAACTCAACCTGACTAATTAGACGCGTCATTGTAGCCCGATTGGATTTGCATTTGGATTTGGATTTGGATTCGGCAAGACTTTTCCAATTGGCATTGTTAATGAGCGAACCATGGGGCTGTTCGCCTTTGCGCCATTTTACATGCGACTGGTCTGAGTGGCAAGTTTCCTAAATGGCAACTAATTGGCATTTAACGTGGCCAAAGTGGCGGAGTTACATTAAGTGCACTTTTAAGGTTGCTCCACTGCTAACCCCACAATGCCAGTCAGACAGCGGAGAATGCAAATTACGTGGACTCTACCTTAACAGCCCTGGCAAGACATGAATAACCAACAAATGTTGAGTCTTTTCTTTTAACTATTTATTTATTTAAAATTCATTTTAAATAATGAAATGACATGACATTAAATTCAATATAAAATATTAAAATTAAGAAAATTTAAAATAAAGAATATAAACATAAAAGGAAAATCATTTTATCAATGCTTAAATGAGCTTTTATTGAAATTAAATGGTTTTGACCTGATGGGATGGAAAACGAAAAATCTACATAAATCCAATTAAAATAATTTTGAGAGCATATGTCAAAAAACAATACTACTACTGACTTAATCCTTACCATAATCAGCCGGTAGTTTATTTTTGAAGATGAATGTCATATATTTAAATGTTGGTCAGCCATATTTATGATAGGTATATTTACGATCTTTATTGCAAATTCTCATTTATATATAATTATAATGCTCTTTTCTGTCCCTGATTATTTGCGAATCCATTGGCTTTATACAAAATTCTTTTTCATTATTTTGAGTACACATAAATAATGGCAATTGGCTTTTGCTGTTATTGTTTTCATCATCGCATCTGCATCCCATTTGTATTTAACATATTATTCATATAATATCAATTAGTTGCATATGTGCGCCAATCTCCCGCATGTCCAAGCACTGCGAATTATTGGACGATGTGGAGCGGGCAGATATCCGGATGGTGTCCACTCTTCTGTCCTTGTCAATGGCAAACGAATGAAAGAGCTCACTCGATTGACTGTTAATGACGACTACGTCTACGATGATGATGATGCTCCCGGAGCATGACGTAAAAATCGACGACGATGGCGACGTTGACAACGACAACATCAATGCCTCGACAGGAAACGTGGCCCAATGTGTTAACAATTTTCTTTTTTGGCTGTCTCTGCCACACAAAAAGCTCATATTATGCCAATTTTTGTGTCCCCTCGTAGAAAACTGAATGAAATTTAACGAGCTGTCCGAGCACACACACCGCACACACACACACTCACACTCAAACACGCATACTCGTACATCCATACAGACATCCATGCATTAACCAATAAACAATGGGGTAGTACAGATGTGTCCATTAAAAGGATTCCTATTAATGGCTCATTTGAACGACACACTGAAAAGCCAAGGAATTCAAAGAATCTACTTAATTGCATTTTGCCCGATAAAATAACACCTAGTAAGAAATAACTAGGTAATCCTTTAGTAATGTTACCACCGTCCAATTTGTTATTCATTCGAAGCTTATTGGAGAGGTAATTTAATTATCTTTAATATCATAAAATAAAATAATATCAAAACTACTTGGTTTGGCTTACGAATAATCTTTGATTGGTCATTGGATCATTCTCAATGTAAATCTCATTAAAATATGATTATTGTATTCGTAAGAGAGTCACAAATTATCTGCCTATTTAACGGTAATTCAGATGAAGTGTATCATTCCTGTTGATGATTGCAAACCAATTTTCTACCGAATTTTAATCTGAGCTTAACCAATTTAATTTACGCCATCAATTTTATTGATAAAACCAATTTGAAGTTGGTTTAGCTATATGTGGAAATACCTCATTGTGTTTAAGATAATATTCTTCACTATCACAAAGCTTGGGATGTGGGATAGTGCAGGATTTATAAAGATACATTTGAGTTTCCCTGCATTTACAATTATGGCTTTCATATTAATTGCATTATAAATTATAATAACCGGTCAGATTCTTGAATATAGTAAAGTGGTTTCGGGGTTAAAAATAATACGATTAAACATTTTAGGTATAAACATATTTATAATAAAATACTTTTTTATTTGATGGTCCTGGATAAAATAAATTTAAAATAAGAAGTGCTTTTCTTCAATTCATTTTTCAACCTTCTTAATTTCTTCGCTTCTTTCCAACCGATTTTATAATATTATAAGTACTCAACAAATCAATGCTTCCCACTATGTATAGACAATATTCGAGGACCGACAAATATAGTATATTGCCTAATTATGTATGCAACTAACGTAGCAGCCTCGAAAACTGAAGTATACCCCGCCCTCTTGCCCACTCCCCTTTTTGTCCATAGGTATGCTTTACTATGCACCCCACCCGCCCGGTTGTTAGTTTTTGGCTTAACCTCTTGCCAATTTAAAATTGGTTTGCCTGGTTTGGTATGGCAAGTTCAAATATGCACAAACATTTGTTCAAAGGCTAAAGATTTATCTCGCCTGTTGTACGGTAGACACCCTGTGGTTCCATTCGGCTTTCACGTCTGCTTCCGTTTCTCGATTTCTCGTGTCTGTGCTGGGATTGGCTCTGCCATCCACCCTGCCACTCCGCCAGCTAAAGTTCGGGCTCTGAAGCCGTGCCGTGGAGTTTGCTACCGGGTCTGGAACTCTTTGGGTATTCATATGAGCGCACCGATACAAATCTGTGAATTTCAAGTGCAAAACTTGAATATGCAATTGAATTCTTTCAGCCTTTTTTTTGCTTTTATTCGCTGCTCTCGCTGCTGGAAATTGTTTGATAGCGCGCAGTACTTTTTTGACTTGAGACAGCATGTGGAATATGCTAAAAGCTGAAATGTCTTTTGTAGCTGGCACAGTGATACAGCAAATAGCAACGACAGACATATCTTGTTAATAAATACCTTAGAAAAATAGAAAAATAGTTTTTAGTCAAAATTATGAGTAGCTATAGGTCCATGCCAAACTATAAATTGAAAGAAAATGCCCCATAGCAACATTTTGTAGGTTATATATACGAATTTATTGAATCCATATCGTAGTATCATAATTTATCCATTGTTTAATTCAGCATAATTCAAAATTTCCATTTAGATTGAACAGCTGAATTTGCATTGCTTTTAAGCTCAGTAAAATCACTAATTTGAGCACATTGCTGTGGGACACATAATGCATTTGCCTTTGACTATGCCTATGTTTGGGCCGATGTTAAAAATCATGTTGTTCGCTCCATTGTGAGACTGTGAGTTTGATTGGCTCCTATTGGCCGAAAAACATTTGTCCAAAAAGCTTTTAGAGTATCGAGCTGAGAATTCAGCTAACAATTGGAGCTTGTAGAGAGTGGCTCGCCTTGTTGCTGGCTGTCGCCGTTGGTTCCATTGCCAATTTGCATATTCACGCTGTGGATAAAAATCAAAACAGTGGGTGCCGTTACTGCCACTGAGGCAAGCGGCATGCTACAGCCAAACGGCAGCGAACGAGATGCAATGACAACAACGACAACAGCGACAACAACAGCAACCACGACGACAACGACGACAACGACGACAAGGACAAGGAGAGGAGGACAAACGCCAAGGCAATCGATGAATGGCACCGAGAAATGCAAAATGTGCCTGCTGGGCAGCCATGAAACCAGAAACCCCAAACCCGAGGCACAAGCTGATATCGAGGCCAAAGTGTAGCCAGCCAAACAAATTCAAAAATGTTTGGTGAATTTCAATTGCTGACAAATTGCGAAAGCGCCAGCGATGCCAGGAAGCGAGAGCAAATGCGCCGCAGGACAGGTTCAAAAGCGAGCATTGAGGATGCCACATCGATGAATACAACAACAACCACAACAAAGATGATGATGACGACGACGGAGCTGTTGATATTATTATTAGTACCGGTGAATGCCAAATTGTCCTTAAGGATATAAATGGAATTTGGAATTATTTTATCAACATTTTTGATTGCTTCCAGACGAACAATTGCCGCAGACAGGACAGGACAGCATAGGACACCGATGGACTCACTCACAGCTGCCAGACCTACGTATTTTAATAATATGCACAAAAGTTATGAATTCGTCTGCCAACAAAGCAACCCGACAATGACGATGATGACGATGATGAGGATGATGAGGATGATGAGGACGATGGTGCTGATAAGTGCCAGCAATACGTTCTCTGGTTTAGCAAATTGTGGAAATGATAAATTTTAGAGTGCCTTCACATTCACTCGAACATAAAGTTGGCCATGAGTTTTGAGCGGTTCATTGTCCCTATGCTAATTATTATTGCATGGCGGCATCTCCTCTGGCGGCCAGGATTTGATTTAAGCTGATAAGGAAATTGCTTAGAATCCTTAATAGGGCCAATGGTAAATGGAGCAGAAGTTATAACTTGGTTAGCTAACAACAGCAGCAGCCTATTCTAAGGGTTTTGAGGTGTTAAGCTGCTGATGGATTTTTGAGTTGCCCCAAAGACCGGGCAGGTCAGGTGCTCATTGAAAAAAGTTGACAATTTGGCTCTGAGAAACCCGGCACGTCTTAGATTTCCTGCATATTTCAATTGATTAGTCATTGATTTCGTTCAGCTGAGTGTATTAATGGTCACTGAGTTTTTATGTGAGTTGAATAATTTTGATGGAAGTCTTTTTGCTTTAGTTGTTGAATTCAATAGAAATTACTTCAATTTTATAGCTTGTGAATATTATGAAATACTTTTCATTTAAGTGGGTCTCTTATAAAAGATTTCTTCCATTCTTGTTATGCTTTTTAACAAGTGACTTTTAAATTGATATAGTAAATCCAATTTATAGTAACTTTTTTGGTCCAATATTTGTGTTGTGTTTCATAAGCAATTTTAGGCAATGTGTCATCAGTTTTTGGTCAGTCTGGAAAGTGGAAATAACTAGAGCATATAGATATATATTATGGATCTTTGGTACACAAAGAGAGACTCATCAAATTTGTCTGGTGCTAATGCAATACAAACACAGCATTAATTTAAATGGATATCTCATCAGTGTTATGACAGTTAAAGTTTTGATATGCCACGAGCACGAAGTTGGTTTTGAGTGGATGTACGTTGGGCATGAGTGTGTGTGTGTGTGTATCTATATATTAGAAATTCATTGGCAAAAGACAAATACACATATGCAAATAGGCTGCGCACTCAAAACTAATGTACTATGCAGGGCAATCGCTTCATCTCCCTTTCGCTCCCGACTCCTCAAAATGCCTGCAGTTGATTGTAAATGAATTGGATCCATTCTCATCCCTTGTAGAGAAACCCAAACAGACTCACACTTAAGCAAGCACAGCATAAATATTCAATTCAAATTATTACCAAATTGGCTTTCACGAATTTCCATTATGCACTTATTTCATTTTCGAAATTTTGACTACGAGGATGATAACGTCTATGAACAGTTGGCGTATGCAAATTCCATTCTATACGTAGACAGTTTGAATCCCACTCATCAATAAGCAATTCAATTTGTCAATCGTCGTTCTGCCTACAATCAACAGAATCCATCAGCTAGATTCATTGTCCTTGGAATGCGTTCATGCTACAATTAAAACGGTTCGTTACAACAGAACAGAAGGACCAATTCTAGCCAGGAGCTGGCTCAGGAGCAACCGGAGCATTCCAATGCTAGGCTTGTTATTAAAATAAACACAGCTACACACACAAGCACATACTCCCACACTCCCACACACACACACAACTTACCCAAAGATTCACATTTACATTACATATGTGTACTGTCGTAAAATGCACATATAAATTGCATGTGTATTTATGCAGAGCGCATTAATAACGCTCATACGTCCTGGTGTACATGTGGACGTAAGCTACAAACATGCAAACCAGGACAGAACAAAGCCAAATGTATTCGAAATTAACCCAAGGGACGTTATGCATAAGTATAGATTGTTATTTGAATGTTCCAGTTAGTGTGGCCAACTTGCGGTTATATTAAAATACGAATACTTCAATCGAACTTGATAATGTGCAATTAATAATAAGCTAATTAGTGTGTAATATTGATATAGAGTAGATTTTACCATAGAGAAGAAGAGAGTTGTGTGTAATTGTGTGAACAATTAATAGTCTATTATCTACCAAGTACTTAGGTTGTTTGCCTATACTTAAGACAGATTTGGTTTTGTATGATAACTTACGGCATAGTCTTCATCCATAGAAGCAAACGAATTGTAGATTGTCTTATTTATTTGTTGATTTTGAATTAACTATTTTATATAATATTTATTTTTTTTCAAATTTTTATCATTTTAATTTAACTGAACTTAGTCTACAATGTTAATCTTACTCTTCTAGTCTCAAATTAGCTCTCTATAATATAATTTGAAAGTATTTTCTATTCTGATATTTTGTAAATTAACGACTCGTTGCATATGTATTTAATATTTAAATTTTCCTAAATGGTAGCCGCTTAGTCTGTTTCTTGCTCAACTTTGAATTCCATTAATAGACTAAGTTAAACGTTTTGTAATTGGTCGAATGAAAAACCAAATTCCAAAAATGTATTATCCATTTACCTCCAAAATACAAATAAACCATAATATCGAATAAAATGTTTACAATCTGATATCATCTCAAATGCCTTTTCATTATACGCTAAAAAAAAACCTCAAAATTAGGTGTGTACAATAGTAAGAAAATATTTATACTTATCTATCAGGTAAATTATGGTCATCGAAAAGAATTCAAGCTGGGCCAAAATTAGAGAGTTTGGCTAACTTTCAATGACAATCACAAGACCTGATCAAAAGCACTGAGGTAGAACGGCTCTGCTGTTAAGCACCTGTAGACTTAAGCAGCCAACTAACTCACTTGCACAGAGAAAAATCAACAACAACAACAACGACACCAACAACAATAGATTGGCCAAGCCGGCAAATCCAGATGAGGACCTGGTCCAAGCTTAAATGCACTTGCTGAGCATTTGATTTGTCACCCAAGGCGTGCAAATGATAATCGAAAAATCACTCATCTGTGCCTCTGTCCTTTCGTCCTGTTCATGTGCGTGTGTGTGTGTGTGTGTGTGATGTATGTATGTATGTAAAAGCAAAGCTGATTTGTCTGCTCGCTTGACTGGCCTGCTCTGATGTCCAGACTGCTGTCTGTCTCTCTGTCGTGTCTGTCGCCCTTTCATCTCTGGCTGCCTGCACTTCCGCATCCGGTTTTGCATTTGACACCAGTGCATGGAACAGTAACTACTACCGCACACACACACACACACACACACACACACACACACACACACACACACACACACACACACACACATACACACATACCACATATCCACACACACGCACATCCTTTTGGAGCAAAAACTTAACTGCTCGACACTTGTTTTGTGGTGTGTTGTCATTGTGTGGCTGCCAGTGCGTAGGTGTTGCTGCCGGTAGACTTCGTTTGTTACCAAACCCACTCCGCCTTCAGTTCGGTTAAACCAATCTGAGGCTCCAACTGGGCAAAAAGCTGTTGAAGGACATGGTGACATGTATGCAGTGGGGGAAAGCGAGCGGAACGACAGCTGGCTCCTCATTTCAATAAAGGCCTTATTTGATTATTTGCCAGGGGTAAAAATCTGAAAAACATTTAAACAAGTACAATGGGCTGACCAACTTTCCCAAACTTAGACTAATCACAATAGAGCAACAATTATGGCTTAGAATTTTTGTTACTGAAATACTTATATAATATTGAGGCAGTATCCCAAATTATTTGTAACTTTATAAAATTTAAAAAACAAGTACAGAAAGTACGGGAATCTTTGGTACGTTGCAAATAACATATCCTCTTTTAATTAAAAAAATATTAAAAACTTTATCTGAGCAACAGCAATTCTAAAATTAGAAAGAAAGAAAGCGCTTCTGACATCAGTCATTTGCAATACAAATATCAAAAGCATATCAGTAGCAAATGTACATTGTGCTATCTGTAGTTGTAGCAAAAGCAGAAAGAACGAGAGCAATATAATCGCACATTCCTAAGGGTAATCAGGAACCGTTGGATAAACTGAAATCGGGAATCAACCCAAAATGACGACATCAAAAATGGAATGCACAGCGGTTGATTTAAAGAGCTTTCTGGCTAGTTTCACCATCAAATCAGTTAATTTGGCTGCTCACAGCACCTCATAGCTATTCCATAATTTTATTGACGCCATCTTCGAATGAGAGGAGTTGCCATTGGCTAAACTAATCGATCACTATCATTTGTATCTATTTGTCACCCGATATGCAATCGGAATATATTGGCTCTGTTCTATGTGATAGGTTTACAATTGCTCTGACAAGATAAATATTGAGGATGGTCTCAGCAGCCAGATTACGATGATTATTCTGCTGGCCATATTCGTCAAGGTGTCGGGAAATCCAAGAAATAATACCAATACCGACATTATCAGTGATGTCTTCGAAATACTCAAGCATATATCTGGATGCAGGCACAATAAGATTTTTGGGAGCAGTCAAAGATGATATATATTATATATTGTAAAGAATATATATAAATAATATTGATTTGTCTGCTCGCTTGACTGGCCAGCTCTGATGTCCAGACTGCTTTATATATTTTATATATATTACAATATTTGAATAGCACCTACAAGATATTAACTAATATTAAAATATATAAGGCACACTATAATCACTTTATTCCTGGCATTCATGGTATCAACACTAGATTTCATCCTCGTTCAATCAAAATAAGAAAAATATCAAGCCATGTTAAAACGAACCTAAGATAATTCCAGAAGACCTATTTAGATATAGTTGCCTCTGGGCGTCCTCCATAGCCACGCCCCAGTAATAAAAAGTTATGGAAACAGAGCAAAATTTATGTGCCATTAACTCAAGTCCTTCCACAAGCTGCCTCAAACTACATTCAAGTTTAGTGGCATTTTGATATAGCCGCACAGAGGATGCCCAGTGCAGGCATAAAGCAAGTTCATTACTTCAATATTTTGGCCACACAGGATACCTTCTGGTCGAGGCAGGGGGTTTTGGGGGGCTGGCTTTGTGATTAGGCGGCAACTTCGTTTAAATTAAAATACTACAGCCAAGCTAAGGGGAGCAAGCCGGAGCCGACCGGCCGTTCAACCAAAACACAGCGACCGTTATTGGATTTTCAATTGTCACCAAGAGGAGGTCCTGATGTGGCCAAAGTATTTCTGGCTATGCCCAAAACGAGACCAAATCCCTACAAGGCTCGCTGCATACATTTTGTATGTGTGTGCCGAGCCCTGAAAACCGCAAGTGAATGACATGGGATGACGTTGAATCCTGTCACTCGTTTATTTGGATAGGTGGTAGGGTGGGGGAGGGTCAGTGGGTAAGGGACAAGGGAGTGGGAGGGGGAGTCAGCCCTCATTTGATATTTGCTTGTCGGCGCTTTGTGCTCGGCTGCTGCTAATGAGGATTGCCGTAAATGTGAGTTGTCTTCCTCGGCCCTTGTTTATAGGGGTTTATACATGTATATACAAATACATATTTATATATATGTGTGTGTGTGTGTTTTTTGTATGTGTGTGTCTTTTTATTGATATGTCGAGGCTGGCGTTAGAAATTTCATTTGCCTTGCCTATACCACCATATAAACATGGATGCATATTTGGAGTGAAGTTATTGGCCTGCCCGCACCATAATCCCGAATTCCCGTTAGACATTCACTCGAATTACAAAATGCCAAATTAAGAGCAAATTATTGTGTTTAGTCATGTTCTCGCACTTTCTTTGGCAACTTTGTGTTGTAAACAGTAATTTCTACTTGGCCTGTTGTTTTTGGTTGGTTGGTTGTTAAATAAATAAAAAGTTATAGTTACAGTTATAAAGAAAAGTTGTTAATTAAGGATATGCCTACAAGTTTGGAATTTTACTTATTGTCAGAGTCAAGCATAATTGAGGCAAACTTTATTTTTCGGGCAGTAAGACCAGCTAACAGAATACATAATATGAATTAGTTTACAGAAAAGTAACAGAAGTGGATTTAAACAGATATGGAAAATTATTGGCTTAAATAATTTAAGTATTTAATTATACAGCAAGTTGTATATTTTACAACAAGAAGCAATACATCCACAACTATTTGAACAGGAGAGGGTTGAAAGTGGGGATAGTTCCAAATTGATATATATTAACGATTTCCAATATACCAACAAATCGATCGAATCATGACTAAGACACAGCACAGACCAGTCAATGACCTCAGCGTGCAACGCATGCCTCTAAAAGGATGAGCAATTATGCGTTGTCTGGTGCATTAAGGGTCTCCTGCTCTTGCACATCAGACGCACCCATCCAGCGCAGCCCAGCAGGAAAGCAAAACTCATTAAAACTGCATGAATATAATAAGTCTTCGTTTGATTTATAAGCACCCATTTATTGCCCAGAAATACAGAAAGAAAGTAAAGGCAGTAAAACTTTTTGGCATATGGTCGTCAGACTTTGTGTTGCGGGTGGGTTGTTTGGTTGTCTACCAGAGACAGCTTTCAGACTAACCGCAGCAATCACAATTTTCCTACATTATCCGACCATTCAGTGCAGAGATCAGGACTGAAATCAATTCCATTAGGATTATGAATGCAAACAGCAGGAAGCTGCGAATATAAACGCTCTTGTGTGCAAACATTTAAGAGCTAGTCAACTTGGTAAGGGTAGGGAATGGGGATGTGGATTGGGTTCAGCAGTGCTAAGCAATAAACATAATGCATGGCTGTTCCTCAACCGGCTTTCCTCCCCTTGGACTTGGACAATGCGTCGTTCTAAGACAATAATAATCATAATGGGCCAAGAAAAATTGCGTAGAAGCGTCTAATTTTTTGGCAGACGCCGGCAACTTGAACTCTGGATCCGCTCGCAGTTTGAATAGACCTATAAATCGAGAGTGAACTGGACAGCCGGCACATGTCCTTCGTCATATTTTACGCCGGCTTCATTAGTGCGTACATTGATAATTATGCAACGCGTAGAGTATCTCGAGGGAGGTTGCTGCAGCTGATTCTTGGACTCCACCCTGCCACCCACCCATATGGGTAACGAAGGGACTGTGGATGAGGGTGTCAGTGACAGCAAATCCTCAGCGCGTGTCGGCATTTGGCATTGTGCAAGCATTTCCGGGCGCTGAATGGAGAGAGAGAATCCACCACCTCGACTCTGTCCCACAGGAGTCAGTCAGGAGCAAAGCCAGCGAGGCGAAGATGTTTCACTGAGCAAACTTTTAGCTGTTGCATTTAATGGTCTTGCTAAGGGGAGTGGCACCAGCTTTGGGCACTTCTGGCACAGCTTCCTCCAACTAATGGCCACTGCGACTGACAACAGCTGCGGATTTACAAGCGAATGCATATGGCTGCTTAATTTACATAAAAGGTCGCTCAGTCAACAGAAGTGCGAAAGAAATGCTACTTCTCATTTCTCAAAGGCAATCGTAGGCAATCTTCTGTTACTGAAGCTTATTTCAATTCAACGCAGTCAAACAAAACATTCGCAAGCCGAGTTTTCTGCCATATTTTACATTTCGGATGGAGGGTGGAAGGAAGGGGACTAGGAGAGTAGGAAAGTGGCAAGGTACGCGCCTCACAGTGTATCAACACATTGCTTACTTTTGTCACCTTACAAGATTTTATTAAATGAAGTCTATCTTTTAGCAAGCAGTGTGTTTTCCCAAAAATGTGGAGTCCACTTATATTTTGTAAAAACATTATGTTTTTGTAGATTTCTCCGAGCTTTCCGAATTCTTGCAATTAGTGTTGAACCGTTATTCATTTGAATACCCACGATATTCTATATTTTATATATTACATATGAAATTCGAAAGTAATAAGAACCATCCTAATAATAATTTAATTTTTTTTAAATGTCAAGGTTGTCTTATATATTTGTTAAATCCTTTTAAAACTTTCGAACTATACAAATATTTTTCTGTCTGTCTTCAATTCTTGCACAACGTGTATCAAAGATATATAAATTATTTTTATTATTCTGAAGTCTTTCATATTCATCGAATTTTATTTTAGTTATGGAAGATTAATTGTGAACAGTGAGTATAAATTAAATAATTAATAAAAACATAAGAAGCAGATTTTTATTGACTATAACAAAGAAGAATAAGTTTATATTTAATTAAAATGCTGATGATGAAATATATAAAATATTTCATTTCTGCTGTTTATTAATAAAAACTTAATTAAATCTAGTCAACGAGTGATATAAAACCAATTTTAACATTGAAACCAAAGATTTTCGAATTTTGTAAAAGATTGTGTAAAGAGCTAGAAGCTTAACGGGAAAATAGCTTTGATATACGAAACTGAAGTTTCTGTTTGAAATAAATGTGATGCCTACTTGGAATGACGTGCAGCTGAAAACCCCCAAAAACAAAACCCCTCCACAGGCACCTGCCAAAAGATGAGTCGCAGCCATTTGGGCATAATTTACATAAGCCTATAAAGCTTAAGTCGCATTAGATGTAAGCCAAGTGCTTGCAACCCCAGCCAAATAAAAAATAAAGTCACAGAGAGACCAAATGTTTAGTTGCCCATGGCAAATGCAATTTTGGAATCCAGCAATGAGGCCAATAAACAAATACACTCGCCCCAACAATAACACACCACGTAAAAAAACAACAATACCAAGTTTTGTAACATGAGCTTTATGTGCACCAGGGGCTACACTTTAACCCCTCGACCCCACCCCACCTGGTGTCGTTGTCGTTGTCGTGGTCCTCCTCCTGTTTATTGCCACGTGTCAGTGAGCGACGCTGCCGTCGCTTGTTATTTTAAAATTTAAACACCCATGAAATAATATATATATATATATACATATATATTCCGGTACCCAGGCCCCAGTTGCCCTTAGTCCAACGCAGAACGACGCCGTCAGAGTTGAAGTATTGAATCCAATAGAAACATGTTATTTTAATGCAGACGCTCGCCCAAAAAACAACAACAGCAACAGCAACAACAGCGGAGTCAGCGGAGGCAGCAGGGGTGTAAGTAGCGTCAAAATTAGATCAAGGTCTGCGCACCCCGCTGGAGCAGTAAGCATTCCGCATCAGACACTCACTGTCGGGGTAGCTGGCACCGTCAAAGGTGCAGCACCGTTTTGCATGCAACGCAGCGACACTCTCGAGTGTGACTGGGTCGGGGGCACAAAGAGTTATCGCTTGTATCGCATAAATTGAAAATTGGTGCCACAGTGGCAAACTGATGCTTAGCTCCGAGTCTCCGCCACCACTCACATCTCGCATTGTGTGGAATTGTATTTACAGTTCACTTAACAAATGCGCATATCGCAGAGCCACAGCAATGCCAATGCCGGGACGTGGATATGCAAAGGAATGGTCATAGGAATGGGAACAGGAATAGGAGAACGACTGGTGCTCGGGCCAGTTCCTGTTTTAACCGCTGGGGGCACCTAAGGTATGTGATATATACATATATATATATATAGGTTTATCAGTCAGCCGTCGGAGATGAGCTACGTGCAAGTTTCAGGTATTCCGTGGTGTGAAGTGGCTGGAGTACTTGGAGTTGAGTACTGATTGTGACTTCCTCGTCGATATGAGGTGCTTAGTGATAGAGTTCAAGAACCCAATGAACTTTTGAGTATAAATAGATTTACATGACTAAGTAAATTTAATCGAAAGTGAAAATTGGATAAAAATTTAATTGTAATAAAGCATTAAAAATATGTCTTACATTGAACTGAACGTAAAGTTTTTGCCTGATCATTTTTCTAGAATGGACAACATTCAGTACCTTTAAAATATAAATGTCTGTAGCTTATTAGAATTTTTTCAGATAACTTATCGAGTTCAAATCGATGTCAGGAAATAACAATATCAATATTACAAACAGCTGAAGAGATGAAGATTGATTTTAAATACAAATAGTTTCGAGTTATTTTGGAAATCACGTGCCAACAATAGCTGAGACTCATAATGGAATGGAATTTTTAGAAAGTGAATGTGAGCAAAGTGGAATCCTTCCATTACTTGTCAATTGAAAAATAATCTATTTTTACTCCGTATTGTTCTCAAGCATAAAACAGAAACTTGTTTTATGAAGTTTAGTCCTTTTACTGCCAGAACTATTGTTACCTATTTCGAGCAATTATTTTTTGAAATTTTATTTTAGAAAAAATATTAATTTAAATATTTTTAAGATATTCCATTTACATGGCCTAATTATCTTTATTGCTTTTCATAATTGGATCTAAAATACTATTTAGGACACTCAAATTAAAGTCAATTTTTAAATGGTTAAAATTACTGCTTTGGTAACTGCTTTAATAATTTTTGTTTATTACTTTCATTATCTATAGTCATTTATTGAAAATCGTAAGCTCAACAATTGTATATTTATTTGTTTGATTGTGCTGCTTTCCTTTGCTGAGCAATGAATTGGACATTTCAGCTTGGTTTCTTGGTAACAGCTTGCATAATTAGTCAAGACACGCACCTCAGCACCTCAGCACGTCAACAGCTCAGTACTTGGCTGACTTGGTTGACTTGGTTGACCAACTATCCGGGTCGTCGACTAATTGCCAAGTTGACAGTGTCTCTGTCGAAGAGTGTGCTATGCGCAATGTGCTGGGCACATCGTTTGTCCGGCTGATCAATTAGCTTTGATATTGTCGTGACATATTAATCGCCTCGCTGAGACAAGAAAACACGCGCTTAAGTAGCAAAAATTGGTAAAGACCGACTGTCAACTAGTAACGCAGCCAAAGCTAAAATCCAGCTATCTCTCTCTGTCTCTCTCTCGCTCTCTCTTTCTCTCTCTCTCTCTCTCTCTGCATCCCTAAATAGAGCACAGCTGTTGGCTGGACTTCGAATTTCATGGCTTAACACATGTTGACAAAGTAAACAGGATTTCGATGCTGCGGCGTACAAGCAATTTGCTAATCCAATCCCCCAACTGCCCTTTATCACGCAAACCCCCAACTCCCAACCACCACCCACACCCCACCCTTAGGTGAATGCACCACAAAAAATAAAAGTAACAAATTGGTAGATTAGTTGTTGACATTTTGGAAAATTAATGAAACAGTTCCGCCTCGGGGCCAGTAACGTTTAAGGCGACCACACCCACAGCCCCCAAAGCCAGCTTGGCAAACTAGCAGAAATCTCTCCCCTCAGTTAGATGACTATTTTATTTACCGCATAATTTTCATGTTTGGAATTTTGTTCAGGTTTTCACTTTGCATTTCACTGCACACATAATTTAATTAAGAACTTGTTTTTTCCCCATCCGTTTTCTGCCTGAATCTATCAAAAAGCTTTGCACACCTATGTGAACTACCCAAGCGTAGCAAAAAAAAGTCCACTGAATTTCATTTGTTTTTGCAGTGCCTTTGTGAAGCATTTCATTTTTATTATATTTAAATATTTTTTTTCCAAAAGCGCAGCAAAATTATATAGAATTTAGTAGGTTTATTATGGGGCATCATAATGTAAATCCTAAAATGGAATGCATGCATATAAAATTTCTTGTTGGGAACATTGTATGGGCTGATTTAAAACCAACAACCGCGGAAAAACGAGGCCTTCGTTGGAAAAAATTCACTCTCTCTCTCAATTTCCCATGCTAAACGGAAAGCTACCCTATATTTCACTCTTGTATATAAGGCAAAAATGTGTGCACACGGACAATTATTATTTCTTACCCCTTTGCAAATTATTTAGGATTGCAGGGTACACAAAAAAATAAACAGTTGAGTTGAAAAGTGTGGGTTTTTTTTTGTTAGCCATTATGTTGAACGCATGGCGTAAGATTGTGAATAAATTTGCTAAATCAAATAATATAACTCATATATGAAAATAGGCGAATTGGAAATGTTCTTTGTGTTAAACTTAAATTCGAAGATTTGCGCTATGGGATATGTCATGAATTACCATATACATCTTAAGACTTTTAAAGTTTACTAAAAGTAAGTATGAAAAAGTATAGTCTGCAGACTTACAGATGGTAGTTAAAAATTTCATTATCTGTTTTAGAATTGACTGACTGAATGAACTTAATGATGTTTAGTAAGTAAGGTCGTTTTCTTTCGTTTTTCTCTAAATATTTAAAATGAGAGCCCAGCTTAAATGCTGCTGAGTGGCATTCCCAAGTGGCTAAAGCTGAACCAGAATATATGAATGAAGGAGAAATATATCATAGAGGCTGTCACAACAGCTCCATCTTCATCTTTATTATGAGAAGCATTCGCAACCGTACAAAGGAATGTCCCTGTCGGAACTAAGACAGGCATGCCTGTCCAAAGTATTCGTTGGCATGTTATTCAAATGAAAACGTTTTCTATACTCGTAAATCTGAGCTCGAACGGTTCTCAAGGACTTGCGATTCGTTGTTGTTTTCCACCCGCTGTGCGAACGTGCGTTTATGCAATGAAGCGGAGAAAGAGTGAAGGGGCGGGGGAAAGTGAGTGAAAAACAAAACAACATGTCAAAAAATAAATGTACAAAAGACATTTCTGGTATATATTTTTCAAATGAAATATTAGTTTACTTTTAGAGACGGCAACACCAACAACAACAACAACAAAGCCGGCGTCAAACCGTTGACAGGCAGAATGAAAGAGAAGGGAAACGACAGATAGAATGTGGTTGGAGAGGCGGGGGAGGAAGTGCGGCGACTTATTTGTCATTTCTTTAACGATTTCTGCAAAGCAAAGCACAAACAAGCAGACAACCGGACGGATAAGACACAAAATGGCGCAGGCACGTCGAAGCATCCAACTCCATCTCCTTCTCCTTCTCCATCTCCATCTTCACAGCCAAGAAGAGAGAGCCTCTTGTAATGGCTGCCGGGAAGATGATGCCACTTCTGCTCAAGTGCCGCAATAAACAAATTTCTGAAAAGAGCAAACGAAGCGACGGCAATGCCACAGGACATCCTCTTGCCTGCGTGCGCGGCACAGGTAAGCCAAACAGCGGCACGTTGCTGCCACATTTGAATTATGAGTCGCGTGCTAAATTTTATAACTCAATGTGACAAACAAAAACAAAATAAAAAACACCGAAAAAAATATTAAGTAATTTTCTCCATACCGATTGTTATCGCAACGCTCTCAGGAACGTAATAGCGAAAGGGTTGCCACCCTCATCGACATATGTCACACGCTGCTGCCGGGCGCTGAGGCGTGTCAAGCGTTTAGATCAACGCGCCTTGATAGCTGCCGACCGCGTTTTAATGCTAAAATGCCGGCACGTAACTCATCCCACATTTACTGACGCCTACGCCTCAGCACTCGAGAGAGAGGGAGAGAGGGAAATCCACCCTCTCCCCCTATAACCCGCTTCCCCAATGCTGCATCGTTGACATCAATAAATATTCGCGCACGGTCGCATCGTCCATCGGAATCATCGCAAAGACCCCCATCAGGCCGTACCCCACCCACCCAACCACCAAACCCACTATCATCATAACACTGAAAAGCCATAAACGGCGTAATAAAATTCTGCACTGCCATATGTTCCCCAGCGGGCATTATTTTATTGAGGCATACGGACGACGACGAACGGACTCGCGGCCACAATTTGTAGGCACTGTGGCCCGAAAGAGCCCATAAACTAAAGACTTTTAGAATAAATTTAACATATTCTGGCGTTTATCATATCATTTTGTATGCGACATAAACATTTATTTTTTTAAATTGGTAAATAAAAAATGTCAAGACCAGAAAAATCACTCAACGAAACCCTAATACTCTACTAAGTAAAGTAGTGTATGTTTGTATCTGCTAGCCATTATTTGTGAGGTGTAAAAAAATTATTAATTAAATAAGTATATTATATCTGATAAATATTAAAAGCTGTTGAGTATTTTCGAGATATTGGTTTTATTTCTAATTAATAATAGAAATGTCCAATTTTATTATTATTAAATTTATAGCTGTAAAAATTCAAATAATAATAATGATAAAAATAATATAAATTATAACAATTTAAGGTATGAGATTTAATTTTAATTTCCTTATTAAAAATAAAAGATAAGTGTAACTATTTATTTACATTACATATATAACAATTAAAATAATAAAAGTAATAATAATAATTTACAATAAATTACCGAATATGCTCAATGCTAACAATCAATATTTACGTAAATCTTTGTTCATTTTAATATATATTTTTTAAATTCAAGTCGAAATAGCTAAACAAAGTAAGAGAGAAAAAAAGAATGTTTGGCCTGTCGTTGGAAAACTTTGATGTAGTTAAGCTGGCTGGCGAACTAAAATAAGCTTTTAATTTAATTAGATTTTTGGTCTGAATGCATCTGCCAGGGTTAGACCACTCTATGCACAACACGAGGCTGTTGTGGCCGCAACGGCCTTCTTGTACATTAAAGCGCTGCTCAGCCACCGTATGTGGAGAGAGGGATGCGGGGAGGGGAAGCAGAAACAGCGTATAAAAGAGCACAAAGCACTGTGCCACAGCCACATAGCTAAAAACAAAAACAGGTCACTCTGGTGGCAGGGGCAAGGAGCCAGACATCATGGCCTGCAGGTATTGCACTCGGTGTTCGGGAATGGCTGGCTGGAGTGACCACATTTCCAGCTCCACTTACGAGGACGATTGTGCACTTTGAAGTTGCCGTTTCAAAGTGGGTCTAATTTGGCGAAAGCCCTTAATGAGCTTTATAACCAACTGCAAAGCAAACTTAAAGCGAATTCAACTTCAATAACATAAGCTTTCATAATGGGTGAAACAAAACCGAATCAAAAGATCACAGACAGTTTATGGTTTGAGGGTACTTCAAAATGCTCTTAGAGTCTGAAAATTACAAAAAATTATAGTACTTCTTATTTAATGTTGAATAAATTAAGTCAGTCAGCCATTAATGCCAAAGTGCACACACTAAATATCAAGTTTTTATTAAGAGCTGCTTTTATATAACACTCAATTTTCACACAAATTAATTAGTAAATTAACAAAAATTAAATTAAAGAATAAAATTAATTTAAGAATCTTAAAATTAAAAAAAGTGAAGCTAAACAAATTATATACTGAATCTGATAGTATTAATAACAAAAGTCGTTCAATATTTCTTGAAAGGATTTGTGAAAGATGCTTTGGAATAAGGCAAATAATAATAATTTGACAGTGCAAATGCTAAAATTACATTTATATTAAAATTATGCGTGTTTCTTTGATTTGGCAAATTATTGTTTAAGGTTTGTTGAGAGAGATATAATATGGCAATATTAAAGCGCTTAACTGTCGGCAATACGCTAAGTATTCCTTTTGCATAATTTCATGCGTTATTTTTGATCTAAATTCAGGTGAAGATCTATGAACATACGTTAATATATCTCTATCAACTCTTGTCTTTAAATAATCAAGTCACAAACTAAACAAGTCAATTATTTGGAAGACCAAATACAACACACACACAACCAAACACACACAACACACCCACACGTTGATATAGACGCATTATAAAATAATGGGCTGCCTCAGAACATGTTTCTCACTTGGTCAATCAATCGAATTCTCATTCTCATTGTTATTATTATTGTTGTTCTTGTTGTTTTGGGGCTGTGCTTCCATAATCAAATTGGAATCGTTAGCGCAACAAATTGAATCGAATCAATGCTCGACGTGCTCGCATTTAAATAATAGCCAAAGATTATCAATTAAGCCGTTGTACAAATTGATAGTGCTGGCTCAGTGTTGACCCGTTTCCTATGCATCCCCTTGCACTCCTCTGCCCAGTCATTGCCACTGCCACACCCACACCAAACTCGTGTTTGCTGTGGCATTATTGCATTAAAATATTTAATTATCGACTGGTCAACGATGCCTTTGTGTCCGCATCGGACCCACCTGGACAAATGCATAATTGCATCGCCAGAGGGGAGCCACGAGGCAAAGAGACAGAAACATGGACAGAAACAAAGAGAGAAAGAGATGGGTAGAAAGGAGGCAGAGAGATAGAGGCAATATATATGATTATTCGCTTATATATACCGCGCAATTCAGTGAAATATATGCAGATTGCAGTTATGAAGTTTCATTTTTATTGCACCAGAGACTAATAAGATTTTCAGTGCCGAGGGCTGAGGACGCATAGCAGCAATTTATATCATAATCGCTCTGATTTACATTAAAGCAAAGTGAACTTGTTGGATAGGCTCCATTCCAAAAAGCAGCGTTTTAAATTACATCATCAGGGGTAATTACAAGATAATAAAAGCACACACAAACTATAGCGATTTCATTGGAAGAGAAAACTAATATTAATTTAATTTGTTATATCTCAAATTATATCACATTTCAAGCTCACAATTGCAAGTGAACTCATTTAATTATAATTCACAAATTGCAAAAAATGAAAAAAATCCACTAAAGAATGCTTTAGTCGTGATTTCCTAGTTTTCATTGAAAATCCAAGCGACTGTCAATGAATTAAATAATTAAAATACCAATTTTGGTATAGGTATTTGCAATATTTGCAATTTTAATAGAGCTTTCTCAACTAAAATTCTGTTATCTATACTCAAAGCTAAAGAGCATGAAATATGGGTATTATTATTGGAATGGTTTTGGGAAACATTAACACTTAAAAAATTATTTAAATAGGTATCATTTGTACTTAAAAAATATTGCGATGCACTTAAATCATTCATAAAGAACTTAGCTTTTCATACCCGTCTTAGAAATGTTAGCATCGTTAGTTTAAGTATCCCCATCATTTCCCTGTATTTGACATTTATACAAAATCGTCTGAGGAGATTGGGGCGATTTTAATGAAAAAAACGCATTAAGGAATCAAGCTTTAAGTTTGACAGTTTTAATTTTCAGCAAATATTTGCATAACAAATTTTGCTGCTTCTTGGGCAAAGAACGGACCCCAAACTGAGGACAGACGACAGAGATCGTCAGAGGACTGAGCACCTGGGTTCGGTAAGGGTGACAATCTGCCAAACAGTCGCTTGGTAATAAATCAAAACTCAGCTAATTACGCAACAAAGAGGCGACTCTTGCCGTCTGAATGCTAATTAAAAACGAGAAATGGACCAGGTCAGAGCCGCATTTGGATTTGCAACCCCCAAGGCAGCAGTTTCTTTGAAGGGAAACTGCTGAATGGCCAACACAATTTGGCCATTAACAATAATACAAATCCGAGGCAAAATCAGTGGGCAATGAAACGCAGCCGAATCGCAAATTTATGTGGCACGAACAGAACTCTCAGTGTGGCAGCACCTAGAGGCGAGCGAGTCCCACTATGCAGCTACTAGTCGTAATTAATTCGATTATATTTCATTGATTTGAACGCCTGCTCTCATAGAAAATAAAATTTAATTGAAATGCTGTTCGGCGCTAGAAGCTGCAACGTAAATCAAGTTGGCTGTCCGACGTCTGCTAGGTGAGGATAGCGGTGGGGAGGGGAGGGGTTGGATGTCCTTTTTGTAGGCGACAACAGGCAGCTATAATGGTAAACAAAAAATCAACGTGACAGGAAAGAAAATTAGCAAAGTTCGCTGAGCGTTGTCCTTGGCCAAAAGTGGCCGCCCTTGGGCTTAAGCAGCTTTATGCGGCATGTGGCATGGGGCATGTGGTGTGGGGAAACTGCTTGGGATCACCCAAGGGACGCGAATTTTGGACCGAGCTCAACTCAGCCTCGATTTGAGCCGCATTGGACTTCTGTCAAAGACATGGCAACAAGAATTTTTCCCGCGGACATTGATTAATAATGTTTTTTAGTACAGGAACAAGGATTTACGATTTTTATCATTTCGCACGACCGAATTCTGGTGTTATTTTTGTTATTATTATTTGGCGCGTTTCTTTTTAATGACTTTGAATGAAAAAAAAATTGTTTTGCAAAAAGTATGCGACAATCTCAGGGATTGTTTGCTCTTTGCCGTTGAGCAAGCTTATTAGCTATTGTATAATACGAAATAATAAATCTTATCTTACCCAAAACTCCTGGAATTTTAATTTTGTTTTATATATTTCTTTTTTTATACTCATTAAATATCTGGGATATATTAAAAGTCAAGGTATTTGATTCAAAACTGTTTATAAACTAAAATGATAGATTTACGTTTATCATTTGTGCACAATTTCGTGTTGTTCTTAACATTTTTGCTTTGTGTGTATAAAATTTAAATATTTAGAATTTTTTTTAAATCTCTAACAGTTAAACAGTCGCCTGGCTGTCAGCACGGTAATTTTGAAAACTTGACGTGGGCATAAATCATACAAAATTATTTTACCACATTTTGGGGCATGTTGGATGTGAAAATAAATCCTGTTAAAGCGATGACTGGCTATTAATTAAAATAAATCACACACATAGATTTATTGAGGGAAAAAGAGAAGAAGAGCGGAACACAAATGGATTTGCAGACTGATTTCATTAGAGTCATTGAATGCATTAGTCAAAGCCCACAAACCCAACTTCGTCGTCGTCATCATCAATGTCTACTGTCGTGTTCAATAGCTAATTAATAGGCAAAGTCCAAGAGCAAATTGTCCTAATAATTAGGCATGCACAAGTGCGCCAAATGCCCGACAGTCCTTGGAGCCAGTCGACAGTCCCCAGTCCCAGTTCCAGTTCCAGTCGTATAACAACCCCCTCATGCTACCTCTAATATGAGGGCCTGTGTGCAACCACATCCTCATCCACATCCACCTTCATTTACATTAATTGCCGTTAAGTCGCTATGTCCGTATGACCGTAGGCCAGGACGTATCCCAGCGACTGCAGGGGGAACAAAACAAAGGAATGTGGTCTGAAGTTGCATTTAGTGGAAATTTGTCGCTTTGCCAGAGGGCCCCATCTACCTTTGGTTATTAACAACATTGCAGCGCTTTGCTACGCACTCTAAGTCGGGGATATTAATAGGCCTTCGGGTGTTATTGGATATATTAACAGGAATGTTTGCCATCAGTGTGCAAGGGTGTGTGCACTGGAGCATTTAGTGGCATCTAATTGATATTAAAGTGCTCTGCAACCGATTGATATTCGCAACGAAATTTAAAAATAATAATAATTTCCATAATTTACAATTTACAATTTGAAATGAACTTTTGCATTAATATGAAATATGAAAGATCGCAAGCCGAGGACTAAATTCTTCAAACAGGAGTTATTCTGCCGGCAATTCAATTTTCAATTCCAAAAAATTAATTAAATAAATGTTGTTAACTAATTTTAATAGGAGAAAAGAATGCACCAAATATATTGTTTGTGAATTGTCTGTGTATTAGTAAATAAAGTCTAGTTTATTAAATAAAATAAATAAAGACAATTAAAAAATTGAACTTTCAGTTACTCTGCCTTTAGAGAAAGCCATAATTCCAAAAGCTTTTGGCTTTAAACATTAAAGTAATTATTTATTTCAATCTCCATTCCCAATTGATTGAATCGAATTAAAGCTAAACTAGTTTGTTGTCATTAACCAGTTGTCTTATCATAGACAAGCAAAGCACAGGAAATTAGCGATCCACAATTAAAACCTAATCAAGATGTGAACAACTGTAAACTTTTCCCACAGATTTTCAACTGTTTTATTGTGGCTTATGGGAAAGACAGCTGACTGGCTTCCTGAGGATGGCTCAGTGCGATTTCAGTGGGCGAGCCCAAACAAAAGACAAACAGGCAATTAGTTTAGTTTTTTGATTCAAACTGTTGTGAAACAAATCAAGTCTGACAACACACTCCAAACAATACACACGCACACACACAGAAGTCCCAATAAACTGATGGCGTAAACAAGCAATTCGTGTTTTTCTGTAGCATGTTTTATATTAAAGCACAGAATGAGAATTGTTAGCCCTGTTTGGCTCTAACACTAGTTCTTGTCTGCCCGGAGGCAAATGCGTTCTGATTTTATGTATTTTTAATGAAACTTCAACTGGGAGCAACTACAAACAAGCACAGTTGCGGAGCTGTCGTCGTTTGTCGTGGGGGATTTTCACAAGTGGGAACCAAAACATTTGTTCCTAGCTTTTCACGTCACGCTCCTCATCGTCATCGCTGTCGTTGTCGTGGGGTCGTCGGGTTGCCCTTCACAAGCCAAGGAAAGGGGGGAATGCAGTCAGCCTTATTTTTGGCTGTTGCGAGGGGGCGTGGCATAGAATATGTACATATAATCATTAACAGTGTCACATGCGACATAATGAGGCAGGGCACACAGCTTGCACAGCCCCAAGGCAGCTCAGGCAACCAGACAGGAGTCGGTACGGGGCACGGATGCATATATATATGTATATCCATATACATATACATACTCTTACTCCAAAATATTGTAGATGTCTGTGTCGATGCTGCTGCTGCTGCTGCTGCTGTTTCCTCCACATGTTGCAGTCTCGCAGTCTGGAGTCCCGGGGCTGATGCCGTTTAAGTAGTTTACATTTTATATGCAGCCCATAAAAGGAAAACATTCGCTCCATTAATGGAACATAATTTTTCGTTTTCAGTTCGTCGTCGTTTGCTGGGATTTTTGTCAAGTTTATGAAGATTGAAATGGTAAAGCAGCACCACCAGCAGCAGCAGCAGCAGCAGCTCCCACAGCTGAGGGCTCAGGGCGGCCTGCATCATAAAAGAAGAGTGCATCAAATGGGATTTTAAGTTGTCGCATTTAACAGGCAGCAGCAACATCGCGGGACACTACAAATAGATCTATCAAATTTGTTGCAGCTGGGCGAGACGGAGAGAGAATCAGATTTGTTGAGGTTTAGTCAAAAACATCGAAAACTGTTCTTTTATTCCTCTTCATATATATTTTTTAAGTATTCTGACATTAAACATTAAGCCGCATATGAGAGATGTGTGTTTGTCGTTTTGTCGTAGTTTGTTTTGTAAACCTTTTATGTCATAGCTCATTAGTTGGGCTGTCGTCTGCTGGTAAAGAGTTTCATAAGCGTTAATAGCTTAAAATATTTTCGAGGCAGCTGCTGAGTCACTTGAATGGCTTTTCTCACTGCCAGCGGACATGTTTGCTGAAGCGTTTCATCAGATCAGATGCATTTGGTCTACACAAATACATACTGACGCCAATTTTATATAATTAATAATAATAAAAATCATCTAGTCATTTCAAAATGACGAAAAATATCTTAAGTGACTTTTATTTATTCCATATGTACTTCTAATATATATACAAATTGAACTTTAGTCACCGACTGCGGCATACATCTGATAAAATTGGGATACGCCATAAGTAAATCAATTTAATATGTTGAAATATGGTATTTACAAAATGCAATAGAAAAATTAATAGTTATTAATTTACCTTTGATGCTTGATAATTCTGCGTCTAAAATTAGCGGAGCGACAAACTATCAAATGACTGCAACATTTAAATTATGTAAAAATATTTATCGACAATAGCGCTTTTAGAGGCGAAAGTGGGCGTGACCATAAAATGTTGAGGTAAACCCGTCAAAAGTACTCACGGTTATTAGAAGCAGACCAACTGGGTAAAATGGGCGTGGTGTCGAATTTGAAATGAGGTCGAAACAATCTACTAACGAAATTTGGTGACGTAAACTTTATAATGGAATAAGATATATTTAACAATTATCGATTTTATTGAATTTCTAGTACCCCAAATGTTTCAAGTTTCTAGCTTAAGGGTTGTCGGCATGACTGATACTGCACAAAGCCAATCAAACTTTATTTAGCAGAATAATAATAAATGATTTATAAGTTATTTATTGGGAGTACCAAAGTTATTTAAAATGGAACATAATTCTTGAATGAACCACTCCTGACACTATTCAAGAAACCTTTTATTCCTGTACTGTGTGAAACTTTAAATCGAGGCGCCTGTGACAATGCCATTGAAAATGAAAAAGACCCGAGCCATCGATGATAATAAATTTATGCAAACATTTATTTATTCAACAAGAAACAGAAGGGACGACACTACAAAGGATGAGGACAAAGAGGACGAGGTATTGGAGGTGGAGGTGGAGGTGGAGGTGGAGGTGGAGGTGGAGGTGGAGGTGGAGGTGGAGGTGGAGGTGGAGGTGGAGGTGGCGGTGGCGGTGGCGGTGGCTGTGAGTGAAGGGCAAATAACCGCTGAAAAATTAATGCCAATTGAAGACAAATGGCAATAAATCAACGCACAAACAAAGAGCATCAATTGTGGGACCCACAACGCTTAATGAAGAATGATAAAATGTAAACGGCGTTAAATAAAAATATTAAATGGCAAGAGGCTAAGCGTTTTTGGGGCAGCGATTGTTGGCCAATTAAGCCGACTGCAAGACTGAAAAGCTCCCAGCTCATTTTGTTGACAAGAAATTACGAAATTGAATTGCCAATGAGAAAACCAAGTAAGGTTATCTGTAATCTGCTGTTTGCATGAAATTATAAATTTGTAGCGAAATTTACTTTTGTAAAGTAATTCAATATGTTTTTACATTGGCCGCAGACTGTCTGTCTGCCATCAGCAACAAAGATCAAACGTGGCCAACTGTTTGACTGTTTGTCTGGTTGTCAGATTGTTTATTTGTTTGATTGGCACACAAAGCGCAAATTGCCGAAGCGCTTGCCCCAAAGGCAGTGGCAGCATTCTGCTCGTTGCAACGATACTTGAAACTCGTTAAAAGAAGCATTCGCCAGCCTTTTAATGTTTGGACTTTTTATTACGCGCCAGAAACAGCAGCAGCAGCAGCAGCAGCAGCAGCAGCAGCAGCAGCAGCAGGAGCAGAAGCAGAAGCACACTGATTGGCAAAAGGCAGACAGACCGAAAGTCAGAAGAGAGTAGGGCAGGTGCTTGTCATATGACACCAATAAATCGCTTCAATTGCTCTTTGAGTGACGCCAGTTACCTGCGGAGGAGGTGAGGAGCTGGAGGTGCAGCAAACGTTCAGTGTAATGAAAAAATGCCAATACCAAAATGAATTTGTAAATCCAAGGGGGACTGCAGAGGGCATAGAGTAAGCCACCACCTGCGTGTGTATGGTGTGTGCGTGTGTGGTGTGTGGCGTGAGCGAGTGAGCTTCAATGATGTGTAAGTAATCCTTTCAATTTAAGCGGGGCCAAAGTCAACGCAGGTGAATAATTGGCAACGATGCTTTGAAAATTACCGTAAAATTAGCTCGAAAAAAACTGTCGCACAAAATGGAGAAATGGCATTGAGAGCCTGAGAGAAGTGGCAGGCACTGACTTTGAAATATTTCCAGGCACCACATTAAGAAAACTATTTTAATAAAATTTAAGTAACTCGAATTTCAATATAACACGTTATTTCAATTAATTTGTTTTTAAATGGTGTAAATTAACTAATCAGCTTAAAAAACGAAAAGTGCGTTTTTATATACAGTAGGGAAAACAACATAGCATATAAGTATATTAAAATTGGCAATGCATTTTATTTATTTATTACTCAGGAAGTAAATGTATAAAACGAAAGATTATTGCTTTCCATCCCAAATCCTCTTGTTTTTCTAGAATTTATTAAAAATATTTGAGTATTTCTCTCTCTTTTTGCTTAAATATTCACATTGTTTACAATATGCTATTTTGACATTTCACATGTGACAAAATAAATTTGAAAACATTTACGATTTTACGATGGTTCGGTTATTAAGTGGACTCTAATGCAAACAGCAGCTAAATTCTAGCAAAGCAGTCGATAGAAAAAGTCTCATTAATATTTTCAACATTTTTACAAAGAAAAAGATTTTTTCTAAAATTAAGGACATGTATTTATATTATTCATTTTGGTTTTTTTTTATTTTCATTTGTGAATAATAAAAAGATTATGTTTTGGTATGATACAAATTATTTTAAATAAGTTAAATATACAAATTACTTCATTTCTGGTAAATAACGTATAAATTTGTTTAATATAACAATGTAAATGAAAGACTTTTTGCCGAAATAGATTGTCAGCGGAAAAAAAACTATGAAATTATAACTTGCGTCCTGTCTTATAAAAAGACACAAAATTCAATTTCAGAAATTAGCCAAAATTGCAGAGCTATTCTTGGTCTACATATTCAATTGCAAAGAATCTGTATTCTGTAATAATTTTTCTTGAGGACTAATGCTCGTCAAGAGTCGGATAAGTATTGTAAATCTTTCCTTCTGCTTCCTTTTTACTTTCTTAAATCGTTTATTTTGATAGCATTAAAATTAATAGTATTAAAATTTAAACTAAAATTTATAATAAAATGGTTGGATATATTTTGGACTGTACTAAAACTGGCTTGCTTTATTGGGCAACTGTCGCTTGCTTTATTTCCTTCTCAGTAAGTTTCACAGTCAACTTGTTCACTGCTCATGCACAGCAGCCCGCCAACCAGCTCCAAGAAGCCACTTCAAATCAACACAGAAGCAACAGCTGCGATTTCAGCTCTTGTCCTTTCTCTCCAGCCAAGTGACAACAGCAGTCAGCAAAAATATATCAGAGACCCCAAACCAAAAAAAAAGGCGAGAAAGTTTGTCACCTGACGCGTACATTTAAGCAGCAGCTAGCAAGTTGGGGAGCTAAAACCAAAACTGAACCGGAGTAAACAACAGCTGTCCGAGAGCACCACACATGCGATTACCCATGCCATGTGTTGCTCCATGTGCCTCATGTGGTCCATGTGCTGCATGTGCGCAGTCAAATGGAAGCTGTGAGCTGAAGCTGCCTGTCTGTCCACCAGCATTTCAACAAATGGAAGTTTGTATTTTTTTTATTCCCTGCGAAAAACAGCTCGTTGGGTTTCATATATCATTACCAGGAGCAAGAACAAAAAGAGGAGAGCAACTTGTGGTGGAATTGCTAAGGAGATGACTACAGCCGCACAGAGAAATGAGTTGCCTAGGAACGCTTGTATAAATTGGTTCATTATGAAGCTCATCCATAATCTATGAACGGCAAGGCAATGGGCCCCATAAACAATGCAACCCACATTCACTTCGATTACCAGAGATCGCCCAAATGTAGGCTATGCCATATGCCTTTCACATGCAATAAGAAGTATTCGAATGGCCTAAAAGGGAAAATATGTGGGAGGGGGTGGTTGGAAGGGGGCAGCAACATAGCCATTTTCGGCACGTGTTTAACTCGTTTTTCAAATACTACGTCTTGGACTTGCTGCCTGGCCATAAAACAATTCACTTTATGCGCACGAATTTAGCCATTTGGCATTTGCCAACATTTACAGCATTAACCAAGTGCTGGCCAATTCCAAAAAGAAGCCAGCATCAATGGCTCAAGGATACAGACAAAAGAACAACGCTAACTAGTGTATACTGAGCATCAGCTATTTATATACATACACAAATACACATACATATACTTCTGGGACAACTGAAAACCCTCTAATGGCTTCGTCGGGCGCATTTATAAATTTTGAACAGCTCAACTTGAATAAGACTGTAAAGCATCAACTATCAGCCACGAGTTGGCCCACTATTTAATAAATCAAATGAGCGTTCAATGAATTTTAACGAGCTTTCAACATTTACTTTTTACCAACCTGTATTTTAACAATGTCCAAGTTCAGCCATGCTAATAGATAGATGCTGCAGTAGGTGAATATAAGTTAACAGTTGTAATAAATGCCACTATAATCTGAATACAAGTATATGTAATATAAAAAAACCTTAATAAAAATTAATTTACATTAGTGTGGAAGGTCCACGCTAGAAACATCAAATTAGGAAGCTTTAAAAAACAGATATTAATAAATAATAATTTAGTTATGTATAATTAACACTAAGGAATGAATTACTTCAATATTAAGAGACATTAAATTAATTAAAAATTTAAAATTAAAGAAAAAAATAAATAAAATTGAGCATTAATTAAAAAGCTGTAGACTTGCTTGTGATGAAGAATCCCAAAAAACACAACAAATATTTTTTTTCTACGTTATCCTTGTAAAAAAAAATATGCATAGTATTATCACGAGATCAATTTACTATATCAAATAGCTTCATAATCGATTGACAAACAAGTTTTTATTTGAAAATCTTTATTTTGGTAATCCAAGTTATCCTTTAAAAAATCACCATTTATTCGGCTTGATTGATTCTATTTTGAATTTACTTTGATATTGATAAAATCGATATTCGCAAATCAATAAAGCCACACACCTTCCACAATTTAAAGACTTCAGTCACTAAATTCGGTTGATATGTTGTTGGCGATGTCCTTCAAAGATCGACATATACCAGTCCCTCTTACGCAGCCCTCAAACCCCTGACCGCAAAAATTTTAAACGGCTATATCTTCAGCAATTTTAAGTTAGAGCCGTTAAATTTTTTTAGATTTTTACTGGAAGCTGTCCTTAAGAACTGATAAAAATGTATAGCCCACACCTGCGCCAAAGTTGATATTACAGGAAGTGTAAAAAATAAACGCCCCAGAAACTTCGGCCCTTGTAATATATAATGTAAGCTAAAGTGTATAAATGTTTAAAGAATGTTACTGGCAACTCCACTTAGTGATCGATACATAATTGGATGGATGCGCCCAATCCGTGGAAAACGAAAAAAAACTAAACAGAAAGAAAAAAAACAATATATGTCACAGATTTTGAACCCTAGAGTCACCAAATTTGAAACGTAAAATGCTAGTAACACACTTCAAAATTTTGGACAAGCCCACTTCCGGATCCATCAACGATAAAAGACTCCAAACATTAAAGAGCCTATATCTCCAGCAATTTAATTGTTACAGTTACCAAACTTAAAGGGATTACTAGCTTATATTCAGCGCAATCTGAAAGGATCACGAACTATGTTCTTTGCTGCCTGTTATCAGCTGGTATAACTTATTTTATCGAAGGATTTCACAGTTGGTTATGCCCAACTGAAACGTTTTCTATTGTTGTACTCTGATACCGATGCTATTCAGAGTATATTAGATTTGTGCAAGTGTCTGCATGCTGTCTGTCCATCTTTCCGTCTGTCTGAACACATTTTTAACCTTACGGCAAGGCCCCTAATCTTTTCTGGTCTGTGACCACGTAAGACAAAGTGTAAAATCGATTAAAATCGGTAATTTCACACTGATAAACTCACATTTCTCCCACAATTGTAAAGCTACAGTCACCAAATTCGATTGGTAGGCTTCTGGCAAAGATCAGAAAATGCACACCTGCTACTATAATCTATAAAGTTGATAGTTCCAAAAGTATAAATCGATAACCGATTTTTCGCAATTTAAAAAAAGAGTGACCAAATTATAAATACTAGCTCAGAAAAACCTCCTCCTAGAATTTTAAATTACGCATATCTTCCACAATTTGCAAGCTATAGTCACCAAAGTAACCAAGTATCTTATTTGTAGAACCCTGAAAAGGCCGATAGTAAAATTAGCTGACCACGCAAACTCGCTCTGAAAAAAAATCCATTTGTCCTACACATTTTGAAACAACAGTCACCATAGTTGAATTGATAATAACACCCTTCCCACTATATATCGTGCAATTTATTAGCTAAAAATTTAAGGTATATTTTTCAAAAAAAAAATCCCAAGGCAACTTGGATAACAATAAAGATATTTGTATATTAAATTTTTTTTAAAATTTTGGTTGATTGAATTACTACAATGTTATTTCATTTTATTCTTTTTCGACACCAAAAATCTTTTAAAAAGCAGACAAGCCTCGTCAACTTCAGAGTAAAATCTTTTCTGATGTACACAGACTACCCACAACTCCTGTCGAAAGCACAGTCGGGCAACTAGTGGTTGGCCTAAGGATGACTGACCCCAAGATAAACACTCCACTGACGCAGACAAATAATGTATAACACCAGTCAGTAACTAAAAATTGTGTATAAATATTTGGCTGCAAGCTATTTGCACTTCATGCTTGACATGCCACACGGTAACAAAAACAACAACAACAAAAACAGCAATAACAAAGACAATGGTAACCACAACAAAAGTCCAGCAATTTAGGTTTAAAATATGTTAATACCATTTGCCATTGTTGTTGTTGTTGTTGTTGTTGTGGGTCGGTTGCTCGTAGAAGGGGCATTTGCTATCTAAAATACCTCAACAAAATATTTTAACGTTAGGTTTTTGGATTTTGTAGTTTTATACCCTATGGGGTCAGTCGTATACAAGGAGTTGCATGACTTACACTCTTTCAGAACCAGCTTAGTTTGTAATGTTTATTTTAATATTTTAAGAGAATTTTGACAGAATTAATCAAAGATAATATTTACAATTAAAAGGATTGTCTGATAAAAGTATGTTTTTTATAATTAGTCAAGTATTTGAATTTTTGAATTGTTCTGCATTGTTGCAGGGCATCCCAAAGCACAATTGTCGAGTGGTTTTTTTGTTGCGTTGCTATTCTTTTTACGGAAAATAGTTTAGCCTGGTTAGGAAGACTTACATTATGTTTTTGGACAGGCGCCTGTCAAAGAGCAAAATTGTTTTTTATAAAATAAATCAAATTGCTTATCAAAGAGATGATTTAGTAGCTAACACAGAAGAAGGTTGTGGAGAAGGTGGTGATGGGGGAGGGGAGGGGAGTGAGCTCAACTTTAATAATTGCACAAGTTGTGGCATCTTATGGGTCATAAGTCAATAATGATAGCTGAGAAGGACGCGAGGGAAAACGGCTGGGAAAGGTGGGGTGAAAACAACAAAGTTTTCAGGCAGGTATGCCACTAAAAATGCGTAACCTGAACGAACGCATATTATTATTATCTCTCGTGAAAATTTACGAGATCAAAATTAAAATGCCCTTAAGCATGATGAGAAAGAGGGATGACGGAGAGAGGGGTAGAGAAAGCGGAGCCAAGGAAAGTAGCTGGGGCTAAGAAATTGTTGCAAAATAATTTTATGGCTAGCCAAGGGTTAGGGCCAGGCAATCTATAACCGCATCAACAGCAGCAGCAGCAGCCATCAGGGGAAAACTTGTGGGCGGTGGAGTGGTACGGATAAGGATAAGCAATGGAGCAGCATTTCGCCCATATCCTTGAGGGCATTATCGGACGCTCCACGCTTCAACTACCAAATTGTCCATTTATTATGCGGCAACGCCTTTTTACTTATGCCCTGGCCAAGAGAAATTAAGTGCCCGAAAGAGAAACCTCAACCTCAAACTTCAGCTTCAGCTTCAGCTTGAGTTTCAGGTCTCACACAACGTAAGTGGTTGCATTAAGAAAAGCTGTGTTTTAGGGGAGTGACCTGCACTTAAGGTGCAACATTGGCAAACATTAGCCGCACACTTTGCCACGGAAGTTGCACAATTAGAAAAGCCAGTCAAACTTTTTACTTTGTTGGCTTAGCTTGCTGCTTTGTATCTGTTTTTCCTTTCTTTCAATCACTTTACAAACATAACACAACACACAAAACTCCCCTTGTCTTTGCGCTCCTGCTCTGCTGCACTTTTAACTTGCATATTCAAAAATAGTTTTTCAATTTTCTCTTAGCAGCTGTCTGCGGAATATCAAAAAGCGCCAGTCGATATGCATAAACCGAATGCTGTTGTCCATTAGATTAGATATTAGTTCAGACAGCTTCAGCTTCAGCTTCTGCTTCTGCTTCAGTTTCAGCTTCAGCTGCAACGTCAGCTTCAGGCTTCTGGCCTCAAAAACCAAAGGTGCAAATCCTTTTGCCAGACGTTGAAAAATTAGAAATATTTCGTAAGCGAAATTGTGGATAACAAGCTTGGTTCGCTGGTTCACTGGTTCACTGGATGGCTGGTTGGCTGGTTTGCCGGCTTGAATGGCTGGTCAGCTGCTTTGCATAAGCTCAGGGTTGGGGTAAACCAATTTGCAGAGTGCGGATTTACCTTAAACAGATGTTTGCTGGAAAACAGAAAAAAAAGTATGGTATAGAAAAAATATAACAGATTTTAAGTGGGTCAAGTGGAAGCACATAAAACTTCATATAATAGAAATCAATGATCAACACTTCGTATTTTCGTTTTTTAAAATGTGTACAATACACTAATCGTCTTTAAAAATGTACATATACATATTTATTAAAAAGTTTAATTTCGTAGCCATAATAATTAATTTGAATTATGTCATATATTTGGTGCAGAGCACAACTCGTCTAATCATTACCAAAATATAATTCTGAAGCTTAGTAGGTTTTCTCTTCTTAATTTACAATAGAGGTAAGAAAAAAACACTGGCTTAAAGAACAGCCCTAATAAAAAAATATTTTTTTATTTTCAGGATATTTTTCATGTTTGTATAAAACTGCAATATTATTCTTAAAAACATACAGCAGCTAGATTTTAGCTATCATTATCATTTTATGAATTTCAGACCTTTAAAAAAGGGTTTGCACCATTTTTCTATTTTCAATACATATATTTGTAAAAAATCGAAAAAAAAAAAAAAAAAATAAACCTAAAATTTTTAGAATTTGAATTAATATTATATTTTTACAGACATGAAAATTGCTACAGTGTTAATTTACACAATTTTTAATCGAATGTAAATATTAGCTTTCCATTTGAAATGTTCAGTTACTAAAGTTAGATTAATTTTTTCAATTTTCCGTGATGGTCAAACTAGATAAATTGTAATAACACAGCCTAATTTAATAACATCAATGATCCCCAAATTCATACTCACATCAAGCTGAACACAAATTGCCCATCAAAGTTTCCCAAAAGTGCCTTAGGCAAGCAACTTCCACGGTCCCTACAATACAAATTCTGTATTTACCCGCACATAGATAGACCACCAATAATTTATCTAATACAAAATGCCTTTTATTCAAGAACACTTGACTAGACAATACCCTACATCCGCATTACGTTTAACTAGAACCCAAAATGAAACCTGCAAAGCAATTAATTAATCGAACTTTTACACCTTATATGAAAAAAGAATTACGACGTTAACTCAGAGATGAATCATTTTGTTTGAGCAGTCCATTACACCTCATCTGTATGAGTGCAGAATATGAGAGCGTACAAGTGTGGCAGCAACAAAAGGGGGCAAATAATTGAATAAAAAGCCCAACACAAAGGGATGTAGAAGACTTTGAGACCATTGAAGACACTTTATCCTAACTTTTTGCACAGCTGCGACTGGGAAAATATTTGTTGGTAGAAAAGCAGCAAGAAGAGCATCAAAAGCCCGCACAAAGTGCCGGTTAGGCAACAAATAATTTGTACGCAAATTAAAAAACAAAAAGCGAACCCCAATGAAAATTAAATGAAAGAAATGGAAGCGTGTGCCAAAGTGTGATTAAAACTTTTTTGATCAACGGCTAATGGGGGGCCGATGTTTCCTCAACATGTGAGAAATAATCGCTATAGGTAAGTTCCTTTTCATTGTCATCGTGGCTGCTAATCAAGGAGCGTCGTCATGCGTCGTCTGCGAGTTTAAAATCTACGCTCAATTGGCGTAATGCTATAATAAGCGACATTTGGCATGGAATCATTTAAACATCCACCCTTTGGTCAGGGGTTGCACTTGCCACAGACGATGCGTCGCACCTTGTCACGCTTGCAACGTGGCTCACTTGGCTGTCGTTGCCGGGCTTACAAAGGATTAGCACGGCACAATTTGAATAGGTGGCACAATTGCGAAATTGTTTCAAGCGATTGCCCAACAAAAGGCAACTGACACCAACCACCACAGACAGACTGATAGACAGACAGACAGAGAGAGAGAGAGAGAGAGAGAGAGAGTGAGAGAGAGGGATAGATGAATAGCCTGTCTAAGCTCAGCATTGTCGGCTGTTGCCTTTCCCATCATGCGTAATTCTATTTGTCATTTTGATTATGACATTGTAATGCTTTAATTGATGCCACAGAGGGACACGGCCAAACGCCAAACGCTTCTGTGTTGGGATTCGGCACAGACTGCTAAAGGCAATCAACCCTCTTCCTGGATGACTAGCCGACTATGATGCGACAAAGTTCCCTTTATTCTTTTTCTCTCTTTTTGATTGCATGTTACGTGTCGCGTCTGACAAATCCTATAAACAGCCCGAGGCGTCGGTGTCAAATTTTGTTTTTTTTAATGGTGTCTGAAATGGTTTGAAACTTCAATGAATTTTAAATTGATACGGTACAGTGATGTCCGATTGTATAGGGTAAGTTGCTGTTAAATGTCAAAAGAAACGATTAATAACTTTACACAATTGGTAAACTGTGCATTTCAATCATTTAATGTAATACTGAAAATATTGATTAAAGTACAAATACCTTATATTTTTAACACTGATTTCGCTTTGCATTGCAATTTTACAACAAAATTATCTGGTCTAATTTATAAGATTACAAAATGTATTTGCATCATTCAAGAAAGAATAAGGAAATGTGGAATATGTTAGTGGAATATTGCACATATTTTAATTAAGAAAGACTTTTCTATAAAATAAATATATGTTTTTATTTTATATTTATAAGAAAAATTGTTGTCACATTATTAAAATAACTAGGAACTAAGAATAAGCCTTATTACTAGAATATATTTTATAAGAAATTTCCTTCAAATAATCCACACTTTATTAATGCAAGAAAGAAAATTCAATTTAAGCTGTTATAAACAGCTGAAGTAAATCTCCAGTTGATAATCAGTTCATTAATGTAACATAGAAATAAACCATTATATATTTAATTAATTTAAAGTCACTAAATTTCTGCTCAGACCGTTGCCATTCAGACTTGTGTGTGGACAATGGTCCTTGGAGCAGTGTAACAAATATGTATGCAAAAGCCGAAAATTACGTTTTGGGCCTGGCAGTTGCTATGGCGAATGTGATAGGTGACACAAAACACGACAACAGCCAAAATAGTAATTTTGTTGCATGCACCACGGCAACGTCTGGACACGCAACTAACTGCTAACTACTACGAAGGACTTGTGCATAATTTTGCAACGAAATAAATACATACGAGTGAAGTGGCGGCAGCAGCAGTAACAAAGCAGCAGGCAAATCGTCGGCAAGTGGTAAATATGCTGCACGCTTTCGTCGTTCCACCTGAGCGACGTTCTTGGGGCGGTTGCGTGTCGAGACGTACAACAGGGTAGGCCCAGGGAGACCCAGCCAGCCACGCAGGGGAAGTGTCAGCGGCAGCGGCAGCGGCAGCTGTTGTCGCATTCTAATGCAACGCACAGTGGGCAAGATATATTGTTGACAGGTGAAAATGATACACACACACAGACAAACAGGCAAAGGCACACGCAGCGAAACGCGTGAGTTAACGGCACTCAAACACGACAGCGACAGATAAGCCCAAGCCGAACACTTTGCCAAGTCGAGCCGATTACACCCGAGGTCATGCTTAAAATAAGCAAAGCAGAGAAGGCAAAACAGCTGCTGATCACAGATACACAAACGGCTCAACAGTGCTGGCAACCACCGATTACTAAATTGTTGTGATCGTTCTTTTTCTTTTATATTTATTCTATATATTTTGTTTTATATATATTTATAAATCCCTAAATGCACAGCAAAGTAAAATTATAATAATCCATTGCTTGAATTAAAAAGCAATCTATGCTCGTTTAATTTTTGCGGCCAACCCAAATTCAGAGCACAGATCTGCCCAAAAAATGGCTTAAGCGACAGCACTGATACTCACCTATCCAATACTTGAAAGTGTGGGGAATATGAGGGTTGAGGTTGTTTTAGCGGTATGTTTGGAGTTGGGGTAATATGACTTGTGTCCACCTCACGTGCTGCACTGCCAGTTGGGCCATTTGGGCTGCTTTCCCACAGGGCCGACTCGCTAATAAGTGAAAGTGTCTGCTGTGTGGCAGGCGTGTGTGTTTGTTGTGCGGGTGTGTATCTTAAATGGGATCACAAATAATGCTCAAAAAAGGGTGAACTCCTCGACAGACAGCCCACAGACCCCATAAACACGCCTGCAGCTTGGGGGCTTGGTTTCAGTTACAAACCGTAAATAAATAATTAGTTGCATAATAATTAAAAATATTTGTCACTTACGTTATGCAATTGCACATGTCATGAAAACTTAAAAAATCGGCAGAAAAGTAAAACCGTACATTTGCTAAATAATTCAGCAGTCGCAAATAAAAGATTAAGATTAAGATTGCGTCTTTCATTTGAAGAAAAATAATAAATTGCAAAATAATGGATTACAACAAAACCTTAGTATTCCCACAAAACAAATCTTAATATGAGAGCAGTTCACATGGTACAAAGTGAATATCTCTTGAAATTTACTGCGCATCGCAACTGGACTTCAAAGAAGGGCTTTTGTTCAATTGCAAAACTTAAGCTTCGGTCCAAAAAATTGCAAGAAAGTGCAATTGGTAACTAAGTACAAAGAGAGAGGAACTTGAGGCAGTGTAATTTAGGCACCTGCTGTTTGTCTTTGTTTTGGACTCGGGCACGTACCACAAAATTCCCAACTTTGCCTCTAATGTTGCTGAAAATTGAATTTCTTATTACAATATTTTGTGTTTGCCTCGCAACATCAATATAAACGACAGTAGTCTACTTTTCCATACCCTATTATAAGTTTAATTTAATAAGCTAAAATGTATTATTTATTAAATATTGTTATTATGTTCCTATTAAATTAAGAACTCATTTTTAAATGTGCAGGAGCTGGTGTTGATGGAGGAGCTATAAGCTCAGAAGGGGGCACAATAGATATAATAGGTCGCAGTACAGAAACCCACAATTTATAAATTAATTTTTTTTAATATTATTGTGTTGACTGACTTTAGTTGACATCAAATAAATAATATCAATCTAGCATATGCGCGTTGCATAAATTTCTTATAGCATTGCGATACCCGTTTACAGAAGTCCTATTTTATTGGGTGCAAAGACATTGTGTGCATTTGCCTGTGACTACAAACAACAATAACTACGTAAAGCATTTCGTTGCGTTCTATTGCGTTCAGTCGTGTCGCGTTGCGTTGCACTGTGTTTTTACGTGCTTACGTTAAAGCAGGCGCCGAAGGGCGAATTTGTTGCTTCCTCCTCTGCCCTCAGTCGGTGTTGCAAATGACAGCGCTGTGCGCGCTTTGCTATTTATTTATTTGATTATTTTAGTTTGTTGTTCGGGGCTCACAAAACTAAATGAAATGTTTATTCAAACGTTTAAATTGCTTTAAAAAAGGAAAACAGAAAGAATGGCAAAGCAAATCGCGAATAACAAAAGGGGACCAAATAAAATGGGATGCCAAAGAGGCTGCCAAGTTGTCGCCGACTTTGCAGCGGCTTTGTCCTATTATCTGGAATTACTTTTGGCTGACTTTGCGCCGTTTATCGTTATCGTTTATCGTTAAAGTGAATCATGTCAACCGCATAAGAGGAGACTCATCCCCGCAGCCCCTCGGCCACTCAGCCCCTTTGCCAAGCAGCCGAGCAACTCCCTGGATCACCATAAGAGATTTGTAGTTTTTCTCTTTGCCTACCGCACTTAGTTTATGCGGCATTCATTTTTCATATATCCTGATCCCGGATGTGTCTCCTGCCTTTGTTAAATTCAAATGCCAGCAACAACGACATCAACGTCAAGACTGCTTCACTGAACAAAGTGCAGAACTACAGGTTGTCCTTTGTTTAAATTTACACATTTACTAGCTTTAATTACCTATTAGTATTCAAAGTACCTATTTATATATTTTATTTGCTAATCTTAATTTATTAATAGCAGCTTATACAAGTTAAATCTCAATAAACAACTTACTTATGTTAAGTATTTTATTTAAATTCAGAATCAAATATCTATATATTATTTATATTAATTATAAATTTTATAAAATCAAATAAAAATATTAGAGTTGTAGATCTGCAAAATTGTGTTGATGATATGTGAGTAGTGTTGGTAGGCTAGTAAAGGTAATATTTTATCGTTGGTAGTTAAATATTGAATTTCCAACCCATAGAATAAAGTCAAAAAGGTAGATGTGAACGGCTTTTCCAAATTAAAATAAAGTACCATATACTTAATCAGAGTATCTAAGTGATCAATCTTTTATCAAAATTTTAACATTTATTCAAAAATGTGTCGTATTACCTACATTTATTTTGCATATTAGTTAATTAATTCATTATATGGAGTCTTGAACACAGCTGAGTAAATTTAGGCTGTGAATCTCTCCCTGAAGATTTCTGATCAATCTAATAAGAAAAATAAAAAATAAATAATAAATAAAAACAAACATGATCTGGATTCGCCAACAGTTCTTAAGTAAATAAACTAAAAATTGCTGCAAAAGGTTTGCTCCGTATTTTAAATATTTAAAAAAAATATATGTATAAAATAAGATACAAATTAAAGACAGTTAAATAAATAATCCAATTTAACATGATTCCCTGCATTTAATTTTCTGCTATTTGTATGTATAGCGTCTTAATAGTCTTTTATCATATTAGAATCAACTGATTATAATTGCTATATCTCTTTTTGGTTCATATCTGCCTGAATGTTTTTTTTTTATTTTATTATTTTCTCTCATCAAATGATGTCTTTGATCTACTTTCTACTTTCTTCTTTCTTTATATATCCAAATTAATCTATATAACTGTTAATTTTAGTTCGAAAATAATTGATCATATCTTGAATAATTTCTTATATACATTAATTTGCTAAGTTCAAAAGGTTGCTTGTTTAAAACACGGCTTAATAAAGTATGTCCAAGGAATGAAGCTAACACAAAAAATCATAACAGCTGTGACGTAACAAATGAGGGCAACGGGGGGTTGCCCGCAGCTCGTTGTCCAAAAGCAACCACTTCAATTTGGTATGCAACTTTTTAGCGGAATTAAGACATAAAGACATAAAATGTTTTCTGCGGGGGGTTGCAACCCCTAAAACACTAATGAAGCTATCAGCTCTCACGTAACTTAACAACAGTTACAAAGAAGTTTTAAGTGTGTTTACCGAGGACATAAATTGAAAAACTGACCATATGAGTTCAGTAGCGCTAACTGGGCCAACTTTGATGTTGTGCCTCCGCCCCTCTGCCCTGTTGTCTGTCTGTCGGTCTGTCTACTAAGCATTTGTTCAAATATTTACCAGGCCCTTAGAATAAAAGTCATCCAGTGCAGAAAAGGGGATAGACGGGTTTAAAACGAGAGATTGAAATCTTTGCATAGTGGGAAATTTTATGGAATATAAAGAAAATAACTTTGTTACGGAGAAGTGGAAAAATGTATATAATTAGCTACCTTTAAGTTGATATGAAATACTGTATGTATAATTCAATAAAAATTCAAAATAAATCACTAAATAAAAAATACATTTTATTTTAGGAATATATTCACTTTACAAATGCATATAAATACTTTCGAATACAAATATAATGATATTAATAATCAATTTATATTTTATGAATGCTCATCATTATTAAATACGAATTTGGCATAAACTCAAAAATATTTAAAATATGGTAATAAAAAAAGGAGGTGGAGATTTTGATTATTGCTATAAACTTATGAACAAATATTCCAAGTGTAAAACGAATATTTCTTATTTCTTAAACCAGTTTCATACTTAGATAAGTGTTAAAAATTCATAATTGAATTTAATTACCACAAAAATAATGCAACTTAATAAACTTAACTTAATTTCAAATCAATACATTTTGTTAATTATTATTAATTTAGAATAAATCGCGAAATGAATGCATATTCTAAGTATGCGCAAATTTATCATAAAAACGAAAAAACAGAAACCAATAAAACACAAAAATAACAATATATACACTTATCATTTTAACTTAATTTAGCTTATATTTAAGCGAATTTAACCACTGTCCAGCGAATCGAGTTGGCAGCCAAAAGGCGCAGAACAACCACAGTGATTCAGTGAGTTTATACGGGTCACCCCCTGTCATATGATTTGTTACAATACAAAAAAGCAACAGCTAGCAAAAAATAAAAAAATACATAAAAAACAAAAGCAAAACCAATAAAAAAAAAGACCAATGCATTATCGAACAGCCGCACAATAATGTTAACGAGCAGCGATTCCACAGATTACAATCAGTGACAGAAGGCAGAAAAAGGATGTGTGTTCCTCCTGCTTACTGCGGCATGGCTACGGGATTTGGCTATGGCAATGGGCTGCGCTCGACCAGCTTTGGCCAAGTGGCAAATGGACTGTGGCGCATAATTTGGACTCTCTGTGGCACCAGCTGCTGCCGTTGCCAAACTCAGATTTATCGCAGCCAGCAAAAGTAAGTTGGTTGGCTGGTTGCTTCGTTGGGGCGGGGTCCCCAATCAATGCAATTTTGGCGGATGTGGCATATGGTGGGTCAACTGATAAGCTCTGTCTGCCATATGCATGGTAGCGTTGAAGCTGATGTTGCACAAAGCAAATCGAAAGCAGCTTTTATCCAGCTAATTGTATCCAATAACCACGGAAGACAACGCCAATGCGACAAAGCGATCAACAGATGCAAAGCAAAGTTTATTGTGTAAACCACTCGAAGGCCACTTAAATTGTTCATACTTATTTCCATATATATATTGTCTTTAAAAATCATTGTGAACTGGTCTTTTTTTATAAACTGCATAATCAATTCACATAATTAATTCGACTAACTTGAAAATGAAAGGTTTTGTGCTCATGTACCAAGTTAAACGCGCGTTGTGCAACTGGCTCGTTGGTCTAGGGGTATGATTTCCGCTTAGGGTGCGGGAGGTCCCGGGTTCAAATCCCGGACGAGCCCAAGTTAAATACATTTTTTTTTTAAATTTGTTTCGATTAATTTATTAACAGCTGCCTTGATTTTATTAATATATTATATTATATATTCAGATAACAATTTTTATTGGTGTTTTAGAAGATTTCTTGCTGTTTAAAGACTTTGGAATGTAAAATATTTTTTATAATTTTGTACTGATAAATATATTTGCTATTTGTTTAAATTATATCATAATATGGGCAAAACAGCCTAGTCAAATTATATATAACACTAAAATTGTATTATTAGAACTTTAGCTATGTCAAGAAGAATGTATTTATTTGTATTTATATTTTATAATATTGCAAGCCTATATATTAGTGATTTAGAAAAGATCTCGTCCATCATAAAAATTATAGTACTATCTAATCGCAATTAACTTGATACAAACACTTACCATTTATTACAGGTTGTATGGCCTCTTAAGTATCATGAACAATTAAAGTCAGACAACAATTACTTAGAGTCAGGGTAAGCTAAGCCCACACAATGGCAAAGGCTTCGATTACCACCAGACGACGGCTGAGCGACAGCCAAGAGTCGGTGTCCAGCAGTGTGAATATGGCCACAGCTGGAGCATTTAAAGTGCACATGTCTGGGGATAGCCACTGACCTGGTCTGGTCTGGCCAGGTCTGGCCGAGTCTGACTGGCTCTGGCTTTGTGGCTTTTGAAACAGCGCATTCGAGACGACACAGACGCAATGGACAACCTCGTCTAAAGCATCCAATGAATTGATGTGCAATGAAAATTAACACAACGAACTTTTTAGCTTGGCTGACCCAAAAGCCAAAAACCAGCGCGGATCAATGTCCAAAAGGGGGTGGCGGATGAGAGACCGAAATCCAGAGCCGCTGCACTTGAAGCATCCCATTTGGGCAGATGATGTATCCGATTGCATCGATAACAACTCGTCCCACGTAGCAAGTTCCATTGTTTTATGCGTTACGCATGAGGAGCTTTCACTGTCGATTTCAATGCCACACAGCAGCCGCAGGCGTCCGCCTGTATTTGATAGCGCAACAGTGAATACTCTTTCTCTGCTCAAAATACTGACGAGCTGACAAACCCAGCACTGAACAGAGAACAACTGACTCGAAAGGGGTTGTTGCTGGGCTTTGTCTGCGGTTAATTCGCTTCTTTTGTTCTTGCACTCATAAAAAAAGGTACCCAAATTATTATTTATAAAACTAAAAATTTGTGTCTTTCTGAAACTAGGGATTATCTAGATAGGATTTTTCTTAAATTCAGAAAAAAATTAAATAATTAATTGAATGACTTCTTATAATGGCTTATCTATTTTATTATTACTTAACATTTTTAGAATTCCGTCTCCAGAAACATTAGAAAGATCATAAGATTCTTGTACTTGTATACCACAATAGGAGTATCCAAACTCCTATTATTTATTTTCTATTATTCTATTATTAAGAACGATTTTTCTACTTTTTCGAAATGTTTTTCTGACTAATATTTTTAAGAAAAAATGTTAAATTATCCATATTTTTGGTATTGTCGACTTAAAACAAGCCTCAATAAATTAGAAAATATTTTTACTTATACGTAGAATTTTTTCAAAAAAATAGACCAACTTTATATTTTTTTTCTGAGTGTGGTAGCAAACACGCGATTTTGCCAGATGACACTGCAATTGAGTTGAACCCGTGGCGCATCAATTGCTCGACTGCGGTTATTCTGATTTTTATGATGAGACACGAGCACCCTACCCCGCCTCCACCTCCTGGCCAACACCATTCCTAAGAGTACGTTTTGATTGCAGTGCCGGAAGCGTGGCTCAGGTTACGTTTGAACAACGTTTAGCCAAGCATAAAATGGCCTGGACTGAAACTTGAGTTGAAACATTGAAGAACTCTGGTAATTTTCAAAGAGCAAACTCACAAACTCACCAACTAAAAATGTTTCGATATGAATTCAAAAAAAATATGTTGGTTATTTTATATTATTTTCTCGTGAAGTGTGTATTTAGATAAGTTCCGACTTTATTACGTAATTTCTACACATTTTATTTATTTTTCCTTGGAAGACAATTACTTTTGAAATAAACACATTAAACATCAATGCAGAAAATAATACGATGGAACCTGTTAAGGAAAATTTATGAATATATATATCGCTTGGATTTTGAATAACATTTTTTTAATTTAAAATTATGTATCTTAGTTCATGAGTTAATAATTTTTAATAAATTAACAAACTTTATTTGTCCTCTCTTATTAATTATTATATGCAAGACAAACATATACAAATTTAGTTTAGTTTTGTGAATACATTTTCTGAGTGTATTTCAGACTATCGACTAACTATTCACTTGTGTGGATTACTGTATATATAAGATTAACATATATGTTTGCTTATGCATAGCGCACCAAACATAACGGGTTGTTGCTAGGCCGCGAGCTCTAAACACTCCCACGCACACACACACACATAGTCGCAATTGTTTATTTTAAGAAGACACTTTCGCTGTTGCCGCCTTATCGTTGGTGCTGGTTCTATAAATAGCTTATACTATGTAACACAAATAGTAGTTCGCTCAGCCACGGAAAAATTCTTCAGTGGCCGAGTAGTTTAAGACGACGGACACAGACAGTGGCTACGCACTTCTATCCCTTTTTTGTACGGACAGCTAGGATAAGATTTATCTTATTTGTATGTGCACGCTATGGTCATGTATGAGGCTTGGGTTTAAATCCCGCTTCTGAAGTTATTTTTTTTTTTAATTTGTTCCATTTTATTTTCTAGTTACATGAAAAACTCATGAATTTCATTTCAAATTTATTATACGTTGCTATATAATATAACATATGCATGATTAATATTAATTTTTAAGATAAATTATGCACTTGTACATTTTTTGACAAGTAAAAGTGTGGAATCTTATTATTTTCCGAAGTATATTATTAAATCCTTAGTTGGCTATCGGGTATACGGCTTTCACATTTTTCCACGCAGAATCAATATGTCAGGATGGCCGAGCGGTCTAAGGCGCCAGACTCAAGAGCATAAAACTCTTACCTATCGCAGATAGGTGTGAATTTGTGAGCATTCTGGTCCTCTCTGAGGGCGTGGGTTCGAATCCCACTTCTGACAAATTTTTTTTTCTCTTTAATATATTTTATGAAATTCTGACGTTGTGTATTTATTCACAAAAACATAGTTTACGCATTTTTAGTATTCTAAATATATTTTTTGATCCTTAATCGGCTGTCGTGTGCAGAAATTACACATTTTTGCACATACTTTCAATATGTCAGGATGGCCGAGCGGTCTAAGGCGCCAGACTCAAGAGCATAAAACTCTTGCCTATCACAGATAGGCGAATGATGATTGAGCGTTCTGGTCCTCTTTGAGGGCGTGGGTTCGAATCCCACTTCTGACAAGTATTTTTTTCTACAAATGTATTTTGCATAAACTAGATAAAAGAATAAAATGATCTTATTTTGAACTATAAATTAACTTTAACTTATTTTGAAAAACATTTTAGTGTATTCAAATAAACTATTAATGCAGTATGCACAACATTTTTAAACAGCCCTTTGTTGCCAATAAATATGTATATTTTGTTTTTATAAACCCTTTTATAAAAATGTATGTATTATTATATTTGTTATCTTTGGAAGTCTTATCCAGTTTCCTTAGGGTTCAATATATTTTCCCACTTAATGCGACACAACCTGAGAAAATGTGTTTCGAGTATTCTTCATCTCTTTCCCAAAACGACCATGTTATTCTCTATAATTACCTGGTACAAGCAAAAAAGAATATTATATTTAAATGGACTCTCATCTGGATAGAAAAGACAAATCAGGGCGACAGGTTCCTCAACTATGTTATTTTGATTTTATATAATACATAATACAAATAATCGGTTGAAATATTATTTTTAGTGTGTATCTATGTCTTTTTTTTACTATCTTAGTATCTATAATAGTATCTCAATTAAATGAGTGTTATTAATGTTTCACACCTTTATCTAAATATTCCTCATCATGCAACAACTATATCAAGTAGATCCCATAGTAAAAATGGAAATAAAATATAAGAAATAAAGTTGAGCTTAGCCGATGCAATATTAACGCACAAACAGGGAATATTGGAATGTGAAATATGACAAAGGCTGACAAGGTAAATAATCTTCGCCGTGCTTAACATAGTAATTTTTTCTTGATTTATTACAATTTATACTCTATTTATATTATTCCCATTTTGTATAATAATAACTTTAGTGTTTATACTCCAGCTATAAAGTGAATATGTTCTATTTATTACTATGCCTGCCTCAATATGGATTTATGTTCTGTTAACTTCCAGCTGTTTAAGATTTCCATAGCTACCCCGTCGTTAATCCTGCTCCTCATAAACCAATCGCCCACAGTTGCTCCTTAAAACCCAGCACGCCTGCAACTAATTAGTTTGGTTTTTAATTCAATTTTTTAGGACTATCCCCAGAACACGTGCGTGTCTCCGACTCTTTGTTCATCCCAATTGATAGGGGAATTTTTCATTCTCTCGACTACACTTGAATGCACTTGTTAAAGTTCTGTGCTGCCGCCTACGTTCGGTTGGCCACAAGCACAGCAGCAACAGCTAGACCAACAACAGCAGGAGAAAGTCAGGGACACGCGTGCCACAATGAACACGCAATCACACCGCCGATCCCACTTCCTCACTCCTCCACCGCCTTACTCACTGCATCATTGCACTCGCAATGAACAACTCGAAACTCAATTTGAATCCAGTGCATATGCAAAGTGTCACGTAATTTCAATTACACAGCATAGAAAACGCAAAGAAGAGAAGCAAAAAAAAAGAGAATAAGAACGGCAGAAAATAAGCACGACTGACTAGAAGATGCCCTGTATTCAGTTCTATCATTTTTATATATGATTTTTTTTTATGTCGACTTATGTCAGTCGTCACAGAAACAATAATAAAATTTATTATTTAAGAATTACATTTTTTTTTAAATATTTATAAATGTTTGTTGGGTCTTAAACTAGAAGATGCACTTAGACCTCACAGTTTTACTTAATTGCATATACGGAAAATACAAAAGGCAACGTAAATAAAATGTAATCTTTATGCACATAAAAATAACATTAATGTAATATATAAACATTTATAAAATTTCAAATTGTATTCAATCGCAAAATTTATAGATTAGGTGTTGAATGTTTTTTCCAAAAACCCAGATAAGTGTCAACAAAATTATAGAGTTTGATCTGTGTATCTTCATCGAAAATGTATTAAGAATAGAGATCGGTGTTTTAAACAAATGGAACATAAATATTTATTTTGCCTACATTTGCATAACTCGATGATACCCTTTCTACCTCATTCTCAATTAGTACAGGGTATAGAAACTCTCGCTCAGCTCATAAACTAAGCCAAGAGTAACGTGGTGCGTGGCATGCCCTCAAAGTGGACGCCTCAAGCGCGTGTTACATGTCAATCATGGCTGCACTTGCTGTCTTCAGCCACTACCAGTCAAATAGGGTCAGAAAAAGAGAGAGCGAGAGAGTGATAGAGGGAGAGAGAGAAAGCGAGAGAGTGATAGGTACAGAGGAAGGGAGGGGATGTGTGCGTGTAAAGTCTATTGACTTTGTGCAACAATAAAGACGCGGCTTAGTGACCCATAATGCGTTTGACAACGGGTCGTGCCTCTCTTTCTCCTTGCCACTCTTTCTTCACACGGCTCGCAGTCTACGTTTCAGCTCTTAAGCGTCTCACCCACGCTTAGATTCCATGGCATAGTCAACGTTCAATGTTGTGAGCTGGTTTACTTCGAGTAAACCGAGTGCATACGGAGTGTATTAGTTTGGAGTGGACATCAAATTGGATATTATTAATTAGTTTATTTATTATTATAAAAACTAACTTCAACTCCAAATTTGTTTTGAATTTGAAAATTTCGCTTCATGCATCTGAATTAGTTGAATTCTTTTCTACATTTTTTTAATATACCTTTTTTTGTCTTACGTCAATTTATTTGTATCGTTTTGTTCAATTTTGTTATAATTGCTTACCCTACTAATTATAGTTCAACTTATGATAAGAAAGTGATGTTAAAAGTGGTACAAATTTTAAAATATTCATGTTTAATAAATTTATATAATATATCTCAGAGCCCATGTGAGCTAAATATTTTATTCCCTGTAAGTTTCGAAATCTCAATCTCTGTTGCTTTTCCAAATTTTCTGATTATAAATTACTCAACTTCTAATAATAAAATTTGTTTGGCCTGAACGGTTTTTTTTAATGGAAGTTTGAGCATTTTACATTTTAAAATTCCCTGACATATTATTTATTAATTATAAATTTATTATTTTTTTTTTTTAAATTAATTTACATATTATTATATATTGGTCGCATTGTCTCAGATCTTCGTTTGTTCAGCAATTAACAAAAATAAATCTATTAACTATAATCAATTTTTTATAAATCTTTTATATATTCATTTGTATTGATTGGCTTTACGTTATTTGATGAGATCAGTTTTATTTTTCAAAGTGTAAAAAGGGTATCGCTAAGTTGGGCAAAGTTATTGCAAAGATGGTTCCATTGTTTCATTTACTATATCCGCTTTCCAGAAATGCACTGGTTCCGTACGTTAAAATTTCGGAAATTGAAATTGTTGCCAGGGGTAAGGATTGGGAAGGCAACAATAGGTGCAGCGAGGCAGAAGCGAGGAGTTCCGGTGAGGGGCATGAGTTGTGCTTCTGCGCAGCTGTATTTTGGCGTAACTAATTTCATGGCGTTACAAATCCGTTGAAAATGCTGCTTGTTGATGTTTCTGCCGCATCGAAATTGATTTCAGCTTGTTACTCCTGTTGTTGTCGTTGTTGTTGCAGTTGTTGCAGTTAACTCGTTTGACATATGGACTTTTCGGTGGCGGACATTAACAACAGGTAGCAGTGGCTATGGTGGCTAACCACAAGCCTTTTGTTCAGCACAAATTGTTGCACTGGCCGGCGTCTGCGTTGCACGTGTGCAGCTCTGCCCGCCCTCCTCCAGCTGCAACAAAACCTGTCCCATAACTGCAGCTATTTTCGGCCGTATTTAGCGGTTTTCATTGCATCATTAATTTTGATGCGCTGCCTGAACTAAACGGACTCTCAGCTGGATAGTAAAGTCGAGCCATGGCAACAGGCTGTTGAACTTGAATAAGTTCATATATATATACATAATATATATATATATATATAATATATATATATACATAATATATATATATATATATATATATATATATATAATAAAATACAAATACAAATATATACAAAAATTATTAATTTTTACTTGATATTATCATACTTAATTGAAGCATTAGTGACTTTATTTAATAGCCTCAATCAATTATCAATTACTATTCCATTCCACCCATGAATGTACATTGAACATTCGAAGCTTACCAAAACATGGGAGTTAAATTCGTTTTAATTTCTCAATTTCTTTCTTTATTGTCGGTCTGTTTGTCTGAAGTTCAATCAACTTTGAAGCTAGAACAAAAATATATCTACTTATTGATTAAATATTTATACCCTCGCAATAATCAGTTTAATAAATAATTGAACAATCTTAAGTTTAACTACCACTTTAATACGAATATTATTTCAGCACTAGATTAATACATTTTTTTTTAGTTTTGTGACCTCGTTTTATAAATTATATACATATTTTGCTCGAGTTTTAGAGTTTTAGTTGCTAGAGAAAACCTCCACTTAACAGGGCAGAATAACTAATTGGATACAAATATTTAGTAAAAGATTATTGTAGTTACACACTTAAATTAAGAACACATTCCTTGATCAAGATCCACTGCTGAGAATTATCAGGTCAAGGTTAAAATACAAAATTCTGAACAGTAGATTTAATTTAGATATACATATATGAAAAGAGGACCACTTTGTACCACTTGCAGTTGCTTAAACAGCAACCTTTGTCCCGGGTTCAAAACTCACTGTATATTTCCAATAGCCGAAGCTTACCAAAAAAAAAAATACAAGTAAGAATGCTGAAGTCGAGCAATCTCGACTATGATATACCCCTTTGTTCAAAGTATGTTTCTTATCCGATCTTCATTAAATTTGTTGATCAATAATATGCATATTTATATTATGTGTTAATTAAAAGATTCTGCCTTTAAAATTGGTAATGCTAACGGAAGTCGAAATATATCATTAATCGAGAAACAGTTAAAGTTTTCGATAAATTAAAGCAAACATGATCTGCGGATATACAAATACAAATTTTAAGTCTCTAGCTCTTATGGTCTCTGAGATCGGAAGGACAGATGGGCAAACGGACATGACTATCGACTCGGCTGTTGACCCTGATCAAGAATATATATCTTCTGGCTGTTACATACATTTGCAGCAAACAATTATACCCTTTTTACCCATTTTCATTAAAACAACCAAATGCATACAAATATTTCTCAACATTTTGAGGCACTCTGTGCATGCCACATGTTCTCGAATTGACTGCGAAAAACCCAAAAAAAAAAAAATAGAGAAAAATGGAAAGAAAAAGGAAAAGGAAAAATCTTATGCTGACACTGACAAGTCGTGTGAAGCACACCTGCAAAAGTCAAGCGCAGACCGCAAACAGAAACCAAAGTGGTTCGGGGTCTGGGGATTGGGGATTGGGGCTTGAGGCTTGTGGAGAGGGTTTGGGGCCGCTGTTGCTGCTGCTGTAGTGGAAACATGTTGCAAAATGCAGTCTTGGATTCTGTCAGCTGCGTCGTCGACGTGGCCTTAAAATGAGTGCAACATTGGCTGTTTGACTGTGTGCCACAAGCTGGCGTTGCGCCAAACTAGCAAACTTGAAGTAGTGCAACAACAAAGAGGCGAAAAATAAAAAAAGTTAAGAAAAACCAGCCACAGCTTGTTGCAATCCCAGCCTAAGGCCTTTCGCTACTTGAGCACAAAAACACACACACGCAGCACGTAGAAGTGCCACAATAGTGCTGGACTAGGGTGGTGCCACAGCTCAGCCCGTGCTGAGGCATTGTCCTTTGCCACACTCCGCAGGCGCTGCGCGTGCACAACAACCACAACACAACAACACAAGCTATCCGTGTGGCAGCGTCGGCGGCTATCCGTAACAATGTTGCACACTCAAGACGCGCGCCCGGTATTCGGCTAAGGCGATAATGTGGCAAGGATAACGAGCTAGCCGAGCTTGTTATCATCATGCCCCAGCAGCAGATACGACTTGCAACTTCACTCAACTCCATTCCCAAGGACAGCTCTCAGTCGATGTGCGTAATGCGCTCATTACGTGACGGCATCAGCAACGCCACCAATGTTGCAAGTGGCAAGCTGCAAGTGGCAAGTGGCTTAGTGTCTGCTGTTGTCGGCAGTTTGCTGCTCTCTGTCGCTGCTTCATTTTTCGGCATTGGATTAAGGTCCAATCGCCAACATGACATTTTCATGCCACAGTTGCATGCGTTGCAGTTGCCGTTGCTCCAGCTAATTAGACAATTGCCTGCGTTTAATGCTGTGCAACATGAGGCAAATGGGTCTACACATTGCAATTTTTGGGCTTTGCTTGCTTTGATTGTGGCATGTGGCATGGAATACCAATACATATATTGTAAATTGATCGAATTTTTCCGCCTGCATGCGATAGTTGCGAGCATTAAAGTGTTGCATGGTAGAGAGGGGCAAGTGGTGCATTCTGCAGCAATAGGTATATCAAAGTGTTGCCAGAGTTAAAGCTTAAATTACTTCCAGGTGTAAATGATTTTTGGATCGGTGTATCAGCTGGCAATTTGCACGCATTAATGGGACATAAGTTTGTAAGGATTTTGGGTGAATATATTTTATTTAGGTTTAGATATTATTGTAAAATAATTAATAAAAATGAATAAAACGTTTTAGATTTGGCAGTCAAATAACCTATGTTGCTCCTAAAATGACCCAAGCGTTTGGCCGATCAATTAGCAATTTTTTATTTGTTTATTAAATTTTTTTTAATGCCAAACTATAAGCAATTATTATTATACCATTTTATCAAAGGATTCAATATTTATTATGGTTGTAGAAAAAAAATGTTTATTAACTAAATTGATTGGCACAGAAATTCTTTTGTTGGTAGGCTTAAATTACTTTAGCATTTTTCAGATTTCATAATTAATGCATTATTTACTTTTACAATAAAACGAAAAATTCAATTTGTTTGTAAATAATATCTCAAATATCTAAAAGTATCTCCTATCTCCTATCTGATAGGAATAATGAATGCTAGGAAAAGGAATATATTTTGTTATTGTTTCTTGTAAATTTGAGGCCACTCTTAAAGAGTTTCCATATTATTAACAAATCTTTGGAAGATTTTTTCTTTTTTTCTCAATTTCTCTCCATCGTTACATCTCTTTTTTTTGTAATCTTTTACTTGCAGTATATTAAGGGTACCTATAATATTTTGTTTTTCTGAAGTTCACAAATCATTGAAATAAAAGAATCACCATTTTATATTTATTTACCTTAGATATGTTTTATTTTATTAATATTAAAATTTCCAATTTATTTTATTCACTTCTTATTTTGAGTTAATTAATTGTTTTTTTTTCATAAATGTTTTAAAAATGTTGTCTATAATTTTGCAATTAAATACCTAACGAAGTTTTCCCAAGTTTTTGAGACTGTTGCAAGTGCATTGACCGACACTTTAACTGTCTTGTTACACATCATAGGATGCACCATTGCCACCGACTCAATTTACATATGGCTCGAAAGAAGAAGAGCAGCCAATTAACTAAACTGCGCCTAATTAAAAGTTTATCGAGCTTGAAAGGCTTGGAAGTGGAGGCAGCTGCACTAATTAGCTCGGCTCTCACAAACAGATTCCAGACTGGAGACAAGCCACGTTGAAAGTTGCTCGACACATGCCATAAATTTTCATAATTTGACAAAAATTGCACATTATTTCTAACATTAGGCCGAAGGCGATCAAAATCGCAGGTTACACAATCCTCGAATCTGGCTGTCTCCATGCCTGCCAGCACGCGGAGACTGATTGTGAGAGTTGCGGTCTATTAATTTGAAATGTTTTGAGATAAATTACTAAATGACTGCCGCTTACGTGTGATCCATCCATCAATGCCATCATTAAGCCAAAACATTTGACAGAAAATGGAATGACGACGCTGGCGCAGACGATGATGACGATGAGAGGCGCTGGCTGGGAACTCAATCGAACCCCGGGACAGGCCGGGCCAGGCCAGGCCTGACCGGGTCCAACAAGAACTGCTCACTTCAAAAAGCGGCAGCCTGGGACCCCACAGTATGGTTGTTTGTGTGTCATCAACGTCGTCATCAACATCCACATCCACATCCACATCAACATCGTTGCGAGTTGGTCGCGAGTTCCTCTGCAATTCGTAGGGTGCTGTCGATGGCCCAGCCCTGGCTCTAGCTCCTCTGTGCTCAAAGGGAGCCGCCAGCGTTGCCATTGCAAAATATTTTAGCTGCCGGTCCCCGGCGACTATGTTGACTGCACTCAGGCGTGTCCAGGTATTTGTTGTTGATTACGTTGATAAGTGGCCGCCACATACTTTTCAACTGCACTTGTAATAATTTGTTTGCCACTCATGTTTTTTTTTTGCCATTGCTGCTGTTGCCCGTAATCAATGCCGATGTGAAGTGAGGCAAGTAGCTCGAGTCACATTCCAAACTGGCTGTGGTTGTGGGAGCCTCGTTGCCCAATCGTCACCCCGATTTCCAGGAACTCTCCTCAACTCCACTCAATGGTTGCCTCGATTGCGTGCTTCTCTCTGCTTTTTTTATCTTTTTGATTTTATTTTTTTTATTTATTTTATTTATTTTTTGGTATTTTAATGAGTTGCGTTGAGTTTCAGCTAAAAAGGTCTAAAATGTTCTCGTTTTGTATTTGTCATTTATGGACTTTGGCAAAAAGTTTGGTTGTTATTGGCAGCAATTTGGATGAGTTCACAGTTTAAGGATCTGATTTTGTTAAGATAATGTTTTATATTTTGAGATTCTAAGAATATAACATATCACACGTAAACAAAATAAAAAATGTAAATTACATTATTGTGATTTATATAAAACGACTCCAACTAATTAAGTTAAATTGGAAAATTAAGAATTTGTATTTATTAAGCAACTGTTTTTAACAATATCACCATAAATTATTAAATATAACAAGATATTTAAAGTAGTGTAAACAAGGTAACTAAATTATTTAAAGTTTTAAATTTCGTACATATTTTCTTATTCAATTTTCTCTGCAGCAAACAAACTAAATATTGCCTTATCCGCTTTCATCTTAAAATTTATTATTTCCTATGCATTTTTCCTCAACACATGCAGATCCGCCTCAACTGCCCAGTTGAGCCCACAGTCCACACCCACTTCACCTCTAGCCTAATATTTTTTTTTCTGCCCCAGTGAATCATTGCTGCAGCATCACACACACACACACACACATGCAAACCTGCTGCTTGGCTAGTAAGTAAATTTGATGTTTTATTATATTTAGGTCAAAGTTTTTAATAGTTTTGCATGCCGCTCAAATTGTGGCCAGTCCCACAACAAATTTGCTTGCCTCCTTCTTCACATGTGTATGCCAGATGCAGGTTCAATGGATGGCGATTCCTGTTCTGTGGCAAAGTTAATTAAATGTTGATCAGATTTAATTTGTATTGTACTCTGTTGCATGCCTGGCAAATCAATTACAAAGCCTGCCCCACATTGGTCGCCTTTAACAAATTTTAATTGCAACGAGGAGGCACGAAATGTCAACGGATTTTTCTTTGGCTTTGGTTTTGGCTTTGCTTTTGGCTTGGCATATTTTTGGCCTTCTTTCGACTTGGTCGGTTGGGTTTGCAGGTGCCTGTGGCTAAAACACAACAAAAGCCGCTTTGCTCCTTGCATTCAAACTCCATTCTGCGGCTAACCTAGAAAAAGAAACAAACGTCGTCTTTTTAGTTTTATTTTTTCATGTATTCTGGTTCAGGTTTTTATGTGTTTTTTTTTTTGTTTTTTTTTGGTGCCGCATTTAGTGAAAGGCACAAAAAACCACGATGACGTCGCTGCTATCGTCGCCGCTTTGAGATTAGTTACACTTGTGATCCATTTAAATGGCCTGGCAACTAAATTATGCGAAGTTCTCTCCTTTCATACCCTGCACTTAAAAAGTTCATTAAAATGGGTTATTAAGTTATTAAGATGTGGCAATTCAATTTGATGATGAAGTAACTTTGTTTATACATTTATTTATTGTGAATGTCATATTTATTTACCAATAAATAGTATTACAAGTTATTTGCTTATGAGCTAATTAATCATGACCTATTTTCTATATTTTTATGTTTAATCAAATAATCGACATTAACAAAATAAATTATTTGGCGAAACTAAGTTGGTGCATTGCTTCTTTGTTTGGTTTTTGCTTGCTAACTTTATTAGCTTCATAAATATTGAAAAATGCATATTCGTCCAAAGATGTATTTACATTTACAATTGCAGGCATTTATCAACACTGGTACTTGGAAATTGACAATCTTGCCAAAACCTCTAAGCACATTCCTAAATGGTTTTCGACTGTATTTAGTGACGAGATTACGTAACTTGGTTTTCGAAGCGAGACACTTAGTTTAGTTAATCTCTAAACGAATATTTATGGGAAAATGCTTGATCAACTCAATTTGCATTATGTTATAAATTTTATAATATGATATATAAAAATGATTTAAATGATTTAAATAAAATGATTTTAAATGTATTTTTCCTTAAAAATATCACACTCAAGAATAATAATATATCAGATGAAAATTATAGATAGTTATTTTATGGCCTTAATTTTAACATTTCAATATACTTCAATAGACACATTAATTAAGTATATGACACTTGTTTTTATCGGTTTTGGGCTTATTCCACTCGATGAATAAAATATCTAATTTTAGATATAATATTTAGTAATTATTTTACCATTTTCGATACCTTGAGATTGAATTCTAGCTGAATTCTGAATTCTAACTGAAGCTGCTGCTTTAATCGAACTCTGACATGAAGGGATGTTTGATTTTTTGCATGGTGCAGGGTATAATCATAGTTGAATACAATTTATTAGAGCATTCTTGCCTCATTTGTTTTTTTTTTTTAGCTCTTTGCTGCAAGCTGCTGTTGAAAAGTTTTTGCAACGACTCGAAAGAAAAATAGAAAGTGACAGAGAAAACTAGAAAAAAAGAAATGCAATCAAAGTGTTTTTTCCAGTTGATGTCGACGACGCCCTTTCTCTACGAGAATGTCGCTCGATCTGGGCAGGAAACTTTCGCCAGGAATTCTGGGCGGGTCATTGGATGGAGCACTAAGTCGGAGACCAGCAGATCCATTCGGGGAACAATCATACTGAAAGTTTTGTGCATATGTGGCTGGAGCTGATAAAGTATATAATGACTTAACTCATCTCTAAGCATCCAGCTAATCTAATGCATTTTGAATATTTCCCCATACATATATATATTATGCATTGTTAGGCACTTACCGCTTCATAGAAATAGCTTGCAACAGGCACCCAACTAACTTGCAACTAGCCAGCCGGGGTAGAATCTGTGCCGGATAGAATCTCTGCCAAAGCTGGAGCAAAAATAAAAGTTATGATTTAGAAATTAAAGTTTGCTCGGGTAAAGTTTAGAATGTGGGGAGTTTTTTTTCGACTAAGTACTATAAAAATGGCCACCTAATGAGAAAATAGAAGAAGCCGAGTTGTTCCAACTGATCCATATGCGAAAATATGGAAAAGTTGGGAGAATGTTTGAAAGTTTGCTGACAGTAGGCAGCATGCAGCACGTATATATTAAACAGATTTTCCAAAAATGTGTCGAAATTTGAACTAAAAATAAATCTGAATTGTTGAATTGTGTATGAAATTAATCGTGTATATAAAATATTTATGCAAGAGATTAAGTATTTATTATTATTGTAATTCTATGATGTTAAAGACTTCAATTGCTGCACCGATATATATAAAATATACACATTAAAATATATATATATATACATTCATCTTGGTCGTTAGTGTTGGACGATGCAACAGAGCAGCCGCATAGCGCCACATAAGACAATTGCACCTGCATTTTGGCTTCGTTTCAATGCCAAAATTAATATGCTACAATAAACTGCTCCAACTAAACATAAATATCTATGTATATATATATATATGTGTGTGTGTGTTGCCTAAGGTGAGTCCAAAACCAAACCATCCAGAAAGAACATGAACACGTTGAAAAAGAAAAACAAGAACAGCAGCAGTGGCAGGGGCAGTGGCAGGGGCGTGGCAGTGGCAGTGGCAACAACCACAACTATGCACATGGCCAGGAATACTCCCTAGGTGAAAGTATGTGAAAGCATGCCATAAATCGTTAGCCTGCTGCTCTTGCTCTAATGTTGTGGGTGGTTGTACAACAGAGATAAACCCTCTCGCTCTCTCTGTATGTGTATGTGTGTGTGTGTGTGTGTGTGTGTGTGTGTGTGTGTGTGTGCAGTATGTGGCATGTTTGTATGTTGGTGTTGGTGTTGGCCAAAGCTACAGGCGATTAGAATTGATGCGGGTTACTAAGCAAACATGAAAGGCTATTACGTTAAGCGTTACGTTATGTTCAGTTATGTTCCGTTATATTCCGTTGCGTTGCGTTGTGGAATTTTACGATCTGGTTGCAACTTTTATTGAAAGCGAAATAGTTTTGACTTTGCCATGTCGGCGAGTTATTGCCAGAATTCCGCATCAGTCTGTCAGAGTTTCATTATACATTTTACCTGAATTGAAATATTGGAATTCTTCTCTGATATTTCTTAATTAGCCCACAAGTTCTGTGTTAGTTGTGCGAACTGTGTTGGCACTAAGAAATGGGATTCAAGCGGAAAGCCGAAAGTCGAAATTACACTGGAAGCGAAATCACAAAATGACAATTAACTCAAAATTGATATTATGTCATTTTGGACAGTTTCGAATATTGTTGATTTCCTAGTCAGATTCTAATCGCTGCAAATCAAAAATCTTATTAAATAATAATTTTAAAATATTATTGATATCAATATTAAATTATTATAAATATAAATATAATTATTACCTTCCTAAGCTGAAAATCTGCTCCTTTTTACATTTCTTTCGAAGTAATCATTGTGTTATGTGATGATTTTTCTACAATTAAATTCTAATAATTGCAATATTCATTTCCCAGCATTGAGAAGCTAAATCCTTTTTCTCTTCACCTAAATATTATTTGTATAAATCTTTTGATAATATAAATAATCCTTTATTTCTCTTACTTATAAATCAATTCTCAAACTATTGTAGAGCCATTAACATTTTTGAATGCACTTGTGATTTTGGCTCCTTATCTAAATAGTAACTGTTGACACTTTCAATTTAAATCTGGCTGTATTTTTCCTAGGTTTTCCCTAATCATAAATGTTCAACCAATTTTGCAACTAAAAAATCCCAGAAATTGCACAAATAATAAATAATATTTTTAATTCATTTCCTTTTACATAACCATTAATTATTTATTTTTTTTTGTGCCAACATTGAATATCTAAGTTAATAAATCACTTAATGGAGATTCCAGTGAAGATTAGGAAAGCCCGCACTTTTAGGAATCACTGTGTGGCAATCCTAACGCTTTGCAGCGAACACCTGTTGGAATCCAATAACAAATGTTTTTATGGGTGCACTGGCAATTTGTTGTACTTGCCACACTACAAGAATTTGGTAAATGCCAGACAAGATATAAAAAAGCAGACACCACAAAGTGCATATTGCTATCCACAAAAAACAAATATAAAAAAATCAACTGCCTCAACAATAACTGAATTTACAAGTGTTATTTTCATTTTTATTGTATTTTTCTTCTTTGACGTCCAACTGTGGTTTTTGGGCAGAGACCATTGTTGTTGTAGTTGTAGTTGTTGCTTTTGCTTTTGCTGTTGTTGCATATGTAAGTGTGTGTGTTAATTTGATTTTGGTGTCAAATGTTTTTGTTACTTGGCTTGTTGCTTTTTCAATTTTTTATGGCTTGCGCTTTTATAGCGATCGCAGCTTGTACATCGAGGGAAGCCCCTCTAACCCCTCTAGACAGCTGCATATATATATACATATGTTTATATATATGTAAATATATATATTAGTAAATGTCTGTGTCAAACTGTTTGATTTGCTTTTGATTGTGCGCACTTATGACTTTATTGACATCGCCGTATGGCATGTAATATAAATTATTTATGACAAACACACACATTGAGCAACTCGTAATTGAACACACACACACGCACACGCACACTGTGTGTGTGTGTGTCTATAAATTCATTCAATTATTTATACAAATAAAATTTTTTTTGAGGTACTTTTGAATATATTTTGGATTTGCCATCGAGTGCAATTTGAGAACTGAGGTAAACAAAAGCAAAGCCCAAAAACATTGTCAAGTGGCATCAAGTCCGTAAATGACGCTCTTGTAAAATCGTAAAAACTGTATTTTTAAATGCAAAATTGGCAAATGAAAGCACACATAAAATTCAATATTGCATTTAAATTGAAATTAATTGGCAAAGGCTTGTGCAATTAGAAACACATACCAAAATGTCAAATTAAGTTATTTAAAAATATGAATTTTTAAAAAGTGTATTGCAAATATTTCACATTTTTGTTATATGACTGACTTTGTCTTGCAAATATTATATTATTCATATAATTGAGGAATTTATTTAATGTACCTTTGTGAAACCAATTTGGATTCAATTTATAGTTTAGTTTCTTTAACATATATTTTTTTTTATTTATTAACCCGTTCTTTTCTCGTTTTGGGCCAAGAAAAGGAGAATAATCAATTATTCTCGGCACAACGAGCAAAAAAAAGTCATTTATTATGCCGCAAATTATTTGTCACTATTTTGTGCACTTGTTAATATTTTTTCCGTTCTACGTTTTGTTTTTACTTTGGCACATTTTTCTACTTAGCGGCCCGAAACGTGGCACACATCTCAGATCTGGAAACATAATTAATTTGGCCGCAAAGGCATCCAACTACCGCTTGCCCCAAACAATGGCAAACAAATTGATTAATGACAGCGTATTAAACAATAATCGAGATAGGCCTCGGACCCCTCTCGGGCCCTAACGAGGCGGGGCGGGGCGGGGCGATGCAGATCTCGTTGGAGCTAACAAACCAAAAAAAAAAAAATAAGTTTCGCCCACGCGCAAATTTTTTTTCGCTTGCCACACACACAAAATAAGCAAAAACAAAAGCAAAACAAAGAAAAAGGGAAGGTTTTATCAACGACCAAAAACATTTGCTGTTATTGTTATTGTTGTTGTTGTTGTTATAGTTGTTGGAGTTGTCCGCTCCAACCAATTCATTTAAATAAAGCCGAGCCACTTCCCAGTCCAATCTTCTAGAGAAGGAGAAGCACATCATTTTTCATATTCTTCTGCGGCGACCCAGCACGGAAATTAATAATGTGTAATTAATATTTGCTTAAACGGATTCGTAATATCTGCACACTTAGGTATATACATACATACATATATATATATATATATATATGTATATATACATACATAAATATATAGTTTGTGATACAGTGAGGCCTAGATAATTGGCTTATGTGGCTAATTATTTGGCGTTTGCAATTATTTTCTATAAATTTGTATACACAAAATATTCTAATATTATGAGGAACTAAATATGTGCATAAATGGGTCAATTTTAAACCGCTCCAAATAAATTTTTCTAATATTTTATTTAAATATGAGTCAAATGCTATTAATTTTTATTTTTGCAGCATAAATTCTTTGAGTCTAAAGGTCACACTTTTTTAATTAATTAATAGTTATTTATATACATATATACATAGTCAAAGCAGAAATTTATGATTGGATAAATGATTTGAAATATATATTTTATATTGAATATTCTTTTTTTGTGGAGTAGTTGTTTCTTTATTATTATTTATTATGCTTAATGTCGACTAATATTAGAAAAATAAAAATAATAATAATTCAAATTCAAATAAGTAAATATTATTCACATGACTTATATTATTTAAGTGAGAAATATTTGGAGAAATTGACTAAATTTAATCTAATATGCATTATATGATTTTCTAACTCATTTTGTTAATTAAATGCAGAAGGATTATTTGGCTCAAGTTGGAATTTTCAGTGCACTCTTTTTCTATTATATAGTTTGCCATAAGCGAATCATTTGCAAATCACAAAAGTTGATTTTGTAGGCTAATATTGTTAATTCTAGAATTGTGTGTGAAACACGTTTAGGATATAGTCAACACGATGAGACGACGCTTAGAATCGAACTGTTTGCTCTGATGAGAATTTCTTTATTTTTTAAAAAAATCTTAAGCCTAAATAGCCATGTGAAGCCCCTTGTAAGGCGATGTTTATTTATGTTACCGGATTCGCTTGTAAGGCGACTCCATGTGATGTTTATTCTTCTAAGAATGTGGTGTTTTTTTATCTTAAAATATCTGAGCTTTAACTGCAGGCATTTGAAAGTCGTCTCTATATGATATTTTGCCATTAAAAATTAGCTGAGCTTTGAAGCGTCTCAGTTTCATCCTTGAACAATTGTCTTTATCGAGTTACTTCCTAAGTTGCCTCGTAGAACAAAATTACGATTGTAGTTAAATATTGTATCAAGATATCTTCAAATATGAATGTTGTTGATTCATTGCAGAAATACACACACACACATACACACACGTACACAGAGACTTTCGAACAGTAGTTCGAGCTAATAATTTTTGACTTGTAGCAATTTCTGTTATTTTGAATATTGCAGTAACCAATGCAATCTTTAAATCATCTTTAAATTGAAATTCATCTTCAAAGCATGTTCGATTTGATTCTATGCAGGATCCTTGTTTCGCATGCATCGGGATAATAAACATGTCGCAGACACTTGAGGCGCATAATTCCCCCGGGGTGAACTTCATTTATGCAGGCGCACAATCACAGAAGGACAAAGAGATGAGGGGAGGGGCGCATGCAATGCAACCCCCAAAACAACCCCCAAAGCTACCCCAAAGGCGACTTTTGAGCTGCACTTCAATGTGGCACGACTCGTGCACTCTCAATTATGACTTAATTCGTATCTAATGGATATTTTCTGTGAAAATTTCATGATTAATCGCTGCCTTGAGGGCAGATGCCTATGCCGAAGTATGTAAGTGTGTGTGAGTGTGTGTGCGAGTGTGTGTGAGTGTGTGTGAATGTGTTTGGGGGTTGCTTGAGAGACGCCGAATGCAGTTGTTCACACATGTTCACAATAAAAAAAAAGTGTGGCCAAAAGTGTGGTATGGGTGGAGGAGAGGGAGGGGGTTGGTGTTGGAGGGTGGCGTCGAACAATGGAGGCAAGCCAGCCAAAGCAATAACTCAGCTTGCAACTGCCAACTTTCAAGCTGCTTTTTACATTTTGAAAAATTTGCGATTAATGTTTTTTTTTTTTGTTTTTTTGGGGAGTGGGTGGTTGGGCTGCAATTGTTGGGGTGTGACAGGCGACAACGACATCGTTACACTTAGGCAGCAGCATATGCGTTAGTCTACGGCGACGTGTTGCAACTTCCGGCAGAGCCAGAACCAGAACCAGAACCAGAACCAAAGCAGGAGTCGTGGCGCAAAAAACTGATTACGCTGCATTTGTGCCAACTACCAGCAACGCTTTTTGCCATACATTTTCCAAGAATGTGACTTTGATTCCCCCTCGGCCTCCCCCAAGCTCAACACACACTCTGCTTAACTCGATTTGCAGCAAACATTCGATAAGAAAATGCAAAACAACAAAAACATTGAAACTGCATTTGCTGGGCAACTTTTCTTATCTACGACACACTAGCGCCATCTGTGGCTGTTTAGTTTAACTAGCAAAACTGCATTTTTATCTGAGCGAGCAAACGTTTGAGAGAAAATGCGAAAGACAATGGAGAGAGAGAGCTAGGAAGAGAGCATGTGAGTAGAATGCCGGCAAAAACAGAGCAACCAATTATTGTACCTCAACACTTCGCTCTTCCTCCCATTCTCTCTCTCTCTCTCCGTCGTTGGTTTTTGGGCTCTCTGTTTATCTTTAGCAGTGCATTCTTTCTATGTTGTTGTTAAAATGACCGCTCCCAAAAATTTAGATTTACATTAGCAAGCACTGAATTCCAATTGATGTCTGTCGATAAACTGATAAGAATTTTGTGGAGGGTAACAATTGACTTATTATAAGTAAACATTCTTACTGGAAATAATAAAATATTTAAAATAACTGTTATAAAAATAAATAAAATATAAAATAATAGAATATATATTTAAATTAAATAAATAAAAAAATTATAAATTAAATGTATCTTCCTTAATCTAGTTTTACCTATTTTTATTATATAAAATATTAATTTGTACTAATTTATATGTTTGGCAAGTAAAACAAACAAAAAAAATTAAATAAATAAAACATATAAAATTAAGAAATAAATTAAGTAAATAGAAAAACATTAATTAATTATTAAATGAAACTAATAAAATAATGGTATTAATTATTAATTATTTAATTAATTATTATTAATTAATTATCAAATATACTGAAAAAGTAGACGCTATCAGCACCTTTACTAAATATTACATGAGTTTCTTACGTTATCTCAGCTTCGTTCTTGTCTTTTGGCAGGAAATTTGGAGTTATTCAAATACTCTTCTAAATTGTGAATAAAATATGTTTTGCTTGACAACTTAATGGAAACAGCAGTCATTTTGCCCCAAATGGCGATGTTGCCCGCGTAAATTCCAATAGCAACAACGAAAATCTGCACAATCTGAGGGTTAGCCAAGTTTCGAACCATTAATGTTTTTAACTCAAAGAGAATCCAATTTGAGTTTGACTCATGCTCTCTCTCTTTGACTCTTTGCTTGTCAGCTGGCCCTCAGATACTTTTCGCATTATCCAATTCGTTGGGCTGCCTCGAGCTCGTGCAAGCTCGTGTGCTGTCTGCCTCGTATGCGAGAGAGTGTGAGTGATAGAGAGAACGAGAGAGAGAGAGAGGGAGGGAGCGCAAACAAACAAACAGTTCGCAAACAAGTTTCGTTGCGTGCAGTGCTCGATGCGCTCTCAGATAATTTTTGCCAGTTGAGCCGAGTACGTGAACGTGTCTGGACGTTTTTATGGACGCAACCGAATGGAGAACACCCGACATCAAAATCGACATCGACAACGAGACCGAAACTGAAACCGAAACCCAAAACCAAAACCAAACCAAAAAAATCCAAAAACTGAACCGTTAATAAAGCCAACATTTCAGTTGTCAGCTGTCGATTGTCGCAGCCTAAGTGTGTTTTACCGTTTTTGACGTGTGTGTGTGCAAAACTGCCCCGCCCCCCTCCAAATCATCAACCCCACCCCCGCGCGCCTTGTGTTCAGTGTGTGCGAAAATGAATGAAATGTTTGCCTTATAATTCAATTGCCAGCCTATCGAGCATCGCGTACTGCGTATCTCACAGATACATTTGCCATTTGCCATTCATTTTAATATAAACGAGCGATTTTGCAGTTGTTTATTTTATTTTAGGCGCATTTTTGGTTATGTTTTTGTTTGTGTCGCTCAAAACGATAAATTAACGCCAAGTGATTTGCTCGCAAAAAAACAACGAAGAAGAAGAAGAACACTGACGCACGTCGCACAATTTTGCAGCGTAAGTTTTAATTAAGTTTGCTTTAAGCTTTATTAATGTCCAACAACTTGTGTTCTAGCCTTATTTTTTTCTTTTTCGCTTTGCTCTTGCTGTCAGTCCACAGCTTGCATGTCATTTATATCTTCAGCTTTGGGGCAACTCATGAAAGTGTCTCAATGATGTAGTGACAGTTGTTGTTGTTGTTGTTGTTGTTGTTTTCAAGTTGATGTCCAGCACAACGATCGATAAGTTTTATGAGTTTTCGGTTTTGTGAAAATTTCTAATCATTAATAATGTCGTTTGCCTTACTGGCCTCCCTTCCAATGGCTCCTTGGGGAAACAGGTTTGGGAAGATCTTAAAGCTTGCACAATTCCTGGAAATTCTAGTTAGATGTTGTCGGCGTCCTCTTCGTGTTTGTTTGTTAGTTTGATTGTTTGTTCTCGCACTCAGATCTCAATCTCAATCTTCATGAATGAAGCTCGAACTGAGGCTCAGTTTGGAATCCGAACGGGGCGGGGCGTTGCAGCCTCAATAAAGTGGGTTCTGAGTGTGTTGCAAGCCTTTACGTGGAAATGTTTGTCACTTCTGCAGAACAGTTACCATTCATAATATGTGTCTGTGTGCGTGTGTATTTGGCTTAGAACAGTTGCTTAATGGCCCAAACGTGAGCTGGCAAAAGATTGGGCTGGGCCCGTGTTAACTGAATGTTGCTCAGCGCTTGAAGAAAATTCCAATTCTAATTGTTTTCTGTGCAAATTCAGACTTAGAACAGGGACGAGATAACTTTAAATGTGTTTAAACAAATATTAAATAAATTTCATTTATATATTGTAGCTTTGTAATCAAGAATTGGCTTCTAGTGAAAAATTTAATTTAAGTGGGCTCAGGCGAATATGAAATACAGTGTTTTTTAATAGGAAATATCACTTACTATTTTTCAATAATAATTTAATAATTGTGAGCTGTTTAACACTTTAAGAATTTTATTTTTGTTCGCTTGAAATTTAGGCAAACAATTAAATAAATATACGTATTGAGAGTTATGTATTATTAATTAAGACGAATATTTTAAATATTGTTTTATATATTTATTCGACAAGTAAATAATTGTAAATATTATATTATAGCTTTGATAACAACATTTTGCACTGATTTCTACTTATTACCTGCCAAAAATTCAGGCCCTAAAATCAATTACTAAATATAAACAAGAATAATTTAATTTTGAGCAGGAGAATACAAAATAATTTCGAAACTGGTTCTATAGTTTTCTATATCGATTTTATTTTCGATTTGATAGAAAATCTCATAAACATCTTTCAATAATGCTTACACAAATATTAAATTTTTTTCAACATTGCATTTTTAATCGTTTCCTTAATTTCTCTGATAGCAAATCTAATATAAATTTTTTATTTTTAATTATATATATATTTTTTTTAATATTTTTCCTTTAAGTTATATTTGTAAGAGTTATCTTCTTACACAATATATTTATTTGACTTGTCAATTATTTTTATTTTCATTTTATTATTTAAGGTTTTTATATTTTAAAATTTTATTATTTATTTTATTTATCTTAAATAATTTAAACTGTTTGTCGACTTTTCAACAAATACATGAAAATGTAAAAAAGTCCCGCCTGCAAATATGTTATTTGCAATATCGGAGTTTTGTCAGATAAAATGCAATTTTCTCATAGTCTGAAAATTTGTTGAGAATGTTTCAGGCCATTAAGTCAATTTGATACTGTTTCAACATTCGAACAGTTTTAACTGTTTCCACTACCAATGCATGTTGCCTGCAATCGATTTGATGATTGAACGCACTGTTGAGCATTACACAACAGTTGCACAACTTCTGACAGCAACTACTTTAAAACACACACAACACACACACACACACTGCTTGGGTAATCGCATTAACAAATTTTGTGCAAACACTTTCGCAGTTTTCCAATCAGCCGCAAGCAGCATGCAACATATGAAATTGAATTGAGAATAAAACGGAAACTGATGTTTTCTCTGAACACGAAATCAACACATAAACAAAACAAGTATTTTCCTCAGCAGTCAGCTAATTATGGGAATCATAAAGAATAGAATTAGATGTTTATATTTTGGGGTTGCCACTTGAAAATGTTGCATAAGCATCGAAACGCAAGCCTCACAAATACACTTTTCCGGCGTGCCGCATGCCGCATGCCGCATGCCTTTTAACCTTGATTAAGTTGACGTTCTAATGATGCTGCTAATGCTCCCGCTGCTCCTCGTTGCTGATAATGATGATCTTGATAATGATGATGATGATGATGCTGAGGCTGATGATAAAAATGACTATGATGAGGCGGGGGAGGCCAAGAGGGAGGCCATCATCATCGTCATTAGCAGCTTCTCTCAAATACTTTAATACCAAAACGTGGGCCTCAACTGCGAGTCGCTTTAATTGCTGCCTGGCCTGGCACTTAGCTAATGTAATTTATATTACGTCTTCTGCTCTAAAAGCTTTAAGTAGCTAAAAACAAAAACAAACAACAACACAAAACAACAACAACAACAACAGGGAATACACTCAACCAGCAGCAAAGTGCAGCAGCATCCCAGGAAACCTGAAAAGAACCAAAAAAGCAGAGAAAAGAACAAAAAAAACTTTTGTTTATATTTATTTAACATTGTACTTGAAAGATATTTTCGTTATTCCACCGCCCCCCACCTGCTCCCCTCACTCCATAAGCGCTGTTTACGGGCCTTGCGTGTTTGTTTATCTAATGGCTAAAAAATATTTAAGCCGTAAAATTGCTGCCGTGAGCTGGCTAAAAAGTTGACTCGCGTCGAATTTTGGAATTTTTTTTCTTGGTATTTACACAAGTCATAAATACATTTTGAGAGCCAAAATAAAAGGCAGGAATTTAAGAAAAAAGGTTAAGGTACACATTGGTTCAATTCGAGACTTGTCTCTTCATCTCGGACTCTGCTCTCATCTTATATCTCCTCATCTCCTCTCCCCTCCTCTCTGCTTCAGTCACCGCGTTGCCGATAAAGTTGCACGTAAAACTTAAATAATATACAATTTTCCTCTGCTATATTTGAAATTTATGTAAATTTGTAGCTGCTGCCTGTCGCTGTCGCTATCCATCCTCCTGTCTCCTACCCCGTCCCCAACGACGACCACTCTCTTTCTCTTACTCACTGTCTCTTTGTCTCTCTGATTGTCTGTCCCTCTGTTATCTTGAGTGTTTTTCCTGTTGGTAATTAAAAACTTTTTGCTGCTCTCATTCTCAGTCTCAGTATCAGTCTCTGGTCTCTCGTCTGCTTAGATTAGCTATTGCAGGTTGAAAATTTAAAAATGTTTTTGTGTTGTTTTCTGTGTGTGTTGAAAATGGCCTTGGAATTAGGCCATAAAGCTTGTTTGTCTCATTTTTGGGCATATTAATGGCACGAGGTTAGCTGATAAGTGCGATGCCCAAAAACCTTGAGCCTCAGAATGACTTTGAGCAGCGATATCTTTCCCACTCTCCGTGTGTGTGTGTGTGTGTGTGTGTGTGTGTATGTGTGAGCGACGGACTTTTAATTCCAGTATTTAATTCAACATTACAAGTAACGCAAAGAGCCCATAAAGTCCCTTTTACAGAACTCGGGATAAAATCATTCTGAAATTCCGAAAGTTGCCAATAGCACTAGATAAATATTCTGATTGTTAGAAATAATTTTCGCAAAAAATTTCGTAAAATTAGTTATATTTTCTTTTAAAAAAAATTACTTAAGGTAAAACTGAAAAGTTTTGTTTATAGAAGAAGAAGTTTCGGTTTTAAAATGCAGACGGATGTAATAAAATAATAATAAATTCAGAAACTTGAATCGCTTTCAAATTGTAATTTCACATAAAATTATATTAATTTTATAAGAAACGTAAAATATTTTTAAACACGAAATACTTATATTCAGTGACATCTAATGTGTTTATAATAATAAGAAATAAAAATAAAAATTCTGCGTACACTCATAAAAACGCCTGAAAATTAAACTTATTTTTTTCTAATTAAATAATGTCTGGCCTACAAATAAGATAAGAATAACCCTGATTGCAAAATTTGCTCTTTCCGAACAATAAGCTGCAAATAAGATTAAATTTTTTATGATTATATCAGATATCATATTTATATAAATAAATCTGTAGACTTTTATTTTGCGATTTGATTGTTCAAGCTAAAAGATATAACTAGCGAAGACATTTTATATACTGTGTAAAGAGACCAAATTTAGCTTAGCTCAGCCTAAATTCAATTTAATTTTAAGTTATTTAAGAACAGTATTTATCACACATACAACATTTAATTAGAAACAGTTTTATTCAATTAAGTTTCGAGTCTAAACAAGGCTACAATTTTACGCTTGCCAATATTGTAATAGTAGACCAAGTAGACCAAGAAGATAATCGATATCGATGGAATCTTTGGGTATAATTACATGGTTGAGGAACTGCTCCTCGGCCTGGTCTCAATAACAACCTTTGCTTAGCACACATTGCCACAACATGCCCCCAATCCATAAGTGGTTGGCAACACTTGCCATTCCCATTCCATTTCAGCTCACACATTCCGCCGCCATATCATTTGGTGTATCAATTATGAATTCCGAGATGCCTCCGAGACGCTAATCAGATGAGGTCGCTGCAGCTGAACGATTAATAAAGTCACAGGCAAAGCGACGGGGCCCGGGGGCAGTTCAACAGCTTCAGTTGGGTTGGAGTTGAGGCGGTGACCTTGCCTCGTACGCAGAACGCAGACGGAGGCGCAACTTGAACAAAAGATCATTAGTTGGTGCGTCTAATAAAATAGTTTGATTGCCCATAATTATGGCCAAGTCAATAACTGACAGATGAAATGCCGGCGGCGCTCAACTTGTTAATTCTTATGCCAAAATTAGTTTAAACCATTTGGAGATGGAGGCAGGCAAAACTTTTGTGTTTTCTGTATGCATTTTGTGGCTTAATTAAACAAAGAATCTGTCAGCCAAATAGTGCAGACAGAGTGATGTAAGCACACCAGCAGCTCATGCTCATGCTCATGCATGTGGGAGGATGGTGCGGTGTGTACAACGCGTCGTATGCATAATGTAATTAATAGCCATAAATGTTAATTGCGCATTCGCCACGTTGAACAACTATTTGCCAACGCTTAAGCTTGCCAAGTTTGCTCTGTTCTGCTGCCTTTGCCTTTCCCTTTGCCTTCGCCCGGTAGTATTTTTGGCAGCTTTATGCTTGTCAATAAGTTGCACCCCCTCGCCTATTTATAGACACGTGTGCTTCCTCCTCCTCGTCCTCCTCGTCCTCCTCCTCCTCCCCGCTCACCTGCCCCAAATATGCTTGTTTGTATTTGGCTAGGTGAAAAGTGTGGCGTTATGAAAACATTTCCACGGGTTTTCCCATCTACCTTGCCCTTTTCGCATCCTTTGTGTCGTGTGCTTTGTGCCGAAAGTTTTTGTCAGTTAATTAAGCAAAACATTTTTTTTCTCTCTGTGTGTTGACTGAGTTAACTTGCTTTGTAGACCCAAAACCCCATCCAACCCAACTAAAAGCAAGGCAACCCTTCCAAACAAATAATGGTGACATGTGCGGGTGGCTTAGAGTTGTTCTTGTTTTAGCAATTAACTTGGCTTAATTTGTGGGTGGCTTGCTGCAGAAAGTTGCCCAGATAGTTTGGGGCATTTAATCGGTTGGCTTAGTGGTCTAGATATTTAGTTTGAAGCCGACAGCTTTAACTTTCATCTCTTTGCACTGCTAATTGCGTTATCATAACTGAAACGTTAAAAAAGTTAACCCATAACACCAAGTTTTTCCACTTATTACTGAATCCACTCACAAAAACAAACCTATAAGTATTATTATATTAATTAATTAATTCATTTTATATTTCAAGAGAAATTTAGATGCTGATTGGGCAAATTCAACATTTTTCCAAGTATCCATAAGCACCAAAATTTAAAAACAAAATTCACAAAAGATTGCAAAAAATAAGTAGGGAAAAGAAATTGTTGTTGTCAGCCAATATTTGCTCAATATACGCTCACATTTATTTTCAGTTCTATATTATATAAATATATATTATTTATGGTCCGCTCGTATATCGGAGGCGTATATGGCCAAAGCATCAGAGTCAGAATCAACATCAGCTTCGACTGAGTTGAGTTCCCATTCTGGTTATCTATTTTATAAAGTTCGAGTGTAACAAATTTTTGCATATTTTGTCATAAATTTAGTTAAGATTGTCATGCTGCCATTTTATTATCATGCGTCTGCCCATGTTTTGTGTCTTCTCGTCTTATTTATTTATTTTTTCTTTCATTTTTGGGCAAACCCCAAAATAATGTTGAACTATTAAAAGCATGAGCAAATTTGAAATGTATTTTCAATGTTTTTATGGTCAGCAGTAATTTAGAACAGTTTATAAAAATACGCACACATATTGAGATGTCTTCAGTTGAATTGAAAATAATTTGTACTCACCATATAAACAGATGTTTGAGCAAATGGGGCGTGGCAAGGGCAGACCCATAATTCATTTGCTAAAAGCCAAAGATGTTGAAATGCCACGATTAATAAAAGATCCAGTGCTAATGAGCCATATAAGATGTATGTCAGTTCTGGTCTAATTTATACGTCGATAAATATTTAATATATATATAGAAATGAATTTCATCACTATAGTTATTCCTTGAAGCTTTGGCATTTTTATGACACATTTGTTCAAGCTGAACTGCATTTCCCTATTTATGTTGTTGTCGATGAGCTATTTGTCCACTTGTATCTTATCTGTGAATTATTTCGACATTAGATTCTGGTTTGTTCGATGCGGAGCCAGCTTTGACTCTTATCGTTTGGGCACACAAATGCAAACACACAAATATTGATCAACTGGAATCATAGCCATAAATGGGCTAGTTGAGTGCATTTGCCAGAGTATTTGTTTCTGGAGCTTGCACAACAATTGCAGTCACAGTTCTGTTCAAATCAGAACTGTTGCAGAACTGGTGCAGTGGCAGTTGGAAGTGAATGTCACACCTTGGGGACTCTAATCAGCTACTCACTTTATCTTATTATCTTATCTGCTAACGGCGCCTTATCAGCAACAACGGCCAATACGTAAACATCAGTAGTTAAAGCCACAAAGATTGAAACGATGACTCGATGTCGACTCATTTCCTTCACGAATGTATTTCTACACCCTCAGACCAAGCAAAATGCGTAGAAGGGGCATTATGGCCTAATGCAAATGTGTGGAGTAGGCTGAAGAAGTATCTGCATATATATAACTTCTGAACAGAACGAACAACTGACTCGATATAGTCTTGTCTGATATCATTATATATATTTAAACCATAAGTTTGCAGATAAGCCGCTCAACATAAGTTTATTTTATTTAATCGATAACTGCCTTCGTTACGCAATTATCTAAACATTTTTGAAGATTATAAGTTGCAAAGCTGTAGTTGCTTTTTACTTTTATTAAAAATTAAATCATTTTCACAACTGCTTAAATTTGGGTGTGCAGGGTCAGGGTATATCGCAGTCGAGCTCACTCGACCCGGACAATCATACTTGCCCAAATGACGCTTCGGACGTTTCTGCTGGCCTCAAGCCAATAATAGAAATATAAAAATTTGTAAATGCGCATAAACTGGCCTTAATGGCTTACAGCGTTCATCAAACTGCCATCAAAATTAACCAAAAATTAATTGGTATGCTTTTAAAAAATAAATGTTTCATAAACCAATTTCTGGCCATGTCTTCGAACTCTGGACGGCCAGGGAAATCAGTCGCCCACAATTCCCCGATCGGCGTAAATGGCACGTTCCGAAAACATGTTGTTGCCAAGAATGTGGTTCCGACCTGCTTATTAATGCACCGGTTGTTTGGATGGTGTTGGGAGACTCAACACACACACACACACACACACACAACACACACAAACTTTACTAGATATCATTGGTCTCTCGGCTGGTTTCAATTTGAATATATTCCCCATTTTAATTGGGCCAACGTGAGTGCAATTTTTAAACAGACGCACATCCGTTTGCCCAGTAAATTATATTAATTACATTTATTATTGTTTTAACTACTTCTTTTTTTATTTTGTCTGTGCTTACGGCAGCCATTGAGTATTGAACCAACCAACAAAATATAATAGCTAAAATAATGGGTAATTATTATTGCATGTCGCTCAACTTTATGTTTATATTCCAGTTGTTGTTTTGTTTTGTTGTTTTTGTTGTTTTTGTTGTTTTTGTTGTTTTTGTTGTTTTTGTTGTTTTTGATTCGGTTCATTTGCAGCTGGCGACGTGTTTCAGCTGCTGATTTTATATTTTGATTGGGTTGTTAAACTGAATTACAAAAAATATGTATTTTTAACAGACTTTGGATCGCTTCGAGCCTTGTTATTAAACTGATTAGTCTAGCATTTCAAAAATTGTTTTGACTTTGACATGTTTACTGGTGCTTGTTGCATGTTCAGAATTTCTCAAGTTAAAACTAATGGAAGTTGGTAAAACTTACAACTTATAATTGCCCAGAAATATATGCATTAAGTGTGAAGGCTTGAGTTGATTAAATTTAGATCATAAGAAATGCTGTAAATATTTCATTAACATTTATTATCCAATTTGAGTCTAAATTCTATATAATAATAATGGAAGATTACAAAGTAGAATTGGTATTTATGCATAATTCGAATATTATTTTATTCCTAATTATTATTGGTATTTAACACTTGGATTCCCAGAAGACAAATATGCTATTGTCATTTTATTAAGAAACCATCTAAGATATATGCAATAATGTAGATAATATTCATAGGAAATTACAACTGTTCTCAGCTCAAGTTATTTACTTTATTCAAATGAAACTTTTGTGAGTATTTATGCAAAATACGAATATTATCAATATAACTATTACTTGTCTCAAAACCTGTTAAGGTGCTTACATCACTTTTGATCAGCCTCGAGTTTCTGGAGGCATGCAAAATAAATGACATTTTCATGTTTGCTTTAACAGGCAATAGCTAAAACAGAAATTTGCATTTGGCTCTAAGTTTCGTCTGCGATTCGCTTCGCTTTGCATTTCGAATTAATTTTCGTGAATTTATTTCTCATGCATGCGAAACGTGTTTTGCAATGCCAAAAATGAGATAATGCCCCAAGTCAACTCAAGTCTGACTTGGCGTACTTTAAACAAATGACTTCATTTTTTGTTGTGTTTCTTTTCATTATTATTATTTGTTTTTTTTCTTTTTTTTTTCTTTTTTTTGTTTACAACTGTTAGTTGTGTTAAACAGCTAAGCGATTCGGACTTGGCTGTCAAGGTGAGTTGAGTCGTTTGAATTTGAAATTAATTTGAAAATGAGAGAAAAAGATTGAGATAAGAGTTGTGTGGTGGTAGGGGGAGCGGTAGAGAACTTTGCATAATTAATTAATAATTAGTTGTTTCATTGTTGGACAGGTGGCGTCTGTGCTTAATGCCACGCCTCCGGCCACCTGCCCCCCTACCCATTGCCATCGATAACGTCCTCGCCCTCGTCATTAAATATTTAAATGAACTACATTTCCAAACGGTACATTCCCTTACCGCTTTGGTCACACTCGGCGCTCGCATGCATGCAGCAGCGCCCCCTATCGGACGACTATTTGACTTGACTTATTTGCTAAGCATTTGGGATCGACCCAATAATTAGTTGGACTCGAGTACACATTAGATAAGTGTCGGACGGTGCTACAAATGTGTGTTGATATTTCCAATAATGAAATTGATTAAACGTAAATATTCCCTCTCTTTCTCGCTCTCTCTCTCTCTCTCTCTCTCTCTCTCTTTGTCTAACTCTCTGCATCCAAACAGAAGGGTACAAATTATGTACACAACTGGCCACTAGCCGAGTGCAATTCAAAATTTAGTTTTTCAATATTTTTGGGCAGCTGCAATTGAACAGGCACCCAAAATTATTGATTTTCTATGCGAGTTTTGCAGATTTGTTGTTTTGTTTGTCTAACAAACACTGACCGCGCCTTGTTTGTTTGTTTATTTAATGTTTGTTCGACTCGAAATTTATTTGGGTCAAATCAACAGAAGTGTAATCAACGAATAGACGAAAGCGCAGACGAAAGTTAAAGAGTGAAAATCGAAATCGAACAATGAAAATAAAAATTATATTTTGGATTTGTTAGCTGCGTTGTTGTTGTTGTTGTTCTTGCTTAATTTGTTTATCAATTTCTTGTGTTGTTAAATTATGGTCTTTTTGTGAGGCGTTGCTTCACTAAAATTGGGCGTCAAAAACAACAACAAGTTTTGGGTGGGACAGGTTAGTTCAAACGTGCAACTCATCTGGAGATGGGTTCACACAGAGTTGGAGTAGATTCTGCCCAATTATGAAGATACTGTTCATCCATAAATACCAAATTATATATATATATTTAAAGTCCGCCTGGTTCACTAAATAATGTTGCAAACATTTGCGTCTCAACTGCGAACACAACTTTAATCGCTTAACCCCTTAAAATGAAGGCCCTTAAAGGCAAAGAGTTTAATAATCAGATTTAGCTAAAATTATGCATTTTTAGCTTTGATACATTATTATGTTATTAACATTATTATTTTTTTAAATATTTTTATTGTTATTATAAACACATATATATATATATATATATATATACTACTTTTTGCATATTTCTATGTCGACTGGTACAAGTACAGTGGTTGGCAATGGGTTAAGCAGCGTGATTCGTGTCTTATCTCTCATTGGCCTCTAAGTACGCACATACACACAAACACACACACTCACACAGACACACACACACACGTTTGCACAGTTCAGTTGTCTCAGCTGAGCGGAAGCGATGCTCCCAATGAGCTGACGACCCTTCGGGCACTTACAGACAGCTACACACAATCATACAAGCACACGCACACACACATAGTCATACTTATGCATACATGTGTATGCCAATTAAGATCGAGCTGAGCTTTTAAAGCGCCCTCTTAAGGGTTGCAGTTGAACTTAAAGCGGCGCGTCGCCAAGTCAAACGAATAACGGGTCTCTAAGCAAAAGGCAAATGTGCCAAAAGGTTTGCCAACGGTTTGTTGACAAACCCAGCCATACACTGCCAGACGCTGAAACCGTAGAAGCTAAGCCAAAAAGATGATTACGGCGGAGGGGGGCGAGGGGAGCTGCATGGCAGTTGGGGCACGTAGACAAGAGGAGCACATTGTGCTGGCAAAATAAAATGCTAAAATTATTCATTTTGCAAATAAGCAGCGTAAATATTTAATTAACAACTCGACGCGCAAACAGAGAGGGGCTAAATGTGTGTATCACATTTGCGTCGTGGATCTAAGGTTTCCTCAATGTTTACGCACACAAACACACACACGCCCACACACACTCATATCTGAGGGTAATACAATATTTATTTATGTGTCGCAGTTAGTCGGGAGCAGTTCTCAAAGTCACCTACGAGTTGAGGCGACAACAATTTGTTGCCTTGGTTTGAGGGCATTTTTTTAGTTGAAATAGAGACAAGCCAGAGAGACACTCGATAACATTTATCACTTAATCTATTTCACTGGAAAATTATCGTCAATAGTAGCCGAGTATTAGAACAATGTTTACTTTCCAACTATTTTAGCCGTGACTCATATTTCAGTATAAATAAGCTGGTAAAATCAGAGGGGATTAAATTTGGATAAGCTGGCTGTATAAACTGTATATTTTATTAACCACTTGAATAACAAATGAACACAACATGTAAACAAATAATATTTAAAAATAAACTATTACTAATCATATTTTTTCTATGCACTAAATATATATTTAAAAAAAAATGTAAAAAACAAATAGTTAAAGACGGTTGATTACATTTGACGTCCTTACATTTTTCTCAATTTTCTGGCAGTCCAGTATTATTAGAAACATAGTAAAAATGGAAGGTGGTTAGAGTTATACAAATATACTTTGCAGGGCTGGCAAAAAATAAAATAGATCTCCACGTTGTATTTGATATTACCTATCTTAATTAAAAAATTCAATTAAATTCTTAAAACATTTTATTCTGTTACATTTGAAGAAAATCGTAAAAACAATATTTATTTCAGTTAAAATGGTTAATCGAATTTTGCACATAAATTTCGCTTACTACTTTTATGTGGCTAATTAAAATTTGATTCCCTTGCAAAACAAAACTTGGAGTTTGTGAAACATTTTCATTAAGTATTAATCAAACATATTTTGAGTCTATCAACTTCATCTGCTACATTTTGTTGCCTCTTGAGGCAATCAACTACTTATCACCTCAGAATGATTTAAAATTGGCTGACTCAAAGTTGAATTTAATTTGCAGCAAGTTTTCGACCAAATTCAGAGCCTGGCAAACTAAACCTGCGAGGCTCAGGGCCCCATCTACAGGCCTCTGTCTCCTGTTTAGTCTGACTAATTAAATTAGTTTAGTCTGCAGTAGAAATGTGATTTTATTTGTTGCTGTTGCCATTGTTGTTTTCATTGTTGCTTGGCTCTAATTGGAGCTGTGTTATTTTTCGGGCAGCAGCAATAACTTAATAGCTTTAATGGCGGGCCTCCGACCTACGGACTGGTCCTGAGAATTTCATTTCTTGACGGTTACTTTTGGGTCTGAGCAGTTTTGGGGGCAGCAGCTAAAAGCAGCTTAGCTAAAATCGATGCGGCTACTAACTAACAAATACGTAGCAAAAATAAAGCAATTAATATCAAATATGCTTATGCATTTTATAAGCCATCAAAAGCGGCTCAACACGTGCCATGCCAGAGCTGGGTGCCTGGTCCTGTGGATTTTATGTGCAGGTGCTTAAATATTCCATTAAAACCAAGCTAGAAAAGAGCCGAAAAGAGCAAGTTGCCAGTATAGAAGAAAATAAGGTCTTCGAAAAAGGAAACAAGTAATGTGCTTCGTTGGGCTTGCTCATTGTTGCAACGCGGGGCACAAACAGCTCGTAGCTCGTAAAACTCAGCAAATATTATTGCTCAGGCTTTTGGGTAGACGGGTTCTGGGCTATTAAAATGTCATCATTCGGGCAGCCAGTGAACTGTGGCGATAAGTCAAAACACGCAACTTCAAATAATACGCCTCTTTTTATTTGCACTCCGATTCCCTACTTCCTACTTCCCCACGTATTTATTATTTAACACTTAGAATTCAGCCGGATAGCTCGCGGGAGCAGGAACTGAAACAGAGACCTAACCCATAAAATGTTGACCTTTTCTGCACGCACTGGCAGCCTAGACTGGAACTCATCCAGCCATCATCAGTCCAGCAACCCATCAAGTCATCAACCCATCCAACCCACGCAGTCACTTTTTGGGTGGTCTGCGTTCTATTTTTTTATGGGATACTCTATTTTTTTACGAGTCGGCACACCATAGGTTCAAATATTTAAAAGTGTGCTTAATTATGCTGTGAAAAATAAACGAAATTGCAGCACACAATGAAGAATCTCTCGAGACACGCACAGCGACAACTCATAAAGTGCTTTGTGATACTTTTCTTCTTCTTCTCCTTCCCCTTCTGCTCGCTTCTCTCAAGTCATACAAAATGAGTTACATAGCGTGACGAAAGCTTTTCTAGAATTCTAGAATAAAACAATAAATTTGCTGCTTAATTGCAAGGAATAACGGTTTGATTCAATCCGCTAAGCCAGAAAGTGTTGAGTCATTGCTGAAGCATCTTTCTGCTAATCCTTATTTAACGGCACTTCTTTTCCACCAATAACTGCATTAAGTAGTTTTAAGTATTAGTGAAATTTAATAAAAAAAATCATTTTTTTTCTCCATCATTTCTTTCATTAATTATCCATGCAGGATGAAATTATAAAATAAATACACAAAAATTAATAAAATTTAAAGATAGGTTTAAATCCAGATGGCAAAAAATCATAATAAAACATACTTTTTTTTATTATTTAGTTACATTCACCAATATGTACAAACATAACACAAGAAATAAAAAAAACAAAAAAAAAATATGATAACATAAATAATAAATGAAAATTACTTATGTGGAGTATATCAAATAATAATAAATAATTTTGAATGCATTTTATTACAAGTAATCAATATAACTAGAATAAATAAAATAAAATCATTTAGTATTTATGCCTAAAAAATAAAATTCTGTTAGAAATTTTTCTAAAACATTTAATAAATAAAATGAATAAAAAATGACATTTAGTAATATTATTAGCAGAGCTGAAGGTGCTTTAAATTTTAGTTTTACTATTAAATATTAATTGTACTACGATTAAAAATATGGTTTATATTCATAAATATTTTGCACACATCAGCAATCAAACTATAACCGTACTTTCAACTTGCTCTCTTTACAGTTGAATGCCGCAACGCGGCACTTGCAACAGCTGCCAACTTTTGGGGTAAGTAAGATCTAAGCGCTCAACTGTATAAGTGTCCAAATGTCCAAGCGACCAGGTGTCCAGGCGTCCAGTTGTCCAAGTTGCTCTGTTCACGTGTTGTTTAACACGCTCTGGCGGCTGCCCGTTTCCAATTTACCCCACCTAAACTAAGACCAGACCCCATCTCAAACCCAATCCCAAACCCAATGCCTGACTTCATCGTTGTCGCTTGATATTCATGTTCGCTATCATAGACACTCAAATTGAATTACAACAAACATGGGGCTGACAGTCGAATGGCTTTGGATGTTGGCAGCGCAACGAGATGGACCCATAAAATATGCAGTTGCAAGTGCAGCAAGTGCACCGACAGACATTGAAAGAAAATGCTGTCGGCTAAAGTTTAGGCAGCTCAGGTGATGTATCGCCAAACTAGTTTACGCAACATGTGGCATGTGCATTTTGCATGCCACACACATACACACACACAGAGACAGACACACATGCAGCTGCGAACAGACGTGCCACAAAAAAAATTGACATTTTGACATGCGGCGGTACCTCAAGATTTGCCACAGATAAACTACAAATGGTCCGAGCGACCGGTTTCTCTCTCTCCCTGCATGTTGCATGTGGCATGTGTTCGTTTGGGGCCAGCGCAAAGTGTCTTTTAAATACAAATGTTATCTGCTGACCGCCCCGAACCGAGGCAAGCAGAACAAATATCAAACTGTGTACTGCTGGTACGTGCCACGTTTTGTGGCTGCTACAATTTTTAATGGATTGACGGCAGACAGCGAATTCACATTAGAAACCGGGTGGGTCTCCAAAATAAAAAAAAAAACAAAATAGAAAATCTTCCAATGCACACACATGAGCATCATTCACATGCAGTTGCACTCTTCGACTCCCAAGTTGCACCCATTTCCACAAGCCCCCACCAGTCTACCCCCCCCCCCCCCTTGTTCACCACATTCGACTGCCTTTGAATGCCAAATTTCGCTTGGCTACCGCAATTTTCTTCCAATAACTGGTCAGTTGCTAGTTTTCCAGTTGCCAGTTGCCAGTTACCAGTTTTCAGTTTTCAGTTTTCAGTTTGGCTTGTTTAGGCACGTAGTGGCTCAAAGTATCTGTTGGACACTTGAACCTTGCTATCACTTACGCCCCCTCCCCTCAACTCCCCTCCCCATCAGCGTGTCATTGCCTTGGGCGGGGTGTCAATGGGCGTTTGAGTGCGACTCTTTTTATTGCATATATTTATTTTAATTGCATTCGCTGCTCGCATTCGCAGTTGCGCTGAATAAACATGGTCAAGAGTGTTTCCCGACTTGTTTTTGGGCTAATTAGAAAATCGAAAAGTTGTTAAAAAATTCATTCAACATCGCTTTCATATTTGGATTCCATTTTAAAGCAATTTCCAGAAAATTGTTCACTAAGAAATTTTTGTTAAAAAAATTAAACTAATCTAAAAGCATTTAATAAAATTACTGCACTTAAAATTATTTATTTAAGTTTACAATAATTTACCAATTAAATTCATTTTTAAATAATGAAAACCTACAAATAATTGATTGTGGCCAATTTTGTTAATATATCTTAAGATTTAATATTACTAAAATCTTAATAGAGTCAAAACAACATATTTTAAATGACTTTCGCAATTTATAATATAAACATAAATAGCTGTAGATTTCAAAATATCTTTATTTGGTTAAATTCAGAATATTTAATATTATATCGTAAACCTTAATGTTACTTTTATTTAATTCGTAACAAGTCAAATTACATTTTTTTTGTGCATAAATCACATTTTTGCATTGTGCACACTTTGAAATTGATACAATTTGCTTTTTAAGCTATCCTCTGTGAAATTCTGCTTTAAATGTTTCAGTTTTGGGTTCGTGCATTTTTCATGTAAATAACTAAACCTTTTATTTGTTTTTGTTTTTTGGCTAAAAACATTCCTGTGAGTTGGCAAACGGTGTCTAGACGTCTCTGTTGAGAACAGCCAACACACAGCCAGTTACTTCCTGTTGCCTTAAATAAAGACAAAGTGACAAAGACCCACTCAATGGGAAGGTGAGAAGGAGGAGCTCGGTGGGACAGGGCTCATAATTGATATTCATATGCGGATTTTGTGGTCGTGGTTTGGGCTGCATCTGATTAGGACCAAAGGAGCCTAGGAGTAATGGAGTAATGGAGTCTGGTGTCGAGTTACCTGCGCTTATAAATGGACACATAATCAGGCGACAAACGCGTCGGCAGAAGCTGCCACACTCGCATGCATAAATAAATAAATAAATAAATAATCTGCAACAATTAGCATAAGTTGCGCTGACATCTCCACTCGCAGTAAAAGTGTTTGTTGGCATTCAAGCATTGATTATGACTAAATTTGCGGACTTTCTGCCAGCCAGTCTCGGCCAGATGATGATGTCAGCAGCGAGGGCTACCAGTCGATAAACATAAATAGCTGCCGCAAGCATCAGCTCATATTGTGCTCCCCCCCCCCCCCTCTCTTTCCTTTATCAGTTACCAGCATCGTTAAGTGTTTGAGTTTATGGCCAAATGGGCGACAGACGCTTCTAAACTTCGGCTTCGGCTTCGGAGTTCGTATTGTGCGGAGTCGAGTTTAATTAGCGCTCTCCTCACAGCTAAATTGTATTTTTTTCCCAAGTCTCTACACTCAGAAAAAAAACTTCGTGAATTTTAGTAAAGTATTTTTGGTGTTTAAATTATTTCTAAAGACATGAAAAATTTAAAAAAAAACCCTTTTTTTTAAAGAATTATATTTTATAAAAAGAAAATATTTCTAAAAGTTTAATATACAAATGCTTATCAGAAATTAGAGAATATATTTGAGATTTTCTCTCTCGATTATACTTGTTATCCGGATCACACTTTTTGTTCAACAATGCCTACACTCAACAATTAATTCAAATATAATACTACTTTATCTGGAAGCAATTCAATAAACTAAAAATATATTTTTAAAACAAATGATCCTATTTGTATTTTGCTTTCAGTACCAAATCATAATATTAAATATAAATATATCCTATGGAAAACATACTTTACATTCCGCCAACATTGAAGAATGTAAGAATTTCTGATAGGTGAATCAAGCAATTGGGAACACACAACACTCCATTTTTATAAGTATACTTTCTGTATTTTAAGTCGATAATTTTTTTTAGTGTAGCTGACCATGACACTCCACCTAACTACGAGTCTGTGAAGTTGCCGACTTGTTAACTCACTGCCTGACACTCTGCCAACAAGTTTTAATTACCAGCGCGACAAAAAAATATTTATTTCTATATATAATTGTCCCGCTGTTAGTATTTGATAGTCTCTGCTTTTTTAATGACTCTCCACTCTGTGTTTTTTCCCCCTTTTTGTGTATGCAAAATAGATGCATTTTTTAGCGCATTTTATTGCCAGTGATTGTTATCCACACGTCAGTTTTACTTAAAGCGGTTTTTAGTTTTTGGCTTTTACATTGACATTGACTGGGCTCGTGGTAAGGTTACCTTATTGCCCGTCACTCTTCATCCGCAATATGGCCAGTTGACAGATTTTGATTTGTTGCTAATTTGCACAGCATCCCATTTCGCTTTTGATTTTGTTGTTGTTTTGTCTCTTCTCATTTGTTTATAGTATTGAAAACTCGTCTATTTATGACAGGCCGGTGGAATTACGGAAGCTTGACTTCCTTCTCTCTCTCTCTATCTATCTCTTTCTCTCTGTATGTGCCTCTCTCTCTCTCTGTCTCTGGCATATTGGCATGCATTTTGTCAATAAAACCAGCAGCACTTTGTCATCTGATTTTATTTTGATGAAGGTCGTTTCTGTTAGCGCTGTAAAGTGATAAAAATTTTACCAACGACCTTCCTCAAATAAGCCCCAACAGCAGGCAGATACTACTGAAATACACACACACACACACACATGTAATGGATGCCAATAAAAGTTATTTGATTGTTGTTCATTTATGACATGTCTAAATTTAACAAAGCAGCTTTTACATATTTCATGTATTAAATGGGCCATTTTACATTTATTCCTATAGTGGATATAGACTGACTATCTTTATCGCTCTCGGTTCTCTCAGTGGTTCCACCTATCTATGATACAAACACTTGCACAATTCCATCAAAAATTAATTTAATACACATTTTGTTCCTAATTAATTAGATATTTAAAATACACTTTGAATAAGAAAGTAATAATATTATTAACCGTAGCAGAAGCTGCCAATTAAACAAGTAAGCTTAGATACGAATTTAATTTCATGGCACCAATTTAAACTAAAATAAATCAAAAAGACTATTTATTAATTTTTAAAAATTGAGATTTTATTGTTGACTTTAAACTTTGAATATATAAGCTTACTCTTCCACAATTAAATAAATACATTTACCAAACTTTGAAGGTGGATTTCATGAATTGACATTCGATGTTTTTTTTAGAAGAAGTATGTGCCAAACTGGTAGCTTAATCTTGATGAGAATGGCTCCCCCACAGAATTAAAATTCGTTGATAGTGTTGGACACTCTGAAAGTTGAGAATTCTTCGCCTGCAAGCTGTACAAATATATCTTCGTCTTATTTTTCTTTTATGTGTTATTTAAATATGAATCATATCTGTACGTGCGCTGTGAATACTACTTTTGACCCATTTACTCCACAGCCATATACAATTGGTGGCAGCTTCTCAAATCTACAATTTAAACACATAGCTGGAGCATCTTACTCCACCCAGATTGCTGTGTGGCATGCCCCGCAATATGCGATATTCTTTAGCGTTGCTCTCCGTTGCTTATTTACAACATGACATTTCTGATGCCGGAATCGCGGCACTTCCATTCGCTCCAATTGCATTTTATGACAGACCAAACTGACCTACTTAATAGCACTTTCCACATACACACAGTGGCACACACACCCCCACCCCCACCCCCACAGAACGCTTTCGTCGTCGTCCTTTTCAATCGCATTATAAATTTAATGTGTTGACCTTTTTTCTGTTCGGTTCGCTCTCGACCGCAATTTCAATAGATTGGCTCCAGAAATCAGCGCTTAGGCGACTCGCAAACGGGGACTCTTAAAGCCCTCGTAAAATTTAACTAAAATGTCCATAAGTCCTCAATTGCTGCAAGTGGCAAGTGAGCCGAGCTACAAGTGAGCAGTCGTCGTTTGGAATTCTGAATTTCAAGCTGTATCTTTCAGATACTCGGGCGCTTTAAAGCCATGTCAGGGTTGTCGCATTTCACGCTGAATGCACGCACGACCCACACCGCCCCACCCACACCGCTGCGCCCTCGTGTCCGCCAATATCCTGAACCATTTCCTGCTATCTATTTTTTTTGCACCCTGCAACATTCGCATTCTGCTAGAAGGTCACCAATTCTTTTCTGTGTGTTGGCACCCGCTGAAGTCATGGGTTAAAATTTTTGTTTCTTTTTTGTTGTCGTGACAAATCGCAGAGAAGACAAAGCAACAAGAATTAGAAAAAATAGGAAAACAAACAAAACTTTCTAAAGAGTTCTTCGGTGGCTGCTGTTTTTGTTGCTTGGCATTGAATAAAACGTCTTCAACTGGAAGCAAAACACTGTAAATTGTTTTTCTTTGGCACACACAGCTCTCTCTCTCTCTCTCTCACTCCCCCCATGTCATCACATGTCCTGTGTTATTTTCGTTAAATTTTTCAGGGGACTGTCATCTATTGTTTTCCTTATTGTACTTATTTTTGTTTTCTTTTTTAACTTGTCTGGCCATGTGCACTTCAAAGCAGCCAAAGAAAACTTTACTTGTCTCAATGTTGTTTCAGTGCATGGTCTACACTGTATTTTTTCAAGGACTCCTCCTCGATCCGTGCCATGTCTATTCATCTATATTGATATAAACAAAAAAGAGCTCCGAGTCCACGCTTCAATCATTTTTGCTCGCGCAAATACTTTATTGACTGTTATTTTGGTCTTTTTCTTATTTTTCATTCTTGGCAGCTCTGTTTCTTAGTTAAATGTCTCTTTTCTGCTTGCCATTATTTTAAGTTTGAATTCCACTATGGTTATTAAATTAAAAGCACACACTTTAAGTTCTCAATTTTAACTACAAAACTGTTAAGCAGCAGCCAATCGAAAGCGTCATCAATTCGAAAATGTAATTAAAATTTAAAATTCTTTATTAAAAATCTGTTAGACAAATTAAGTTTTGAATATTTTATTATTTATAGAAAAATTGCAGTTATCACAAACGTTGAGTAATTAACACCACCCATATAACTTAAAGATATTAAAAAGTTTCATTGAAAATTCAGTTTATGTAATTTAAATATATTACTAGAAATTCTGATGATTTGGTTTCATTTAGCCTCTTATTGGAACACTTCTTCTCGTTTTTTTATATAAGCCAATTAAAAATATATATTTTGAAATTTTCAGATAAAACACTTGAACATGTTGAGATAGTCAAAATAGATTATGCTTATGCACATCTAATAATAATAAATTCTTCTTACTAAAGCTTCTTATTTTCTGCGCGGCACCATCAAAGCTGTTTTTACTGCCTTTAGCATTGAATAACTAAAAAGGAAAAAACAGCAATGAAAATAAATTAAGTAAATCGATTTTTTTTATGAGGCCAATAAACATTTGGCTGTTAATCTATCAACATATTCATTCTGATAGATTGTCTTAAGCTGAATTGCCGCCAATTTTGAGCGATTCGAATTTTCGCGCATCGCATTGGGTCGTGAATTGCGGCAATTAAAACATTTAGCACGCATTTCTGGTCACACAATAATTTGCCATCACGTTGAATATTTAAAAAGCATTTTTAATGTTTGATTCGATGGATCATGCAAATAATTAAGCCGTCGCGACTCGTAACGTGCATAATTGCCTTAAGTCTTTTTGAGGCGCCTCAAGCCGCGCGAAACTAATCAACAATTCATCGACAACTGCCGGTGGGGCAAGAGGAAATATTATGAAGCAGAGGGAGAAAAACTGTTGGAAAATATTGTACTTTAAAGCCATTTGCCACTAATTTTATTAGTCTTTTGCTTCTTCCCCATTTCCACTGATGTTCTTGGCCCAAATGATTATTGCAAGCAATAAAAAAAACAAACAAAAAAGCGGCAAACTGGGCAGATGTGTGGGTGAGGTAAGGGTGGGGGAGTACAGATGCTAAAATTGCGTAAGGGAAGCAAGTGAAACCATCCTTGAAATCTATTGTCTATCGTCTACAGTCCAAAGTCCAGACAATTGCAATGGCAAAAAGGGAATGAAAAACAAGAGAAAACATTAAATGGGAAAAATGGGAAAATGAGAAAAGCAACAACTGATGCCGCCCTTACATAATTGAAAAACATCAAAACAAACGCACAGACATCAACATGAAAATCAAAACTACGAGTATCTGTTAGATACAAGATACAAAATAGCAGATTCAAGCCAAGTGCAATTTGCAGCTGACTCCTTTCCGACTCCTTTGCTGTCCTTAAATTGGCCTCTAAAATGTTATTGCGGCCAGGGGATGGTGTCAGTTACTGCCTATATTAATTAGTGCAACATTATTTGTTGTTGCTGCAAATGAAAAGTAAATATGCAAAGCAATTGAAAATAAACATTCGTGCAACTCAACTCAACGCAGGGTGAAAAAAAACAATTTCTGCAACATTCAGCAAACTTCGCAAAAGATCAATAATCATACCTGCAGTACACATTTTATGCACAAATATTCATTGGGAAATGTACTTGTAAGCATGGCACATGCCACTTTGCCACAAGTTGCAAGCAATTCTATGGATATTTAGCTACTTTTTCAAGTGCCGATCTTGAAGTCACTGCAAATGCCCTCCAACATCGAAGATTTCGAGAACATTTTATTGATAATTATCGAATTTGATAGGGTTTTCTTAGAATTGTAATGGCAAAATTTAATTATAAACATTAATTTATTTATTTATTTAATATGAACTTAAAACTTAACTTAATTAGCATGCATTTATATTTTAAGTAAAACAGTTTTGAATAATATGCTACTTGACTACAATAATCATCATTACCTTAATTAAAAATAGATTAAATTGAAAATTAAATTGAAATACATTTTTCATTTTTGTTAATTATAAGTTTACGCTTTTTTTTATTTTATTTTATTTATTGTCATATTTGTTTTTTTAAAGTTTTAAAACTTTGTTTTTTAAATTTTTTTTATTTTTTAAAACATCTAGAAATAAATAAATAAATATACATAAGAAACAACATTAAATAAATTAATAAAGTAATAAACACACCTTTTATTGAATCACTTTTTATTGTAAGTAGTTTGATTATTTATTATTAGATTCGTTTTATATTTTTCGCTTATAAATGTTGTTTAATTTTTCATTCTAATGCTATATTCATTAATTCATAACAAACTTTAATTTTAAGCTAGATTTTTTTAAACTTTAAAAATATTACTTCAACAATTTTTCGACTGTTTTAGTAAAAATGTAAATAATAAATAATATATTGATACATATAATTATGTAAATCAAATGTTAATGCAATTGAAACGAAGACTTTAAAAAAGAAATTTCGTCCTTTACTACCTCTCGTCTTGTCTTTTTTCGGGGACGTGGCGAGAGAGAGAGAGACAGATAATTTGAATAAATCGCGCTGCAAATGTTGGTTGCTTGTTGCTGTTGCCATTTTATAGTCATTAGCGGTACATTAAAATAATGAAAAGCTTTCACATTAATGCAATGCAAAATCCGCTGCTTGTCAAATGCCACAAACAACAACTGAAAAAGTAAATGCCGAAAAATGTGAAATTTATGTGTGTGTTTCCACAAAGAAGCTGCAGTCTGCAGCAACCCACTAAAACTCACACAAATGGAGAGTGGACTGTTGCCACAACTGCCCCAGATACTGCTGCTGCTGCTGCTGCAGATACACGTTGGTTTGCAAGGGCCATAAACAAGGACACGCACGCAATTAATTGCAGAATTATTACAAATTTCATTACATGCTAAAATATGCAAATTGTTTGACGTCGGCAACGCTGAATTCCCAAAAGATCCCCTCCCCCGTACACTCCTTCACCACATGCAACGCCCAGTAACTTGTTTTCTCTGCTAGGAGTCAGCGCAGTCCATGCAATTAAATGCATTTGCATACATAATAAATAAATAATGCAGCAGCAGCAACAGCAGCGGCTACATTTCGCAGAAATTCTGATGTGCAACACCAAAAAAAACACTACTTCTGCAATGCCTTTCAATTATCATTTTAATGTGTTTATGAAAATTAGAAATGCATGTGAAAATTGCTTGCTAAACGCGGAGAGTGGAGAGTGGAGATTGACGAGTGTAGAGAGAAAGAGAGATGTTTGAGGAACAGCTGCATTAAAGGACATAATGAATGGCAAAAACACAGCTGCTCAGCCCATTTGGAACTGCGATGGGCTGTTCGGTGGGGGTTGGTTGGTTTACAGTTGCTGTTGCAGTTTTCGTGCACTAAAATCTACCATTCTCCAAGAGTAGCAAAAATCCATTACATCAAAAATGTTGCTACGCCGATGTTGTTGTTAGCTGTCTGCTGACTGGTATTGTTATTGTTGTTGTTATTGTGCCTGTTTGCAGTTTAGTTGTTGCTGTTATTGTAGCATAAATATTGCATGTCTACAAAATATTTGGGTTAACATTTTGCGCGCATACACACATATAAATACGAATGCCTGCATATAAAAATGTATTATTTGCATGATTGCACTCAGAAAAGGGAGTGGATTGACAGAGATGGGGAGAGAGGAAGAGAAGCATAGGCTGCTGCTGCCAGTTAAGTGTCAGTTGAGTGGCGTCGTGCATGCTGCCAGCGGCGACGTCGACTGCAATCGAATTGTTTGTGTAATTGTTTCTCTTATTTTGTTTGCCTCCTTTTTGCCGATTGTTTGGCAGCAACAAAAACACAAATAACGACAGCAAACGCACCTTGCGGTTTCTGTCGTTGCTCTCACTCGCTCTCCCACATAGACTGTTATGTTGCAAAAGAGGAGGAGGCCAGAGAGGCGAGTTATTTTGAAATTTTTTTTGTCGTTTTATGCTTTATATGCGTTATGAGTGAATGGTTTAGAAATCGTTTTGGGACTGCGGCACTTTGTTGGCAGTTGTTTGATAGTTTTATGTAATAGGTCTCCAAAGAGATGTTATCAACAATGTTGACGTGTTGACAGCTTTTGAGTGCTGTACAAGTGCAACAATTGAGAATGTATGCACACTTCTAAGCACACACACATACATACATATGTCTGCATCCATTTGAACATTTTAGCACTCAAGCAGACGCAAAATTGCAAGCTAAATAAAGCTTTGCTCGTATAAATACAGTTACATCACTTCGATATTGTTATTTACGAATCAAAAACAAATCATTTTAAATTTCTACAAATGTTTAATATGTGTGTATATATTTTTGTATTTTCAATATATAATAATCGTTAAGTAGTACTGCCTTTGGAATTTTCTTCAATATATATATTGTCAATTGCAAACAAATTTGCGAAATATATAACTTAACGCAATTTATAGGAATCGTTTATTTATTAATAAATTTTTAATAATTTTATGTACACATTTGAAAAGTGGTGCTATTATTTTTTCGTTTATTTTCCAAATTTTGTATACATTTTTTTAATATTTTGAAAGCGTGAATAGTATTTTTTTTACCATTTTTTGCTTACACTTCTGAAAATATATTCGTTCGCTGACAATAAATCGAAGCGGAAGCTACACAAAAAAAAAATTGCATTTGTCTTTGAGCTTTGCCGCTGTGAAAATTTTAGACAAAAATTATAACCGTTCATAAACATAGCTTTAGCCAGTGACAAGGCATAATAAAAAGCACACAAATGCGCCGTTACCATGTGCCATAAACTTATGCAAAGATTACTTTTGCTGTGGTGCTATTTATAGATACACATGCATTCACACACACTTTTAAATTCTTAACGTAAATGTGAATATTCAATTACTTATACTTTTGTATTTCAATTCTTATCTTCTTTTTTGTTGTTATAAGGCGATAGTTTGGCAAACAGCGTTCAATATCCTCGATAGTATAGTGGTTAGTATCCCCGCCTGTCACGCGGGAGACCGGGGTTCAATTCCCCGTCGGGGAGAGACGAGAAATTTTTTTTTATATATAAATTAAATTTTTCTTTTTAAACAAAATTTGAAGCAATTCAATAGTCAATATAGTTTCGTGCCTGCCTATAGTCATAAATCGTTGGCAAGTCACACACACAAGGCCGCAAAAGAGGCACACCCACCCGACACACACACGACGAGAGGAAAGTGTGTTTCTAAAAAAAGAGATAAAAAAATCGGGCACACGAGCTAAGCGAAATCTGCGCAAAACCGCAAAACAATAGTCGAAAATAGTTTGGAAAATCTATGCCAGTGGTTTTGTTGCCCCTTCCCCGCTGCCACTTCTGAACATGCGGACCTGTGCGCAGCGGACCACAAAAATCACGTTATTTCAATTTAAATGCCAAACAATCGCCGCTCCATCAATGGGACCAGCTCTCTTGTTATCGCTTATCTCTGAAAGTGGGTCTTCTTTTTTTTTTTTTTTTTGTTTGCATTTCTGACATACTGGGGGAAAATGGGCGTAACTGTCGAACTTTCGGTATACGCCCACGTGCAAAAATGGAAATAATCCCCAAGTCGAATGCGTAATTCGCCAATTTATCACTAGCACCACAAATGAAAGCGAGTGTGGGTTGACTTCTTGTGGATAGAGAGGGGAGTTTAGCGTGGGAGGGGGATCACTCTTATTTTCACTCTCGTTGCGGCACGTTTGGACGCCTCTTCAGTTCCATTATCGAATGCGTAGACTAATGAAGAATTATGTTCATAATTTCCAAATTTATCGCCGAGGCCCTGTCAACTTGCACTGTGTTCATCATGGAGCTGTTGATGATGCTGGCTGTCTAACACTTAAGTGTGTCAAAATGTTGTCGCTGTGGCAGAGTCACACACAAATTGCTGTGGCATGCAGGCGGCAGCCCCACCGCCCCTGCCACAAACCAACAACGTGTTAGTTACACAGCGAGACAGATGTGGGAGAGGGAAATGTACACACTTCGAAATATGTATATTATTTATATTTATGATGCCTCCTCCAGACAGCCCAGTGAACTCATCCCAACTCAACTCAATTCGAAGTCAACTCAAAGCAGCTCATCTCGGTTCTTCGGTTCACAGTTCAAAAAAGTCATTTCAAGTTTCTTGTTTCAACAAATTTTGGAGTGAAAGTTGTTCAAATTTCTTCTACGCCTGTTTCTCTGTCTGCGCCTCTGTCTGTCTCTTTCTCTGTCTCAGTGTCTGTCTCAGTGTCAGTCAGCTATTAATTTTCACTTAGTTCAAGTTCTCGTTTAGTATTATATTACATTGTCAATACTTTGCTTCCTTTAAATCGAACGCAGATGACAAACCGTTTTCCCGTTGCAGCATTTTTTGTCATTATATTTTTAATTGGAAATATTTTTAGATTTTTTAGTTTAGTGCTTAGCTTCAGCGATTTCATAGTAGTTTTTAAGTGCTTGTGGGAAATTTATGTAGAAGCATATTAAATTTATACGTCTGCTCTTCATTACAGATTATACGTCGAGTGGATCCATATATACACATGAATATATATATATGTATATATATATAGACAGTCTCAAACATTTTTTGGGTAAGTTTCTGAACATTTTAAATAGTGTGAGGTCAAGTTTATATAGCAATGTGACAATGATGTATTCAACCCTGGCAAAAAAATGTAAATATTTTGATAAACCTTACAGCTAATGATTTCGAATGCATATTTAATTACTTCTCAAATTTAACATGTATTAATAAGTGTACAATGATAATTTAATTATAATTGCTGATGGGACTTTGGTTAACGATGTGATTCAAAATTTAAAAATAGCTAAGCAAATCAGCAACAAATTTCACTCCAAAAGTCTAACTTTGCATAACTCAACCTGCTCGTAGAATATTATTTCAGATTACATTTCTAAGGCCAACCTATGACTAATCCTTAATTATGGTCACTCATTCCAAGGTCGTCCATATCATTTATTATTATTAACATTTTTTATTTATATTTGGCAGTAAGACAGGTTTCACATTTAATAAAATTCGTCGTGGGTAAAGGCTAAGTACAAAGATAATTTATGGCAAAGAAAAAGTTGAATTTATTTTTAAGCTGAGCTCAGACACTTAAATGCCAGGCATAAATTTCGAAAATAGAAATAACGTAATAATAACGCAAAAATAACTGATTTTTGTTTCGAAAACAATTTCCATTATGCACAAAATGTTGAGCTCAATTAGGCATAATTTGAAATTCCCCAAACAGCTGAAAGACATTGCGAGATTCACTTGAATTTGGCTGCGCCTGCAAATCGAATCTTTCTGACTGCAATGTCTGAGATACATTTATTTGCATGCAACGGAGAGCGTTGCAACAACATGTGGCAGCACCCAGATCCGCTGTACAAAAATGCCAGCGAAATTTGAGGCCTTTATTTTTTTTTAGCTGACAACCATTGTGGGAGGGACCACGCCCACCTTTCCCCACATGCCGCCTCCGAGTCGACGCCTGTTTGTTATTTACCGACAACCTTATGGCCACATGTCGGGGTCCTCAACGAAAAATTGTCATCATAAACAACACAGCGCATAAAAAACCAAAAACAAAAAATGCCAAAAAATATTGCTTACATTTCTGCCTTTTTTTTGTTGTTTTTCTTTTTTGCTTATTTTCTGTGCTGTTTGTTGTTATTCTCGATTCTCGATTTTGTTGTTGTTGTTGGGGAGCATGTGTGAAAAATAAGCAGCCGCTTGACTGTTGAGAGTTGAGTTCAGTTTGCCACAGTCTGTATAATGCGGGAGGCGTGGCAGCAGCTCGGAAAAGCGCCGCGGCGTCTATTTAATGAAGTGCCATCCCAGGCAATTCCTATACCCCTGCCACTCCTCCGCCCCCCCCCCCCCACACACACACACAGGCCTGGGGCCTTTGTCAATTGTTGCGTTTTCCGTTTGCCACATGATGGCAGTGTGAATTTTCACATGAGTCTGTTGCAAGACGAAATTGAAGTTTGGATTGCACAAAAAGAGCCGCTGTTGAGTTGTTTATCTTTTGGCCAAAGCTCTTAGCCACAGACAAGATGAGTTGGCTAAAATGAATTTGGCACATGAATAAATACACATTAAATTATTGCATAATCAAATTTGAATTTAGCGCACATTTTTGTATTGCTTCGATTTAATTTGGCTCCTTGAAGCGATTCTAGTTTTAATTCAAGTTTGACTCTGTATCAGCTGTATCAATATCATGTTTCTGTTTCTCCGATGTTTCGAGTTTTTCGAGTGTTCACACACTCGGCATACACGCACACACGCACACACGCACACCACCATTGAAATATACACAGAGATTTGGTAAAGCCTTGACAGGCAATTTGTTTAGCACGCAAATATTTGTTTTAATAATTTTTGTTGAAATTCCCGACATGTAATTGTCATTTTGCCAGACAAACAATAGGCTCAACTCGCCGAACTTAAGGCCAGCTAAGACCAGCTCAATACCCCACCCAGACCCCCCCAAGTTCCCTCCACTCCCCTCTTTGGCCATCGAGTGTTAAGCTCTCCATTGTTTGCCTCTGCCACTTGGGGCAAGAAATGCGCAACGGCCGCATAAATAACATGAAATTAGCAGGCAAATATGTCAAGTCGCAGTAAAGTGGGCAAAAATACAACTCGAGAATAAATCGAGAAAACTTGTTTCTTTTTCTCTCTCGAGTTGCCATCTAGAAACACCTGCGACAAGTTGTCTGTTGTTTGTTATTTGTTGCTTTATTTTTGGTTCAAGTACTAAATCACCTGGCTGGTAAAAGTTTATTTTTATCTAATTTGAATTTATGCGCGTAGATCTCTAGCGCTAGATCAGAAACTCAAACTGAGAAACTGGTTTCCACTCGTGATTTATGCCACACAGGTAAGAACTCGCCGCCAGATTGCCACCAAGGATATGGCAAATATGTTGCAGCTTATTGAAAATTATAAATGTATATATATATATATATATATATATATATATACATATATATATCTGCCAAATGCAGATAGCCTGAGTTGTGTCAATCTACTAAGTCCAAGTTCGTCTCATTAGCCCAAAAGGTAGCAACAGGTGCGACTCGGGGTTACGCTTCAGATTATAATACTGAGTGGCACTTGCTGAGATGTTTATTGGATTTCATCATCATCATCATAATCTTTCTCTTCTTCGAGTTCATCGCTTTTCAGCTATTTGCATTGGTTTTCACATCAGCTTACAAATGTGTTGAAAGGCGAAGATTGAAGAAAAAGCCAAAAAAGGTGATAGCCAACGTTTGAATTGTGGCTTATGACGAGGGGATTAACGTAGGTGAAACTCATTTAGAAATTGCTTGAATCGAGACGAGAAAGATCAATGAAATGGCTTAAGTTTGCGTTGCAGACAGCAACATTGAAATTCAAAAATTATGTCGTTAATTTAATAGTTCATCTATTATTTAATATTCACTAAGTTCAGTATACTATTAAAAAAATGGAAAATCAATGTTACTTACTTAATTATATAAAAAGTGAATATTTAAAATTAAAATTAAAATAGGACAACAATAAAATATTAATTAATCGGTACATTTGAAATAGTCAAATAATTATTGCACGGATTGTTGAGATACGGTTAAAACTCAACCAGATCAAACCAAAAACAAGGATTCAAAAATGATGTTTCCTCTAATAAAATGTATAAAATTTAAGATTTTTTAATATAATTTTTTTTTTTATTAATAATAAAAAATTAATTCAGATATTATTGCCCTTCTGAAATACATACATGACCGAAATAGGGCCAAATTATTCGTACTTAAATAAAAAATACAATTTTAATAACAAAAAGAAATAATTTTTTTAGTAAAAAGTGGATTGGTTTTTAATTAAAAAACATTTTATTAAGATTAATACTTTTTTAGGCTCAAAGAAACTCCCCCAATTTCCCGAATCATTTGATCCATTATTTACCAACGTCTACACATCAGACTCGCACTTATTCATTCAACCAATCCACTGATTTTGAGGAAGCTCTGCGGCAACAACAACAACAAGATCAGCAGCGGCAACAAGAGAAACTCGTACAATTCTACAACAACTACAACATACAACATACAACATAATAATCAACAGTGAGTGAAGTAATTGGAGCTCCAGCAGCGCCGAGCTTGTAAAATTCAGCAAAAATTCAGTCGGCAGACCTGTGTGTGGGTCTGTGGGCTCTTCTGTATTGCGGCAGCTGTGTGCCGAGTTTAAATCTCGAATAAAAAAGAGATTCATCTTCATAAAACGAACAAAAAAAATAAGAGAAAAAAAATGGCAGCGGCTGTCGATGCAGTCAGAGACCCACACTGAGAGATAGTTTTCTTGCGATAATCACACCAATCCAAAAAGCCTCCGTTGTCTCAGTTGCCTCCTTTCCCCCTCGAGTAAACACACACACACACACACACTCCTCTCACAACTCACGTAACGTCATAAACACTTGAAAAACTGTTCAAATTTGATGTACCACTTACAAGTCGAGCGGCGGCTGACTTCAGTTCTGCCTTTAATACACTTACCTTACCAAGGCTTATATTAAATTTGAAAGAAGCCAATGCGGAGTTGGAATCATACCTATACACCATATCATATTGAAACAACCGATCGATTGATAATTTATATATAATATTTATTATTATTTTCTACTTGCAATATGCCCAACATTTCTCAAATTCACAATTCCATTTGTTAACGGCTGATCGGCTTAATATTATTTGTCTCTAATAATACAATAAATTACTCAAATAATTAAATAAAGAAAAAAACAATTTAAAATGGATTGATTATATTTGAATAAATACATTAGTCTGGTTATTTAAAGAGCATGCATCTGATATGAATAGAATTTATAATTTTTATCAAAGAGCATCGAATCTTCTGCTTGCCGAGGAAAGTTCAATTTTCTGTGTTTTTTATTTTATTGGCAGCAATGGTTTGGTTTTGAGGCGGCTTCTTTTGGCTTCGATATCTTGGCCCCTCATACAGCAATTGCTTTGGCTCTGTTGTGATTCGGCTCGAAAATTACTTTAATGTGTTGTTGCACAGATTTTGGTTTTATTCAGTTCTTTTTTGTTGTTTTTGTTGTTTTTTGTTTGACGATAGAGGCGTGAACCTGTTGAAACTCGTAGCGAGAGACTTGCTAAGACTTTCTTGTTGTGGTCCAGCATCCGTTCTGACCAACTACAGGCCCATCGGCTATTTGGCTGTGTGTGTTTTTGGAGCTGGCTGGCCAACGCGCACTTTGATTGTTTTCTTAGCCCACATCAGCAATCAGCCATCAACCCATTGAAACAACATAGAACCTGTCGATTTACTTTTGGATGCCTACTTTGATTTTATTATTATGTATTCCATCTCATTTCTTCTATTTTTTCTATTTTGGCTGGCAGCTCGTCGACCTTAATCACATTTGAAAGTTATGAACAATATAGTTTAGCCTGTCATTTCTGCGATTTGTTAATTGCTGGTTTCTGCCAGAGAGCAGAGGCTGCTTTCTGGATTTCTGGCCGGCTTTCTCAATTTCTCTGGCTGCAGCGAAGAAGCACTTGGGATTTGTATTTGTATTTTATTTGCTGTACGGCTCTGAGCTTCTTGGCTAATAGCCATATTAACCTATGGCCCCATGCTGTCAGCTGTCTGCTCTTGGCTGATGGCTGAGGGCTGATGGTGTTGATAATAATGAAGATGGCTGCGTGCTCGATTTGTAAGTGCTTCTCTTTTGCAAGATTGGAGACGACTTCAACTGCTCGAAATTCTGGCCAAGTGAAAGTAATTAGTTGGCGATGCCTCCGGGTGAAAGCTGAACCTTTAATTGTTTTTATTTTTTCTCTGGCTACCCTATAATCAATCAACGCTCAGCATTCGTCTGACTTTTGTCGAGGGGCCACCTGGGGTTTTTCCTCTTCTTGTTTTACTTCTGGGTGTGTCTTGTTGGGGTGGAATTGGGTATTTGGACGCTCTGCAGCGAAAGTTATTTGCAATTGATTCTAGGGATTATCGAACCAAGATCAATTTATAAGATTGCTTACTCATTTCCGACACTACTGCTCAATAATTATCTATTCAAAATTGCTGATGAGAGATAACAGATAATCTACTGCAAAAGATGTTTATAATTTATGGCCAATCACAAATTATCGTCTTGATGAAATGCATTTAAGTCTGACGCTACGACCAAATTGCTTGACTGCCCCTTAGCTCTGATCCAGATTTCAAAGATGCCACCCAGTGAGACTTTCAGCAATTTGTCTCCCATCGTCCGAGCTCTCACGCTACAATGTTCCGTTCCGATGTATGCATATATATACTACACATATATACATATACTCTACCAAATAACAATCCTGGTACACCTTGTGCCTTGTCCCCAAAACGAGAGCCATCCCCCTGCACAGCATTCCGATGCGTTTCGCCGTAAACTGTGCCAGATCGTTCTAACTAACCAGGCAGCGAACCATCAAAAATATATATATATAAATATTGCAACTGATCTGGATCAGCAGCTCACATATCCCGAAAAGAGAGAGCCAGAAAGGAGGAGAGGGAAAGGGGAAGGGGATGTGGAAGCAGCAGAGCTGGGGCCAATAAATGAACATCAAGCAGCGCTGATTGTCATAATTAAGGATGCTATGTGCTGGCATCCCAGAGAACCTGAGACAACGTGGACTGATGTGTTGCACTCGAGGCACTTGCAAGATAACCGTAAGAACAAGTTTCGAGAAAAAGCAAAAAGAGACGAAGACAAAGCTTCCGGTGCAGGCTGTGCTGGTTTTTGTTCTGCTTGCCTCAGCAGCAGATTCCAGATCAGCCGCAACATCTCATAATTGCAGCTAAGCTAAATTATATACCACGGAGCAGCAGCCGAGATCTCAACGGATCTCAGCGCATACATAGCATAACGCATGTGTCATCCTCAAAGGGCAAGGGGGCAGCAGGCAGCAGGCAGCACTGGGCAGGGGGTAGGAGGTAGGAGGTAGGGGGTAGGGGACAACACTTCACTCCACTCTGAGCCCCCTTCGGCTGTGGCTCTGCGAGTGTGTAAATATGCCAGCGGTGGAGAGATCCACACTGCGATCCACACAACAATTACTCGACTCTCTTGCGGCTGTGATTGTGGTTGCGAATGTGGTGCGGCAAGCTGTGGTCTGCACTCGAGACAAATGTATATCATTCATCAAATTAAAAGTTCAACAACGTTGCAGTTGCCTGTCAGTTGCCGTGAGGCAGCCTTTGAGCACAGGTAGCTCAAACAACTTATGAGATAATAAAAAGCAAATTATTGAAAAAAATTGTACATCAAATTATGAATTACTATCGATCTTAAAGCATAATTGATGGATATAACATTGATATTAAACTTTTAACATTTATATTAATTATCAATAAGCGATTTAATCAAAAAGTGTCTCGTTCGTAAAAACAAGTTGAACATTACTAATAAATATAAAATTTGTACAGAATGCTGATTTATTATTATTATATAATTTAAAAGTTTGTCTAATTGGTAACTCCAATATCAATGCAATTTAGTTATGAAGAAATCGTTTAAAAATATTAAGCCGATACAAAAATATACAAAAAGAAAAAATTAATAATAGTACTTATACTTCTTAAAATAAAATACAAAAATTATTATCATAATTATCTAATATTTATTATTTATTAAATTATATATTCTATACGATATATATATGTATATATTTATATTTTTATTGCAATTAGTCTGACAAAAAAGAATTGATTATTTTATGCTACTAAAATTAATTAAATAATCATTTTTTTCCTATTAGTTTACATTTTATTTGAATAGCTTTAAGGCTCTTTTTTAATATATTTATTTCTCTTGTGCCTTTGGTGAGACTATACACAAACCGCTTTACTTAAGGCTGCCAGTTCCTTTGAGGCGACCCTCGCATAGTAAGACTGCCGCTAGACAGAAGACAGAAGACAATGTGACTGACTGACAGAACAACTGTTGCCGTTGCCGTTGCAGTTGTTGCTGTTGTTGTTGCTGTTGCTGTTGTTGTTGATGTTGCTGGCACTGCTCTATTTTATAGCCGGTCTTTAGTTGGGGGTCTGGGCCTGCCAATCATTGGCTTGGTCGTCTGAAGTCTGCTGCTGTTGCTCATCTTTGGACACCATTCACTCAGACATCAAGTGAAGTGGCTCCGCTGGCTCCTCTCGCTCCTCTCACTGCCAGTACTCACTCATCCGCCACTTGTTGGCATTGCGAGTCAGGAGCAGACCCAGCACAACCCCAGCTGCAGACCTTGGGCCATTGCTTATTAAGAGAGCTTTTCAACTTGAACGGTTTCCTGGGCCACTTTAATATAATCTATACAGACATACGTATATATACATAAAATGCTGAACAAGTGACCGCAAGTCCAACTTTTACCCTTTGGCCCCATCCCCCCCTATTCAAGATGATTTGTTGCTGCATGTATTTTAAAATAGCACTTATGAGCTTAGACGGCTTAAGAAATTTTATTGGTTATTAGTTTGTTGCCACAATTTATGTCCATTTGGCCGGGCATTTCCGGTCGATCCCAAAGTTGTGCCATCGTTTGGCTAAGACTTGAGAAATCAAAGCATCTAATGAGCTTAGCACGTGTTGGTCATCCATTTCTTGCCCCGTCCCTCGACCACTCCAAGATCGTTGCAGCTTGTGTCCAGTGTCCAGCTGCTCAGTTCGCATGTTGTTTTGGTTGTGACTTTAAAGTTTAATTGCTTTTGGGTTCTGTTTACTAACATGGCTGTGTGTTTTTGTGGTTTTGTATTTATGATACCAATAGTCGAATGTGCAAGAGGTGCCATGGGACAAGGGTTTTGCATTTGTGTCCAGTTTATATTTCAAGTTACGGCCTTAACTTGAAATAGTTTTCGATAGCAGCAAAAGTAGTTTATAGCTAATTTGAAATATTTGCCGAGGTTCATTCACTTTTAAAGGTGATAAATCGCTGCAAACCTAAATGATATTTATAAATACGTATAAACTTTCATGAATTGGTTTGCTTTATTTTAACGGTGTTCAATTTCTAATTAAATATTTGAGTTATTGCCCACTTTTTCAGCATATTCGCATTTGAAATGAAATGAATTTCCTGCAATGCCAAAACAATAAAACAACTTTTGTCAGTGGAATTTCCACAACATTTAGCTGCAAAACTTTTTCAAACTCTCAACAATTTACATTAGCAAATGCAACCGAGCTGACCACAAAAAGCTGTTCAGAGATTTGGTTTTGTTTTTATTTTTTATTTTTTTAGTTTTGTTGTGTCTGCCTCGTTCTACTTATTTCCCTTCTAATAATTTGCACTTCTCTGTTGGCTAAACTTCTGACCCAGGATTCAGTTACTGCCAGAGAGAATTCCCTTTCATTAACAAATTCTCGATTGGGGGTCGCAAGTCGAAAATTGGCAGTCGAAAGCTGTTGGTAGTAGAAGAATGGAGTCACTTTTGGCCAGCAGAGCAGGGGGAGGTGAAATGGCTTGGATTAAATTACGTGCGCTGCAAAATAGTTCAATTGCAACGGCACCAAAAGAAAGCCACAAACAGGCATCCAACGTATCCAAAAGATACGTTGAAATATTGCAAAACTGCTGAGATACTACCTCGGTGCAACAACGGAGAGAAGCGAGTTGAGGCAACAAGGAATAAATAAAAAAAAGCCAAACGGATATAGGAACAACAAGAACAACAAGAACAATAGCTCGATGGACTTTTTATTTACATTGGATAGTACAGTGAATACATCTGCGAGAGCACAAATACTGGTGCAGTATGTGGCAGGAAAAGCACACACTGGAAATATTTCCCGTAGCGCTTTCGGCTTTTTGGCTTGACACTCCACATAAGTTATTATTTGCACTGCCAATGAGCAGGAGGTGAGCTGAACCTGGGATCCAGCGGGGAGGACAGGATGTATTGCTCCAGTTTGTTAGTCAATTGTGCTGAGGCCCCTTGCCAAGTTTTGTTTGTTGTACTTGTTATTATTGTTGTTGTTGTTGTTGTCTTGACTGTGTCTGTGTCTGTGCCTCTGACTCTGACTCTCTTTATTTGTATGTGTGTGTGTATCTGTATCTGTATCTGATATTGTCGTCCGGCCTTCAATACAACTTTCATGGGCCACCGCTTTAATTTAAGCAGGTTGTTCAATTAGTTTCGCAAACAATAAGACTAAATTCTGTACTTACCGTTTGCATTATTTAATACAGATCGTATTAAAAACTTTCCTTTACGCTTATAATAAATTTATTTTAATTAAATCTCAACCAAATCTTAATTAATCTTCAACACTTATTAAATTCACTTGATGAAAGCATAAAATCTGTCAATTTCACGAAGTATTTTTTCCCAGAACGCCTTAAACCCATTGCAAGTTGAGTTGAGTTTTGTTTATGTAACGATTTCCATTCATTTTTTCAAATTATTCCCTTTACCACTCTGCACTCGTTTGGGGGAATTCCTCGGTTCTTCCATACTTCCAGTTGCACTTTTTTTGCTAGTAGAAGATGGGTTTTGTTTGGCACTCCTCTGTTGGTAAATAATGGTTAGTTTTTGATTTTGAACAATAATTCAATGGCACAGCAGATCAGCAAACTGAGGGGAAAAGCATCTGGGAGCTGTTGACAGAGCATTGAGGGGCAAGCAGTCAATTTGGTGGCGCTGTGCTGACCATGTTTGGGTGGCCCCAAACTCGAAACGATGAGACGCCTCCTCCAGTGACTATCTGGTGGCACTGGAAAGCCGCACGCGTTTCTATTGTTGCCGTTGTTGTTGTTGTTGTTGTTGTTGCTGGTATTGGCCATAAAAAGCAAGACAAGTTCGAGAGCGACGCGTTGCCAGGCTGTTGTCGTCTTGGCCTGGCCTGTCAGTTGAAGCTGTTAGATACAATTACAGTTAGCTTGCTGAAGATACAGAAATACCAAGTCTAACACTGACACTGACACTGACACTGGGACTGAGACTGAGACTGAGATACAGTATTGTAACCATGGCTACAAACGTAGTGTCGAGTTTGGCGGCATTCTCAATGCCTTTTGATGTCTTGTCGCCCCTCAGGCTTCTGCTTCACAGTCATGTGCGGTCTCCATCTGCAGCTTCTATGCTGTTTGTGTGTATCTGATACAAATGCCTGTAAGCCGAGGCACTGCTCAAGTTGAGGCCAGATTTTATTGTTTCAAATGTAAACTTTCTGCTTTGATTTGCTTATCGTGCATAGCCCGTATCTCTTACCACATCTGCCTAGCTCAGATTGTGCAACTGGAGATACGCTGACTCAGTTGGCCAGTTGCCAGTTGCCAGTTGCCGACTGTTAGTTGCCCCTTGGCGTCGCATCGCACAATTTGCTACACATTCAGATACCTGAAGCGTGTGAATCATCAGACACGTCTCCTTATATATATATATATATATATATGTATATATGAATATAAATATTATCATACCTGCGCATTAAGCTGCGACAAGTGTTTTCGGTCTGTAGAAAATTGCATAATTGCCATGCTCCGTGGTCAGACCATATAATCGCTCAATGATTCATCGGAGTAAGCAACTTCAAGTTTTCAACTGATTTGACCTCAGAGATATGCGGATTGTGGCACAAACTTATGGGCAACTGAAAACTGTTATTTTTACTTAGCTCTTAGCTTCAATCGACAAATAGAAAAGGTTTATCTGATTAAGAATATAATAACAAAGAATTCTGAATTTTAAATAACTACTCTGATACCATAAATGACTCGTAGAAAGTATCTGTACTTATAGCATATGGAATACTTACAGCCTGATTAAAAATTCATTGATTATGTGACGAAATTAAAATATCTTATAAATTTATAAAAGAAAAATTAGATTTAGAGTAATAGAAACCATAATAATAAACATAATAAAAATTATTAGAACCTGAGCTGAAGCGAAATATGAATATGAAAGTAAAATTAATAAAATTTGAGAATCATATTTAAATCTTATGTTTTAAATAAGATTCAGAGATCCTGTTCCTGGCCAACTGTAATAATATTTATGTCATTTTGATGTTGATACAGGATAAAGTAAATGCTTCCATTTCATTTAAATTGAAGATATTTACATGAGTACTGAAATGGAATCGTTGTTAATCGCCTTAAGGGCTGTAAATATTGTCAACGGCAACAGTTCTTGGCTTATTTCTGCGCAAAATCAATTGATATCTTATTTATAAAGTGAATGTGACTGCCACACGTTTCAGGTCTAGGTTAAGGAAGCAAACTCGCAGGCGGAGGCGGAGGCGGAGGCGGAGGCGGAGGCGGAGGAAGAGCCATGCCCACTAAGAGCTTTGGGCAAGTTCTAAGCACTAGACAAACAAGACGCTGCACAAAGATGAGCTGGGTGCAGCCTCGCAACGAAGTAAACAAACAAGACCATAAATAAATTATTTACATTGGCCCCAATGTCTAAGGCGAGGGCGGGGTTGGGGTTGGGGGCGGGGGCGGGGGCGGTGGCGTTTGACTATGCAACTAGGCAGCTGAGGAGGTGGCAAATATATATATGTTTTTTCTTTCTTGTATTTTTTGCAAAATCAACAAAACTGAAATGACAAAAAGGCAAAAGGGCAGTCGGCTGGCAAAAGCTGACAATGGCATCAGACCAGGCAGACTCGGACCCTCGGAACACGGTACATGGGACATGGAACATTATCAAGGCAAACAGAGGCATAATGGACGCGCATAATGGAGTAGTCTGGAGTAGGCAGCGGAGGCAGCAGAGGCAGCAGCGCAAAATAAAAAGACCATGCAACAACTAATAGTGGCAGCAAAAACAAGAAGCAAAATCCCAGCTAGAAGGCGATGTGTGTGGTCTGTGCGATGGTGAAATTAAATGAGGCGAGGAAATGACGGAGGGCTCCTCCTTGGTATATGAAAGGGAATAGGAAATAGCCCTAGGACTGGCTCATTGCGATAATAAATAAATAAATAAATAAGTAAATAGCCACATCGGTGCTTGGCTCCCATCGATTTGACTTAGGGGCTTATGCAAAAGAAGAACAAATTACCAAACGGCATAAATACGTCAGCAGAACAGGGCGTGGCTGGGTGACTGGGCTTAAATGGCAAAGTTATCAGAGTTGAACATTAAAGGACATTAATGCAAGCGAGATGATTTGCATTTGCATCGAGATTATGGCATTAATTGATATGGGAAAAACAATTATTTTAAGCATCATTAATGAGCGTAATTAAACTCAAAATCCGAATGTTTCATTGTGCAGATTTGCTAAATAAAACATTAACTTAATTCCGAAGAATTCATATTAATTATAATGCACGTTTGCAAAGTCAGTTAATCTATTAACAAATCGAAAACATTTTGCACGGTAACAAAAACACACATCAATATATAATGAATCGAAAACCAGTTAAAAAGCTGAGGTCGACCACAAAATACACTAAAACCAACTGTTAAATATTTTTTTATAGTCTTATGGCTAAATTTCGTATTACAAAGCACTGCGCACTCAAATAAAATCATGAATTTCTCGAAACAAGATTCTGAAAAGCTAAGTCATTATCGGTTTTTATTCCCATAGTATTGTATTCATATTATAAATAGATTAAAAGACGAGATTTTATTTCAAATTTTGAAGTCTTTAGCTCTAATTAGACGCGGAGATGATATATATATATATCTATATATATATATATACCTTTAAATTTATGTGCTAGACTGAATATATTATAATTATTTCGAACAGCTCGTTATCTGATTCATGTGTCTGCCGTTTCCTTGAAATCAACTCAATGCGTATCAGCACCCAATTAACCTTTGAAATAAATTAAAAATATAATCAAAAAAATATACATTTTTTATATTTGCTCGTGTTTATCAATTAAAAAAATGCACGCCTCTCAGTCCAATCTGTTTACAATCCCAATAGCCAATAATAAATGTGTTTGCATGTTTACACACTAAATAATTACGCTAAACGTTATTAACCTTTAATTTTAGATTGAATTTTGAATATTATATTTTGTATTCATTTACTTAAGAGTAAAAAATGCACACAATTTATTTTCCAATTTTTTACCAATGCTGTTTCTTTGATTTTGTGTAAATGTTGCTGTCTGCTTATTAAATATGCAAACCACTTTTCGTTTAAAATGTTAAACAACTTAAATATGCAGCTTACAAAAGACCGAACTAGTTAGCCATCAACAAATTATAAAATTGACCAAATTCTTGCATAATACACCAAAAGCTTTTCCAACAACAATTTTTAACAAATTGACAGAGTGACTAAGTATTTTTTTTTATATTTCTGTTAGCTAGATTATATGGTCATAATAAATGAGAGCGACCCGGCACTGTGACCGTAATGAGCAGCACTTGGTTAGGATAAACTATACACCCCCGAACCCCAATCCCCAATCCCCAATACCCAATACCCAGTCCCCGACCCCCGTTCAAAGTGTGTATAATCAAATTTGAATTCGAGTTTGGCAGTTGCAGTTTCCAACGGACGACAACGTTAACAATTTCAGATTTGCTTCTGATGATGTCATTAGATAGCCCAGTTTTTTGAATACACTGACCCAAATTGATTATTTATTGAAATTGCTTTTATTTCCATAATAAAGATCATAAGTGTGAGAGAGAAAGAGATGCCGATGTCTGCAATCAAATCGTCCATTTTGCCTCAATTATTATTTAATTTCAGTTGCAATTTATGGCCAGCTTAATTTGTCACAGCATCTTGTTGTTGGTGTTGTTGTTGTTGTTGTTGCTGTTGTTGTTTTTGTTGTTACTGTTGTTGGCACTGATTGGGGAATTGCTTGTTTGATATTACCGTAAAGGTCACAGCCAGTCCAGTTTGGCATTTGACATTGATTTGTGTTTGTTCGACTGGACAGCGCTCAAGATTCTCATCGATTGAGGTTAGCTAGGAATGAGCACAAAGAAAGCCAATCCACTCTTCAAGGCTCTCTCTTAGTCCATGCAAATTGAATGAATCTTGCAAGAGGCCCTTCTCGGACTCCTCACGTCATCTAGTAGTCCGTAAAGTGCGTTGCAAATCGCCTGGCATCATTTTCAGTGAGTTTTTAAATGAAGCGATTGGAACAACTAAGCCCAGAAAAATCATGCTCGAATTCAAGACTTGTGAACCTAATCCCTAATGTCTTTAAAGAGGACAAAGGAATATTCATAAAATTTATTCTTATTTATTATTTCTTTAAGCCCAGAAAAAATATGTTTAGAGGGGTTTGATGAAGTTGTTACACACGTTAGCAGTCAGACGGAAACTTCTACGAATATATTCCTGATCAGCATGATCAGTCATGAACAGTCGATGTATTCAAATGTGTCAGCTCATCAGTGATTCCAAGAGCCAAACACTTACAATTTGGGGCTTAGGTTATGCAGACCAGTTTTATTTTATGTCTTCAATTTTTATCTTGTCTCTTTAACAATGATTAAAATTTCGAATATTCGAATCGAACATTCTAAATGAATTGCTTGTGAACCAGTCAAAATTCTTCAAGTCTTTTCAGCTTTAGTCGAAAACCTTGTAGAAGCTTAGCCCAGTTTCTACATAACACTCGCATATATACATATGCAAAAACCAAACACACGCACACACACACACACATGTATAGCTCTGGCACAACATAAATCAGTATAAATTACCTAAGGCAACGCAATTTATGCACGCACTTTGTGAACTTAAAAACGTTTTGAGTGCTGTTTTTCTGATGTGCCGCTCTCCTCCCCTCGCTATTCCCGTGCTCTTTAATGTTGCCACCGGATGGGCCACCGGAGGGGCGCCACCAATGCGTTCACAAATTGTGAGTGCGTATTCCCCAAGTTTGTTTACATTTCGATGGTTTGTTGTAATTGCTCAGTGTAATTTATGCGAACGGCGGCCCAAAGTCAATGTCGAGCCAACAACAACAACAACAACAACAACAATAACAACACATACAAAAGCAACACCAACAACAACAACAACAACAACGGCAACAATATGAATGAAAAAAGTGAAAAGAAGCGAATCGAGCAACGAAAAGCTAGAAAAACTCCCTCACTCCAGATTTAATTTGGCCTGGCGACAGACACGGAAAACCGTTTATCTGAGCAAATGTATCTCAAGGCAGTAATTACAATTTATTGTTGGTAATTATGTAATTTCGTGCAGGGCGACAGATACCAGTAGTTAGCAGACTGCCAGTCTGCAGCCAAGATAGCTGCCACTCTGAAGCTGGCAATCAAAGTGCGTGTAAATACTACTTATATACACTCAGAAAAAATATTGCCCAGCTCTTTGAAAATTAGTCATACTCTTTAATGTTCACTCCTTAATGTTCAGAAAGTATTTTTCTAAAATTATCTTAATTCTTAACTTAAATTCTTTTTAGAAGTAATTTTAAATATATCTAAATATTTTTGATTTTATTCTAGTTTTATAAATGTACTTTTCTTATAGAGTATGTGTGCATCTGCGAGTATTTCTGTCTGTGTGCGTGGTGTGCCTGGGGCAGTGTTGGTTGCCACTGCCACTGCAAACCTTCTGCGTTTTGCATGCGTGCGCATTTAAATGAGTCTGCAGCTGAAAAATGCATTTGAAGCCACTTTGCAAGCTGTTTGCTCTCATGCGAACATGCACCACTCAATGTGGGTAAGCACGCAGCAAGCTGAATGGATACGGAGAGAGAGGAGAGAGGGGAACAGCTGGCACTTTTATAGACGGCTTGTTAGCTCGGGAGAGAGGAGAGTGGAGAGGGAGTTGGGGGAGCACATTGCATGCCGCATGCAAGCAACTAGGATTCCTACTACGACTCTGCAGAGCAGAGATTTAGCCTTTGCTGCCTTTAGCCGGATCATCCGCACTGTGCAAAGAAAGTTAAGCTGTTACCGGCGAGAGCTAGTTAAGATATGCTCTCTCATGCAACATGCAACATGCAACATGCAACAACTGTAAGCTGTTTGATTGCCTGCAACTCTGTTCTGATTGTGTGTTTGCAACACTCTTTGTTACTTCCTGTCCACGCATTGTGACTTACTTTGGCCTAATTCACGCATTTCCTGTGGCTTTTATGACTGGATAACAGGGGAACATGTCAACAACCTGACAAAAATTCTTGAATTCGTGCAAGTCGCGGATTTAGGGAAGAGTTATAGATTTTTAATTAATTAATAATAATAATAATTAATACATTACAAATAATGCAAATAATAATAATAAGTCTAATTTAGAATCAGTGTCTCAGAAAGTGATTATGTAATCTCTTCAAGCCCATGAAGCCAAACGAACTCATTGCCAATTAAATTTGCCATCAATCTAAATCACATTAGTTGCATGTTTAGATCAACTATTCACCACAAGCCTCTCAAAGTATTTCCGTTAAAAAATTGAAAATTTGAATTTAATTTGCGGCAAAAGGCAACGCAGCTTCATCAGCAGCATTAGATTGCACATATTCAAATTATCTTTGGCACAACTTCTTTTTTTTGTATTGTTTGGCGAGCGCAAAAAATGGCATTAAAATAAAAATAGCAAAGTGTTGGACCAGTAAACAATGACAGGAAATACGTCTGGCTAACTGAACAAACGCAATGGAGGCGCAAACAAAAAAAATGGAAAAAAAAACAGAGGGAAAAACTGGAAATCATCGTTGTCGGCGTTGGAACCCGGTGGTACATCATTAACATACATTTGAAAACGCAAATTCCTACCGTGCTGCAATGCCTTGTGCCTCTTGCCTCTTGCCTCTTGTCTCTTGCCACTTGCCTTTGGTTGCCAGCGTTTTCCGCTCTGCCCCTTTTGGGTGATAATGTGGTTTGGGCTCTGTGGCCGCCGCATAAAATTTGTAAGTATGTTAGACTTGTCACTTGCACACTTCATGCCCATATTTGTCACATTTGCGCCATGTTCGCATGGGTTCGGGTTCGGATTCCGGCTTGTGTTTGGGTTTGGGGTCTCCTACCTAGACACTGACACAGAGACAGAGACGGACACAGAGTGGCCCGCGGCCCAGCGTCCGGAGCTGGTCCTACATGGGTCCTAGTCCTCCTGGCTCCAGTTGTCAGTAACATTGTCGTGGCTGCTGCTCGTTAGTTGCGCATCTGATTTGCCCAACTACGACGACAACGACATGGAAATTTCGCCCGCTCTGTGTGTGCAGCTCCCAGTCCCAGTCTCCTTTGTGGGGTATATTAATTCTAAGCAGTTGACAACTATATTATGCTTACTCAAAACCTTTCAAGTAGCCCACATTTAAAGGGTATCTTTTTCGTCTGTCAGCAACACAACGGCAAAATGCGGACTTGTTTTATTGTTTTGCCTGCTGCTGTTTCTGTTGCGGTTGCTGCTGCTGCCGTTGGCCATATTTGTATGAATAAATGCGTATTTAAGCACATACTTACAACACTTGCCATGTACATATGGAACAGAAACAGAAACAGAAGCAGTAACAGACTCAGAGCCTTTCCTCCCCCTCGTCCCCTCGTCCCCTCGTCGCAGGCTCTTCAGGCGCGCATTTTGCATTTTCCTCTGCGCTTTTCCATTTTTACTTCTTTTACTGTTGCGGTTTTTCTCGTTGTGACACATGTGCTTTATGCTCTTTATGGTTCTTAGTTGCAGTCTGCCCATTTTCAAATTTTTTGTTAGTTTTTCCAACAAATTTTTATAAACGAAAAACATATATAATTGCTTATTAATTATGCTCAGAATATTTGCATCTCATTTTTTGCAATTAATTCAAATGCAAAATTGCATTTGGATAAGTTAATTGAATATCGAAAATGTGTTCGTGCTTGTTTGAGTGGAAATCAGGCCGTCAATATTTGTATAATTAAAATTAATATATTCAGTTAATAAGCTAAGAAATATGTTAGCTAATTTATCATATATATATGAACCTTATATGCTTTGCATTATTAGAAACAAATTGTAATTTACGGCAAAAAATTGCATTAATTATATTTAAAAAAAAAATGTATAATATTTATTTGTTATTTGTATGCAAAATGGCCAGCAAAACTAAAACACTTTTTATGCATCGGTGAGAAGAATCGCTTAACCGGGTTTTATAGATTAAATAGAACCATTAAAATATTAACATAAATAATTAAAAAATGTTGAGTGAGGGAATAAAACGAAATACGAAAATGTAATTTATTTTTAATGCAGCAGGTTGAAGCTCGTCATAAATTGCTGGCATCAAACTGTGACATTATTAACAATTTACCACTGCCACAGCTGCAATTTGTTGTTGCCTCAAAAAGTTATTTATATTTTTCTATATAAATTCATATAATTGCAGGCCCGAAAACAACAACAACAAATGCATAATATTGAACAAAGTTCCGGCATTGAATTTAAAATGTACAAACAAATACTTTAAATTGAAACGGCAACAGAGAGAAAAACGAGAAGTCGTCGAGAGGGGGAAAAGTCAACCTCATTTTAAATTTTTAATGAGCTTCAAAATGTGTTAAATGTTGATGACGTCACCGTCGCCGCCTCTGCCACTGCCACTGGAGCCGTCAGCTTCGATTATTCAACATTGCTGAAAAGTCAATTAAAGGTAATCAAATCGAAACTGATTGCATTACAAAGCCAACTACAACAAAAACACTTTTACACAATTATTTATGTTTTCACTAATTCCATTTGCCAACTACATCAATTAGGTCGACATGCAAATGTTGCAGTGCGGTTTTTTGCTGCACTTAGCTATTTGCAATTAGTCAAGGGTGAGGCCTAACCAAGAAATATTATGTTTTCGCTTCAAATCATTGATTTTCAGGTTAAAGTCAACTTTCCTGATAAAAATGATCGCGTTGCTGTCGCGTTATTTGATTCGCAACAAAAGTTGAATGTTGAATGTTGAATGAAATGGCTGCGAGCAAAAATCTTGCAAACAGTGAGCAACATCCAATTGACTGGGGTGACAGCTAATAATTGTCCGCATGCCGAGCATATTTACTTACAGTTTACAGTTCTTCTTAACGCCTTCAAGTAAAGCAATTCTGCAAAGCGCCAAAGAATTTGACGCGTTCTTCTACAGTTTCTACAGTTTCTACAGTTTCTACAGTTTCTACAGTTTCTACAGTTTCTACAGTCTGTCAGCGGATTGCTCTGCTTTGGGCGCGTTTCTCGGATTGGTCTTCCGCATGTGTGCGACGCCAACGATATTGCCCCAAGGGCCATTGGCCCCGCTCGGTCTGGAATTGCGTGACAAATTCAACAGCTGCCGTTGCAACCGCGCCTCTCCATGCGCTTCTCAAGCAGATGAGTTTCACATGCCGCCGTGTCTGCAACACGCTCCACGCTCCACTTGAGCAGGCAATGCGTAACTTAATTAATAGCAGAGTGTAGTTGCAACAACACAGATCTTCAGTTTGTCAACTTTCTTCATTAATTTAATTACTGCTTTCAATTGAAGCAGCAGAAGCAGTTGCATAGAACAATGCGTTGCAAGTGCATAAATCAATTGATTTGGGTCAACCACATCGCCATTCTGATTACCGATTGCCAGCCCCCCCCCCCTCCCCCCTCAATACAGCCTTGCAAATAATGTTCTAACTTCAAAACACTCAACTAGCAATGAGCAACGAGCAACGTGCAACGAGCAGCGAGCAACTTGCAACTTGCAACAGGCAGCGAGCAACTTGCAACTTGCAACTGGCAGGCTCACTTGAGAAGCACATCATTCATCCACTTAAACACTTGTACATCTGTTCGTTTATCAATTATTGTGTGGCATGCACCACTTGAGAGCCGCTCGTAGGTCGCCAAAGTCTCTGCGACGTTTTCCACAGCACAGTTGACCGACTTTGAGTTATTGTTGTTTCTATTGTTGCTGTGTTGTGTGTTTGATTTTCATTAAGTCGCTCCCTTGCGCCACTCAGTCCACAGTCCACACAATCCCCAGCTGCCAACTCTCAACTAACAGCTTACAACTGGCAACTGGCAACTGGCAACTGGCAACTTGCAACTGGCTGCGCGGTTGCAATTATTTGCGTCATTAAACCAGCAACCGTTGCCGGCAGTGGGTTACATTCTGAACCTTTTGCGTGATTTATATTACTTCCAGTTTTAAAGTCACTAAAGATTTTCTATTGAGTTACAGTTGCAGTTGCAGTTGTAGTTCGCAACTTGCAGCTGCAACATTAACAATTTGCAATTAGCGTCTGACCCCAAATCAAACAGCACGTAGCCAAAAGCCAAACGAGCTTAAATGTTTCAGTTGCTCCTCCTTGCAGAACGAACTCTTTTTTTCCTCGTAGAATTTGTTGGAAAATAGTTAACAGATTAATGAATTTGCCTTATTTGTGCTTGGGTTAAAACTGAAAAAGAGTTGCATGTGATTTTCTTTGCCTTAGAAACTGTGTATTATATGTATAAGAAAACTTAAGATTTAAATTTAATTTGATTAATTTGGAGACAACAGCAGATTGCAATTTGTTTATTTTTTACAACTGACTATTTAAACTATAAACATATTTAAGAGATTAACTTTATTAAAATGGCATTTTATAAATCATTTGGTGATTTAATTCAATCCCAAGCAGCTGGCAAAGTTTCAGCGAGCACATTTTTCAAATGCCACGAATACATCCTCATTTTAGTCTGTTACTCACTTTCTTTTGGTCCTTGGCTCTCATTATTAAATTAATTAAATTCTTGCGCTTCAATTAAAATCTTATTAAGTCCACGCCGGCCTATCCGTCCGTCGCTCACCCCATTCTCACTCTTGAACAATGAATAATGCTCCGAGGAGAGGCCGTCTGGCGAATTGTTCGGCAGCATCTTTCAAAGCTTTCTTATTCACACTTGGGCATGCGTTGCACACAGAGTCGAGAACTGGAACAGGAACAGTACCAGGCACAGGAGCAGAAGCAGAAGCAGGAACAGTAACAGGACCGGGGAACAAGTTGCTGCGCCTGGCAAATGCCATTCCTGTCTTCGCCTCCTTACCAATTGCTGCCACACCCCCCCTCCCCCCCCCATCCCAGCCAATCCCATGCTACACATTTTTTAAAGAATATGTGTATGTATATACAAAAAAAAAAGTCCTGACAAAGAATTGAGCCTCTGCGTACCTTTTTGGTCCTTGTTGTTGTGAGCGGGATGTGGGTGGCTTGGATTGGGTTGCCTCGTTTGTGTTCTGTTTGAGTGCGAATTGGTGAAGTTGCCGCACTTGTTGTAGTTGTGGTTGTTGTTATCGCTGCTGCTCCTGTTGCTGTTGCACATATTGCTGCTGCATTTTTCGCATAAATTTCGCCTTTGCACTTCGCTCATGTCGGTTTCCAGACAGGGTCTTTAAATGAGTCTGCCCTGCTCCTTCTTTCTCGTTCTCTTACTCTCTCCCTCTCTGCCTGTCTGTTTGTCTGTCTCTCTTCCTCTCTGTGTCCAGGTCGCTGCATGAACAATGGTTTTGTTTAAAGCAAAACTTGACTATGCTCGATCTCTGGTTTCCCGAATGTGAATATAGAGGCAATATGGAGCAGGCAGGGGCTTGAATAATGGTGAATGTGAGCAATATTATGGAATAATAGTAAATGCATTCAGCTAATAAAAAGAAACACTTTTCTCATATAATGTGAGAGGCTAGAATGGTTCAAGTGGTAATCACAATTATTCTCCACATATCTGATAATTATATTCAATGTGCATTAAAGCAATCTTTATTATGGGTATCTGAATTGTCTGTTTTTTTTCTCATGCTCAACATAATTTCGTTAAGTTTGTGTAAATGGCAAAATTGCCATTTTGTTTAAATAATTTTGAGTCGATTGTCTATTTTTAAATCTTTACGAAATGAATAATAAAACAATATTATAGACAGACGACATCAACTTCTCAGCAAACAACCAAATTAATAAAGATTAGAAAGTGTCAAATTTATACTTGGCTAAATATTATTTCGCAAGAGGCGTTCACATTTCTCCCAAATATATCTGCTGTTTGTGAAACGGATGTTCCTATACTATTCATAAAACGAAATTCGATAAAAAACACAAACCACCCGAGGCAAAATTTCTAATATCCGAAACATACTTTAAGAATGTGAAACATCTTAAGGAACTCGAGAAATGCTGATAGTGGAATCTATTTGACTTTTCCCCAGTTAATCCTTTGCTGATTTGTATATTTCCAAACAGACTTCAAGCGCTTGGAGGATTGCAATATAAATAATGATCAGATCCGGTCAAAAGTTGTCTTAGCTTAAAGCCCTTTTCAGCGCCTGTCGTTCTTCGTCTCTGTGTTCTTTCTTTCTATTATCCCTTCTCGCCCTTCCCCAAGGCCAGTTGATTGTTCAGTTGTCTGGCCCGCATTGCCACCCACAGTTTGGGGTTGCCACTCGAGAGCGATGGCCAACTAAATCACCGCAACTGTGCAACTAAATTTCAAGCGCACTAAATTTCGCCAACGCCAACTTCAACTAAGAGCGACTCCGAGCATGTGGCGGCATTTGCTCGCCGAGCTGCAGTGTCAGCTGCCCCTTTGGATTCGTGTCCACCTGCACTCATAAAAAAACATTTGAATTATCGAAATTTACAATACCTTTGGAGCAAGGTTTAGGTTTCCGAAATTTTAGAAAACCTGAGTTAGCATTTCTTGTAGTGTCCTAAAATGTTGAATACTAAATTAAATAGAATATATTTTTACTATTACAATTTCATTTTTTAATTTAATTTCAAAATACATATAATTATATGGTTATTCTCGAACCCAAGAAATGCCATTAAACATAACCATATTTAAGAAATTGTCGATGTTGTGCGCGCCTTCAAGAAGAAAGCTTTTATTATACTTAAAAATCATTTATAGAAGCAACAAATGCTTTTGCAATTTTTAAATTGATTTACTAAATTTCAGTCTTTTTTTCTGAGTGTGTTACGTGGCAACATGGCTCGTTGGCTGGCGTCGTTGTGGTCCTTTTGTTATTTCCTTGCCGTGCAATTTTCGCCATTTTGTGGCGCACTTTGCGCTAGCCGCGATTTGCAAAGATTTATGGCGCTCGAAATGGCGGCGGTCAGCGCCTGGCAAGCGCTACTTAGTCTGTCTCCCTCCCTCCCTTTTTCCTGTCTCTCTCTCTCATCCGTTGTCTTTGCCTTTGCCCGTCACGGTTTGCTTCGCCAGCTTGTTGCAGTTGCAGTTGCAGTTTTAGCGTGTTGAGGCAGCTCAGCAGCAACAAATGCTGCCTTCTAATGCCTGCCAGCATTGTCGCAAGAGCAAACTAAGCTGTTGGCCAACTGGTGTTGGCTCTAAATCCTTTACGCGCTTTTACATTCTCGTTTGCGTTTTGCTGGTTTCAACATTTCCCTGCTTACTGCTTAATTCAAACACAAATCCGATCTGCTTGCTGACTTTTGTCGATAAGCAGCCAAAATGAACCAAAACTTGGCAAAGTTACCAAGTGCAAAAAAGAAGAAAAGAAGAATATTTCCCTGCAGTGCAATGGAAATTTAATTTGACAATCCTATGCAGCAAATTTGATGCTTCAAATTAGAACAAATTTGCTTAACTCAGCCCAAACGGAGATAATTGAGTTCTTGAAGCTTATGTCTTCACAGAATTGCAATTTTGGCTCGCTCACAGAGTAAAAATATGTCTTGCAATAATACAATATTAATAACGAAATGTGCTTACTTTTCATAGAGATAAGTTATCTTTTTCCAGAAGATGAAAATCCATTTTATCTTCGGTCTCTTTTTTCTTTTCTTCTCATCGGAGCTTTCTCTTGCTGTTCCCAAGTTTTCTTTTCTCATGCTTTGCTTGCATATTTAGGCCACATTTAATGTAACTCTCCAGTCTTATATGCATATATGTATGCGATGGCTTATCTCCTTGGAGTTCTAGTGCCCCCCTAGTCTGCCCCCACTTTGTTCCGCTTGGAATTTATAGTTCCACTTTAATCCGCTGTGAGGATAAACATTGTAATAAAATGAAAAAAGTGTTGTTGCTGCTCGCCTTAATTTTCAACTCTGCTGCACTAAACGCTGCTCCGAATCCATGGCAAATCTCCAGCCGTGCAAGGTTTATGTTCGACAAGCTCCTGCGATGCCATATGCGCGTTTATCAAATGATGCCACCCAAAACAGGGAGGTGGAGGTGGAAGTGGTGTCCTGTGCCAAAATGTGTCAGTATATTACAGCGGAAGTACATAGCTAGTTTTCCGTTGGCCATATAAATTTGCTTAAGACATATAGCAAGGATCAATAGCCCGGATTTATTGTCTGCCACACATAAGTTCCCTTGGCTTTAAAATTGAGACTGTTCTCGGAATGCGTTTGGCAAGGTCGCCGGCTACAGTTTTTTCTTACCTACTTTTGGTCTGTCGCCGTTTTATGGGCATGCGTCCAACGAAAAAAAAGTAACGAAAGAAAACCAACAAAAAAAAGTTATGGCTAAAATGGCGACGTCGTCTAGCCCACACCTCAGTGGAGGATTCAGTTGTCTTGCTCAGGAGGGCCTCCACTCTGCCGTCTGCTTGCGGTCGTTTATATGTAAAGTATTTGGTTTTACTTTATGACTGCTTTGGGTATTACTCTTTACTTTCTTGCCATGCCAATTCGGAGTGCCTTTCTCCACTCCAACTGCTGACCCCGTCTACCCATCTACCCGCCTCCTGTCTCCTTGTCTCCTTGTCTCTCCTTGGCGTGCAGTCAAAGTTTTTGGCGTGGCTGTAAAAACAAAAAGACGGTGCTAGGAATTATGCCATAAAAGCGTCGTCGTCGTAGTGCTAACGCTTCCAAATTTTTGGCTAACACAACTGGCCCGTCGTCGCTTAGTTGGTCTCAATGTTCAAGGGAGCCATAAAATACTTTTTGTGCAGCTAAAGCACTGAGTGAGAGACAGAATAAGGCTTACACAAAAATTACAAAAGTTGTCAGAAACAGAAACAGAAACAAACCGACAAATAAGCTAAACGCAACTCCTGAAAACCACACTTTGGGTTAGCTAAAGAGCACATTTAAGCATGCTAAGTAAACCAAAGTTGATCCAAATCGCTACAAAGATCTCCCAGAAGTATGGCAATTTAATGAGCAATGTCTATATAGCCATATCCAAGTCTGCCAGAATATGCCAGGTTCATATGTGACAGTTCATAGGTCGATTTGCCTGTCAGAAGTCGAGGGTTTTGTTTTCCATATTTTCGCCCTGTCGCAAATTGTGTTTTACTTATTTTATTTTTCTCTTAACAGAAAATCAATGACTGATTGATGTTGATTTCTGGGACCGAGGACCACACAAATTTCTGCATGTTCTTCATGTAAGACAGCAACAAATATTCATTCAATATAAATTCTGAATAAGCTTTGTGGTATTCTAAGTATTCTGAGGAAATACGACCACAACAATCTCCAGCAGCAGCTTCAACCACAGCTCCAAATTTAAATTCAAATCAATTGCTAGACAAACTTGCAAGGCTATCCGCAATTCACAAGCTGCAAGTTGCAAGCTGCAAGTTGCTGGTTGCAAGTTGCTGCTTGCTGGTTGCAAGATTACCATTACCGAAAATTGAAGTACATGTGTGACGACGATGGGTGCATTCCAATTGTAAAGCAGACCCGCTGTTTTCTCGTTACGCCCATCCCAAAGAGGGCATTGTTTCGTTTTCTATTTCACAGACGACTGGCTGCCTCCATCCATCGACTTTCACTGAAACACACACACACACACACACACATTGCACGCTGATTGGGGTTTTTATACTCTGAATTAAAACTGGGTAAAAAGGGCATATTGATTTCGCGAAAAAGTATGCAACAGGCGCAAGGATGCATCTGTGATATATATTCCTGATAATGATCAACAGATGAGTCGCCATAGCCCTATCCGTCTGTTTCAGACTTCTTCAACTTCAGATCAAGTTTGCTTTGTTTTATCAATAGCTGACTTCGTTAATCGTTTATTTGATAAAACCCACAACTAACCACAAATTAAAATATTCTAATTGCTATTATTGATCAAGTGGACAAAGTTTATCATTTCATCATGTGTAGTTTTTTGTACTCTCAAGAAATAAGAGCATTTGAGAATATAGAATGTATTTAACAGTTGCAGTTAGGGTATATCCTAGTCGATCTCATTCAACTGCCTAATTCTTATTTGTTTCTTTTGCTTCGGCTTCTGCATCTGCTCGCTGGCAAGTGCTCCAAATACCGCGCCCATCTTTGCAGCGTGCGTGAGTTGCAAAAATGCTTTTTGTTTCTCGTTCTCTTTCTTTTCCTCTTTCTATTGTTGCTGTTGTTGTTGTTGTTGTTGTTTGTAGAGCATTGCAAATATTTGACTGTGCTTGTTTAGCAACACAAAGTATCTAACAGATGCACAAGCGAAGCTCAACTCCAAACTGCTGAAACTGTAAACTGTGCAAATAGCGAAGCAGTGAGGAGTGTGGAGTGAGTAGAGGGGAGGGAGAAGAGAGGAGCAAACTTGGAGCGGGAGTGGGAGATTCTCAGAGCAAACTGTGCCAAAAGACGTATGGCGCAAAGCAGGATAAATTTGCCAAGTTTATCATAGCCAAATGTGGGTTTCGGAAAGGGACACATGGAAGAGTGGTATATGGGTGGTGGAGGGAGGAGGGTGGAGGGAGGGACGTGGAACGTTTGCAAAACATGAGGCAAAGCATGAGCATAAAATATTGTCAGCGATATTTTAACGCGCACTCAAGCGAAAATGTCATATAAATAACACCATAGGGTTGGTTAGGGGATCGAGGGAAAAGGCGAAGGCTGCAATCATCCTAAACCCCCTCTTTAAGGAGGGTGGGGGGGGGGGTGCAGCGAATATGGAAAATGGGTTTCGGGTTTTTCTCTGTTATTGGCTGGCGTCACTTTGAAATATTAAACATTTGGCCAAGAAGAGCAAGCCCGCTTGAAGTTTATTGCCAACGTTGTTGGCCACAAAGAGGGGCAGTGCGGCGCAGTGCGGGGCGTGCTGACAGTTAGTGGAAATTGGAGCAGCTCAAAGATGGCTAAGAAATTAATAAAACAAGCAAAGCAAGAGTTGTGGACACGAGGAGGGATACCGTTTAAAGCTCAGCCGCTTTCAAAATAAAACTCTACGCAACACTGGAGAATTCTCCCTTTCTCTCTATCTCTCTCTCTCTCTCTCTCTCTATTTCGGACCTGTCGTATTAAATACGAAACATGCATTTATTTAGCAATTTCCCGGAAATGTGAAAACAAAAGAAAAACTGTTGCAAAGTACTTTTTTTCGGCAATAGCTTGGCAAATTTTCAAAAACTCACCCAACTAAACAATAAGCACCAACAATAAAGCGGGCGGCCAACAAAAAGCGGAATTCGTAGCGCAAAGCGAAGGCAAAGCCTGGCCAGCAGCCGGCGCAGCAGCAGACCAAACACTACCAGGATGGGTCAGGGTGGTTCCGGGGCAGAGTGCGGCGGAACCAGACAGACACATACAATAAAAGAGTTTTGCCTCTTTGCCTCTTCTCTTCTCTTCTCTTTTTTTTCTGTTTTCTATTTTCTATTTTGTGGGGCATGGCCGCAAGGCTACACAGCCACAGTTGAACTGACAGCCAAACATTTATAACAATAGTCAGTTGGTGGGAGTTGGTGCTGGTGGCCGGTGGCCGGTGGTCGGTGGGGTCGGACCTGGACATGGACTCGAACTGGCACCCGGCGCCGGACACAGGCAGAACTAATAAATGAGTTCAGCAGCGGGCAGCAGTCGAAAAAGATTTGTCCGACGCCCGTAAACCAAATAAAAAGCCAAAAAAAAAGAAATCTCAGCGCTCTTGGCGGCGGTTAGCTATAAAATATTTAGAGCATACTTCGGAGCGGCAGGCATGTCAGCCCAGGGGATGCGGGACGGGGGGACAGTACTATGACAGGGTGACAATTTAAATGGCGTTGACTAAAGACTGAGGTGTAACCCCTGAAACTGAATTTACTTGTGACTGACCAAGGGGAGGCCTAAAGTCTGCTGATTGAGATAAAATAAGTAGTTTGTGGAAAAGTTTGAGCAAAGAAAGAACAGACAACTTCAACTAGCCGAATACAAAATACTCTAAAAGACTCGATTTAAATATATATAAAAGACTCCATTTGAATATAACATATATTATTTCAAAAGTGTGCCTTTGCTCATGATAGAATATAAATAAACATTGATCTGTCGAGTATTACGCACAAGTCAAAATAATAATATTATTTTCATGGAATCGTTTATTTCGTAGGTTTTTTCTTCCATAAAATATGCAAGAAGTTGAGTTGTAATTCAAAATAAACTTTTTTATTATTTAGTTATATACATTTTGTACATGACTGCGACTGATTCCTACTAAATGTTCCGCTCTCTTTAACGAATATAGTTTTTTAAAGCTTTATGGCTTGCTTTGATCAAGAAGGATAGTGTGAAAATGTGTCCGAAGGCCCTTTTGGAGCTGACTTTTACTAACACAGTTCGACAACACATGTTGGATTGTGGAGCACCTGAAGCGATTCTTTGCTGACAACATTGTCAGGCTTAGGCCGGAGTGCAGCTGGTTTGTGACCGGGAGGAAGTGTCTCCTGCTAAACGTGCTCATTTGATGGGGATAAGCCAACAGCTTTGAGCTGTTGGGGTCATCTCTGGATGCCCTTTGCTCTGGGCATTTTGAGAAGATGGTCTGCAGATTGTTTTGGCCATTTAGCAGCATTTCACAATTCGCATTTCAGTAATTTAAATGTAATTTTCCATGTGGTGACTGACTACCTAAGCAGCTGCCACCGGCAGAAGGTGCATAAAAACGTATGGAGGACAGATCCTGTCCTGCTTTACTTGAATTTCTTTTTCCATTCGAATCTGCTGTCAGTTTGTTATTTTGTTTGTTTGCTTGTATTTTTTGGAACGGTCAAACAACACAAAATAAAATCCAGAAAAGGAGAGTAGAGGAGAAGAGCGGAGAGTCGCAGTCTCAACAAGTCGCTTTATGGCTATGCCTGATAATGGTGAGAGACTGCAGTCTCTTCAAGGACCCGTCGCTCCATTCTTCCATTTTGTGGCATTGTTTCATATGATTGTGGCGCTGAGTCGCTGCCGGGTGTTTATGTGATATTTACATAATAAAAACGAGAGTCTGGCGAATTGTTGTTTGCAGGCGAGACTCGCTGCTCGTCCCCGGGGTTCGGTGCCAGCCCTTATCCTATCCGCTATCCTTTTTGGCGCAACATAAACAGCACAAAGCCATCACTCGTCCCCCGTGCCACCACCACACCAACGATGCGATGCCGTCACCCATCCTGAAATATGACCCACATCTATGATTATTTTCATGACGCCTTCGGGGCCGAACCATTTCCAACTGGAGCAATGTGTAAAGTTGAAAAATATGAAAAGCCAAAGCCAAATTGTGTGAGGGGGGGCGTGGCCGACTGGTTGGGTTTTGCTGGGAAAAAACAAAAGCAACAACAAAATGTTGTATTTCCCACATTTTGTGTTTTACTTATTTGATAGAGCACTTGGGGTTGCGCCTTGTGCCCACATCCTAGCTGGCATCCTTGAACTTCTGGCAGTTGTACGCTAAATTAAGTTTCCTTTTGCTCCCGAACTGATAAATGTCCCCAAAGCATACAAAGTGCAAGTTGTTTTTCAAGTTTCGTCCAAACTATGAGCCATATCTTTGGACCCCGCTTTGCCCGGCTTTGGGGAGCTGCCCACGCCTGGACATTGACTGGGCTTCCACTTTGGGGACTTTCAACCTGCCACAAAGGGTTGGGTCAGTTGCAAAAAAATAGAAGCGAATTCGATAAGAAGGGCAGGGGAGCAGGGCAAGGCAAAAGCAATTTGTGTGTTGGAGTGCTTTGGCTTAAACTGGACTTTAATTCTGTTGCAAATTAAGGAATACAATTAAATTTACCCTTGGCTTCCAAAGTTCTTTTTTTTGCGAAACGAAATTACAAACTTTGAATTTTTCTTGACTATAAATGCTCTTTATAGGATTTTACTTAATAAAAACTGAACTTTAATCTGAACAATGTGCGCTGCAGCTAAATAAACTGAAATTAACTGGAAATGGAAATCAAATGAGTAGAAGCAGTTTCCAAACTCAGAAAATATTATTTTAGATTTTTCTAACTGGGTGAATGTTACTTTTAATGATAATTCATTTTAGTATTAAAAAGAGCAATTAGGTTAGTTAATTATTAATGGCTGATTTGTTGTAATTTAATTCACAGCTTTCATATATCTAAAACTTATTTATAATAAATATTTTCAAATGTAATTATTTTTCTTCTATTTAAAAATTGTAAATCTTGAGTAAACAGTCTTGAACAACAACAGAATCTTAGAACATTACATTAATATTGTAGATATTGCCAGCTTAAAGTAATGCTCTAAAGTAGGACAGATCTGGTAAGAGCAACTATAGCCAGCTTCGCATTTGAAATATCCACTAATGTGAGTGCCGTTTCAAATGTCCATTAAAGTTGTCTCCATTTGTTTACTGCCGGACAAATAATACGAAATAGAGATACAGAGATAGAAAGATACAAAGATACAAAGATACAGATACTTAGACGGAGACAGGGAAAATAATGCACAAAACTGGCGATTAACTTGCCGGGTTGCCAACGAGGTAACCGAATGCTGCAGCTGCCAAATCCAATGAAAATCCAAAAGCCAAGCAATTTTGAACTCTAATGGAAAATCAATTTAAAGCGCACATACTAACCACCCCTCCCCCTCTTCTTCCATCCCTTCTGCCCTTCTCTTTGCAGGCTAAACAGCAGACAGAACGCCACGAATGTCGGACGCCAAATACGAAAGCCATTGGCAAACTTGGCTAAAACGTATTTAACCCAATATAAAAGCGAGCGAGAAGGAAGAGCGAGAGAGAAATAGAGAGAGAGAGAGAGAGAGAGAGAGGAGCAGCTGCACTGAGGTCCATCAGACAGCAAAGGCAACTAACCAAACGGACCACACCACAGACCAGGGAGACTAGGGCTCCAAAGGGGCTTGTCCAGCCGCAGACAGAGCCAGGTCACCAACCAACCAAGAGGCCGAGAGAGTGAGAGAGTGAGAGAGGAGAAGAGGGGAAGAGATAGGGGAGAGTGGACACATAATGAGCAGACGACGGTCATCGGCAATGGCAATTACCATGTCGCCGTCATCGTTGCTGTCGTTGGTGGTGCTCCTGCTGCCGCTGCTGCTCCTGCTGCTGTTGCTGGCACCGACAAATGGCCTGGCAAATTGCCCCAACGGCTGTGAATGCGATGACGAAACACTGAAAGTAAATTGCGGTGTGGGCACGCTGGATGTGCTGCCCATTGCCCTGAATCCATCCATACAGCGGCTGGTCATTAAGAACAACAAGCTGAAGACCATTGACTCATCGATGCAGTTTTATTCGCAGCTTACATTCCTCGATCTTTCCTACAATGATATGGTCACGATACCGGAGCGTTCCTTCTTGTACCATGCCAAGCTGCTGGAGCTGCATCTGAATCACAACAAGATTGGCCAGGTGACGAACAAAACGTTTATGGGGCTCAGCACGATAACTGTGCTCAATTTGCGTGGCAATCTGATTGCCGAGCTGGACTACCGCACTTTCTCGCCCATGGTGAAGCTGGTCGAGCTGAATCTCGGCCAGAATCGCATCAGTCACATTGATCCGCATGCCCTGGACGGACTGCAAGACTTGAGTATTCTCTATCTGGATGACAATACGCTGACAACGGTGCCCGCTGAGATAACATTCCAGGCACTGCCCAGATTGGCCGAGCTCTATCTGGGCACCAATTCGTTTATGACCATTCCGGGAGGCGCCTTCAAGGATCTCAAGGCTCTGACGAGCCTGGATTTGCGCGGTGCGGGCTTGCACAACATATCAGCAGATGCACTGGCCGGCTTGGAGCGCATACGTTCCCTGGATCTGTCCGACAACAGCTTGCAGGTGGTGCCGACAGCTGCACTGCAGCATCTGGCGCGACTGGAGCAGCTGTCGCTGGGACAAAACGACTTCGAAGTGATTCCAACGGGTGCCTTTGCTGGTTTGCGTGAGCTGCGTCAGCTGAACATCACCGGAGCACAGCGCTTGCGCCGTGTGGATAGCGGCGCCTTCACGGACAATGCCAACTTGGAGCACCTAAATCTGTCGGCCAACAAGCAGCTGAACGAGCTGCATGCGAATACCTTTGGGGGTTTCCCGCACCTCAGCAGTGTTGTGCTCAAGGAGAACCAGCTGAGCTCGCTCGCAGAAAATCTGTTCCCCTGGGCGGATCTGCAGTCGCTGGATGTGTCCGAGAATCCCTTCGTCTGCGACTGCCAGCTGATGTGGCTCCGTAATTTGCTGATCAGCAAGAATGCCAGCAATCAATATGCTCCCGTCATCTGCGCCTATCCGGCCAATTTGAGGGAGTCACCGCTCACACAGCTGGCCGAACCGCTCCTGGGCTGTACCCACGGTGCGGCCAACAACCAGACGATCATCATGGTCACCCTGGTGGGCTGCGCCGCCCTGATCACCACCTTGGGCCTGATGATCTATGCGTTCCGGCGTCGCATTGGTGAACTGTTCAAGGGTCATTCTGCGCTGGGGCGAAAGGAGCGTGAATATCAGAAGACCTTCTCCGATGAGGACTACATGACTCGCCCGCAAGCACCGGGCTGTGTCGGTGGTGTGCATCCTGGTTCGGGCTATCCCTGTCCGAGCAGCTACAATGCCACACAATATTTGGGCAGTCGGCCAATACCCGTCACCGAGCTATAGCTAGAAGTTCCACCCCCACCTCAGCTGCGGGGTCGGGGTGGTGCCCCAACCAGTCATGGAGCGTCGCTACAGCAACTCCAGATCGTGCCCAGCGCTGTCGATGCGCATGCTTCGTTCGCCCAACTCAGTCACATTCACTACATGACCAATAATCCACTAACCACTGCAGTAGCAGCAGCAGCCGGAGCAGCCACGACAACATCAACAACAACTCCTCGCTCCCATCACTCCCAACAGGATATGCGACTGCTGGCGAATGGCAAGGCTCTCGGGTTGAATGCCTCGCTGCCACGCCACATGGCTGGGCGGCAGTGCGGGGTGCAGGAGAGCACTCTGTCGCACTACAGCCAGCCGGTTGGCATTCGCCTCACCCAGGATCACTTCAATCACAATGGCGGCGTCTATGCCAAGCCCTGCGATGTGATGGCCGACCCGGGATACATCCACAACAATTCGCACTATTCGCTGCCGCTGGATCACGATATGCCGCCCAGTCCCACGCCCACTCCTCCCCCGCCTGCGTTGCCTTTGCGCAACGGTTTGGGCATGGCTCTGGTGCATGGCAATACGACTGGAAGGCGTTCGTTCAACACCAACAGCAGCAGCAACAACAGCAACAATAACAACAATGTGGCAACGCTGTCCAACAATAATCACAACGGTCTAGTGTTGGCCAACGGCTTCAGTGGCATCAACCACAACAACAACAACAACGGCAGCCTGCGTCGCTATCACTGATACACGCTCAAGTCGTGCGGCACTCTATGTCGCAGCAGCATGTTGCAGCCGCACACAGCGGACATTGAGTTGCACCACTTCTACAAGCGCTGAATGCGGTTGCATTGCATTGTGTTATAATTATTGTGAACTATGCATTATTTAATATTTATGTGTATGTATATGTTTAGTTAACTTTACTCAAACAGCGAGCAGCGTTCTGTATAAATTAGCGTTTAGTTGAAAAGAATTGCTGAATTGCAGGCAGACATATGTGAATAGTGCTAAATGACACTGTCTGACACAGAAGTCGCCTGCTTAGTTTTTCTTTTCTTCGCATCCAGTGATTTACCTAATAAGTTTCGCTTACAATTTTCAAATTCTTGTAAATAATTAAATGCTACGCACAAATTATGAAATACAAAAACACACAAGCCCTATAAAAAGGAATCAATTTGTATACAATTAATTTACGCTTCTAAGCACAAGTCATTAAAAATATATATGTATTTAGTATAAAATATTTCACTAAAAAACATAATATATATATAAAGATATCTATTAAAAAATCAAAATATAATTGAAAAATTAATATGAAATATATTAAAAAAAAAGAACAAACAATTCTAAGCTAAACTCACATAAAAAGAAATGCATTCAAAATATAAGTAAAAATCATATTAAACAAGCAAATAAAAAAAAACGATTTTTATAGTTAATAAATTTCAAATAAATAGACACAGAAGGTAAACTTAAATTACTTATCGACATAATAAATATTGAAAAACTTTATAAAAGGCATCAAAATAGTATCAATTATACAAACTACAGAATATTCATAAAGATGGTACTACAAATTGACACAATATGAATACAAAAGCAATTTATGCAGTAGATAAATACGAATACAATATAAAATATGTGTAAATAAAAAGTGTATGCTGGAACAAATTTAATCTTCTGTTGTTTTTATATGGCCATTTGGCTGATTGGTTTTTCGTTTTTTTCATATTTTAATTATTATTTTTTTATGTATCATTTCACATTTATTAGTCGAGTGGCGCTTTTGAATAATTGTACATATTTAACAATTTAATGGAACAAAATGCAAAACACATACAAGGGAGTTAAACGTAACCTAAAACTAAATATTAAAACGAAAGCAAAACATATTATTGTAATTTAAAAACTTATTCAAACGTAAATTTATATTCATATTTCATAAAGCGGCAAATCTCTCATCTAGTAATATACATACATTGATAAAAATAAATGAAATTTCATAGATTGTAAGCAAATTACAAGGGACACGAATAGTTAAAGAAAAACGAGAACAAAACAAAAGTTAAACAAGGTAACAAGGATTAAGAAAAGTATAAGGAAACAAACCAAATATATGATCATATTATACTATTGTACGAGTACTACAAAATGCTATCAAGGTAGACGAAGATAACAAAATATAAAATAAAATACAAGGAATTCCCACATACTTCTACACGTATTTACGTAGGAAGGATGGCAAATGAAATATAAGATTGCAAACTGTTCAAGAACTAGAAGATAAAATCAAATAAACAACCAACTTAACATATTAAATAATAAACCTGTTTATTTTCTATAAGGCTATTTCAAAAAAAAAAAAATGATACTCCAACGGTTTTGAACTATTTGTCTTCAAGTAAGTATATACGTATTGTGTACAAATTAAAATTAAACTTAATTTAATATAATTTAACAAAACTTAAATACTTATATATAAATTCAACAAATCATTTTGTTAGTCTATATTATATATTTTATTATTTTTAGACTAATAAAGTGTTTTATTTTATTATACATACTACAAATAACATCCTATTTGATTAATTTAAAGCGTTGATTTATATATTAATCTGCGAAAGAAGTAATTCAGAAACCTAAACTTTTAGTCTGGTCTCCAGGTCACCAGCAATCTTATTTACCCAACTTGTCTTTTTTAGCTCACCATAGTAAATAAAATATAATTAAAAATTATTATATTTATTCGACTTACTTTAAATTCAATGAGTAACACTCTTTATATCTTTATCAATCATAATAAAGTTTCTCAAAAATATATGGTATTCATTAAAATATATTATTATTATATTACAAGTTAGCATTGGAAATAATTTAATAACTAATGGTTTAGTTCTATTGGCGCTATTTTTCACAACTTTGCAGGTATATATTAAATTTATATAAATATCTGTCATTATCATCAGTAAGAATGTACATGTATAGGTGCATAAGCAAATACAGAACCAGATAATTTTGTCTATATATAGAAATTCGTAAGTTAGTCACATGCCATACCTCTTTTGTCCCCCAATAAAATCCTAGGTATACATATAGATAAATTAGGCAACTGCTCTGTGCGCAGTATAAATAATTAAATTTAAAAATGTTAAATGACAAATTTATTTTATTTAGTCATGTTAATATATTTACCTCCGATGTGCATATGGTAGCGTGGCCGAGCGGTCTAAGGCGCTGGTTTAAGGCACCAGTCTCCTCGGAGGCGTGGGTTCGAATCCCACCGCTGCCAAGTTAGAATTTTTTATATTTTTTTTTAAATAATACGTTCTGATTTTGAGATAGTGATATACAATTGGAAAACAGTCTGCGAAACTGCTTAGTTAGCCTCATCTGCCAAGACTTGCCAGCTGTTTGTCAACACTGTCAAGTGGCATACCTAAACGCTCTTTTATGTAATTTGCGTAGCAACAACGGGGACATGTTGGCACTCATCTGCATAATTTAATTACATTTAACAATAACAAAACAAGCTCACACACACACCTGCAAACCCAAACACACGCACACACACTCACTCTTACCCAAACTCACACACACACACACACACACACACAACTCGCGTGCTGCGTTTTGTGCTAATAAGTACGGGACGCGTGAGAGGAGAAAGAGCAAGCAACTCTCTCTCTCTCTCTCGCTCTCTCTTACTAGCTGCAGTTACCATGTTACTTGTCAAGCAGCACACGACGGCCATCACGAACAACAAGAACAACAACAACATCGAAAAATCTCAAGTGCACAAAACGGCGAGAGACGGGTGGCATAAACAGTTACACATTTGCATGCCACGCCCCCCACCCACCCAACAAGCTCTAATAGGTGTTTCGTACTGTTGTTGTCGCTGCTGTGTTCTTGTTGTTGTTGTTTCTGCATATGCGACATTAGCGCACGCAAACAACGTGCACACAATTAGAAGAATTAACAGTAGTTAAGCCAGCAGCAACTTGTCGGCAAGAAGTGCTGCGGGTGCATTGAAAAGGAATGGGAAAGGGAAGCAGAGGTGGAAGAGAATAAGGAGCTGCTGGTGCACCTAGTGCCTGGTGCTACAGGCAGTTTCTGTTGATGTTGTTGTATTTGTTGTTGTTGTTGTTGTTGTTTCAGCAATGCTTGTCATTTAGTTTGTGTTCTAGGTCGGCCGGGGTGTGGAAAAGGGGAAGGGAGGAAGGAAAAACAGTGCGTTGCACTTTTCGTAATTCGCATAGTTTTCGACTTGTGTGCAGGATGTCGTCTGTCAGGACGCATTTGTGCAGGGTGCACGGGGCGGCAGGATGGGGGGAGGGCGTCTATTCTGCGGCAACTTATTGGCCACAACATGCCAACTTATTAGGCAAAAGCGCAAAAGTTATAAATTGTTTTACGAGGCGCACATTGTTGCGGGTATAAATATGAGAGCATAACATAAGCCATAAGGCAAAGCAAGCCAAAAACTTCGACTGCAACGGCAGACAGAGAATCCAAAGACTTCGGGGGAATGTGCAACAAAAGTTTCATCTCAGTATATATATAAATATATACATATTTATCTTTACGATGAGTTTAATGTTTAGCTAAGTAATTGTCCACTCGTGTCAGAAACTTATTTTGAGCTCAGGTGTTAACTAAATTTTTAATCTGTTTAAATTAAATATTTAAAATTGAATGGGGACTTTCAATAACTTGGAATAAATAATATAGGCAAGGCATTCACCTAAAAGTTCGAAAGTTTCCGGACGTATTTGGGTTTCCAGTTAGCCACCACACAACCGACCGGATATCCGCCCAACACGCGCCACAGGACAGAAAATGGAGGACGCATTGTCCTTGGGCCGCAGCATCTATTGTGTAATATCCGTTGACTGTTATTCTAGTTCGTGGCGAAAATTAAAAACTTGCCTATGACTAACTGACGAAATCAACAACCCCCACACAGGCCCCTCCACCGTCTGCGGTTTCTTTTCTGTGGGCTTTTTGTGTGCGCTCAGCAAAATTTCATGCAAAATAGAACCCAAAAAAGGAGGAAGCACGAAACGCCTTTCTGAATAGGGACAACTACTGGCTGGGGATCCTTTCCTGTTTTTACATTCAAAATAAAGCGACCGCATCAACAAAAATAGCAAAGCGGCACAAAATACTCATAATATGCATACTATACGAAATAAATAGAAATATGAAAAAGAGCATAAAAAATTAACATATAAATTAGCACAGTAGACAAAAAGCGACGCTTTTGTTTTCAAAAAACAATTTCGGGTGCATAAATTTGGCAATTAAAATATATTTTTTGTTCCATACTTTGTTATTTCCTTAGTTGACCGCATTTCGTTGGCTGTTCCACAAAAAACTTTCATTAAAATATGTCTGTAAATGCTGTCGAGCAATATTTTCGGAAAAGAGTTGAACAGTTGCATTGTTTCCCTTTGAATGGTTGCCACTCCCTTTCCTCCCTCCAAGGAGTTTACCTCTCCCCAACATACCCAAACCGTCCAACAAGAGCTCGTCACTCGTCAGAGGCGAAAGAAACTGCGAGGTATATAAAAAGAATCTCGTATTTCCTCGCAAGAGAAGTACACACCACACACACCACACACACACAGAAAAAGAGAGAGAGAGAGAGAGAGAGGGAGAGAGAAACACACATAAAAACTGCTGACACCTTTGAAAAATTTTCACGCTTATAAAATACAAAACATGCCAGTCAGAACTGAGAAAGCGTGAAAAGCGTAGCCAACCCACACACAGAAAGTGAGAGTTTGGGAGAGGGAGGAATAGGGGTAGGAACGGGAAGAGGACTTGACTAAGGGGAAGATAATAGCGATAAAGTCAGGGCAAAGCTTCAGCGTTGACAATTCTCGAATGCGGCGGGGAAAGGGAACCGAGCAAAGGGAACAGCGCAAATGAAAAAGAAAAAGATGCTCTCCCTAACTGGAAACCAGAGTTATATTTTTCACCCCCTCCCCCCTCTAACATCTTATTTTCTTTTTTGTCAACACACAAAACAACAACGAAACCGGACAGATGAGAGGAGCAGAGAAGCAAGGAGCAGGGAAGCGAGGAGCAGGGAATCGAGGAGCAGGGAAGCGAACAGAGCGATACAGAAATTTGTTTTAATGGCGCGCGCATTTTTTATGCTTTTCTTTTCAACTTTTTTTTTGCTTTTGGCCTTATTGTGTTACATTTGTGCAACGACAGCAGTAAAAATGGTGCCTGCCTCTCACACCATACAACTCCCTCCGCTCTCCCCTTAAGCGAACCGCAACTTGTGCAACATCATAAACCCATTTGCGTTTTTAATTAGTAACAGCGCGTTGCCAGAAAGCGGGGACATTGGCCAGGAAAATGCGTCTCGAGTGGAGAGTGTTGACGAGCGGGGGAGTGGGGAGCACGGGAGGGATGGTAGACTCACAATCTAGATGTCACGGAGCCCCAGTCTCGGTTCCACTTTCAGTTACTTTTGGGTGTGTGCAAAAAAGCAAATGACCATGCAAAATTTGTGCTGGGACGGCAAGGCCCAAAGCGCCACTGATAGGGCTGGAATGGCAGAATGGAGCAGAAGAAACAGACAACACTTGAAAAGTGGAGCAAATAAGGTAAAAATATTTAATTGCCGCAGCAAAGAGGAAGAAAAATTATAAAGTTGCGGTTTTTGTGCTCAGTTTTGAATTCAGTGAGTCAGTCAGTCAGTCATTCAATCAGTCAGTCAGCCAGTCAGTCAGTCAGTCAGTCAGTTGTTCAGTCAAAACTATGCTGGTAATCCACATGCCGGTGGGGGATTCGGTACAATCTAAGAATAAGGGTTGCGAAAGTTAGTGCAACAGCGGCAACAAAGTTGAAAAGTTAAGTGCACCACTCATCCCATGCAACGCGCAACACTTTTTGGAATTGATGGTCAGCATTTTGGGGCAATGACCGCGGTCAGCAGTTTGATAGCCATGATATTCAGATGGATTGAATCTCTCTGCCTGTTGATGCTATCAGGCTAAGTGCTGTGTATGAACGGTATTGAATCTAACTGTTCTTTGAACTAAAGCCCAATTAACTGGAATTTAGAAACTGGAAATAATATTGACATTTTAGCTAACCTTCAGATAATCTAAACTAACTCAATTTTAAATTAATTTTTTAGTTAAGATTGATTTATGATTAAATATGCAATAATTGTTATAAATTAAGTTAACTAAAATTAATTATGTTAAAGTTGTTTAGCTTTATTGTAATTTAATAACTATAAAAATGAAGTAACAATTTAACAAACAAACAATAACAAACTAAGTAAACTCTATACTAGCATACTTTGGGTAAACTCTTTCATTCAATGGTCCATTGAATTATTTATCATATTAAATGTACTTATTTTAAATTTTTCATAATTTTCAGGTAATATGCAAACACTGTTTTTGTACTGAATGTTTTGACTGATTCAATCAATTAGAATTTATATACTCTTGAAAATAACTAACTTATCCCATAAAGTATATATTGATTTATTCATTTTATAAACTTTCTTCCTTACGAGACAAGTATTTATATATAATTTTATGCAAATTACAATGTCGTTTTGAAGTAGTTTAACATAATCATCCATTATTAAAAGATTCTTAATTAACTGCTTTGCAGATTTAACAGGGCTTATAAAACTAATACTAACAATTTATTAAAATGATATTTTTCCATTTTTAATATATATTGCAGACCAAGAGCCGAGTATGCCCAAGCTAATCCCTAAATTAATAATACTTAGACTCCTGTTAAAATGATAAATATTTTGTTTTTTCCTAAGAAAAAAATATTTCTCCATTTAACCCAAATCACATTATCTTGATCTACTCTTAAAAATGAGTAAAAACCCTTTTTTTTTTGTTTGCTAAGTTTAATTTTGGAAAAACACAATCACAATACTAGTATGTCTCGCATGATTAATGTGAAGCACATTTCTCAATAGGCAAAGGATGTTTTGAAAGTTTAAACTAAAATATTTGCTATTAATTTGCAGTACTTGAAAAAAGTGATTCATAAAAACCGAGGCAGACGTAATATAAATAGCAATCTGCTCGTAGCCTAATCGATTAGCTCCGGTCGATTTCATAATTTTATAAACAAATTTGTTCGCGTAGCCTTCGCTGGGTTCTATTGGACTCTTCCTTTGGCTGTTTTTGTTGCTGCTGCTGCCTGTTGGCAATTTATTGAAAAGTAAATAATGCAATTTGATACGCAAAAAATCGAATCCATGGAGAACCCAAAGCAGAAAGAGATCTATTGTTATCTTTGTCTGGGCTGCTGGGCTGCATTTAAGCAATTATGTAATTTTTAATAGTCGTCGTTGTCGTCGTCGTCGTCGTCGTTGTCGCTTTTGGTGGCAAAACGTTACGCAATTTATGAGGGACAACCTCGACAGGCGGGTGCTTGTAAAAGTCAAACCATAATTTATTATTGTCAGTCAAGGCAGAGGAGTGACGAACAAGAAGGAAAAGCCACCCCTGAAATGAAATGATGAACGATTAAAATGCGATGCGTAAAAATGAAATAAAAGACAGGAGCAGGCAAGGGACGGTCGCATGTGTGAAGGTGGATCAAAGACCAGGACTCTGACCCCTCGACCCCAGAACCCATCAACCCATCAAGAAAGGGAAGTGCAAGTTAGTGACTTACTTGATGCTGCTGCAGATGTGACACTTGCAGCGCTCCACGGATTTCGTAGCGCAATCACGTCCCAGACTTCAGTTGAGTCGTCTCCCAGTCCGGACTCCTTCCCCGGCATGTGTTAATTGTGATGCCGTTCTCCCGGCTCCTGTCAATTGGCCCTTGGCGAGCAAAGCACCATGAACTGAACCCCCGTTGTCTGCGTAAAACCTTCCTTCTAGCATAGCCCTTGTACAAGCTATAGCTATGGCAGTTCTCGAGTAATATATGGCTTACATTTCATGGGAACATATGGTACTGGGCATGGAATTGGCACTGGGATGCCTGGTTACGGCCACAAACGCATAACCTAGCGGAACTCCGGCTCAGGCACTCGGAACTGAGGAAACTATTTGCTATTGCTGTGCAAAGCGTTTAGCGCCACACCTTGACCAGGTCCATTTAGTTCCGAGTTTAAAAGCTGGCAAATAAAAAGCGTTAAAGCATTTACCAAAGAAAAACTATATTATTTCAGATTAAGAGCGAAACTTCTAAATCAGCGGATGTTCTAATTACATTTGCATATACATCGATTTTTTAAAACTTTATATTTTTAATTTAATTTAAATCAATTTTGATTGACTTAAACATGTATATAGTAAATCGGACTTAGATGAAGAACTTATTTTAAAGAACTTGTGATTTGTTAAGGTAATAATTCAATTTTGGAGCAATACCAGGTTTGATTTAAATAATTTCAATCGTACTATGTGGGACACTGAAAATTGCTGAAAATTTTTGTCTTCATTTGACATTGCTGGAGAGAGTTGTCCCTTCTAAAATTGAACATTCAAGTGTTTTTTTTTTTGTTGGTTCCTGAATTAATTGTTATTGTTTGTGATCTCAGTAATCATTTTGTGGTTTTGCATGTGAATGATTACTACTGATTCAGTTTTCTGCTTGATCACTTATTTATAAAAACTGCTAAGGTGCTCATGTAAATGCGATAAATTTCTGTCATGACTTATTTTTTTAATTTGTTACTCATTATTAAGAAAAAGTCGTTGGTTGCCCATCAATTTACCTGAAGGAAACTATTAAGGATCGAATCATTTGTTGTTATTTTATTTTTTCAAGTACTTCCTCAATTTTCCTTGTAAATCAGGCAAACTCAACCTCTTGACTTATTGTCTTGCAATTGTTTTTGTCGATCGCTAAATGGATTTTCTACTGTGGCGGTATTTTATTTTTAAGCTTAGCCCTTTGACAATGGCCTTGACTGTAGCTCGGAAAGGATTTATAATTTAATTTAAAGTTTAACTTCTGTGTTTGCTATCACATAACTTCAAACAGAAAATAAGTAAATGGATTCAAACATAGGTCGACAAAAATATACCCTCTTTTAATATCGAGATAAAAACATGTACGTTATAAAGTTTAAATTAATTAAATTAAATTGAAATTTTTGCTCTCTTGGATTGGATATACTTCCTCCTTTCTTTTACATGCATTCGTTATGATATTCTTCTTAGTAAATCTTACTGGTGCAGTGCATAGGAGAGACTAAATAAACTTAAGAGGAAATTGATTCTCATACAGCAATATCAAGAACTATAAGTACAACAACGATAACTTGTAAACAATTGAACACCAAACAGTGAAACTCCCTTGAGAAGTTGCCCCGTTGTTGGAAACACACAAAGTAATTGATTGTTTATAGCAATAGAATTTATGTGGCTCAATTTGGTGCATGTGGCAGGCAGCAGTTGGAAGGGGAAGTTGGTTGCTGCAAAATATTGACCATTTGCTAAACGATAATTCAAAATGTTAAATCGACAATTTCAATTTGAAGCAACCAGTTCGCCGACTCCCTCGAGCTGTGTTTTACATCTGCAGCCACATACATTTATATACAGACACACAAGTATGTTTTTGTGTATGTGTATGTGTATTTTTGTGTGTGTGTGAGTGTGTGTTGTCAATATAAACGTAAAGTCTCCACTTAGCGCAAAGGCGTGTGCGATTTTGACCCCTGGTTCATGGCTTCTGTGAAATCAATCGAACGTGTAATAAAATGCAATTTTGCTGTGTTTTCTCCCCATCTTCCCCAATTCCCCTTGCCAAACTCGTCGGCTCATTTTATTAAAAAAAAAACGCATGTGTAGCCTTAGCCGGTGCCCAGTACCCAATCAGTAGTACCCCAATATCCCGTTCCGACCCGTCTGCCCATCGAGGCTTGCATTTACCCTTTTGCACTTTGGGGTTCAATTGCTGTATAAATGTTGCCCAGAAGTCGTCGCAGTAGTTGGGGTCGATGCTTGTAACAAAAAACTCCACACAATTGCAAGTACTAAATGAAAAAAAAAAAAAAAATAAAATAAAGCACAACAAAATAACTACATGTATTGGTCATTGTTATTGCTTACTGGTTATTTTGTTATTTTTACAAGCAATTTAAACAATCTGTTTGCTGTGGGTTTTAGCTTAACATGCATGTAAACAAGGGAAGCCGATTTTAAAGCTCAAATGTTGTGATTTCAAGCAAAAAATAAAATATGTTTCAAATAAATTGTTCTGGCAGCGATAAGATTGTGCTGCTGCTAATGATTGTGTACAAAATTGTGGCATGCAGAAACAAAATTGTCTTAAATGGTTCTTATTTTCAGTTCTATGTAAATTAAGTAATAATAAATAAATCACACATGAAGTAAATTTTTAATTATTTTACTTTTGTTAATAATAAATAAAGGATTTAAAGGGGAAATATTTAGTTAGGCGCAATATGAAAATTATTTGTTAGATTTGTCAAACACTTTGCTGCGCATAAGTCGCAACAATAAATTTAAGATAATTATAATAATGGAAAGTCGTCTATCATCTGAGAACTTCTTAATTAAGGTGTTAAGTACAAAGTTATTCATAGCTATGGTTCCACAAGCAGAAGCTAAAACTATTCACACGAAGATATGTAAAATCGGCAGTTTGGTTTTTTTCCTTTACGATTCTCTCTACGCGTAATTATAGATTATTAAATCTCAATTAAATGTTATATCTTTTCGGTTGTTGTTTTCTATTTGCGATTTTTGAGTTGTACACGTTTCGCGTGGGGCACCCACAAAAAGCTGCCCAAGCACTTGCCACCAACAGCTGATGATTGACCCAACTGGGCCAACTGACCAATATCCAGTTACATTTTATTTCTTGTATTTTGGCCTTTTTCTTAGTGTGGTGTTTTGAGCTGGTTGATTTCGCTTAGCAACATAATTATTGTTTAATTTTGATTAATGATTTGTGCAAGGCGGCGATTAAAACGTGACTTTGTATGAAAACCGCAATGGCAGCCAAGTTCAGCTGACTGACTGAAAAGTTATTGGACTGTGAAACCCCAGACGACGATTCCTAAGTAAAATCGAATCGAAGCGGAAGAGGGACCGTCTATGTGCTATATATATATATATATATATATACAGTATAATGTGTATTGTGTACACACCGATATATTCGTCGGAATAGGAAGAGCTCAATCGATACCCAGAATTGTTGTTGCTCTAACGGCTGTTATTGTTATAATTGTTGTACTGCTGCTGTTCGCATTCGTCAGCGTCGTCTATGAAGTCTATAAAACGCTTTCTGATTGTAAACAATACAGACGATTTAATATTGCGCGCTCGTTGGCTCAACTCAACTTGACAATCGGACTCCCCAGTTCCACTCGATTCTGCAGCTCCCAGCGGAAACTTCAAATAAGCAAACAACACGCTCAACACGAATCAAACCAATGCTTTTGTAGTCGAAACTATACGATTGCCAAATACCCTGTAAAAAACACTGCCAAACTAAAATAAATGCATTATGTCTCTTCTTAAAAATATATGTTCGGTGCAATTGAAATTGGTTTTGACATTTCCCAAATAATATTAGACTTATGGTATACCCCACTGATTTGTACAGATTTACAGATACTCACAGAAATGAACAAAAAGTTAAATTGAAACGCATATGCGCAGTGAATTCAGAAAAAAAGGGAAAGAGTTTTTCTGATGTACGAGAGATGTGTGTGAATGTGTGTGAATGTGTGTGGATATGAAAAAAGTTTAAGTTTAATTTAAAATTGCAAAAAACTCGACAGTAAACGTTGGCCTAGACCAAAAACGGGAGCGCAGCGTTGGAGTGGGGGAGGGGCTACGCGCTGTGGGGCTTATTGACAGTCAGTTGGTAAAAATATTTAGCAATAACAATCTTAAAAGTCAGCCATCAAGAGTGTTGAATGCGTTGAATGCCACTGCCAAGAGAAAACCCAAAATCAATAGATTAAAATTGCCAAAAGAGTTTTAGAAGTTGTTAGTAGAATTTGTTTGAATAGGTCATGTTGTTTTTGAGAAAAGAGCATTGAAACAATACATAAGAGCAATCGATGTAGACAGGAAAACCAGCAGAAAAGACCTTAGATTTTAGATGAGCTTACAGAAAAGCCTTAGCACACTTTGAATTGATTGATCGAGTTAGTTCTCAGTTGGTTGATAAGAAGATGCGAAAACTAATATTAAATAAAAGCATTTTCTGAAATATATAAAACGAAAATATGTAGAAAATATTAGTTACTAGTTCAGCCAATTTAATAAAAAATAACATAACAAATATGCTTGTGTATTAAGTGTTGAATGCGAATAGAGTTCATAGTTGTTCCAGTGTCAGGTTTAGGCCATGTGGACCTTAGGCATTTTTCTATATATATATTTATAACTGTTTGCTGGTATGCGAAGAGGCAACTTGCAATCAAACTATTAAAGTGCACTTTAAGCCCAATTGGGTTTTGGCTTTGAGGGGTTTTCGAGCGTTTTTGTTTGGTTGTTCTTGGTGGGCCATAAATAATAATCATGACAATATTTCGCCCAAGGCAATGTGCACTGTTCGCTCGCTCGATTTGAGGGACTCTCGGCTTGTCTTCTTCCCGCCACCGACAACTTTTGAGTCCTCTTTGTTTAATGCCGCCGATCCGCTGTTGACAACGGCCAAGATGGTGAGGATGCTGAGGATGGGGTTGGGCTGGGCCTAGACTCTATATTCTAGACTCTGGGGTTTCGGAGCCAGCTACTGCCGGCTTATCAAAATTGCATTGCTGGCGCATCAGAGCGAAGAATGCTACAATGGAAGAATACGGCAGAGAAATGCAATGGGAGACAGAAATGAAACTTACACTTTTCAGCAACAAAGCAGACAAAAAACAAACAGCAAAAAGCAACAAAATGCGAAACAGCGAAACAGCGAATCAGCAACAGCAACAGCAACCACAGCAGCAACAGCAACAGCAACAGCAACAGCAAGGAGAGCAACAATAAAATTGCAGTTGGCTCGTCGGCATAGCCACAATTCTTGACATTCGTTGGCGAGATTAATGCGCCTTTGGTTGCAGCCGCCAGCTGACACTGGCACTGGGCCGACAGTTCGGGCTCAGAGAAGAAGCTGGCCAAAAAACTTTGGCTCTGCGCTGGCATTGTCCGACCTGCAAGAGCCAAGGGTCTAAAATTGGCGAGAAGCGGAGGGACAGCCGTCCACAAATTGTTAAAAATAATTTATATTAAAACGCAGCACAAAGACAAGAATGGCAATGAAATTGTGCAAACAATTCAAAGTCGCGCCGTGAAGATGCGGTCAGAGAGATGTGAACCGAGATGTAACTGGGATAAGTTTTCCATTTTTGTTTGTTTGTTTTTGTTTTTATGCCACTTTGTGGAAGGCTGCGGAGTGTAAGAGAATTGCAGGCATGGAGTAGCCGCAAACAAATGTCCAAATGATATTTTGTCATAATAAATGGCGCTGCTATGATTATTTATGACTCGGAGCTGCAATTCCGAAATGCGATCGCTGCTCGCAGTCAATTTAAGTCTCATAATCAGCAAAAAACTGCAAGCTTAGCAACAAAAACAAAACTGAGCAAGAAAAGATAAATAAAAAAATGCAGTCATGATTTCGATTTCTTGCTTGGCTCAGCTCAATGGCATAATTTATAGTGCCCAGTGTATTGAATAGCGCTCGGATGAGCTGCACTTGGGCCTCGACTGATGTTGCAACCTCTGCTGCTGCTGCTGCTGCTGTAATCAGACTAGACCCAAAGACGTAGTCGGAGATGGATACGGGAAGGAAGGCCGAGCTGGAGCTGTGACTTAAGCCACGAACATTGTTAAGTTTTTCCTGGTTTTGGTTGGCAAGCAAACGTTTCTTTTATTACCAATTCCAGTTGACTGCAATTGCGAGCCATCATTAGAAGCACCTAAATCAAACAGTTCAACAATAACAGACATCCAATATCCCGCTAAAGTATAGTTAAAGAAACTTTTAGCAATAAGTTTAATTTGTTGGGCTTCTCACACATTGTGGCTGAAACATTCTTGCTATTTTAATCTAAAGCAGCAAATTATATGCTTCTTAATTACATATATAAAATGTATTTTGTATCTCATAAATATTTGAGTGAGTTCTGAAACCAAAGCAGCCTTATTGAAAATTAAAAAAATGTATAAGTGTTGCTAAAACTCAAGTAAGTTAATGATATTATTATTAGATACTATTAATTCTTAAATCACTGGGGATTGCTTGGCTTAAAAATAATTTTTATTTATCTACATACAATAAAATATTATTTTTACAATAAAAATAGCATCTAATATGCCTGTTAGCATTATTTTGTTTTTCGCTAAGCCTTTTAAGAGTGAAATTAATCTGAATTGTGCATTTCACTTGTAAACTATTCTACATCATTTGAATACTGATCTAAATTTATAACTTTTGCATATTAGAGATGCTAAATATAAATTCATAAATAAAATACTTTCCGAGTGAACAGAGGCACACCGACACCCCTCCCTTCCATCAAATGCCTGCTGCCGTATTCTCGAGCTAAGCCCCAACAATGCTCGCATTTCAAAAGGAATTCCAAATATTTATTATCGGGCGATAAGTGGGAAAGCAATGGTTCATAACTGTTTTAAATTACTTATCCAGGTTGTAAATATTAATAACGCCAGTTTGACTCCACGAGAGGGGCAGCGCACTCAAATAGAAGCAGCGGCTCTGGCAAAGGGAAAGGGATGTGCCACGTCCAAGTTGAGGAACCAATTAAGCGCATTTCAAGTGCTACGAAAATAACGCCACGTAATAATAAGGTGACGAAGCGTACAGCTCGAAGTGAACAAACGGGGGAGCACAACAACCAAAACCGAATACAAACTCAAACCTATTGTTAGACTCTCGACCATTACATAACAGCAGATGCAACAGCAGCAGCAGCAGCAGCAGTAGCAGCAGCAGTGGCATGCTGGAATGGGGAGATGGGTATGGAGGCAGGAGAAGCGCAGCGCTGACATTGAAAAGCGACGCGTGCAACAACGCATACACAATTAAAAATACATTCTCCAGGCCAGAGTGGCAGGCAGATATTTTTGGGGCGGGAAAAAGTAACTCACTCGATGAAGTCGGCAACATAAATTAAATGTGCAACATTGGGCAGCATTGACAGAAGGGCGGAGAGCAGAAAATGGAGAGCAGCAGACCACAGCTGTTCTTTTATATAGGTATTTGAGTATGCTTCAATTGCTGTAGTTGCTTCTATATTTAATTGATAACTCAAACATTTCTTTAAATTTATTATTCAGTATTAATTTTACAAAGTCTCTCTTCTCGTAATTATATTTAAATACTACACATTATGGGAAAATTTGTGGGTGTGCTTAACTATGGTATAACTCAACACAATCTTGTTTATTTTCTCTTTTAATATTCAATTTTGAATCTTTCATTAACTTTATTTTATTTACTTTTATATTTATATTTAAAATAAATGTGCTAATCCTTTTTTTTAATGTTGACAGCTATACACACTCCGATATAATTATAATATAAGTATATAGTCCAATAATTCAACTTAATATTAAACCAAAAAAATTAAGGACTAGGTATTTCTAGGTGAGAAAAGGCTAATACTGACTTCGACAGGCGAAGCAGCGAATATTTGCACTTTTATGCTTGGCGGTAATTATAAATCCAGGTGAATGCTAGATACAAACACATTTTAGACCAAAATACAAACCAGCAGCTGAATCCAAGTCTGACCCAACAATAGTCACACACACATTAAGAAACGAGGAGGATACCGAAGATACCAATGCTAAAGTAATATCACGTCCAGTCTGGCCAGAGACAATTTCTTCGAAATACATTGGAAAATTCGAAATGGAGGAAGAAAAAGAAGTGCAGAACCTGAGCGTGGCATGCGAATTGCATGCTTCAACTTTTGGGAGGCGGGTGGGGCACAGCTTAGATTTGGATGCACACTGCACGACTTGAACGGTTTTGATGAATGCGACGGAACGGTCCCCGCCAGAGCCGCCCAACATGGACTCCAACTCCAACTCCAGTTCCAGCTCAAGCTCCGACTCCAACCGCAGCCTGTGGGACTCAGAGCTGAGCATTCGCCTGATTGCTGAAATTCACGCGAACGGGGAACAGAGCCAAAGTTATGAGCTTTAGTTTTAGTTTTAGTTAAAAGGTTCGTTGGGCCTCATAAACAAATTTTGTTAGACACAGCCACAGCCAAAGTTAAAGCCAAAGCCAAGACTAAGCAATGGGAAAGTAATTCAAATTCAGCGCGGTGCAGGCAAATTGTGGCTATTTAATGAGCGATTAGAGCTCTGGCGTTGGCCACATCGATGGAGGCTGGGCACGACAACAACAACAAATACAACAACAACAACAACAACAACATCAAATGACTGCAGACGGCGGCTGGACCCAGGGAAGACAACTGGACAGGCTTGGAGTCATTTGGCTTGCGAGTCATTTGGCAATAAGTTCGAGTTGCCGTTATGATCTGAGTTAAGGTCCAACCTCGCTTTTGGCTCTTGTCTTGAAGCTTGTCTAATTTGCTTCGACGCTCTAAATTGTCTCGCAGTTATGTCAGATAGATGAGTTTTTGCATTCAGAGGTAGGTTTGCGTTCTAAAAAACTATTTCCAATTATTGATCAATGTAAACGCCAAATATACTGTAAGATTACATTAATATATTATATTATATACTATTATAATATATAAGTTGTTCAAAGTATTATTATAATGCACTTTTGTTCTGTAGATGTTACTTTGTTCACAAACTGATAAATTACATTTCAAACATGTGTCTGCATAAGACACAGAAAATCAGAAATTAATTTCAATGAAATTCAACATAATTTTAATGCTTTTAGTTCAGTTTAGTTAAAATTGGATAATTGACTTGAATAAAATCAAACTAAATGTTATATTTAACAAATATTAAGTATAGCATAAGAAAATTATTAATATACTTTATCAACAGCCTATTCATTTGTCACTAGTGCCTTAAATAATAAGCTCAATCTTGTATAATTATCAAACAAAAATAATAATTTATTTTACGTTAAAAATATTTATTAGGATGCTTAAAGGTACTCCTTGTTATAATTTTTATATTTAAGGTCAAGTATTTTCAATATTTTTCCGATATATTTTCCATTCTTTCAACACTTTTATAAACCATTTAATAATCTTTTGTAATATTAGAGACACCACTTTGATCAAACAATAAAACATAGACTAATCTCCAACATAGCTTTCGATTGTAATTACTTACAAAGGAACTGAGCAAAGCCTGTTCTTTCAACTAAACTTCGAAACACGTCAACCGCAATTCGGTTGAACTTTGTTTTCCAATTCGATATAAATCTATTTAACTGTTGTCTTCTGATTGGCAAAACCCTTAACTTGGATTGTTCCCATGTCGCTGCTGTGGCTTCAAATGCCGTTAGTTGAACTATTAAACCTCTGGTTGATTGCCACACCCATACCCACATACCCATACGCACACGCACACGAACACGCACACACACACACACACTCTCACACACACACTCACATTAGGAATTAGATTGAAGTTGAGGCAGAACGCAATCAAGCGCATAGCTCAATTCAGTTGTTGAAGTACACACGCCCGTCTAAATTACCAGAAACAGCTACACGATTCTGGAGAGGAACAGCGTAAAGGTACCGTACTTTTTTAAATTAAAACTAAAATCGATTGACATTCAATTTGAGCAGGCAACAGCAGCTCTCAGCTGACTGCGCCCTGCCACAAGTATTTGCCATACAGGATGAACAAATGGAGCGAGGAGTGCGGGGATGAAGTATGGAGTATGGAGTAGGGTTTATGGAGTATGGAGGATGGAGGATGGAGTATGTCGCTGTCGTATCTCAAGTCAACATTTGTCGCTATAAATTTGCCACTGCGGCGCAGCTTTGCACATTTCCTTGACTTGGCCGTCGATGCGTGTGCGTGCGTAAAATTTCGCTGAGATGTTGAAGAGCTGTTAGCTGGTAGCTGTTAACTGGGAGCTGGTTGGTAGCTGGTTGGCAACTGGGAACTGGTAGCTGGTAGCTGGTGGCAGCCAGTGAACGCCATTTCCTTCGCAGCGACAGCAACCGACGACATTCAGCACACGCTGCCTTGTGTGTCTTGAGAGGCAAGAAGTTGCCTGACTGCCTTGTGATTTTGTGACACTTCACCCACGGGATCGGTGCCAGTCTCCAGCTTCCCGCTCTATTAATCCTGGCTGACGCTGACAAACTGTGCGAGAATCAATTTTGAAGCTGGCAGCTTTAAGTTTTAATGACACCAGCTGACAAAATGTAAGTTAAGCAGAAACTACTTAATAACACTAAACTACAGCAGCCATTCTTTGTCACAATGATAACAAAGCTCAACTCAAAATCAACTTAATAAGTGACCCTCTCGTTAAATGTCATTTTAGCTATAAAAGTAACTAGAAATGTTGGGACAGGAAATTGCTGATTAAATTTCAACTGAGCATCGAGGGAGGAGGAGGAGGAGGAGGGCAACCCTTCATTAGGCGAGACTCATTAAAGTGGAAAAATCTGCAGCACAGAGGCGTCACTAGAAGCTGCAAGCTGCAAGCTTGCAACTGGTTGCATTCATTAGACAGCCACTTGATGGCGTGTGCATAATTTGCAACTGGAGTTGCAGACGCTGAATGAATGCAGTGTAAGCATCAAGCAACAAGTTGCAGCCGCTTTTAATTGATATTAATTTAATTGACACTCGAGTCGAGTTTAGGCCTCTACCGTTTCCTTTTCCCTTTTCCCTTTTTCCTCTCCCTTTCTGCTTTCCCCGCGACGGCCTTCCTGCTCGGGCTTGGACTAATCGACTGACATCGCGTGGGTTGCATCTGCCTCGCCTGCGTGGCAACGGGTTGCATTTACAATGGCAGCTTCAATGAGCTTAGCATGTTAACTGTTTACACTGTCAGTCGGGGCGAGTGGGGTGGGGTGGATTAAGCGGTTTCAAGTGCATTTTATGAGTTTCTGTTTAAGTTCAATTATGTTGGATTTGCTTTGATGATTAGCATAGAGACCAAGTGGCATGAAGCAAGTGGACTCAAGTGGCCCAAATGGGCTTAGCCAAAGGAGGGGTCGACTGTGGGAATACCACAAGCCTGCAATCATCAAATTAGTTTTTATCTCATTTATTTTGTTATTCGTTTAATTGTCAAAGTTATATTCACATTATCAATATTTATAAATCATATCAAGTTACAATTTTTACCAATAATTCGTATTTTCGCACAATCACAAAAACTTTTTAGATAACTTTAAAGTTCAAATTTATTATTTATTGATCTAGGCTGAGATTGGTTTGTGGAAGAGGAATTTGGCATAAATCATTTGCGAAAGTAAATGTTCAGAATTAAAATGAAATAACTCTTAAGCTAATTTTAAAACCTTAAAATACCCTTTTATGTGTGCCCATTAAATGCTGATAAATTTAGGTGCTGCACATTAACACATCAATAAAATATAATTTATATGAGAACGAAGAGTTCGAGGTGGTGTGGCGGGGGAGGGGCAGAGGAGGAGTACAGGTTGCCCAGTTGACTGGTGTTAATGCGTTGGCTAAACTGGTTTGCAAATTGCAGCCGCATTAAATCCACTTCCTGTTTGTGGATGAGGGATGGGGGGTGGGGATGGGGATGAGGATGGAGGCCACGCTCGGCGCCGCTTCCGTTGTGGAGACACACTTTGGCACAGGTGTAAACTCTCACGCCCGACACATTTGGCAACCATTCAACTGTAGAAACAACAATGTAGCAGCGAGAGAAAGCGATTAGAGGATGGGAAGGGAAGGGAAGGGAAGGGAATGGAAGGGTTGAGTTGGGCATTGGCAAAACAAAAGGCGAGGCACATCAAATTGAATAATTGTTGCATGGACGTGCATGGAGATCGATTGGACTAGACTGGACAGACAGACAGATAGACACAGGCAGGCAGCTGACAATGTTGCTAACAAGGCAACTAGGCAACGGCAACAACATCAACAAATGTGAGGCAAAAACGACAAAAGCAACTTCAATTCAATCAAATGAACGTGCCGCGAATGGTTATCAACAAAATAGGATAGCGCAGAATTCGTTCTGCTGGACAGCAGGACGAAGACATGGACGAGGAGGAGGAGGAGGAGCAGAGCTTAACTGGACTCAGAGCAACTGGCGTGTGAAATTCAGAATGTTGCAGTTATACATATCTGGTGAAAATATTGTTGCACGCGACAAACGGCCAACATGCGAGATTAACAAGCAGAGTACACACACACCTAACACACACACACACACATAGTCAATTGACACACATTGCTGCTCCATGTGCGCGTTGCTGTCCTGCGTCCTTTGATTGACTAGGATACACGTCACTCAGTTGCCAGCTCGTTTGGCTCACCATTGTTGCGTGAATTTGTATAAAAATTGCGAATGGGCCGCGTCGAAAATCAAGCAAATAAAATTTATTTAGCTTGTCGACAATCGCATGTGGGTACGACAGTGCCAGGTGTGTGTGTGTGTGTGTGTGTGTGTGGCACAATGATGCCAGTGATTTTCAATATTTGCAACGGGTTGCCAACACATATACCTTATAACAGGTGTTGATATGTTTATCGACTGGTTGGGGCCCAAGCCATAGCCGAGTTACGTGCGTACAATTTGTACAAATTGCTGATGGCCAGCCACAAAATGGGGCAGGGATGAAACGGGCTTAGTACTCTATGTATTGTGGTTGGCTGTTGCTGTTGCTGTTGCTGTTGCTGTTGCTAGTTCCTGTTGTTGCATAGAGTCTCAATTAAACAATTAGAGGACTATTATATGAGCAGTCGTGGGCGAGGGCAAGGGGTAACTGGGGATATACATTGTGCACCTGGGTCCGTTGAGAATGCAAAGCAATTGATAATTGATTGGGTTTGAAGGGAAGTGATTGATGTTGCTCCAGGGCTCCAGCAAAGGACATGAGTCGGGCCAGCATGCAAAGCTTGATTTAGCCTTTATGCAAAAACAAAGGGAAAAAAAACCTAAAAAAAAAAACATTTCTTTTTTAAGGGAAAATCAAATAAAAATGAAAAAAACATAGGTGCGTTCATAAACAAAACAATACATTTAAAAATATATAAATAATGTCTGCATAAACACAAATATTGGCATATAAAGATAATAATATAATACCAGAAGTGATTTAATTGCTTTGATGAATAGCAAATGATCAGATCAGATTTATAGCAAAGTTGCTGCAATTGTCATTATGCGCTTGCCACTTTCGAAAGCAAAATAATCAGCTCTTTTCACATGAGTGAACCATGTCAACAAGAGTTGCTGTTGTGTGGCAATGTGAGTTCTTTATGATCTGCATTGAGAGCGAACAACGACAACGCAACCGACAACCGACAACCGACAACCGGACTTGCAACTTGCAACTTGCAACGAGTTGCTCGTGCTAAACTTTATGGGCAGCTAGTGAATATTTTTCACGTTGCTAATTTCAGCAAAGGTGGCGACAAAGGCAGCAGAACTCAGATGGAACTGAGGTTTCCGCCGTGGAACAACCTCTCTTGAACCGTAACAAATAGCGACGAAAATTGCAACAAATGTGTTACGAATGCTTCGTGATAGTCTTGACAGAATGTCGCCAGAGACAACAGCAACAACAGAAACCACAGCAACATCCGCAACAACAACAACAACAGGAGAAAACAACAAACGCCAGAGAATAGTGGACCAATGAGGAAATCGCTGCCTTGTCTTGAACCACTAACATCACGAGTTGAACTCTTAACAGCCTGAGAGAGTCCAGGTTCGAGGTTCGAGATGCTGATGATGAGGACGTTGCCGACAACGACAACCAAAACAACAAACAACAAACAACAACAACAGCAACAACAACAAGATTAGCGCGTTGATGAGGCTGCCGAAATGCCAGAGACCAGATACTAAGCAATGAGGAATGAAGACTGGAGACGCAGGATAGAAGACTGAAGACTGCAGACTGAAGACTGCAGACTGAAGACTGCAGACTAAGGTGGTTTGTAGCTTGGCTCGTTTAGCTGGTAGCTTTTTGGGCTGCTGAAGTTGCTTGTTTTGTTTTTTGTGCATTTTTTTATTGTATCTCTTGGGCGATTACAACGTTAGCGAATGTTGAGTTGTTGTTGTTGTTGCTGTTGTTGTTGTCGCTGTGACTGATGCAATAAATCGCCGATGTTGTTGTTGCTGTGGGTCTGCGATAAAATTAAATCGTTGCCAGCCAAGATCGTGTTGCTTAGAAGGGCTAGCTAATTTTTGGCATCTGTAGTTGGTAACAATGTAAGTTGGGGTCAAATTTAAATGCTCTTAGTGATGAAAACAATAATTAATTAATTCTATATGATATATGGATTAATCATTTTTGAATAATTTAATAAGTGAGTGATAAAACTCAGCACAACTAAAATCTTCCTTTTTATACAATATATGTATATATCTTGATCAGAATCATTATCAGAGTCGACACAGTCATGTCAGTCTATCTAAATATTTTAAAATTATATGCGCCGAACTTAGCTTAAAAGCCATCTTTGTGAGCTTTACCATGCTGAATTAAACTAAACTAACTAAGAAAGTTTTTAATAATCAGTTTAAATACCTCCAACTAAATTTTTTTAAAATATATTATTTTGGATGAAATTTAAAAACAGATAATCTTCAAGAGAATTTAATACTCTGAAAATACGTTATTACTGATATTAATGAAATAAAATTAGTATAATATGCCTTAAAAATATTAAATATTCTTAAAAATTTGCGAATGTGTTGAGTAATCTCAAGTTTTAAACATTTAAGAAAACGACGAGTGCTTTGGGAATATAGCTTCATGAATGTGCTGCATTGAAAGTTCTTGCTAAGCACGGAATCTTTAGATATTCTGTGATTCTTGCAAATTTGTCCACTTTTTGTGTGCATTTTGTACATTCTTAGACTGAAAATGTCTTATCAATTTCATGTTGCAAAACCGACACGTAGAAAACTTTGTGCGCAACTCGTTGCGTATCTTTTGTGTAAGTGGTGTTGTATGTGAGTGTGGTTGTGTGTGTGTGTGTGGCATGCATGGGTGTGGATGTGGTAAACTTCTGCTGTTTGGCATTTGGAGAATCCCCAAAAGCGTTTCGTTGGCGTATTCTAAACTTTGCGCCACTTTTTGCTCAGCTAAAGTCATTATCATTAAAGCCATACTTTTCGGGCAGGCGAAAACTTTCACTTGTGCGCCAGGCGCTAGCGAAATATTGTAAATTGTATCTAACAGATACTTTATCGAGCCGAAACAGAAACTTTTGCCATTGTCCGTTGGCGTAATACTGACACACACACACACACACACACAGCTCCACACCCACACATGGAACAATATGAAACTCTGGATGAGAGAGTTGGAAATTGCACTCCCCCACCAAAATGAGAATGAGAATGGGCTGAAAGTGCGAAGGGGCGGGGCTACGGGGCGTGTCTCAAACTTATTCTTTAGTGCGATTCGCATGGTAAATTACAAGCATGTTGGGAAAAGTTTCCTAATACACATAATATGTATATAATCATCTACTTATTTAAACACCAGTATTTTTTCGAACTGTTCATAATACTAACTAATTTTAAATTAAACCAGAAGATAATAAAAATATTTAATAAATTAAATATTCAGTAAGCCACATCAATAACCAATAAGTGTTAACCTACTGAGAGATACTCTAATGTCCTCATTCCTGGATAACATACAAACTACACCTTTCCTCTAAACCGGGTATAAAAACTGATATAAAAATGGAGTATTTATAAATATAGAGGAGGAGAGGAGTCAGTAAGATGAAGGGCGGTGTTTTGGATATGTACCTTGGTAATATAGAAATAGTCAGAAATAAGAGATCTTCAACATCGCCTTAAGGATTTTGACAAATCGATTTTTAGTTTGTAAATAAACCCTGTACAGAAGTAAATTGCTTTAAGAATTACTCCTAATCTTATCTATATTAGCTATCACACAACTCACCTTTCAGGGCGCCCAAACCTTGGACTACACTATCTGAACCAGCAATACGACTAACGAAAAGAATTGGAAACCCCTTTTTGGAGCTAGAAATTATATTTTTAATGTAACGGTGCATTTCTTAAAAGTTTTCAGTCTCTTATATATATCATTATTTCCTATACTTATATCGATTAAGTGCAGTGTGTTAAGCAAGCTGCTATTTGAATGTATGTTAGATGTTATATGTTATATATTATAATATATGTATATTATGGCATGTAAATTACTTTTCAAGTATTTTCGCACAATTTTAACTACAGAGCCATACTCATTCCCTCATTAAACAAGAGCACAAAGCCATGGGGCAGCCACAAGAGGCTCGCTTTAAACCATAATATCTCTTCATTGGCCAGGAACTGACAAGTCTCAAACATAACGATCGAGTCGCAGTTGGAGTCATATCTCCGGGCTATGGAAATTGGCGTCGGTGTCATAAAATTATAGAAGTGCAGCGATAACAAAAAACAAAACACACACAAAATCAAATCGATGACGGCTTTGAATTGCAGCCAACTGAAGCAGCGGAAGAGTGAAAGGCGCTTTAAAAGGCTGGCGAGGAATGCTTTGGACCAGCTGCTCGCATTGTGCCTGTCCGCCTGTCAGTCTGTCTGGGCGCCTGTCCGTCCGTTTGGGCTGGTAACCTGATTCAATGAGTTAGCGAATCTATCACTTTGCCTGCCTGATGCCTGATGCGGGCCTTTCTTTTTTTGCAGCATTTGCTGCACTTTATTGCAAACTAAAACTTGATTGACCGGCAGTTGTTTCCTTCTTCTTGTTTATAAGTATGCTTCTACTTCAGGTTCATATAGAAAAACTCGTACTTTCTAAAGCACCCAAAGCTGCCCCACAGACTTTTTATTACAAATTGGAAATGTGTCTTAAATGCGCTCAAAGGCAAAGATTTAAATGTTGAATGCACTGGTTAGCTTCAGATTCTGTGGAGTCACAAATCGGAAAGTCGCAATAGTCATAAGCTGTTTGCAAACGACTCAGTTACAAATTAGTTTGGCGCATTTATCTTTAGTCAAACATCTTAATTGCGTCCACGACAAATGCTTAACTACTTTTGCCAGAATTGACTACACTGATTGCCGTAAAAGTTACGTAAACTTGAATTAAATGCAAATTCAAAGGTGCAACATTTTGCACAATTCAATTAATTATCCTAAGGACACTTCTCTGTCTTGTGGACATAATTATATAAGAATTATTTTACATACACTTACAGAGTCACACATCTATCTAAAACATTTTTAATAGACTGAAGAAACTATTTTTTTTGTCTTAGCTTTTTAATTTGAATATATTGTATTTTATAACTTAAATTATTTTAATTATGTGATTGTCATAAGTGTAGAATACGGCTTCCATACTACTTAAGTCTATATATTCTTTTTAGCAGTTTTCAATAAAATTTAAATATTTCTGTCTCTGACACAGGAATAAAATTAATATTTGTTTAATAAAAAAATTAAGTGGAAAGGACGGGTTTAAAAATACAAAACATAGAATATTTAAAAACGTATGCTTGTGGCGCCACCTGGCGTAAAAATCGGTCATTTAATTCGCTTTTATTAAAACAATTGCATACTTTTTAGAGCTCCCATTTATAAATTCTCACAGCCTAAGAACCCCATAAGGTAAATATATTCTTAATTAGGACCAACAGTCGAATCGACGTTAACCATGTTCCTCTGTCTATTCGTCTCAGGGAATATATATATATCTAATATATATATATTATATATATAATATAACTAGATGAGTTAAAAACTTAAAATCAATACATGGACAATGCTTAGTGATATAACTTAACAGCATAAAAACCTGATTTGTAAAGAAAAATAGTGCAATCAAAATTAAAATTGTGTTTTAATCTACTTAAAATAACTCTTAACCTTCCCCGAGCCCTGTTGTTAAGTATATAATAGCTTTATTCCCAAAATTTCATTTAAAAGTTTTGCACACACAGAAGTGAGCAGCTCTGAATATGCAACACTGGCAATAATAAGATTAAAAAAAACTAAGGCAGCTCGTTGCAAATAGCCCGAAGTAAACTCACCGGCTTGGGATCAATGCGTGTATATACAAATATACATACATACGTACAAACATATTTACGCCTGCGTTGCACATCATGCCATCCCTTTCTCACACAATCTTCTCTTTTATTGCGATCGCAGATCGAAATGTATCGAGATTCGAGAAACTAACACACTTATCCATTAAATAAAGCTAACTTAATCTGCGTGTGGGATACCAGAAACCTCATCCCTAATTGGCATTTGATTTGATCATGAATATATTTATTTGTGCTTCCTTCTGGCTGCTACATACATTTGCACAAGACCATCATGCCCTATTGATAAATTTTAAAATTGTTCAGAGTTAAGGTAGTAAATATATAAATATGGCTGTAAAGACAGACCACAGAGTACTGAGAAGTAGTCCCTATGCAGTCGCTTTAAATACTATTAATCATAAAATAATAATTATCCAAATTCTCAGAAGCTCGACTTGCAATGCGAATCCATTTCTTAGAAAATACATATGTAAAATTAAAATCGACTTGATTTATTTATACCTACAGTTACCTGACTTAATATTGAATGTGTGCTTTCTGAGAAATTAAATTCGGTATAATGCATTATTTGGAAATAAATAAATACTTAAAAAAAATAAAGCCATTGTGCCGGAGTTGTTGAATTGGCCACATGCCCCTATGCAATCTTGCAACAACTGTGACTATTGCAGGCGACTGTGTCTACAATTATACGCCCAAAGCACTCGCATATTACTATTTCTTTGTTGTTATATTCAGATCACATAGTTGTGCGACAGGAAGTTACTCAGAGCTCATTAGGTCTATATGCAGCCTTGATTAGAATCATCATCTAAAATCGAGTTTTGGTTACAATAAATGCTAAAATTTGTATAATTAATTTATGAATAATCTATGATTGGTAGCGTTCGACACAGGATATGTTACAGTCGAGCTTTCTCGACTGAAGTACTCTTACTTGCTGTTCCTGATGTTATTCTTGTTAGCAGTGACAAATGCAGCGCCATATGGCGGTACAATGACCCACATTATGAGGCGCCTTTATTAGACGACAGCGCGCGATGCGCAGAAACAAAAGGAACCACAATAGTCGCCGTAGTGGCAGACAATGGCCACGGGACGACAACGCTGGCACACACACACACACACAGCCACAATCCCACACATATGGAAACAATTGAAATGGTACAAATGACTTGAACAGGACATTAAACTCGCAAAGGAGCCTGCAAATCCAAGGCATATGCGAATACGATGGCATTTTGGTGTACTTCTGCGTTGAAGTTTTCTCGATTTCATTTCACGCAGATGTTATGTTAATCTAATGCCCATTAGAAACAGAAAGAACTAAGGCAGTAATTGCGGATTTGACAGCAGATCTGAGCAGAGCAGGATAAGGAAAGCACCACCTTAAATTAAAAAAACCTCTTTTTAAACAATAATGCTTAGATAAATGAGTTTTTAGCTATGTCCTTATGAATTCAACTCAATTCTCAGAATGGATGAGAGATAATGATGACAAATACCCAGGTTATCAAATTATCTTTTAAAAATTTTAGATTTTTGTAGAGCGTTTCGAAAATAAATGTTTAAATCAGTAGAATCTTAGGTGGAACAATCTGCATACAGGCACTCATTTATCATAGAGAGTCTGAAATTGCAAATTACTGAAACCTTCTGGATGCCGTGGTCATCTTCTGGCTGGCGCTACCCACATTGATTGATTCGTCGAAAAGCCTACATAGATTTCAATCTGCACTCCAATCAGAGTTCACATTTTAATAGCAATATAAATTTGTTTGGGTCAATTGGCATATATCATGCGATCTATTTATATATATGTACATCACTATATTCTGTAATATTGTAATCTGAAGTATAAACTATAAACGATAACGATTTCAGAGTCAGTAAGAGCTAATAATTACAAAGACCTTATCAGGAACACAAATGGAATTAATAAAAAAAACTATGATAATTTGCAATTCTTCTATGTGTATTAATGTGTATTAATTAAGCTCGCGAATGCTAAATTTGACTGACCAAAGATTAAAATTAGATCAGCAAGTATCCAATTTAAATTAAGTAATCAAATTTAACTGGCGCTGCACAACTTTTATAATTGCACTTGTGATAAGTACAGCAATGAATTCTACGACCCTACCCCATAGGGTGGGGGAGGGGGTGGGTCAATTGGGTTAGTCAACCACGACAACGACAACAGTCATTATTATCACAAGCTGCATTGACAGTGGCAGTGGCAGTGGCAGTGGCAGTGGCAGCAGCAGCAGCCGGGCTTATGACGAGGTCAGCAAGACCACAAATGGCAACAACAGGAATGGAACAACAGCAAGAGCAACACATGCAACCAATTGGGCCAGTTTACACCTAGTACAGTTAACTACCTGGTGTAGCGACACGCAGTTGCAACTGTGCAACATGCCTTCGCATATAATTATTCGTAATTTGACACCGAGTGGCAACTGTTGGGACCCACTTGTGTAGCCCTCGTTGTACTTGGATGTAAGCAGGTAGTTGTAAGACCAGCTGCTGTGCTCTCTGTAAATTTAAATGTGCTTAGTTACGGCTGGTAATAATGATGGCTTGAGGAGAGTGTCGAGTGTAGTTGTGAGCGACACTTAAACGACCATCTCGCTAAATAAGTAAATATCCTCGTAATAACCAGCAGCGCTGTTGTATACTGATTCAGATTGATGATGCCACCACATTCCATTGACAGTATCAGTTTCAGTTTCAGATTCAGTTACAGCGGAAGCGGAAATGGCAGGCCTCTCACTGACAGGCGACATTAAGAAATAATTAGGAAAGCGCAAAGATATCCGAAGAGTTTGTGTCCCGACTAAAAGCCTATTTCGTAATTGTCTAATGGAGTCGAACCACATCACAAAAAGGAAACGGATGACATTATTTGCCAATGGAACTGAGCCCATAAATTATAAGCAAATACACATTTAAGACGAGACAAAGTCTTTAAGTGCCTGCTGGAACCTCACAGCTAATTTGAGGACTAAAGAGTTCAAGATGGCAAATGCGAAGCAGACTTTGTAACTAGTTAATGTTCACTTAGATTCAAAGTTTGTTTATATTGTATTTAATACATACACTCCCTAACATTCCATATTATGTTCAAATACATATTCCCAACACCAAATTCCGTTTCCTCATTTTCCCACATTCTTTTACCCGTTTTTGCGAATCGAATTATTCACAGAATTTAAGTTGAATTCTTTTGCAAGGCGATGCGTAAATTTGCATCAATTTTTCTCTGCATTAACAGGCATAAACAGAATAACACTCCCCTTGGGCTGGATGGATGTTGGGGTTGGTTTCCTGGGCCGTAATTGAGTTAATAAATCAGATGGCAGCTTCAATTACCGCTCCACCAGCTCCACCCACCACAGAATCTCGCGTGGTTACCTCAGAAATGCGACGAGTCAATGAGTGACAGAATGACTGGGAATGGATTCGATTTACCCGCTGTACTCTTGGTGAACTGCTTGCTACTCGCACTTGAGAAAATGTCATTACCAGCCACTTGAAATATTCGATTTTCCATTGAAATGCTAAAATCGCGTAATATTTCACCATGGTGTCAATCTGCATGTCTATCTGTCTGTCTTCCTGTGTGTGTCTGTCTGTTGTTGTCTGTGAAATAAAATCAAATTCGCCTCCCACCTGTATCCCAATTGTGCCCGAATATTCGAGAGTTGATGGTGAGGGTGATGGTGAGGGTGAGGGTGAGGGTGTCGCAAGCTGATGCCAGTCAGCTTGAATGAATGTCGGCAATCCTTGGACAAATACATTGCACCCAAATTGATCTAAGCAGCTGTGTAGTTGTCAATCCTAATAGGAGCACATGCCGGCGACAAATCAAACTGTAGCAAAGCGTATCTATTAACATATCAATACAGTTCCAAATCACACACAATATTCAAGCTGAGCCAACATAGGATTCCTTTGGTAAAATAACATTGGTAATTGCTGACATTTTAGTCTCGAGAGGTGTTCTCATCTGACATCCACTCATCGAAATTGGTAAATTATTGTTCATTTGTTATAATATTTTAATTCTTTAAGCTAAAGCTTTAATTACAGAGCAGCTTCAATCGAGTTCATTTGTCAACAATTGCAGATTCTTTTCTTTTTACCAAAATATACAAATAAGTATTAATAATAATTAAAGTGACACATCACATTTAAGCCAGAAGTAATGATATTTATGATGTTAAGTACTGAACATAATACAATTATTGTATACACATATATTGCTTAATGTAAGATATGGAAATATATTTTGTATATATTTCGTGCCACGAAACACGACTTTCTTTACGGAGGCATACAGGCCTAGGCCTAGACTCAGTTCCACTTTATGCCGAATAGATGGCCCAGTGAGCCAGTCCGTTGAGGGGAGAAGGCAGGGTGAACGTGAAACGGTTTTTCTCAATGGCAGCACAGCGTGAACGTGCGAACAAACCGGACTTCCGTTTATGAAGCGGATGTTGCCTGATCTCCGGTTTGTTGACAGCAACCGTTCCCCTTACAACTGCCGTTGTCATCGTAGTCTTTGTCGTTTTTGGTGTTGTTGGTGTTGTTGCTGTTGCTGTAATAATTTATCTTCACTTGCATTAAATGGCGATTTTGAGTCTTTCAGTCCCTTTCAGTGGCAGTAAAAACACAATTCGCAATCCGTTGGCAGCCTGCATTTGTTGTACTACGTAATGCCATAAATCAGAGCGAAGGCCATTGAGGGTCAGAAACGGTAATTGCTTTGGAAAAGTGGGTTAAGCTGAAATTAGTTGCTTAGCAGACTCAGATAGGAATCATCTTCATCTGCTGCTGCTGTTCCTGCTGCTGCTGCTGTTCCTGCTGGTGGCAGTAGTTGCGGCTCATAGAAATTTTGATTTAGCTTTCGATGCGACGCAGTTCTGCAGCAACAACTTTTACACAACGACAACTGCCACAAACATATTTCACATGGGGCGGCGAGGCGAGTTGTGAGGGGGGGTGGGGTTTGTGGAGAGCTGTGGAAGTGGAACTGGAACTGTGGCTCTGCTTCTGGCAGCAGGAACATGCACACTAAATTTTCATTTGCAGGACAGCCAGAGCAAGCGGCAGTTGCAGCAACTGGCTCCAAGTGCATTGGTCATTGCGGCGTTGCAACGACCGAGAGGAGGGAGGGGGAGAGTTGTACATTTAAATATGTGTTGAGTTATTGTTCTGCAGCTGGGAATGAGGCAAAACTAACGGCTAGCTGCATACAAAAGTACAAGATTGTTTCACCCAGTTTATGGCTGTAATTTCGCACAGTGCACAATTCTACTTACACTGCTTACACTGTCCCGCCTAATGCTGATGCTTTGTATCTATTAAATTAAATTGTTGAATTTTCTGCAGTGCACATTGCAAAGTGCAAAATAGATTCAGACGGAGAGATAGTGAGAGAGAGAGACAGAGAAAGAGAGAGAGAGTGAGAGTGAGTGTGTGAGCGCGATGAGAGAGGAAAAGGGAACATCAAAAGTACAAAACTTTCATCAGTGTATGACATGAAATTATTTGTTTGTTGTCCTTGTTCTCTTGTTGGTTGGTAACATTCATTTTAGTTGTTTAGATTTTATGCTTTGGAATTTGATTTATAGGGGATTGTTGTTCCCCTCCGGCTCAATGTGTACTGCTAAGTTTCTATAAGTTTTTGGTGTTGTTTTCATCATTTACATACATATATGTTATGTATGTAATCTTCATTGGGGCAGCTCAGTTGTTAAATAGTTCCACGGACACGACTACAAGTTTGTGTATATTCTGCACATCTTGTTGAGTTCATTGCAATAGCAATAATAATAACAATATGCTAAATAAATAGAAGCTTTTAAAGTTATTAAAACAATGAAGAATGAAAAGTAACAAAGACATTTTATAGAGTAACCCAGCTGAATCATAAATGTAAGTAATGCTTTCAATTGAAACAAAGACTAAAAACCAAAAGTAGAAATTAATTAATTTATTTACTTTATGGCTTCAAGGAGTCACGGTAATTTTTATTTTAATGTAGCAATACCTACAATGAATCAACAAATCGATTTGAATTGAAGTACATTTTCTTACGGGGTATTATAATTTACTTATACTAATGAATGATATTAAAAAACAACAGTTAATGGGGCAGTCGTATCAGGTTAGTGGGAGAAATTTCGGTAGAGGTAGAGAAGTAAACTACAAATAAAATTGGTAAGCATTAATTAGCAATAATAGGAAAATGTATCCAGAAAAGATAAAAATTAACTAATTTGAACTGAGTGAAATCCGATTCGCCTTCATAATAGACATAATCACTCACGCAAATCAGCCATAACTTTCGAACTGAGTAAACTTTGAACTCATTTCAACTTTGGCAACTTGCAAATGTAGACGAGTCAACAGGCAAAAGAGCCCAAAAGCAAAATCAAACGAATCCGCGATGGCAATGGCAATGGCCATGACAATGGGATTGGGATGGGGGAAGGGGAAGTTAAATGAGAATGGGAATGAGACTAAGACTGAGAATGGCAGCGCGAAACCATAATTCATTAAGACTTTGAGTTATTCACAACATTCTTTTACCATTTTTAAAAGCGGCAAAGGAGTGCTGTGAAGGGAAGCCTGCCTGCTGCCGACGACTGTATACAAAACTGATAAGGAGCTACATGGTGGAGCTGGAGGGGCTGGCGGGGCTGGTGGGGCAGATGGGGATGGTGAGGCTGCCAGCTGGCAGTGAAGAGATAACTTTGCTACTGTTAATTTTCTGCAGTCAGGACAAAGTTGAGAAATGATAAGGGAAACTTCACTTCTTTAAGGTGTAAATTGTCGAAGCCATAAACAAAAGGCAAAGGCAAGCCAAGGATTCACTGCAGTTTCCACTGCGCTTTTGAGCTTTTGTTTGCATGCCTCGAAACTGCTGCATTGTGTACACTCCTGGCCTGACTCCGCTGGCCAACTGTAACTGTAGCTGTTGCTGCAGCCACATCCCTGCTGACCACGTCTCTGCAGGCAGAGCTCGTCCTGCTGACGGTGCTGGTGGACGACATGAAATTGTTTTGCTGCCGTGCTGTGTGGAGCTCGTCGCTTGGGCATGAGTCCTTTTTAGTATGCCGAACAGCTGCTGATTCTGGTGTTGCCTTCTGGACAGGAGGAAGCCGGGCTGAGGGGTGCAGTTCAGGCCATGGACATGGCATTGGTTCAGTGCGCCGCGCTGCACAGAATTTGTAATTGCAATGTCGGTTAATTAAATACAGTTTTACTTTATGCTGCCCCTCTGACACCAACACAGCCCTGCGCCTTACATCCTCGCCCATTGTGTTGTTTATCTTTTGTAAACGCAATTGTTTTTTATTTTTCACTTAGAGCCTAGTGCAGCACTGCGTCCAGTACACAATTTATCACCCGGGCCACAAGAATAATTTCCAGGCTAGTGCATTGCTCCATAAGCGGCACTTGCGAAATTTAATAGGAACAATGCTAGGCAAAGCGAACAGTAAGCGACATAATCAAAGGTAAACAAAATCAAAGAGAAGACAACTTTTTGGAGATTTTACTTTAGAGTCAAAAAGTGAGTATCAAATACTCAGATGTGAAGAAATAAATTTGGTCACAAATTAAATTCACTCAACAAACAGAATGATATCAATATCCATTTGCACTCTATAGAAACTAAAGCACTTTTGAAAACTCTCTCTTTCTTTCGCTCCCACTTTCTCTCTCTTTTCTCTCTCTTACACGATTACATTTTCACTTTTCTCTGTTCGTCAGTTAAAATGCCGCACCAATTACGGCAACAATGTTCAGATATTAAAAATGTTGCTCATACGTCCTGTGTGACATTTTTCTCTTTTTAATTCACTTTGTCTTCTCTTTATATTTTTTTTTTTGTTTTTGCACATACAAATTTGTCAAAGCTGATTTTTCTTTTTGCCATTTGCCATTTCGCTTGTGGAATATATTCTTCGGTCTGCTCCCTTGCGATTGGATTGCTTAAATTGTTTGCTCTTCGTTTTGTTCCTTTTGGCTCTATGCGACATTTGTTATCCCCTGTTTTAATTACTTCGATCTACAGAATAGTTTTAAGAAGAAAAGTTAGTTGCATAATTGAAATTGAAGCATTGAACAGGATAACATTCTATACAAAATATGACTAAAAATAATCAAAACTTTCCAATTTTGTTACCAATTATATTTGTAATTTTGAATTTGTAAAAAATTTATTATTAACACAAAGAAAATGTAAGTCGATTCTGCTATTGATGTTGATTAAGAATGTAAATATGTATAAGCCATTAACGTATTAATATAATTTTAAGGTAAGACTGTATTGGGAATTCTAGGTGTAGGTGTGTCAAATTTAAATTTGAGATTGAAATCTGAATTGATTTATTTTAATATAGATCTAGATTTTATATATGTAATATTTACAATAATGTAAAACTTTGATTGTATTGTGAAACTCGTATTTTTTAAATTTCTTGATTGGTTATTTTGTTAGTGTTAAATCTTAATTCCTTTAAATTAAATGTAAACATTAAATCCTGCACTGGCAAGATTCTGCGCAGGCTTAGGCTGAGATTTGGGAGCTGCGTGTAATTTGAAATTCGTTGGGGCAAGTTAAACAATAACTCAGCTGGTCTAAGTTATGTACTGATTGGTTGGGGTAATCAAATATTATTTATTTGCCATTTACACATTTAACATTTGCCATATACTCATGTTAAGTAACATGTGCCCCACCAATTCCCATGGCAGAAGCGTAAATTTATGCAAATTGTGCGTTTCTTAGCTAGAAAAACGAACATGGCGCATAAATTGGCTTATTACGCTATAAATTGTATTTATTTTGATGAAATTTACAGAGCAAGGCGTGGGTGGATAACGCCTCCAAGAAATATACATACATTTAAGTATATTTGAAGGGCGAAATGGATAAAGCTTTAAATCTAACGGAGCGCTTCATAATGAATCACAATTTTAAGTACACCGATAACAACTTAAATATGTACAAGATCATGCGAATTTCTTTTGCGGTTATCGTAAATGAGATTCACTGCGCCAAACCGCAACCCACACCCACACCCACGCCCACGCCCAGCCCAAACCCAAACCCAGCTCCAACAACAAGAGCCAACAGCTCAGCATTAGATTTAGTCCGGACCCTATTGATTTCGCTGCTCAGCGACGTTGATGCTCATGGAACTTGATTGGTGCTCTGTGCGATAGCTGATGCCAGGATAAGCACGCTCCCATGCACAGATGCACAGATGATGCTGCCACAGTGAGGAAATGGAAGCGCGTCGGAACGCCGCATTTAATGAATATCGAAATTGCCAATTTCAATATTCGAGCGATTTCCACGTTACATGAGCTGTGCTATACCCGATAAGATTTCCAAGATGTGTCGCATAACGCACAATGCATATTGCTATAAATATAAACACACACACACACATACACACACACATACACATATACTTATATGTACATGTATTACGCTGATTTTCAAAGTCATTGGCGTGTGAATTATGCCAGTCATTGGTTAGGTGGCTGGGATTTGATGGCGTGGAAAAGTAAACCACAGCCCAGTGGCCCATAAACTGTTTGTGGCACAGAAAAGTGCCGGGAAGATATGCAAACGACAATGCAGTTGAGGCACAATTGTGGCAAACAGTCGAGTGGAGTTGAGTTTCTGGTGGCTTCTAGCTTCTAGCTAGCAATCTCATAAAACAAAACGAGCATCAATTAAAATGTAGAATTAGTCAGAAACACACACTATGAGGGGGTTCATCGAATGGGGTTATATCTAGATGGTGATATTTTGGCACAGCTAAAAGTTTTCAATATGATTGGCCAGAGGGTTGCACGGTTAAAACAGTTGTGACTGGGGTCCATCTGTGAGCCTGGGGTTGCTTTACTGTTATTGCAGTCATTTCTAGTTGGCCCAAAACTCATAAAATCAAGTCAAGAGTTGCGTTCGCTGTTGTTATTGTACTGTGGAGTTTCAGTTTAGCTGTTGGCAAATTTTGGAGTAGGGCCTGGGCTCCTGGCGAGCTTTTGCGTTGCCTAATGAAATTTGCAACCACCAAAAATGTGTAGCTACATAAATTCGAATTAATTTCCTTGGCAATGACAAAGCAAGTTGGGTCTGAATAGCAAATGCGAACAACAAATGGGCTTGATCCAAATCTTCATTTTATCCATCTGAATTGAAAACATGGATTCAACGACCAAGTAATTACGTACAGCACAAAATAAGTATTGGGAAATAAATATTAAAAAAAAGAATTGAGGCTTATTGTGAATAAAGTAAATGGTTGACGAAATTTAAAAATTGTGATATTTGTGGCTACTTTATGACAGAGTTGCATTATGATTTCAACTAATGACAGAAAACATTTCAATTAGAGTTCACAACCTTACAACCTTACATATCATTCATTTACACAGTTATCATATCATATATTATAGTATAAATATAAAGTATACTTTGCTTCTCCTTTACATAATGATTTGAATAAAATAAGAAAACACCAAATGGAGACGGCTCACAAGTGGCTGCATTAGATAGGTAACATATGTATTTAGGCTTATGATTTTTCTATATAATAAAGACCTGCTCTTCAGGACAGACAACTTTGATTCTAAACTTCGTCTCATTGTGTTGACTACATAACTTATTTATATATCAACTTCTTTAAATTCACATACAGAAACAAAGTAATAAATAAAATGTTTGAACTATATTTATAACTGCCAAGGATATTCTGGAAACCAAACACCTCATCTTTGAAGAAGCCATCTTTAAATGCTTGAAGACCAGTTTGTATAAATACAAATTTAAGCAGGACAATCTACATAGTCTCAGAATCTTTACAATTAAACTTAGCTCCTTGTCTTAATGCATCATATCAAGTAATTAAAACCGGTTGTAAAACTGTGGTCTGTTTGTAGTCCTCATTAAATAAATAAAATATAAAAGAGAATGAAAATTAGATTTGGAATGTGATGAGCATTTAGCATAATCGCGCATCTGATTTGCATTTATGTTCTAAGAAATGTAATTTATATATTTTCCTAGGCATACCTCTGCAAACTGTCTACTTCAAAGCCTTGACAAGTACTCTGATGAGCAACGAGGAAAGACATAGACTAAGCCTGGCTTACTCCTGCACCAACTCTCTCTCTCTCTCTCGCTCTGTTGTAGCAGCAATCCTCGGCGTCTTCTCCTCACTTCAATTCATTTAACTTTGTTAAATTAAATCACAAATCAAAAATCAATTACAGTTATTACGACAACGACTGCTACGTCGACGATGTCTACGATTTCCAATCTCTAAACGAGCGGGCGACAACCACCCAACATCCCAGCCCAGATACCAAATGCACCCCTTACCAATGCCAGATTCCTAGCCGTATTCTACCCAATGCCCTAGTCGGAAGTGCGGGCCGTAGCCGTGTGGCTGTGGCAGATGGGGCACATTCCTGCAGTCTGTTCGTGCGGCGCACGCTTTGCTGCCTTTTTGCCATTTGCCAGCAGTGACTTCTGACACAATTCACCGCCTGCTCCGGCCACCCACGTCTTCATCAATAATGATGTTATCGGTTACGGAGCAGACAGCACTGGAAGACTACATCCGCTCCACCATGGCAAACGGCAGCACACGCTGCATATTTATTTAAAGTTTTATGGCCAGACCAAGCGGATGAAGATCTGCAGCAGAATGACTGTACACTAGTTGTTGGTGGTGTGTGTGTGTGTGTGTGTGTGTGGAGGATGTACGCGGGTCGCAAGGAAGCAATTCAAACTGGTTTTTAATTTCGATTTAATAAAGATTTTAATATTGTTAGCAGTGCGGCAACGTGGAATTAATGAAACGGATGTTGATTGCTGTCAGCGAAAAAGTTATTAGACTTGATAAACTTTTCTAAAGCAAACTTAAATTACATACATTTTATTTGATTTAATGACTAGTGAAACATTGGTTATTTGAATCTCGGAACATATTTGTGCAACAATATAGCACTACAATTTTAGTTTGTTCAGACAGTCAAAAGGCTTATGGTCAAAAAATAACCAAATATAGGTTTAATTGTGCGATGAATCGGAAGAATGTGAATCTGGCTTCATACTCTAATATAATTTATGTTCATTATATGGCAGCCTTTGTAAATGCATTTGTTCAATCACAAATATATGTTATTTCGGCATCGACTGTTAGCATTCTTGCCGCAAGCTTAGCTCAACTGGTTTATGCCAGATTAAACTTGCTCTTCAGGCTTTTCAATCTTTCTTGGAGTTACAGGATTGACGGCTTAACGAACCATATCGTTAATGTAAATAAAATTAAGACTTAATGTATATTAAATTCAATAATTTAATTGTTTAAATTGTTGCATCTTTAATTTTAATTATCATCTCCTACGTCGACGGAACTACTGACATCGATGGATCAATAAAGAGTATTAAGGTAGTAAGTGTGGCATAGCCGGACGTGGTTGCATCATGAGATGCAACAGAATACAATAAAGCGCCCAAGAATTTTTATTACATTTCAGTGGTGTACATATATGCACATTAATATTTACAGAAAATGAGATTAATTCGCAATGCTAACGTTTTATGGAACGTTGCTTTAACCACGAAAAAAAAGGTAAAAAAAAAAATGAAATTCTTATTCAATATAATCTGGCAGCATTGGCTTGTTAAAGCTCATTTTGTTAAAATTAATTGAACGAAATATAGCGGAAATATGCGCAATATTGAATAGTAATTGAGTAAATATATTATGAAAACATATTTCTTAAAATTTTTTTGGTATATAGCCGTTTTTCCAACACCTGGCTGTTGTTATAACCAAATTGTGTTAGGAAGGTTACACCAAGCAATCAAATTGTGATGGCTTACAATTGGCCAATTCCCTTCCCTGTTATTGAAGCTGCACAATTGGCCAGTTCGAGCGCGACAATTCACTTGCTGTTAATCTGTAGGCTGTGAACACGGAGAATAGCTCCTCAAGCTCCCTGACGCCGTAACCTTAGAGCTGACGTGCTGCGCTACAGACTCGTTTGCATAAAATCAGCCTACTCGAGCAGATAACGGATCCTATCTGAACAGCGGTTAACCGAAACGTCATCAACGAATAGTTGTCGCACTGCAAAACTTCGGTTATTTCATGCTGAACTATTCAAAGCTATTCACAACCAATGTGGACCGTTTACTTGAACCTTAAGTTACATTCCCTTAAAAATAGATTTGAAAAGAATTAGTATTTAATTTTAAACAGAGTTAGCTAAATTTGGTATGGTATGTATGGATAAGCTGCTTTATTGTAACCGAGATTGAAAGTAACAAAAAATAATATTAATCAAATAATGACCATATTATAAATAACTGCATAATTTAGTAAACTCAGTTCAAACATGTTAAACTCAATCTTCGTTATATTATATATTCATCTAAATGTTATAGTCTAATTCCCAAGTCGGATAATCTTATCATAGATAATAGTAATTAAGTAAAACCCATAAAATGAATATAAGAAAATAATGGAACACTCAATCATTATATAATAATGAATTAAATTCGCTTAAGTGGCATCAAATTAGTCTTTAGTCAGTTTATTACCAAGTGCTTAACATTTCATTCAACAACCTAATATTCGTTGATATGCATATATAAAACATATATTAAACCTGACTGGTGATAAAAACAAAAGAATGGATAATATTTAACTTATTGGAAAGAGTTGACAAAAGTTTATTTGCACTTACTGTTTTTAAATGTTAATCTTATCATTTTTTAGATCTAGTTTACCATCGTTTAACTGAAATATATGGTTAATTGTGTTTAATTACGAGAGATTGGCAAACGGTTCCTAATAAGCGAGCTACATTTATTTTTATGTTCATATCTATGCCATTCGCTTTCAGAGACGTGATTTTCATTATGTTGCTCTGGTCGTTCTCAAGGCCTCTCGAAAAGGCAGAAGGTATTTGTCAGTCTCTTACGCATTTTCTAGCCGGGACCACAGAACAAGCCATGTCCGAAAATTTATTTGACTGCCTTTGACTTATTCAGAAGTTTCATTGTCCATAAGCAAATAACTTCTCAATGAAGCATCTCGATTACTTTTCTCAATGTAATCTCATACTTAAAAAGGAAGAAGTTAAGTTCCCCATCTCTTAGCCCACAGTAAGTGAGGCATAACCTTCCTCAGATAGCTGGCATCTGCTGTATCTTGCGAAACATTTAATTAATTGTCTTGCTGCTCCAACGGTGACATACAAAGCAAGTGAGGGAGAGAAAGAAGCACTAAAGCCAATTGCGTCGAAAGTGCACTATAAAAGCCACAGCTTGCAGCACCCAAAAAGACGACAACGAACTGATGACACCAAGCGACAATAATAACAAAAGCCGCATCCGCTGCTGCCTGCAATGGCCTCCACTTCATGTTCATGATGAGTCCAAGATGCGTCAAAGTGGCTAGCTCTCACTGCAGCCGGCAGTAGCTGCTGTCAGGTACTGGGGACTGCAGACTACCAGACTACCAGTAAAAGGGCATCGCTATAAACACTTTGACTGTCACTGCTGGTGCCAGGAGGTGCCAGAAGGAGAAAGAGGAGCAGCAGCAGGAGCATCAGGCAAACACCAGACGATCTTAATGTCCAGTCAAGAGTTACACTTCAATAAAACCGACTGTGTCGTTGGTGTTGTGCGGTGTTCAGGTGTGTGTGTGTGTGTCTCTGTACGTCTTTGTGGACTCATAAAGCAATTGTCTGTCCATCGTTTAGTCGCGACGTATACGCAATTAAATTGCACATACGCCACGTAATGGAGGACGCTTTTAAGAGCTTACGGAGAGGCGAGAAAATTGGCGAAATTTTCTAGTGTCGGCAAACTGACAAGTTAAAAAAGCGCTTAAAATAAATAAGAATTTTTGCAGTGAGATTGCTTAATAAAGAAATAATACTAATTATTTATAATTACAAAAAATAATCAATTAAAGTAAAGGAACTTCAAATTTTAAATCAATTAATTTGTAATTTGTGCATCAGTGCGACACACATATTAATTATGTGAATATTTGTGCTTTTTTTACATAGCCGATCGAGATTATCTTTTATCACTTTATCAATATAATGTCCATATAGTCATACCCCAACGTAATACTATCTATTGCACAATTTATCTGAATTTAGCTATATGTAATCGATATTTATTTTTTAATATTTATGTTTATAATAATATAATATTTATGTTGCGATTTTAAAAGCCGTTTTCAAAATAACTTACCCTTTTAACTCGATTTAAACGTTATGTAGAGAACTTAACTAATCTTTAACTTTAATACCACTAACATATTTAAAAGTACTTAAGCTTTGGTTTTCACAAAGTATTTTCCGTTGCCGACAATGCTCTTCTAATATTTACGAACTGTTTTCTTGACTGCCTTTTTGTTCCAGGAGTTTGAGTGCACAAATTGGCGATGTGGGGGTCTTTAGCAGACAAAACGAGAAGAACATCAACAAACAGCATTTGGTTAAATATCGCTTATTTTTGGGGTGCATGGGAAGGACGCAGAGACTCAGAGCCTAATAGCATCTGGAGCTTTGTGCTTTGTGGTCGTCTCTGTCAGCTCTGTGGCAAGTAGGCTATAAATTATTTAATTTTCCTGCTTCACAACGAGGATGCGCAATTAAAAATCAACAATACCAGCACTCAGTGCATGTTTTGAGTTTGCCATCGGCGAGTCTATCATCAAAATCCATTTCATTACTGGCTGGCAAAGGTATATTCGCATAGGAGGACTGAGGACTATAGGCCTGCACAAAGGGCATTTGAAATGCGCAAAGGAATTTGCCAGCATTGAGACCAGACCAAGTCAAAAATGCAGTTCAAACAGATTCGGGCATATGGCACATGATGGCCTGAAGCTGCAAATTTCCAATTTAACAAATGACAAAAAATGTTACTCAAATTGATTGCATTGCATTGAAAACGGCCAGATAAAAGGGAGGTAGTAGGTTGGCAAAATGAATAGCTTAAAGCTTAATCAGATATTATTTGCATCAAGACAGAACCACTGGATATATTAAATTTTTACCTATTCAGAAAATTGTTCTTAATTCGGTATGTATTGGTATTTCGCATGAGGGCCACTGAACTAACTCAGTCTGCCTTAAATGACACTTTTATTGAATTGAAACCCAATCGTTCCACTTTTAATGTTTTGTTCTGTTTTGCTCTGCAAAGATATACGACTCCTTACTTAACCCATTTCCTACTTATTTCCATTCATTTTGTGACTGTCGTTCAACAATCAATGCATATTAATTTGTCAGAAACGCCCAAAAATAGTTGGCATTGGAAATTATGTGCTGAGTTGGCGGCGACTGGCGACGATGCCGCAGACAAAGTGACGACAACGCGACCAGACAGCCCATAAAAGGAGCCCATTCCCAGGGCTCTGGTGCTGCTGATATTGCGACTGCCTGCAGCAATAACTCAAATCGTAATCATAATAAAAAGAGCAAAATAATGGAGGCAGACCAGCTACGACTACAGCACGTAAGTGTGCAACAAAAAACTAAGGCGAGTCGCCGCCGAAGAAAGTCAATTTGTTAAGCTGCAGTCAGGACATGGGCAGAAGCAGCAGGAGCAGGAGCAGGAGCAGGAGGCAAAAGGACAATTGTGCGTGTGCCTCATAAGATAGATAGAGAAAAAGAGAGCGAGTGAGAGAGAGAGAATATTGGTCAGGAGGCTGGCCGGGATAAGAGGTAGCAAAGTGGAAAAGGCAAAAAAAGAATTAATATGCTGGGGCCGCACACGATAAACTCAGCAAGGACCCGCAACTTTTCTTGCACTTATTTTATTATAATAAAATTGATTTCTTGCGTGGGGACGAACACGAAGAACGACAGGGACGCTGGCATAAAAATTAATATAAAATGAAAAGTTTGAAATTTATTACAAATTGAATTGATTTATGCAACCACCAGGCTCAGGCTCAGGCTCAGGCCCAAGCCAGCCCAAGCAAAAACAACGCCCCCCCACCACCCCACTTGCCGAAGAGGTGACAAAGTGAAAACTTTTGTCGTTGCCGGCGCTCGTTGGCAAATTAAACTTGAGCTGTGCTTCGATTGAAGGGCGCAGCTGGGACTTATGCGTGGGGCGGTAATCAGATAAAATGACTAAAGCCAGTAAAAATCTGGTCATGAATATGCAACACATTCACCCCGCACATTCCACAAAGTTATGCGCCCACACGCGTCCATTGGATAGTTCTCTGCATTCTTACATGCAAATGGGCCAGATATCTGCACTGTATGCACTGTATTTGCGTATGTGCGTGTGTGCCTATATGTATTTGTACACACAGGTAAAACAAACAAAGATAAATAACCACAACTAAAACAACAACAACAACAAGACAAACATTCAATTGTTGTCTGTCCTGCACTGCACTGCACTGCACACAATTAAAATAACACTTGTTAAAATATTTATTTTATGTAACGTGCTTTAACTACGCACTCAGAAAACAACAACAAAACTGAAAAAAATGTAAATGCTGATCCTGCCAGAATGAAGTTTATGTAACTACCAACACTTAATGTGTAGGCTGCAATTTTCCTTTTGTCGTTTCAGTTGACAGGCAAAAAATCTAATTTACTCTCAGTTTAACGTGAGTAAAAGCTATCAAGTAAGAATCGAAATAATCGACATTTCCAGTTAAACATATTATTACAATTAAGATCAACTTTATATTATTATTTTATATATTGTAAATTTTTAGCCGGTTCCTTAGAGTTTAATTGAGATTCTAAATTAAAGGTCTACTCATAAAAATTATTTAATTTGATTTGCTTAGAACATGTTTTGTTTTTTACTGTTAAAGTACGATTCATGTTAAAAATTAAATACAATGGTTATTGATTCCAACTGTCAGAACTCAATTAAGGTTAAAAAGAGGGGAAAAATATCAGTAAATATATTAAAAAACAATTTTTTTGCTGTGTAAAAAACACAGAATAAAAAACAAGCTCATTTATAACATAATGGCACAAAACTCACGCAATTAAACGAAACAATTTCTGTTCTTTCGCGGTTCTGAAATAAATACATTATTAATATTCATTTATTATCAGATGCTTTTTTAAATTAAATGTATATTTAAATTATTTGTTTTTCGAATATGTGTTAGTTTACATTAAAGGTAACACTTTAGTTGACTCAATTGAATCTTTGGCCCAAACCAAAGCAAACAGGAAATGCATGTAACTGTGCATCTCCATTGTTAAAAAACTGATAAGAGAGAAAAAGAAGAAAAAGTCCGCCACGATTGGAACGGAAATATGTTCAATTTAGAGAATTTCACAAACACACCAACCGATTGAGTGATGTGCACTAAAAGAAATTTTGTAGATAAACTTCATTGATTGAACGAATTTCGGTTACCCCTTAAAAGTTTAATGAGTCTGAAATATGTAGAAATTGTAGTTTGTCGGAGGTTAAAACAGAAAACTTTATTTAAATCAGTCCACAAGATAAAATGATAAGCTTATAGTAAAAACATTTTTTATATTATATTTATGATATATAGACTCTTCATGTCATTTTTAAGGTCTTACAATTTTATAAACTTAACTTGAATTTATTTTAAATTAGGGTATTTACGAATTGGCTGCGTGCTGCAGCCAAAGGTAGAAAAAGCTAAAATTGTGCAATGCCAACCAGCATGATAAAAGCCAAATGCAACAAAACAAAACAAACAGTGCACCGAAAGCCAGCGAAGTAAAAGTGGCTGCTGTCAGTCGAAAAAAAAAATCAAAATATGCACAGTGACAAAAATAACAAACAAGTAGAGAGATGAAGATGGGAGCAGTGCTGCAGACGGAGACGCGCAATCGAGTGGCAACTGTAACAGGACCAGCATCCAAGTGGCGGACATTGTGCGGCTGACTGACCAGTCTTAGTTGGGTTGACTGCAGCGAAAGGCACTCCATAGGACAAGCACACGGTCAGCAGCTAGACGGGGAAGGAGGAGGTGGGGTAAATGGCAGGATATGGAGGTGGGGAAGAAATCGAGGTCATTGGATCAACATCCGCTGTGTGTCCGTTTAGAATGCCAATTGAATCATGGCTCGGATCGTTGCATGGAACTTTCAGAAATGGCTCGGCACTAAATGCTATTAGAATGCCTTTTAGTGGCTTGTAGTTTGGCTTAAACTAATTTGGCTAACGTCCCTCGTTGCTGCCCCTGCCCCTGGAACCGGTTGTGGAGGTGTGTGTGAGTGTGTGTTTAAGTGGAAAGTGTCAAACGTTGCATTGATTGTCATTCATTATGCAATCAATATTGATTGCTGTGTGGACTCAGCAACGCGGCAGCCATTGAAAAGTGACTCGGCAATCTTCACGGGTCGAAATAAAAAGGTCCCCAGCAAGCAACTGAAGTGGGTGTAGATGGAACACCTCTTGTTGCCCCACATGGCATGCATCTCAACGGAATTGTAAGAGGAGTATTCGTCGTACGACTACTAAGTAAACGGAAAAGAAGAACGAGAGTATTCGATTAATATTTAAAAAAATGCACCTATTTATTTTGAAACTATTCCTTAAATGCACCTTCTATAATTTTACCTAACTTAGTTAGGGTATTGCATAGCCGAGCGTTTAAAGAAATACAATTTTATTTGTCTTTTTCCGATGACATTTTTTATGGAATGTCGCTCGCTGATTGATGAATGAATGAAACATTCTGTTGTCCTCAGCTCTCAGTTTTTTCACTCGTAAAAATATGTTGATTGGTAGGATGGTGGAGGGGGGTGCGTTGGGAATTCCACCCCTGAGTCCAAACTTGTTTTTGTACAAAATAAATCACATTTCCCTTTTAATTCCTATTGTGCTTTTATTAAAATCACATGTGTGTCACAAAATGGGCGAAAACTAAAAAAGCAAACTTTTTGTGGGTATTAAATTCGTTTTGTAGATGTGCCGAATCTTAACACAGCTGAGTAAGCGGACAGCGACATAAATCAAACATCAACTAATACAAACAAGGGTCGGGTAGGGCTTTTCAGAGACGCCCTGACAACATTAACTAATGATGCACGCCTGAAGGAACTCACCAGATGGGAACGAAACAAAAATATATTATAAAGAATAAAAAACTAGGCAAAAGTTAACACGCTGAAAGGTCTGCTAAGAAAAATTGCACAAATATAATAAATTAGAGGTTGCATCATTTACCATTTAAACATGGTGAAATCATTTTGCCAGACCGTGGTCTGACCCCCCTGCCATACCCGATCCCCCTTGCTGATGGCACTGTGTTTGGCACACGTGCGCTCTGGGTAATGTGTCTGCGCTGCATGCGCTTGTCAAATAAATACACAATAAATGACACTCACTCAAACAAGTCGCGCAATGAAGCACAAACTGAAACTCCCACCTCCCACGGATCCCCACTCATCCCCACACATCCTCACGAAGCATGGAACTCATACGTACAACCTGGGGACCTCTCAAGTGTTTAGGGTGTGTGCAGTTCTCCTCATTCAGCATAGCAAATTTAAGTGATTGAAAGGCAGTCTGAGGATTTTGCCAGGCGAATACTCATGCAACCCACATAACCATAACAGTCATCCAGCGGGGCATCCCCAAATAACTCACGAACCCACACCGTCCACTCTTCACTGGCGCACTTGAAATGCTCTTAGTGCATTTGGTTTTACGCTTACATTACTCGGCATAAAAGACGGGCCAGAAGATTGTCAGCTTGCCACCAACAAAATGAACTGTTTTCACTGGCATGCATCATTTTAGGAATTGTTGGTAAATTGGTTACATAGGAAATTTCTAAATTGCTGACTATATAAATATTTATTTAATTACTTACAATGCATAACTTAATTTGAATGAATAGAAAGATTTGAGTGCAACCTAAAATATTTTATTCTATACTTTATGCAACTATTTTTAACCACTGTGGCACAGTTGAATGTTGGGATGTGTAAATTGTGTATGAATATCGTGTGGTAAGTGTTTGCTCAATGCTCAATTTTTATTGTGTGTGTGTGTGTGTGTGTGTGTGTGAGAGAGGTGTGGGTGGGGTTCTTAAGTATGTGAGAATAGGAAGAGGGTGTTTTGTGGGGAGGGCGCAGCTACAATTGCTTGAGCATGTCTTGATCAAGCACCAGGTAAGAGGCGCTGTCTGATTGGAACTCGCGTGTGCAGAGAAGAACTTGAAGACACTTTAAGGGCAGCAGGCGAGGCACCCTCGGCTTGCAACCTGACTGTCATTAAGTGGCCATTTCTGTTGCTAATGGCTGGGCTGGGGTTAGCCCTGGACCCCGATCATACATCATGTAAATGTGCGAACGTTTATTGCAGATACACACAGAAAAACAGACACGCAGCCAGACAGACACCGACTGAGAAGGAGAGCTCTGCTGGGGATTCATCTGTTATGGTGTCAAAGCGCAATTCACTGGGGAATCATTGGCGGCATGTTGCTGACAATATTTGTATATATGTATATATGTATTTGTGCATAGGTGTATATATATTTCTGAATGGAATTCGGTTTGGGCGGCGCTGTTTCTCTTTGAGGTTGGCTTTAATTTGACAGCTGAAAGGACAACACAGCGAGACAAGAGTTTCACTGGACACTCTCCAGAGTATTGGTTTTTGATTGTCGATTCTGAATCGGATTCAGTTAATTTCTGGCTATCAAATTAATGTACAAGTAAATTTTAAAATGCGAATTCCAATGCCGTGGCAAGTGACAGTTTCTAAAGCTTCGCAGCATAGACATGATTTCCTGCTTAAGAAAAACTTTAGATGCCTTTTGCGAGTTGTTTTTCTTTGGCCGTGTGACACACGCTGTGTGAGTGCTGAAAAGGACGACTCGGACTCTAAATCCGAGTCTGTCCAAGCGTCCAAGTGTCCAGAGTTGACTAGCTTGCTAGCCGTTCACTTTGCCGCCCCCCTCTGTGAACCCCAAGCCGTCTTCTAATTCTTCTGCTCTGTTCCGTTGAGTGCATTAATACGCTTGCATAATACTTTAATGTTGGTGTCTTGTCTCTCGTGACAAACGGAAAAGCTGCTGCTGCTGCTGCAGCTAGAAAAGCTAGAAAACTCTCTCGCACTTTGCTGGCAAAACTTTGCAATGCAGGAAGCGCAAGAAAATTAAGAAAATACTCATCGTTTTCTCAACGCCAGCATCTTTTCTTCTTCTTCTTCTGCCTCTGCAGCTGCCCCATGTTCTTCTTCTTTTACTATTTACGACAGTGCACATTGAAATTATACGAACCAGTCCCCTCTGTCCGGCTGCCCGGCTGCCTCGTCCGTAGCCTGCTCAGCTGCCATTTGCTAAAGTAAAAGTCAACATGATTCCGGGTCTAAGCCAAAAGCAAATGTCCAAAGAAATTTCAAGTGTTGTAAAATGGCAACATGGATTGTTGAGCAATTTGTGCCTGTGTGTGTGTGAGTGTGTGTGTGTGTGCTCATACCCCCAAAAAAGTTTAAGTCGAAGACACACACACACAAATGTGCAAGTGCAAAGTTTGGCTGTCCTGCAGAGTCAGGAAAGGGGTTTGAGCAGGCCCTAAGATATGAGCACAATTAAAACATGGCGCAAACGCCAGTTCCCATTTGCCGCATATCAAAGCTGAAGCTCTGAATGATAAGCCAAATGACGAGAGTTGACTAACTGGGCAAGAGGAACTCAAACTTCGCTGCAAGCGAACTTGACAGAAGTTTTGCAAAACGTTTGGACTGGATTTGCCAGTAAAAAAAATAATAATAATTAGTTACTTACTCTTAGTAAAATGTGGAAGCATGCACATTCAGTCCAATTTGCACTCTCTTGTTTTCTTCACATTAGTTTTTTCTCAGTCGTAATATGAAATATTTGTGCCCGAAGTCAAAAACCCAAAGAAAAACATGACTGAGCAGAATGAAGATTGGCGACGGATCAGCGCTGCAAAGCTGCAGTTGAACCTGGTCACTTGGTGACTACTGATGAGGGAGGTGCCGATGAGGTCAACTACAGTGTCTACATATGGATACATATTTAATACTGCAGCTTGAGGTGGAAACATTCGTCTTACCACAAAATAGTGAAGCAAAGGATTTGACATGTTTGTTCCAAGAGTGAAGACCTATTCAAAAAGATTTGGAAAAAAACGATTTATTCAAGCATCATCATGTCAATCGGCTTAGTTAGTCTAATAAGTGCTAAGTGTTACATCACACAATCATATACATATTAAATTTAATTTTTATTTGCAGACCTAGAATAGATGCAAAAACAGATTCATTTATTCAAAACAACTTCTTTGAAAAGAGAGTTCTCCAAGGAGTTTTAATTTGATGGAAACAGATTGTATTGAATAAATTACATTATTACATTAATTCAAAGTCAAAAACATAGAAACTTTAACCCTAAGCTCGATTGCTTACTTCGAAAATTCTGTTTAAATGAAATTCTTTTTAGCAGAAACTGAGGTAACTAAGGAATACTGACGAAGCCATGGCCATAAGCAGGATTCAATGAGCAGTAAAGCGGCAATAGATTTGAGTTATGGTTATTAATAACAGCATAACGGGAGAGGGGGTGCTGGGGTAGGCTATCTCAACCACTCACCAGGATAGTCAGGACAGAGCACATGCAGCAATGCAGACTTGTCTGGTCTAAAAATACAATATAATATAACGGGGGACTGTTGTGTAGCATTTCATGTAGCTGCCACTGGGCAAATGAAAAGGGGCATCCCACAAACAACGCACAACAAACAATCGCCGGCGATGTACAACCACAGACACAGATACACACAGGCACAGACACACACACACACACTTAGAAAGGCACACACCCTCAATTCTTACTCCTACATAACAACGTGTGAATCCAATATTGGTAGCTCGGGCTTCTGGTTTTTGGCTCCGGCTCTGGCTCTGGCTCTTGGTGTGGCTCGTCCCTGTGCCGGAAATGCCTTTGTCTGGCTTCATAATATTTTGCTCGTTACTTTTTAATATGACTCAGAACAACATCCGCAGCATCCAAACCCAGACAGACGCTGACAAACAATGCATGGGGCAGCCCGGATCAGAAGTCCGCTTCTTCTCCCCAGCCCGCTCTACCACTACACCACTCCCCCACTTCGCACCACCACACATTATCTACTCGAACGACAATGCAAAAATCTATCCAGAAGTGAGAATTTTATTACCATTGCTGGGACAGTCGGTAACGCTCCGCTCCGTAATCAGTGCAAGTCCTTGTCATCAGTTGGCACCCTCACTCTTTCCACTTCGACTTCTACTTCTACTTATGGTTTTGTCTGGCATGAAAAGAGAGAGTGTCGGGATTACTCATAAAATTGCGATATCTCTTGTCACCTTTGCTTTTGGACAGCAGCCGCTGAGGGTAAATATTGTGGCGCAACCGTGGGTCGGGTGGATGAATGCTAGATTGTTGTTGACATCGCTGGCTTATATTTTCAAGCGATGGGGACAGCCAGATAGCCAATGCAACTAATGGCTGCCTTCCCAGAGGACGCGACTCCCAGGGCAAAGCTCATCCATTAGCATTTATTGCTTATGATAAGCTGCCCCAAACTGTTACAGCTCGTGGCAACTCATGCAGCCATGCAAATACCTCGATAACAATTGAATTTCACTTGAATATGAAAATGTTTTTGCTTACGCATCAGACAAACTGCCAGGGTGCACCCCAAAGAGCACACATGTTGTATTAAGGAAATACTTGACCGCACTCTTCAAATGCCAAGTCAACTACAGACTGTGACTTGGTATTCAAAACCAAACCATTCGCATCATTTGCTGAGCTCGGCGTTATGATATTTTCAATATTTCGTATTATTTTTAAACAGTTTTTGGGTTGTCACTTTGCCTTCAATCACACCTGCTACATCTGCCGTCTGACTGGGTTCTTTGGGGATGAGTTTCGTGTTCGCTGACAATTGTATTATTTGCACACACAACTCACTTCGAACCCTAAAATGTAGAATAGGAATGCTCGACGACAAGATACCCTTACTGCGTAAAGGATTCCAATTGGCTGCTAAATAATGTTATAATATAGACAAATTTTTCTCTGTCTGTTACGAACACTATACACTCCTTATGAATGTAGCTGTAGAGTATGCAAATATCAGAGTAGCGATACAATTCAACACGACAACGTTTGACATTTCAATATTGCATTTGAAACTTGTGAGACACGTATTAAGGAATGAAGTAAGCTCGATGCCGTCTCCGATTGCGTGCCCCTTGGCAATGTCGAATTAAGCGTTGAAAGACCTCCAAGCATGATATCAAGTGCAGAGATATACTTGGTAGGGATTGGGCGGGTGACGCCTGACAGCTTGAAATGATTTATTTGTGGAAAGGAAGAGTTGTTTACTTATTCATTCGCAGCGTTGTAATTGAAGTATTGCGTAATAATATAGCGACATGCTTTTTGCACACTTGCATAATGGAAAGATTAATTGTTAATTAACTTAGTAATTTCGCCAGAAGTTTCAACTTGATCTATATTGGCACTATTGCTTCTTATGTACTTGTGTGTTTTATTTATTTTGACGAACAAAACAGGTAGAAAACACACCCACTTGACATCTATTAAAGCCAATATTTAGCGATAGAAAGTGTAAAACACTTAAGATTTGCGCTCTTAGCCAAGCAGTAAACGACTACTTTCAAGGAATTCTCCCTGCGCCAATCATAATTTCGCCATCTTAAGAGCCCATAACACTTTGGCCTTAATAGAAGCTTCCACTCGCCGCGATAAACAGCGACTCATTGCTTTGTGGAATGAGGACAACGGGTCCTTGACTGGGCCGAGAGATCGGGTTGGCAATTTTAAAATTAAACAAACTACGCGCGAGATGCCCAGCGAATGAACACTTTAGATAAATTTAGAAAAAATTACGTTGGCTGCAACAAGCCGCCCATAAAAAGTAGCACAGGTTGCCGGCGTCCACATTGACGCCCTTATGTAATCAGCACTTGCAACTTGCCAAGCACACTAACAGAAACAGTAACAGCAACACTAACAACCACAACCACAACCAGAACAACCACCAACGCCCAGCAACAATACCAACAAGCTGAGGCACCACAACAACAACAACAACAAACTAACGGGTAATAAGCAACAACAGCCCTGTAATGAAGCTATCAACCGTAAGATGGCGCTTAGGCACGCAATCATACTTTGGGGCCGGGCACTGTGGATATGGGGGGAGAAGACCCCTCACAGCCATGCGAGTACTGTGTGTGCGAGTGTGCACGAGTGTGTGTGTGTGTGTGTGTACGATATTCCACATACGATATTCCACACATATTAAGTTTATTTTAATATGATCTTCATTTCTATTTAATGTGACTAGTTCTCAGATGACGTGCAAGTTAATTTTGGTCATCTTCATCTATTTGTGATGAAGACTGACATCTGAATTTGCTCTGACTGATGTGTGAATCTGTGGCTAAATCGATTCGCAGAACAGCAAAGGCTGGTCCGCTCGTTACCGTGGCTTGCGGCACATCACGCTATGTTCAACATGCCGCATCGCGAGGCATGCATGGCGTATGTTAAATATTTCCGCAGCAACTATGCGCATATTCATTTTGACGACGCTTTGACGTCGCCATCGTCATCGCCGTACGTTGACCGCTGGGAACCCAAAGCTGTTGCTGCATTAGCGCTGCTGTCATGCCTGCTCCAGGCCCAGGCTCAGGCTCATGTGCTAACTGGTATACCCCGTGGCTGTGACCTAAATTTGGAGTTTATGAAAAATATATGTGCAATATAAAATGTAACCGTTGTATGCATACAGTAAAGGCGCCCTGTTCTAGAGCTTCATATTTCTATTTATGCATATATGGAAAATATAGATAAAAGCGAAAAAGAAAAAGAAACCAACACTGGTGTTTAGAAGTGCCAAATGACGGCAGTAATGGCGGTGACAAAAGCGGAAATGCCCCAAGCTGTGCTTGCAACATCATAGAGAACGCATAATCCATATATGTTCGCCATGTGGCACAAAGGCATGTACTGAGCAGATGAGGTTGGATGACCATCTTCAAATCAAGCTGCCCAACTTGGAAGGCCTTTATTTACCCCCTAAAAGGAATTATTACACCAAATCAACAAATACTTGATTTATTAACCTTCCTTAATCATTTATATTTTTTTTATAATGTTTACACAACTTTTCCTATACAATTATGCAGGAACTAATTTAATTCAGTTCGACTCTATTTGTGAGTAATATAACACAATATATTTCATTACAACACAGTTTTATATACTTTTAATCTGATCCGGTATATATAAATTGACACTAAGCACTAATTAGATGTTTTAAGAAATTTATACTCTGTAGTTGAAATGAAAGGTGAACGGATGCGAATTTATCAGCTCATTGACTGATGACGTCTTCTTCAAAGCGTTGCTCTCATTGCTACTTAATTTGTGATTAGAAATAAAAATGTATTTTGGTACAGCAAATTGATTGCTTTATAAACATAGGATTGCAAAACAACTTAATGGAATGCTAAGAATTCCTATCCGACAGATACAATGAGCCGATCCATGGTAAGGAAGTTTTAAAGAGAAAGGTCCAACCAAGGCGCTACGCTGCGTATGCGTAATTTATATGTTAATAGCAAAATAGTTATGGCCTGTTATGGATGTTAGTGTGGCAATGAGCGCTTAACACTTCATTAAAAGCCATTGAGCAAAGTTGTAAGCAATTAAAGACAAGCGATGGCACTTAACACATTTCCAATGTTCATTGACCGGCAAATGAAATAAAAATTGCAACAGCTACTTCAGCGCGAATGCTTCATTAAACAGCAACAGCAACAGAAACAGCAAACACAACAGCGATAGCAACAACAACAACAACAACAACAACAATGCGTACAACAAGAGCAATAGACAAAGTTCCCAGGCCACAAATTACACTTGGCTTGGCACAGAACAAAATGGCGTAAAAATTGCAGCTGCTTTTGCCACGAGGCGAAAATATTATTGAATGTGCGTTTGTGTGTCTTTAGTGCTTGCCTCGTGCCGGCTGCCTGCTGTATTTTTTATGATGCTTGAAAATAAATAAACACTCAATACCCAATGCCAAAGAGCAGACAGAGCAACTTACAACAGCCACAGACAGCCGACAGCAGACAGCAGACAGCAGACTGTAGACCGTAGACAGTCGACAGCAGCAGTCGGCAGCAGAAGAAGCGCACATTCAATAAATCTTCAGGCTGTGAATAGTCACTTGAGACGAAATGCAGCAGTTTGGGGTAAAGCGGAGCCATTCAGCATTCAGCATTCAGCATTCGGAGAGTTCAGAGTTCTGGGGAGCAGAAACGATTTGAGCGGCTTTCAGTCTCATGCCATAATGGCAATAATCATGAGCACAACCCAATAACGATGTTGAGTGTGTGTGAAAAAGCGCAGCTTGCACGTACCACGTACCCTTAGCAAGCCGGGGTGGGGGAGAGTGAGTCGAGGTATGTGGACAGTCTAATAGCCTCCCATATTCGGCAGCACAACACATAACTCAGAGTCGGAGTTGAAGCCTGGAGCAAGGTCAACGGTGGCGCGATTTGGACTTGAAAACCACGCCACAAAATACTACAAAACAAAGAAGAAGCCCAAAAGTGTGCAGCAAAGTGGCGGAAGTTGTGAAACAACGTAAATCAAACGGGGTTGGGTGGAGAGAAGGGGGCTGCAAATATTCAATCTATAATGGCATTTGCACGACTGCTAACAGGATATGTAATATCCTTTTTGGGGGCTTTTGGCCTGCCTGTTATTTGTAAACTGTAAACCAGCCAGACCAGCTCAGCCCACTTGCCTATGGGCCAACTTATTTTCAAATAAATATAGCGCTGCCCTTTTTACCAGGCACCATAAATCTCCACAATTTTCATTGACTGCTGTGGCACGGGTCACCCGAGGCACCCAGCCGCTAGTTGGCTTAGTTCGATCTGTTCATGCATTTGGTATTACAATTTATGCACATTGCTCCTAACTCTTTCCTGCCTTATATACTACTCACTTTTCAGGCTCAAGGGTTGCTGTTTTTCTACCCTACAGAATATGCAAAGGCGCTTTTGTAACCAGCCGGAAAGTATTTTAAAATGTGAAGCTGTTCAGATAGACAAGCCGAGATCTCAAATAATTCCATACAAAAATTGACTTATCTTAAGTAAGCCAACAACAGGCAGACCGGAGCCTCCAATTAATCTTTGCCATACATTTCAAAATGATAGAAGTTAAATAACACCCACAGTTAGTAAATCTGTTATGAATAAAAAAAACAAATTGTTCATAATACAGACTAAACTATGAACTGCTTACAAAAGAAGAAGAATGTATTCCAGACAGATGGATTTTGAGATACCGATTTGGCTACTAAAGTTGATCAAAAATATAAATAATAAAATGACTTGGAAAACTCCACATCCAAATTGTTAGAAGAGTAATTAAAGCTGTTACCTATTATGAATTTTGGAATTCTTAAATATTGTGCATATGCATTCAAAAGAGATATTTTCGCTTGTTGCAATTAGGATATACTTATATACTATTTTCTTCCATGCTTACGACTACATTTTTAGCGGTGATTAAAATTATGACAAGTTATTTTCATAACCAAATTTAAATTCAAATCAATATTTTCAAATACAATTTGATTGCCTGGGGGCAATCTCCCAAATTTGACAATTTGAACTGAACTTTAATTCGGCAGCCTGCAAAAGTTGCCAACTCAGCGCTGATGCAGCACAAAATTGAGCCTCTTTTTACCCACTCTCTTTCCTCTCTCTTCTCTATGTCTCTCTTTCTCTGTAAGGGCGACACTTGCCCCATCCCTTTCGGTCTGCCTGTCTGAGTTGCCAGAGTTGCTCTATCTGCTCGTCTGTCACACAGTGTGTCACATAATATGGACAATCACTAACCACGCAAGTGTCAAACAAACAAAACGAGTGCAAAGCATCCGTAACCCGCACATGGTCACCCCACTCGCCCAGTCTTAGCCCCAACACCATAGCAAAAATTTGCAAGCAAATCCCATTTTCGCATAAGGGGTGCACTTGCTCATAAATAGAGAAAGGGAGGGAGCCGGTCGGGGAGTGACAGATTCAGGCAGAACGAATCACACTCGAGTGCTGCGGGCGGTTCGATATTTTTTCGGCACAAGATTCATGTACGTGTGTGTGTGTGTGTGTGTGGAAGTGGGGGGGAGGAGTCAGAATTCGAGCAAGTGGAGAGAGAGTGGCTGCCAGAACCTAGTTGTTGCACACATCAATCTTTGCAGATACGAATCTTTTCATTTTCTTAATTCCGCTGTGTTGGGCAACTAAACTGAAACTTTTGAACGAAAAACTATATTTTTTTTAGTTCCCATTAAAAGACTGACTCGATTGGCCATGATGCCGCATTCTAATATTAAATGCAGATAGAAGACTGGCGAACTGAAATCTCGGTCAGCAAAATAAGCATTATACTTAAGGCTGAAGTAATGGTCAAAATTATAAAATCGAAAAATTAATATATATTCAATTGAATAATTCTTGGATGAATGTTATCAAAGTATCGAAAAAATCAAGAAATGCGCTTATAACAATCACTGCATCTTAACAGCTTAGGGCGTTTTTAAATTTATTCACCAACATCATCATTGGCATTTAGAATTTCATAATTTTTTAAAATATTACTATATTATTCTTCGATTTAATAAAATTGAGTGTTGTCAGGAAAATGGGGATTATTCGCACTTGTGTGATTTGCGTGATTTGATGGTTGGTTTTAGGATCTGTGGGAAAGTAAGTGCCTTTCCTTTTCTTACTGTCTTTGTAGAGCAGATAATACAATACGTGGAATTCGAAAAAAATGTAAGAAGTAAATAACAATCTGATCTGTTCCAAACATTTTATTAACACTTTTAGTAATCTTAGGAGAACGAGTATCTGAAAAATTATAATTAAAGTTCATAATATAAGTTAAATACAAATTCTCTTGAACACTATAATTTACGTTTTTTTTTATAAAATTGTTCCATTGAGTTTACGTTACACTAAAATTAAAGCTTATAAGGAATATATCCCAAGGAGATCATTTTTAACTTAGAAATTATAAATTGCACTACGACTTTTTTACGTGCTATATTTCTTAATAAAAAAAACCTAACATTGAATAAAATAACTATTCTTAAAACCTTGATAAATTGCTATCAATATAAATTATATTGAAAAATAAAAAATCCAAGTATAGGTACATTACAAATTACAAAAAAATTTAAATAGCGTAATAATATATTTACACTACTCCATCAATTTTCTGTAATAAAAATTTGGATACCTGTAAGTGACTGTTCAATTTCTGCATGGGTTTTACTGAATAGTTCTGAAAAATATATTTTGGGGCATCTTAAATTTGCTTATTTTATATTTCAATTGATTTTTCGACTAATTTTATACAATTTCGCAATTTTTGCTCTAAATTAGTTGAATACCACACCTTAAAGGAAAATTGTAAAAGGAAAAGTACAAAAATGATGAAAAATGTTGCTCAGATATTTTGCTATTGACAGCCACATGCTGCTCAGAAATACATCATAGATTTATAATAATACCAATTAAGGATTTTTCAAACTTCAAAATTTAGATTATTTCCAAGGAAGCTCAAGAAAAAAGTTTAAGTTTCTGTTTTGTACTAATATTATTTTGTTTAAAGTGCAAATACTAACTGGCAACGATAGTTAAAGCAACACAAAGGTTTGTGTTTCGGTGTGTGTGTGTGTGTGTGTGTGTGTGTAATGCACAAAAATTCAAGTCATGCGCGACCAAAAGTAAGTGGATGCGTTCTTATCACCGCATACAAATGTTTTATCTCACTCGACGCGTGTGCAGAGCATCGTAGCCTGTGGCTGGCTCTATTCCTCTCTTTCCTACCTTTTCTGTTCGTCTGGTATCCTGCAATGCAAGGGCAGGAGCGGACTCAATCGTTGGCCACAGCGCCTTTTAAAAAAAATTAACACAGAGCAATAAGTCAGGGCTTTACATAATCAAATGAAGACTTCAAAGTATTAGTGATTCTACGCTTCTTCCCCGACTTACTGAATCACCAATATAAGTTTCAAAAAACGGACGATGGGAGAGGAATGTTAGTTAATTATATTGTGAAAATGTACTTTGCAGGCAAAGAGAAATGTGGATCGCACTGAGAAATATATAATGAACCCAGTACGCACTTTATCGGCATGAGCTAACTGTCCGTCAGCTCGTAAATTCTGCTGCTTAGGCTTAGGTTTAGATGAAGAGAAAAGCCTATAATTGAAATTAATATATTCATTTTATGCACCTTTCAAATCCGCTCCTGGTTGGATTGGTTGGCTGCCTTTCTGTTATGTTTTGCCAATTGTCGGAAGTGCCAGCGGCTCTTGTATATAAGTCACACAGACACACACACACACATACCGTGTCTTCATGAATGTATATGTAGCACACACACACTGGCACACATATTTTGGATAGCATACATGCCCACAGCCAGTCAGACACTGTCTTTTGCTACTTGAGCTTGAGCTTCAGCTCGCCTCGCTGGCTCCCCGTCCGTCTGATCCGTCAGCGCTGTCTGCTTAGTTACTTATGCATGGCATATAACCTTAAACATAATTTTGTTTGCGCTTCTGCTGTTTTGTCTCATTGCTTCGCATGCAATTCTACTTTGCGGGCGGCAGCCTGCCCCTCTCAACTACCCATCATACAATTTATACCAATTTCATTCCACCAGCTCTTATCTTTGTTGTGCTTTTTTCTAACGTCTAATTTTATCTATTTGACTTGTGCCACGCTCTTAAATTCCAAAACAGAAGCGGTTAAGGGCGGATATGAATGTAGAATCATTTAAAAAAAAAAAATCACTAAAAAACTTCAGCAAACAATTTGACGTTATCAGAGATCTGTAAAAATAATAGGAAAATACATTCGTAAGCTATTTTTTATTTATATAAATTCAGGTATGTTCTCTTTTTCTAATGCTTAATATTATCTGTTAATTTCAGCAAAATACCTATCACAGAGTTTTAGTCTCATCAGGCGACGGGGGCTTCACAACAACAATGTTTTCAGAGCGCAACTTTTTCAAACGCTGTTCAATTTCGTGAAACTTTTCATCCATTGAAATGTCGCGACTTGCAATGCGAACATATTTGAGGGCATATAGCAGATCTGACATGGGCAGATTATTTTCTTTGATGAACAGCATCGCCTTTTCAGTCTCGATATCTGAGTATGTCTGAGGTGATTTTTATTAAATTGAAGTTCAACATTTGTACAAAACCATTTCAAACCTCTTCAACCTCTGGCTGATAAGAATACGACTCGTCGTCAGACATATTTCAAATTTTTTCTCTATATTGGTTACGTTCTGCCAATATTTACTAGTTCACGAGCTGGGCCTGTTTTGTGAACACAAATCTCCAGTGCTGTCAATATGGCAAATCAACCTTGGCCAACTTAGGCCAAACCCAACAAAACCAAACTTATTCAGACCAACCCAAACAAAATCAAAGTGAGCCGCATGTAGTATTTGTAGTTTACCGCTTTCATAGCAGATTTAAGGCATTTCCATTTCTAAAAATCTGCTCAAAATGTTGAATTAAACAATATATGCACAGGTTCTCATCGTTTATAAATAAGATAACGATAGTCTGCAGGAATCAATGTTTTTTTATTGGAAACAACGAGGCAAACCACTCAACTGGCTAAATAGGTGTGTTACATAAAATGATGAAATTTATTTTTGCGTAATGCGAATGAAGAAACAATGGAAAACTTAATATAAACAAAATTTAAGTTTCAAACTTGTTTTATTGCATATAATAGATTGACCTTTTTTAATAAGGTAGAGAAAATGATTTATTTGTATTTAGAGAACTTACTGTAGGAATTAGCAAATTTCTTTTTGTAATATTGTGCCACTTTAGTGATTTAAATTGAGTATTTTATAGTCGGTACTCTTGACTGTAATAAAAAGAGTAACAGTATAAAGATAGCATATTATTTATTTAAATACATATCTACGCCAGTTCATTTCCCAATCCTATATCCTTGCACTTATCCAATTGAAGACATATTCACTCAAACGCCTGATGTTGTATGCAAAATATATTTCGCACACTTTTGTGTACTTTCATGTTTTTCATCACATTGCGCAACTCATTTTATTGAATGTTCTATTTTGATGATATTTCTACAAATATGTATTTATATATATCTATATATACATATACATATACATTTACATTTACATATACATATACATGTGCTATGTGCTATGTGCTGTGTGGCTGTGTGGATGCCACCATTTATCCATTAATTTGCACACATAAAGTTGCCACAACATACGCGCACTCACGAAACCGCAATTGCCATCTCTGCCGTTCGCAGTGAGTATATGGAATTGCTGAAAGGTAAACAATTTTAATTTATTTGCCCAATAATAAACCCATCACATATCAGTGGATGGGGCCAGCACATTCGCACATAAGCAGCACAGCCACAAAAGCGGCAATGCCTATTGAAATATACAAATACAAATCGTATATATTCACACATCCATGTGAGCTGATAGGGTGTATGTGTGTGTGTGTGTGTACAATAATAGTGAGTAAATTAAAGCGCAATTCTTGTGATGGAGTAGGGGTAAATATAAATGTGTGTGTATCCGTCTGAAAGTGCTATTTAAGTTTATATGACATCAGCATAAACCATAACTAATAGTTTTGAATATTTTGTTGGAAAATACGACTTTTTTGAGATTTATGGCTGGCAGAAGCGAAAAGGAAACAATGACAAATTAAAGCTCAAAAAGTCAGGTTTTGCTGTCTCTGATTGTTAGCAGTGTATGCCACATATACGCAGTTTTTTTGAGACATTATTTTGTCTGTCCCATAAATTGAATGCCAAATGAAAATATTCTGCTTGTTAACTTTGCAGCGTCTAATTTTCTTGAGAAATCAAGTGCAGTGGCGGGGGCAGGCAAAAGTTGCACAAAATACAGTAACTTCAACAAGCGGACTTAACATGATTTTCTACTTGACGTTTGTGGCAGCTGTCTGCTTCGCAGCTGATTGCAATTTTTAATTGTAAAACCCAGTCGAGTGACAAATGGAGAAAACTCTTTCGGAGGCGAGCGAGGAGCACCTTTAATGACAACTGATATTTTATTTAACACTTGCAACAGCTGAGAAACGCATACGAATTGTATTTCCCGAAATACTGAAAAATTTATAAGAGAATCAAAAGCGAATGCCGGTTGCAGAAGCTGGACAGAGCAAAATAATACAGGAGCAGGAGCAGGAACAGAAACAGGAGTATCAGCAGGAAGCGAGTCGCTCACAGGACGCACTTGAATGAAATACATCCGATTGTCATTTCAGGAAATACAGCTCAGGGAATGTCCAGATCTAAAATGCAAATGAAGTCGTCTCGCAATTTTATTTTGAGCTTCAACTGCTGCCTTTCGGGGAAGGCACACGCTGCATTTAATTAGACATTAACATGAAATGTTTTTAACGCTTTCCTGCGGTTAAGTGAAAGTTAAGCTTAAGAGCTTAAGCCGGGGCTAAGTTTAATGTACCAGCCACGACGAGGAGGAGGATGAGGTGGAGGATTAGGAAAGCACAAGCACAACAACACGCTCAATTTGCATTTGCATTTTGGGTAGTTGCTAAAATTGACTAGACTCCAATAGTATTTTGTGGCCACCACCATCGCCGACTTCCCAACTTCCCCTATTTGCTTTTCCCTCTGTGTTGCAAGTAAACAATTTATTGTTCCAAACGGATTCGTCGTGGCAAAATTCGATTACTGGTAATTGCCTATTGCCAGACTGCCAGACAAAAGCGCGCGCTTAATTGAATTAAAAGCGTTTCAAAGCTGATAATCTCCGAACTCCCTTCAATGATTAACGTTTTAAAGTGAATAGTGATTAATTATTTTACATGGGTTTAGGTTAGAGGGGTTAGAGAAAGTATTTATTTAGAGGTTAGAGTAAGTATTTATTTATTTAATAGTCAAACACAGCAATCGACACAGGAAGGAATACAAATATATAAAAATAAAATATATAAATTAAAATATATAAAAATTAAATATAATAAAATGATATATTTATGCATTCAAAATATAATGAAGAAATTTAAAAAAAAAAACTGGAGGTTCTATACAAATTGGTCTTATTCACCATACACCCAATATTTTAAATTGGGGTGTCCGAATTGTAATTTTTCCAAACGTTTCGTTTTATTTATTAATTTTATTTTGTTATCATTATTTCATTTTAATTAAATTACACACTTGTAAATTTATTCTTTAACTTTAAATCATTTTACATATTTATTTTAAAGGTTATTATTATAAATTTATTACTGGCTTTAGTCCATATTAAATATATATTATAAATAAGTATGCAAATAATAACAATGTTGCACATACCTGGATAAGCTTATTTATGTAAAACTGCGTTTCACTTTCAGTATTCCATTATCAAATATCAGTCAGCCTCATTTTCTTTACTAACAAACTTTGCAAATCAAATGAACTTTGTGGAAAGAATAATGTTAAATTGCCTCAATCCTTAACTAGAACTCGAAAATAAATAAATGAAGTTGGGCAAGGAAAATAGTTACGAACACTTTTCTAACTAGAGATATTTAGAATTTGCACGCAGGTTGGGAAATGGATATGAATGTGAGATTTCCAAGCAATGGGCAATAAAAGTGGAGGCAACTAAAACTTTCCAAGTTGTTGGCACTTTTCTTGTGCATTTTGTTGACTTTGATGCCGAATAAGTTTTGTTTTTTCAGCAAACAGCTCAGTGAGCTCTGATTGAAATAGTTATTTGTGAAATAAAATTACAATTCAGCCACCAAATCTCTAATAAAAACTACATTTATTTGCCTTTATCATTAGTATTGCAGATATCATTTTAATAAGTGAAGAATATCGTTACATGATTTTCGAATTGTTTCCGAAAATCTGATTGATGGAGAGATTGACGATCCACGCGACACCGATTATAGCCAGTATCTGGTGCACAATAGTCCGTCTGAGTGTCGTTATGGACTGTTTGATCTCGAATATAATCAAATTTGTCAAGTCACTAAGCAGGAAATTTAAATAACAAAATTGGTTCTTCTTTACAATATCAGACATTATTGCGTTCCCTTGTGGATCAATTGAAAGGTGTCAGCGAAATATTGGAGATGTAAAATATTAGATAAGTTTTCCTCTTTGCGTAAACTTAACATGATATCAATGATTTGATCATTATAAAAAAAAAATATAAAAGTACATAACAAGCAAACGTCTCATAAAAACATGTATATTCATTAATTTCAATAAAATCTTCTTGAATGTGAGATGGTAAACAATGTGTGTTTAAATCCAGCTTGCGCTTCATTGCATTTCTTAGAGATGAAAATACATCTAACATTTTGTCTATTCCTTACTGGAAAATCAGTATTGCTCCCTAAACCATTATCAGAGTTTATTTGTGCTACAATTTACAACACCAAGGACATCCGATCGCCGTGCTGGTTGACAAGGACACTGCGCAGTAAGTCGCATTCAATTTGGCAACAAACAGCTAAAGTTTTCTGCGCTGGACAATAAAATGAGCGCAAAAGTCTTTGCACCACAAAGGAGGCAACGAAAAGATGCGGTGGCAACTGCAGACATTTTTGGGTGGCAAGGCAACTTCCGGCGAGGAACACTGCAGCGCGCAAACATAAAAGCAAAAGTTGACAAAACTGACAACGAATTCCACAAGTAAAGGTGTGATAGTCCCAAATAAGGAGGAGACGAAGCAGCTGGGCCATTGTTTTGTAATGGAAAAACATTGTTTAGCATGCCACATAGACGGTGGAGGACGACGCTGGCGATGACGAGAGGCAGATGGTGCACCTGGTTGAATATGTTGCATGTGGCTCGGCTCCCTCTGGGATATTATGCATAATGGTTTTTGGTATATTGACATTTATGGCATAGGACTACTTGTGCGCTGCTAGCTATGGCGCTGAGTGGGGCTTCTGTGTGCCCAAGTTTATCGTAGGCAAAGTTAAAGTAGAGTTGCTTGTTGCGGCTACTTAGGTGAGAAATATTTAGTGAGCAGCGAAAGTTAAAAGCCATGCAATTGAGATAGATACGGGGAATTGAGGATATGAATGCACTTCTCACTTTCGCGAAAATTATGCATGGTAAAAATTCAGCTGAACGTCTATCGGGCGAAATCAAGGGGCGAAATCAAAGCTGAAAAAATTATCATGTAATGTTTCATCTGGTTCATCTGGGCTGCAAGCAGGAATGGTCGTCATTAGATGAAATCCATACCACAAAATAGCTCACCACTAAATGGTATACCAATGGAGTTGTGGGCCATGAAATACCAGTTTAATTGGTGTATGGTATGCGCAGTTGGGAAGTGTTTAACCTTAACGTAAATAATTCGGATTCTCATGTCGACTATGGCAACATATTCCAAATATAAATTTGGTTTTGAAATTTTTCACTGCTCATGGATCGTTTAGGCTATGGTTGGTAGAAATGGACATGGCAATTCACAGCAAAATATAAACTGTATATAAATAAATTTTAACATTGTTTTTTTACAGAAACCAATTTTGTATGATGATTTTATGTAAGATGCTCGTTACAGTTTATAGTTTTGCAATGTAATTTTAACCGCTAACTCAGATATTCAATCTAATTGTGATTCAAGTATTTAACCCAATTGGTGTCGTACCACCAATGACTAATTTTAGTGGCAGCCATTTTAGATGCCAATTACGCTTGAGCCACATAAATCGCGCACATAACATTTAACAGCTCAATGTGCTCACACAGCAACATAAATAATCCAACAAACAACAACAGCAATAGCAATTTATTTGTAATGATGACATATATGTAGATAGATAGATAGATATACATACCTAAATACATACAGTGCAGCTGCTAACTGAAATCGCTTGGCAAAGTCCATTGCACTATCATTAAATATTTATTCAATTTAAATTTGCCAATTAACTTCGGGACCGAGCAGGGCATAGAGTCCTGTTCCCACATTGTAAATGTGACAATTTTTCAAAAAGTAAACTAAACGCTGACAACGTTTAGAGAGAGTCTCCCTTTTGCCCTTTTGCAATTTGTGGAAAGAGAATTCGTTCGTTCGTTTGGCTACATAAAAAGCATTTTGAATAATAAAAGCATAATTCGTAGATACAAAAGCGCGTGCCATAAATATTCTATGATAAATTATAGAAAAGCTATTAGGCCAAACAAACGATGGTGCGCCCGAGTCCAGACTACACTGGACCGCCCAGTCCTGCGTCATGTGTCCTGCTTGCTGGCTCCTTGCCATTACCAATCACCACCCACAATTTAATGGCAAAACTGCGTTTGACATTTTTCAAATGAGGTTACGTCGAACCAAAACAGTTAGGCATGTGTCCATGTGTGTGTGTGTGTGTGTCTATAAAAGTGTGGTTTTGTGAAGGGAGAAATGTGTCTTTCAGTGCGCTTATTTATGTAAATTTCGGTCAATTACTTTGAAAATATTTACGTTAAATAGAGCATTTTAAATATTAAATACTTCACTTCACTCTTAGACAGCTGCGAGTTGGAATTGGAGACAGACATCGCCTTGCCCCAAGCTGTGTAGCTGCACGTAGTTTGAAAAGAACTGCAACCTACAAGTCACAACTTTGCATTTAACTCAAATGTAAATACGAAACCGGAAACGGAAGCATCAGCACTCAGTACAATGCCATTGAATGCCATTTGCTGAGCAGCGAGAAGCAAGCAAGAAATAAAAGAGCAGCCAGAAACCCGACGTATTTCTACTCTAGCCAAAAATGCATTTATACATATGTCATACATATACACACATACATTCTCTGCATCCCCTGTTGAGTTTTCCAAAAACATTTCCCAGAATCTCCTTATTTAAAATTCATGAAAATCTGTTATTCTTTTCTTATATCTTGTTACGTGTTTGTATATTTATGCAGCCCTTAAAGCAAATAACTGACTTTATTTGGCGATAAAGTAATTAATGAAATGCAAAACAAAAAACAATTGGTCACTCTTGAGAGGGGCCAAACGAAATTACTGAATTCTGTTAGCATTTTTATTGATTTTTTTTATTAGTCAGAGTTGATGCACTTTAAAATGTAGTCACACAAATTTAAATATTAATGTGTAGATAAATGTATACATATTATTTTTACATGTATCTTCCCTGTTATTTCACAACCGCCATATTATCGAATCTATATTAGTGTAAATTTAAATGAGAATCACCCTAATTTGAATTGGTTTACAAAACGTTTTTCAGCAATTCAAGGAAATAATTTTTGAATATATGAAAAATGTACTAAACAGTGCACAAGAGATCATATTTTAATTAAGCTTTTTAAATAAAATTAGTTTTCTCTTATGAGTACTTATAATGATTCACTAAGTAATTATACCCTTGTCCTAAAGAGTGCTGCTTCAATCGAATCAGCGTCGGTTTTCGAATTGCAAACTGTTTAGCATGTGTGGGGCTGTTTGTCTCTTGCTCAGCAGTAAAATTAAATATTCTTGTCAAATGCAGTAGTCACTGAGTCAGTTGCACATGTTGGCTCAAAAATTGCAAATATTTGCACCGTATTTCATAGATTTTAGGCTTTTAAATAATAAAATACAATGCCACTACAGCAACAGTAGCAGCAGCAGCAAGAACAAGTAAAACCTAAAAACTAAAACCGATATACTAAACTGAAGTATAGGCAACGCAGAGTACAAGCAGGACGAGGACGAGGACGAGGACGAGGATGTGGATGTAGAGGAGAATGTCGACTTCTATTTCGACAGCTTCCCGTGCAAAGTGTCTTTTTTGGTCGCAAAGTGCTCTTCAGCTAGATACTGTATGTGCGTGTGTGTGTGTGTGTATAAGATGGGTGCTCTATAAAACATTTGCTTTTGAAGTACGTACTTAAATTGCATTCAAGCTGAGCAGCAGTCGTCGTCAAGTAATTTAAGTACATCGTACAAGATCTGTGCAACTGTTCTACGGCCTTCTGTTGTGGGTGAGTCGAGTTGGGATGAGTTGTTAAATAAGTTGGCACGACGTGTGAATGAGTTTTTAAATATGTGTCGAATTCTTGCTGAAAGGCTGAGTGTTGCAGCTTCAGATTATATGAGCCGATACAAATGTTGGCAAACTCACAAGCTCAGTGTCCCCATCTCGAGGTGAAGAGTAATGGGATATTTAATGCAAAGAATTATGAACAAATTTAAGTAAGTAACACAAGTAAATTTCAATTCAAATGGAAATTTGATATGAACTGGTTACAATAAATATGGCAATAATAAGTTATTTTATTCTATTTTGATCATGTTGACTCCTGCACTTTGTTATTGAACTAGTTCAATGTTCCTTTCAATGAATATTATTTATATGTTATTTACTGTACTGTATTGTTGTCTAACTTTTATATTGTTCTCCGCCATAACCACCCATCAAGATATTTCCATTCTGGTAGACTACCATCGTCCATTAGCTTTATTGCGTATATGGCCTATAAACTATATGCGAGATATATTTCTAGGGAACACGTTAAAATGACATTAACATAATACAATGAAATAAGCTCGCCATGTGGCACTTTTTGATAAACGGCATTAGATATTTTCGATAGGCCCAAATAAAAGCAATTAGCAGAGCCTGCCACGCCTCGCCTCGCCTCGCCTCGCCTTTTCCTTGCCCCACCTCGTGCAGCAGGAGTTATTCTTGGCTGCATTAAGTTCCACATTGAGCAATAAAAACTAAAATGGACACTAAAGCAAGAAAGGGCAAGTTCATTTAATTAAATAAGCGGACAAAATATAAAACTAAATGACTTGTTCATTAAAATTAACCAAGCAAGAAAAAAGAAAAAAAAAAAATTGTATACAAATGGGGTTCGCAGTTGGAAAACCCTTTGGCCAATTTATTGAGTAAATGAGGTATTATGGGGATGCTGCTAATATGTGAATGCTGCCAAACGCACAGGCCAAGCCCCAATTAGCCTCGGCTCAAAGCAAACCAAAATAAAAAACATTTCTACAGGCTTCTGAGCAAAAGCTTTCACAATTTTTCGCATTACTTCCGCTAAATTAATGCGGATTGTGGTGGACGGCGTCAGAGCGTCGCCAACTTGACTGGACCCCTATCCAAGTCATATTTGCCTGGCTATTAACAATGGGAAAGTTTTTAAAAATTATCAAAAGAAATTGAGGAGATTAAATGCTAAGATATAATGGTATGCATTTTTATAAGGTCATTTTGCCCAAAGTCTTTAAAGAGAGAAAAATTGTTTGGAACTTAAATAAATTATTAATAATATTAAAAATTAAATTAATAATATAAAAGTTACACAGTTTTGATATAATAATTATTATTAATTAAAAATGCATATACCACGATGGGTTATGTATGATTTTTTGAATATTATGATTCGAATTTAAATTTTCTTCTATGAACTGCTTAAATTAAAAGTTTTTAAATTCACATAGCGTCTGCCTAGGATCATTAATCTTAAATTAAGTTAGGATTTATTTACATATTGAATAATTTTACGCAGTACAATTATGAAATGTTCCTACATTTCTATAAAAGGCCACAGTGCATTTTACATCGATTTTATTTTACCTACGATTGATTGTCTCTTATGTTTCTTTTCTGTTGCTTCTTAATTATATCCTTGCACAGGGTATATTAGTTGTTGGTGCATTTTGTAACACATCGAATGAGAAGACTCTGACTCTATATAATAAATTAATAATAAACAATTTGTTCGTGTGTCAATTTGTGAATTTGGTCTTTTTCGAACTAGTTGCTTAGTTTCTTGATGTATGTCAGTAAATATTTGAGGCATTTATTATTTGCCAGAGTATGCCATCTTCGGTGTGCCAAAATTTAATGTTCTCTTTTGATTTTTTATATATTTCGATTGCGACGGCAATGCCGACTGTCATGTTGCGTGTCCCTTGGCCAAAGTGTTGTTGAATTAAAATTCATGGCATTGTGTTAAACTGGCGCTGAAAAACGCGCCCGAAACTGCGAGGGGACTGGCCAGGACCCGCACCTACACCCAGAGCCACAGTTTGACCCCAACTCGGTCCCGTTTGCAAGTCGAACTGCCTCAACTGGGCGTCTCCTTCAGTGCTGTCCAGATCGGCGTGCACATAATTTCTGTTATTTATAGTCGACTATAAAGAATGAGGTCAGTGCGTCGCAGTCGACATGTCGACCATGTCTAGCAGCAACTCTTGCCTTAATTAAAGTCATTAAATCGCGCCGTGAGGTGAGTTTTGTGTGGGTTGTTTTTATATATGTGCAAAATCAAATGAAAGTACTGCAAGGCAGCTAATGAGCCCATGGATTTAAACGGCTGAATTGGACAACAAAAAATAGTCGAACAAAAAAACTTAAAAGTTGTGGATATTATTAGCATTACTTTAAGTAAGAAACTCTTGCTCACGGCTGCTTTTAATGGGCTTTAAGTGCTGCAAGAATTGGCCAGCCTAATCGGCTCATAAACAATTACTTAACAATGTAACACAATTTTCAACTTAATTGTGCACAATTGCAAAAAGTTCAAAGGTTAAGTGACTGCAACACTGTAAGCAAAACCGGGAAAGACAGAAATTCAGAAAGAACACAACAACGTGTGAGAAAGTGAGAGAGAGATAGACAGAGAGAGAGAGAGTGCGTAAGGGAAAGAAAGACAGAGACTGAAACTGAAACTGAGAATGAGAATGAGCCTTAACATCGAGCGTGGAGTTCAAATAATATCAATTAACTGCAAGTTACGTGCTTCGGCTAATTATCTCGCTTAATAAAGCGCCTAATGAGTGGAAGCAGCTGCCAACGCCCATCTGCCAAAATACAACAACAGCAGCGAAGGCAGCAAAAGACAGATATCTCTCTTTCTGTCTCTCTCTCTCTCTCACGCTCTATTTCTTTTCATCTCTCTCTATTTCTATCGCTATCTCTTTCTCAATATTTTTCTGCTTTAGTACAAGTGTTATTCCGCTGTGGTTTTTAATAACTGATGTTGTTATTCCTTGCCCATCTTTCCCTTTTCTCGCTTTTTCCATATCCTTTTTTTGGACTAGCCGTAAAAATAATTAAGTTTAAATCGCTTGACGGCTTATGAAATTTAATTGTTATATCTTCACCGACTTTGCTGGCTATAAAAGGCGTTATGGGCGTGGCATCGCAGCTTTAATTTGCCCGCCTGCGAATTATGCTTTTGCATAAGTACATTCGGGTTTGCTGCTCGGAATGAATTTCAGCATGCTAAACTAAGCAAATTCTTACACATTTTAAGCAAGAAAAAATATTATGTGTGACTGCACATAACGTTCAGTGGATAAAGACCAAAGTTTATTTGTAGCATGTGTGCGCATGTATGCGTATGTGTGTGTGCGTGAATGGGTGTGTGCGTGTCAGTGTGTGTGTGTGTGTATGTGTATGTGTGACGTTTGAGCTCATTAAGAAAATTCGTGCGGTGGCTTAGGCAACTATTTCTCCGCTACAGGGGATAAAAATTCCAGTGCTGTAGGCACTGATTAAAAAAGGGATTGTTTTTCTTCAAAACCGAATAAGCTAAAAATAAGTTAGATTTGATGTGAAGATTCGTTTCAAAATACTTAAAGATTTTTCTCATTTGTATTTATATTATTGATTTAAATTATTGCTCATGTGTTTCTCAATTCAACAATTCGCAGTTATTTTGTAAATTTAATGTTCGTTGGTAAAAAGTAGACATGTGATTTTAAATTGTGCAACTCAGATCAGCAGAGGCTTAATTCTGTCATTAATTAAATTGTGTGTCTAAAAAGTAATTCCCTGTAGTTAGTCTTAAGTCATTTGTCTTTTCAGCTTGATTGTGTTGTATATAAACTATATAGTAGAATATTTCTGTTAGTTGTTCTGTGGTTCGAGATTCCCCTTTTTGGTTAATTAGCCCGTCCATGCTCATCTCTTCAGCAGTAGTTGCATGAGTTCAAAGTGTTGCGTTGGCCAAACAAAACGCAAGCGAGCTTTGCATAATTATGCACATAATACATATATACGCATACATATATATATATGTATATATATATATATATATATATACATATATGTGTGTAGGTACGCTCATACGTGGGGCATATAAATGTTTGTTGTGCGTACACACAGCGGCAAAGAGGAACAATTTTGCCGCAGGTTAAGTGCTGGTTAAATATTTAATAATTTTTCCAAAAAATGAATAATTATTCGTATTTAAGCTCAAAAGCTTACCAAAATAAATATTAGGCATTTGCTGAGTATCTAAGAAAGTGATTTTAATTGATTTAACTCTTTGCATTTAAGAGAAGATTAGATACGAAAAGTAGTTTTCACAAATTTATTGTTGATAATAATTAATTCATTCGAAGTTAAATGAAGTTAAATCTTAGAATTTATACAACAGTACCATAAGAAATATCTAACATTATTTCACCGCAGATGCATCCACATCCTGGTGACATTGAAAAGCAGTTGAAATAAAGGTGTCAGGCTCCAAATGAATCTACTCACTGAGGACAGCTCTAACCACTTATACTCCGAACGAATTTGGACCTGTAAAAGTGTAGGTAAGCCACATGTTACAAATTTCTTTGCCAATCAACAGCCTTGGGCGCATTTTAATGGCACTCAAGCGGATATGGTGCAGCTCGTGTCCTTGCTACCCATATAGCTCATAGCGAATGTTGCAAGCCGCAAATGTACGCAAAATGTAAAAGAATCAAAATAGAACCCCTCAAACCCAACCCTACCACAACATCAGCAAGTTGTTGAAGAAAACAAAAACAAAGCACAACAACTGCAAAAATTGCAGGCAGCATCAGAGAACAACAAACATCCAAACAAAACACACAGCTAAAACTACAACACACACACACACACAACAAGAACAACACAAACACCCACAAGAACATGCATCTACACAATGACATCTTCTCAGCATTGAAGTGTATAAGCCGCAGGCTATTTGTCTTTTCACTCAACAATGTTGCACGCCCCAAACAAACGGTAAAACAACGACAAAACTTAGCTGGCCAAACAAACGCCCGGCTCTGGCATTGGGCTCATGCTCGGGCCCAATTTGGATCACCTGGCGTATAAGTAATGCTCAGTCCTAAATGGGAAATTGGGTTAAAGCGAAGTTTCCTCGAAAATGTGTTAAAATATTAACAAAATTAAAATTAAAACAACTTTAGACTGCTGCAAATTGTCTCGGCTCAATAATGCTGATAGGCAAAATGCTATTTAAAGGGATAACTAATCGAGTAGCCCATAAAATCTCAATCAATTACGGGAAGAACACTAAAACTACTAAATGCAAATATGCAATTACGCAACAGTGCAATATACAAATTTTTGTGTCTGGTGGTGGGTGAGCAGAGTGTGTTTCATATAGTCTAATTTCACTCTCAACATTTCTTACATTCTCGAAAGTCTACAGGACATAAAGTTGTTACCTGTGCATTTTCTATTGCATATATTTCAAGAATGATAAGAACTTAATTTAAACTATATTTTAAAATATTACTAATAATCATATTAACAATAAAACGGCTATAAAACCATTTCAAAAGAGCTTTGACCAAACTTATTAAAATGTTTATTGCTTTCGACCAATTAAGTAGATATCATTAGCCTTGCATACCTTGGATTCAATTAAAAATGTTCTTTTTACTGTGGGCCTTTACAACTGAAAATAAAATAAGAAACGCGTCGCAAAAAAGTTAGATGACCGTTAATTGCAGCGATGGAAAAGGAACTGAATTTCTTCCGGCTTTACTTTCCATGTGGGTTGCCCAGAGGGTTTGACGTGTTGCTAAAATTTCTTTGGTCAGCATGTCCAAAAGTGGCCAAGCTTTTCGCCATAATCAACTTGGATTGTAGACATTAGTCGGACAAATTTTAATAATTCGCTTCGGCTATAATGGATTTCTGAACTGCTGCTCAAAAGGGTCGACAATTGTTACTGACTTTCGAGAGGTGCCTATAGATTTCTTAAAAACACCACGAGTGTAGGTAGGCCAAGCGCTCAAAATGTTAGGGGCAGAATTTACTTGGAACGTCAGAGTCGGAAGTATCCGAGTTCAATAACTGATGAAAATATTCCATATATTTTGAGCCAGAGAAGTTACAACTTCTACCAAATACTCTTAAGATTTTTAGCAGCAGTTGTTAAGCCCAGTAAGAATGCTGTAGTCAAGTGAGCTTGACTACGATACCTGAACCTAGTTCTTAAATATATTCTAGTCTTATTTGCAAATTTGACTTTAAAAAGTTTTCACACATGCTATTGCTTATTAATTATATTGTTAACCATAAATTGGTTGAATAATAATATGTATTAATAAGAAGGTTCGGCAGTTCATATTATGACACTGATTGCTATCAGAAATAGAAATGTATCGATAATTGATAAAATAAAGCAAACTATATATATCTAGCAATTTTTTGACGGATGGACAGACAGACATGGCTATATCGGCTCGGTTGTTGATTTTGATCAAGAATATATATATACTTTTCGGGTTTGGAATTGGGTCCTTCTGTCTGTGAAATATATACGTGGTCCAAAGCTGCGACTCGTCAAACATTTTTTCAAGGGTTGCGTGTCTGCTTAGTGAGAATATTAAATTTAAAAATATATATAAATATTGTATTTTTTTGCAGTTAAATTTTAAATACATTTTTTATTTCGGTAGCAAGCTCTTTTTTTTAGGTCCGGAAATACAAGTACATGTTGCCTAGATGGTGAACTAAATTGGATGAGCCTCCTGTCAATAGATGTTCGCGAATTGTATTAATTTGCAACATTCCTGTCAAGAAATGTCTATTCTGAATGCAATTTGCATTAGTTGGCCCCAAAGGGAGACTCATAAATGAGCCACACAATAGCAAACAGAATCAGAAACGGAAACAGAAATTGAGAATGGGTTTGACGATGATGCAGTGCGACCGTCTGTGTGTCATTCGCATGACAGAGACGCGTTTAAATAAATTTTACAGCCTGCAAACATTTAAGAAACGCATCAGCAGCCGCCATCCGTCAGCCTCAGGATGAGGGCGACAGTTTGGGCCTGTTCAGAACAGTAAATGACAGCGTTGATGGACAGTTTTGTGCAATTGGATTGCATATGGTTAGACGACGTGCCAATGACAGCCGCAGAGGCAACAACAAATGACTACGGAGAGCCAGGGATGTAACAATTCAGATAGCGCCAGTGCGCATAAAACTCCCTACATAATTATATGCAAATGCACCGCCCCAAAACTTTACTACAATTAAAACCTAAACGCACTGGACGATAGCGTCAACTTGCATTTGTCAATTAACCCATTGAGTGCACACGTACCAAAAGTTACCCCGTGCGATCATATTACTCAGCACATAAAATGAGCTTAATTAAGCTGAGATCCATTTAGGTATGAAAACAATGTATTCATCTGTTATAGCTATTGACTTAAATACAAAATATTTACAAAGAGGTAAACTACCTAGTTGAAAGTGCAGCTTAAGATTTGGAATTCAGAATAAGCTAAATTAAATGGATTCTGCTGGTATTTTTGTTGTAAATATTGTTGTAAATTGATTTAATTAATTTTTAATTTATATTTTCGAAAATATAAATGATAATTAGCGAAGGTTAGTAATTTGTAATAAAAATATAAGAAATCTAGTCAGATTGCATTTATTTGGTTGATTTCCAAAAGGTTATTATTTTGTAACTAATCAGACCGATTAGCAATGACTAAGAAATAAATCTCAGATGGGGTTAATTGGAGAAGCACTGAGAATCAGCACAGCGGCAAAACCGCGAAATATCTAGCCAATTTAGTGTTATTGCAGTCACATAACTCCAGAGATTGTCCTGGACGCTGTCGTCCTTAAACAAAAGGCAATGGCATCGGCAACGGCAACGGCAACGGCATCGGCAACGGCAACGGCAACGGCCGCCCAATTAGCCCTTGGAAACAGCTCGACAACTAGGGATCTGGTAGCTGGTAGCTGGTAGATGGTAACTGGTAAACGAGGAGCCAACAAATGCGAAATAATATTGTCGACGCACAGGCGAAACGGAAATGTAACTGGGAATTATTTAATTTGCAAACTACAATGATAAAACGACGTTGGCATTTCTACGGCTTTGTTTTATGTCATTGTTTGAAGTGGCTCCTCCGGCGCGACTGTTACAATTGTCTCTGCAACATAATTGTTATGATAACTACAGCATTGCGCAATGGCTTTGAGCTCGAACTCCCTCTTCCTCCCTATCACGGTGGAGTCACTTAAGTAAATGTCAGCCATATGAATTCGACTTGCGGTTCAGTGCGCTGCAGACATCTCAAAGGCCGTAAATTGCACCCGTGTCTACCCCGAAACCTCTGAGTGTCTGTCTACCTGACGCATTTATCAGATGCAGACTGCTCCACGAATATGTGACAAAAAAACAATGCCGTTGCGAAAATAAAAACTTTTGGAGATCTACCCTTTACATTGTCGGCCTCGCAAAACCCACCAATTCCGTGGATGCTGTTGTCGGCTGACAGTTTCGAAAGCCACACTGACAAGATAATGAAAGTCTACCAGGGCATTGATAGACAGTGGTGTCAAAAACCTATAGATAGTAGATCCGTGAAAATCAAACCAAAATCCACACACATTGACTAAAGAGGCTAAAGGGAAAATATGAAATGAAGAAAAAATACGTAAATGAAGCCTAACAAGAATTCAGGTAATAAAATAATTATTTTGTATTAAAATTATATTTTAACACATTGAAAGAATATATAAGGTCAAACAATATTGCGCACAAGAATAACAGTTGATCTATGAATATGAGTGGAGCAAATTGAACTATATATATTTAATATTAAATTAAAGAAATATCTCATACGAAGTATATCGTCATTGGTAACTTCTATTTATAATTTAAATATTTTTAGGCCATATATGATTTTCTTCTAACAAATTTCAACATATAATCAAATATCAGAAGCCCAGAAGATTTAGGAAAATTTCGTAATAAAACTTCAACCTAAATTGATCGAAACAATATTTGTAGCCATCTTTTACTGAAATACGTGTACACATTTGATCAACAAATGTGTGCTGTGACTGTGTTTAATATATATTGCTGGAATCAACTTAAATGCTCCTAAATAAGGCCTTTCCTTAATTCACTTACATTGAGAACGCAAGGCCTCATCTTCACATAATGCAAAATACGCATCATAAACCTAATAAGGATCCTCTTCTCTCTCCTTGCGTGCCTTGCAAATGGCTTAACTGACACTCAATGTGGGCAGCTGCTTTGCATATCTATAGGCTTGGCAAATAAAACACAAGGCCATTGGCAATGCCATTGACTGGAGGCGAAATTAAAAGCCATTTGCCATAAAACTGACATGCTAATTAATGTTAAAGGAAATTGTAATTGGCAAGAGCGCAGTTCGCAGCAGCAGGTCCTGCAAAACTCGAAACACGCAACACGCAACTTTTCACTGGATATGATTACAACTTTTGGCCACAAATTAAACAAAAGCAGCACTCTAAGGCGCACACACTACACACACTTGCAGGCGAGTGTTGTGTGTGCTAAAGTATGTGAGAATGTTTGCTGCAAAGTTCCGTTCTCTGTAGATAGTTTATAATTTAGCGTCGACGTCGACGGCGCCGCGCTAAGCGCACAAATCATTATAGCCATGATTGCGAGAATCGCAGTTTGTGCTTGCTTTTTAAAAGGGCCCAAAACAAAGCAAAACAAAACAATATAAAACCAGGGAAAACGACCGGCGCAAAACGATTCTGTGGGCAGAGAGGGTGAAGGAAGAAGGAGAGAAGAAGAGAAGGCCACCAACTCAAATCCTTTTTAGCGCAATAAATTAAGTTCATTTCCGAGCCAGACGAAATACGACAGGGCAGCTAACGTATGTACGTGGTTTCCACAAGCGGAGACAATGTGCGCTAAATTCATACGAGTGAGTCGAGTATTGAGAGTAGTTCATTCAACATTGCCAAATATTGGCTAAACTAGGCTTTACTAAGGTTTGACTAAATTGGACAGATTCCACTCGATATACTTGCTGGTATACACAAAAAAGTAAGAGTTCTATGTAAAATTATATAACATTTCCACAGTCATAAAATATGTGGAAAACCAAATATGTGAATTCTAAAATATGTATGTATTTTAAGGAAAAGAAACCTATTCGGTTAATGATGCTGTGCAATAAGATATATACTTTATCGGAGATTTCAGCTTCAAAGTATTAAACATTTTTTAAAACAGACATTACAAAAAATAACAAAAACATAAACGCCATAAAAAGAGATTTAGGAAGCTAAATCTGTGAATAATTATAATGAATGAATGAATTTTCTGCCAAGTTTTCAGTCAAGATATTTAAGCTTAAGCTTCAAGACTGGATAAAATATAAACCTATTTATATAATTTAGTCACAACCAAATGTTTCTCTTTAAAAACTCAACTTATTAATAATTTAATTAGCGTTCACCTAAAATTTTAGTATCAGAGAAATAAAATCAACTGAATTTTTAATGACACTAAAATCAAATTGTGAATGTTAAAAATAACTTTTGAGCATAAATAAATTTTCGAGTATTGTCAACAACTAATTTTACGCAAATTAGAATTAAGCATTAAGATGCTATGGTAACAATATATTCACTTTTATTTTAAGGTATATTTATATTTTTTATATAAATATAATATTAAATGTTAAATAATTGTTAATAAACGACAGAAGTACGATGGTGAGGTAATATTTCTTTATGTTTATAAAATTACAAGCGTCAACTTTAAATCATGAACAATTTGTTATTGTACATTTATTTCAGCACATCATAAATTCGATTTAATTTTTGTTATTTTAATTGTTAATAGAATAACTTAAATTAACTACTTGTAACTGTTAAAGATGGTCATAAGAGGCAACTGACAATTGCCATTTCGAAAAACACGTATAGGGTGTAGTCCACACGATGAGACGACGTTTAGGATCGAACTCTTAAACCTAAATAGCCACTTGAAAGTCGACTCCATGTGATATTTTGTAATCGAACTGAAGTGGCTTCAGTGCAATGTCGTTTCTTATCTTGAAAGTCGACTCTATGTGATATTTTGTTGTTTAAAAAGACCTGAGACTTGCAACGCCTCATGGTCACCCTTGAACACTAGCTAAATACGAAAACACTTCTTATATTGTTCCCTCTGCTGGCAAATTTTGATTTATTTTTCTGCTGTTGTATTACAATTTATATTACTCAGGCGAGTGCTTCATCAAAAATGTCGATCGACATTTACATGGTGTTTGAAAATATATTACAATATGTTGCCACAAAAAGCAGTTGTGTGCTCACAATGGTATTTAGGGAATCTTCATTATTGACTACTGACAAAAATGTTTGATATGCTGCAAAGCTGTCAATTGCCACACGTTGTCGTTATGGGCATCGCTTGGCAACTCTGGGAAGATTCTCCTGCAACAGAAGTCGCCCAAATGAACCAAAACACAACGGCACCCAAAACCTACTCTGAATTAATATGCCTGCAAAGTGCACGTTGCCGTTGCGGCACGTAAGCCGCGTGGGGCATGAATGTGATGAGGAACTGGGCGTGGCTGTGCTCAGGTATGTTGCCATCACAAATCTGAAATTGAGCATGGAATTTGGGTATTTGGCTGGCTCTGTTTGTTCCAGTCTGCAGGTGTATGTTAGTGTGTGTGTCGCATTCAAAATATGCAAATCTGTGTGAAGGCATTTCCCCCTTGATCTATCTGCTTATGTTTCCCTGTCTGCGTATGATGTACGTGTGTGCCTCTGTGACTATTTTATGCCATTGACAAATATTACGCATACGACATGCTTTATTTCGGTTGCAAACTGGGAGCTAGTAATAAAATTGAGCAGTTTCTAACTCACTTCCATAAGCTTAAACTTAATCACATAGTTATCACTTAATACTTACTTAAATAAAATCCATAATATTTGCTATACTATCAAATACTTTTAAGCCTTTTCATAATGTCTTTATATATATTTGTATTTATATATATCTATAGTTATGTTACTAGCCTACCTATATTCGGTAAATTTTGAAAACAATAATTTCAAGGACCTTACATGTAATAAAAAAATAAAATATATGCAAACCTAGATTTGGATATTTTTATGACAATAAATACATTGTAAGTAAGTATAGCCTGCACTTACTAATACAGAAAAACATAAATCAAAATTAGCAATAAATTAAGTTTCACTGAAATATATATGTGAGCATCATACACAACTTGCTTTCAGCAATCTCATGGATTATCAATATCAATTCTCAAGATTAGACCATCTTGGAGAAGCTAATGACAAACACGCGTGGCACACTCATCGAATGATTTATTGAGCTTGCCAGCACACAACAAAATGACTAACTGTTCAAATTTCTGGGCTGTTGTGGCGACAAATATATCATTTTGTAGTGCGGCTTGCATATGCCAACAACAGCTCCGTTTAGGCGCTACTTTCTGCGGCTATGTCTGCGGTTGGCAGGGACACATGCCACGCCCTCTGCCTAGGCACAGCAGCATGGCTGCCAGATGTCCGTAAGAAACCGCAAATGTCAGAGCCGACTACTTGAGTCCGTGTCTATCACACTTGTGGAAATGAAAACTGAAACTGGACCAATTTGATTTTAGAGGACTGCATTGTACATTTTGTATTGTGTATTTTCATATGCAAAAAATATATTGAAAGAGAAATAAAATAACAATGTGCAGACATTTCTTAATAAAGATCTTCCGCTCTCTGTGTGCATGTTCAACAATAAAAATCACACGATTGAATTAAACATAATGCAAATAAATTTAACATCAATCATACGCACTGTTGGCAGCAGCAGATAACTTTCCACATGCAGAGCAGGCAGCACTTGAGCTGAAGTTTTTTATAACAACAAAAAGCATGTGAAGTGAAATGTGCACTTTGCGATTTTCATTACAACAACAATATTGTGCTAGCTAAAGCAAATATCCCATCCCAAACAGAGCGGCCAATCAGTCGAAGCTCGTCCAGCATATCCATACATACAATTAAAATTATTAAACTCATCAGTTTCAGGAATAAAATGCTTTTGAATTATTATCCAAACATTTTTTTGTTCAGCTTTACTCTCAATTGCAAATGAAATAAAAACAAAGTGAAGAAAAGAATCTATGCATTTGTGTAGATATAAAAGAATGTGTGTTTAGAAGAAAATATTATGGTTAAAATTTTAAATTTATGACCGACTCAAGTGGTTAGCTATTTGCTATGGGTTAGTGCATTTAATGCCTTTTATTTGTGTATAAAAAGTACTTGAAAATACTTTTATGAAGCTGCTTTTGCTCGACACTCTGTTGCCATTTTATTGTGTCCCCGAGCAATGTTCTCAGTGTTGCTGTCAGTCACAGCGAAGTCTAGATGAGCTACCAAAAAATTAGTAATTAAATGAGTAAATCACATATAAAATACATAAAGGAAAACTAAATTAGAGTTTGAGTAAAATTGAATATTTAAATTTAAACTGAAATAAATGAATAAAAGTAATGTCCGTTGTACAAAATAAAATTAATAAAAATTGATTAGCAAAACTTTCTGTACCTAATTTGTTCTCATCATTAAGACTCACAAAAAAAGTACCTTTTTTAAATAGGCCACTGTACTTAAGCATATCTCACTATATAAATTAAATTTGAGACATATGTGCCTTAATTTATCCAGACAATGCAAATGATTGCTGATGAAGCACGCACATGAAAAGTGGAGGGTGCATGTGGCACATCATGTCAAAGTTTTATGCTCACATTTGGAGCTGGCGCTGCCACAGTCGCTTGGCACATAAAAAAGTGTTTACATTTCATTCATAAAATATCAATTACGTACATGTGTGGCAGCTAAGCGACTCACACACACACACATATCCACACAAGCACACACACACACACTCGCAGAGAAGCCAGACTGTAGTGTGCACAGTGCCACATGAGTGTGTGGCTTTTGTGAGTCAAATCGATATTATACAAATACGTGAGGACATCAGAGTTCATTGCTTAAGTTTCGCTCTGTGTGACACTTTGGGCCAATATGGCGCACAACGCATACTGATGGAAATTTAACGAGTTGCACGATAGAAGCAACTATACGCATAAAGTGGGCAGGGCAGGATACTGCAATACACAGCCGATTATAATCAGATGTCGGTCCGATAACAAAAACCCGAACAGGAAGGTAAACAAGAACGGAACCCATCCAAAGATTCCAATGAAACTCGTGCGAGCTTTACAAGATAAGCTTTCATTTCATAGATCGTTTTCTATGTATTGATGTCCTAATGTATTGATTATATTGATATCCTTATCTTTTCCACTTCAAAACATTCAATTACGCTACAGATAATAGTAATTGATCTAACTATGGCAAAAAATTAATCTGTATTACATGTTTAATTTTCATTATATATTTTAATACTGATGATCAGCAGATTAGGTGATAATTTATGGTAAAACGATTTATGATTAACTTTGTGTACTAAATAATTAATAATTTAGGTAGCAAACCAGTGTCCAATTATCGGAATTATTAATTCCTAAAAGGTCATTTGGGAGATGTAATTTATTTTAATATTTATTTAAAATGGCACAGCAGAATCATAAATTAGAATTAGACATATATGCATGCAATTAGACCATTTTACCGCTTGCATTAGCCACAAGTTTGGCATGCGTTCAATTTAAGCCTTGCCATTTGCATAAGTAAATAAAAATCAGTTGTAATGCAAATGCGTTAAGCATTAAATGCATTAAAGTGCGCTAAAAGCCGCTCAATTTGTATGGAGCACTTTTAATTAGCCCTGAAGCGGAAATACCCTCTAAATGGGCTTTACCACACACACAGCACACAACCAATTATTAATGTCTGTGCGCTTATGCAAAATTAAACACTGTTTTAAAATTTGTCAAGTATTTTTCAGCAGACAAATTCGCTTAACAGGACAATAACAACAGCAACAAGAGCAACACCAATAAGCCTGATGACAATGTTAATATTAATGTAGCAGTTCCGTTCAAGGAAAGCACAAAATGCAAAATGGCAATGCATAAAGAAAATATTAAGCATTGCCCCACAACAAAGCAAACACAACAAAACAAAACACACACAACACACCCAGCTAGCTCAACTTCCCCAAGGATATGCTGCAATATTTTAGCATACATTTTGAATGACGCCTCACACAGGAACCTGGAGCACAAAAAGGGACGACCCAAACTGGTTGGTTGACAGACAGCCACTTAGCCATTTGCCAGCCAATTGTGCAACCCAGGTTGAGATTGGCCAATGTTGTTGTTGTTCTTCTTCTTGGTAACGTTGTTGTAGCTAATACGGAAGGAAGAAATTTTCAACACATCTGAGCCGCGCCAGTTATTTTTTTTTTTCGAAACTTAAATTTGGCAACACATTCGACTGTTTTTTGTTGATGTTGCCATTGTCCAGCGTATAAATTATTTAGTAAAATGATTATAAAGTAATGCTTGAAGAGCGCTTCTTTTAACATGTTTCAAAAAAAAATGTATAAAAAATGTGTTTGGTTAAGAAAATAAATGTGTGCTTGTAGGTTATTTAATGTCGACTGATATTGGCAAACACATTTATTTCACTTCTGAAATACTCTCCAATTATTTTCCATTTTTTTTTTAATTGTAATTCAAATTGAAATCATGTGGATATAATACCAGAACAAACCATACCAAAACAAAAATGTCTTCCATATTTGAGCACATGTTGAAGGTAAATAGTATTATATATAGTAGAAACATCTGTGCTAACTCATGTAAGCCATGGGCGCAGAAGCTGCGCCAGCTGCAGCTGCATGTGTGCAACATATTGCACTGCAATGATTTACAATACATTGTTAATGCGTTTTTAATGAGTGTCGTATAAATGCAGAAGAAAAGTTGTGCGCTCCTCGAAGTATGCAGCGGAAACTTGTCGCCAGAGATTTGGCGGCACATACACAACGACAAAGTTGCAATCCCGAGCCTGGTGACGACGTCTTGCCACAAAGCCGCCTTAAGCCCTGCAAAACTTTTTCTGCACTCAGTCATTAACATTAAAGAGATTCCGTGCCTGAATTCCAGACTCCTCTAGCTGTGCGCCAGCGTTTCCCACTGCGAGGCGGAACATGTGCAAAAGTGCTACATGAAGTCTGCAATCCCCGGCAGCCTCAAACCCCAATCGTTCTGTTGCCCTGCCCTGCCCACCCACCTTTAACTGGCTGCACTGCAGGGGCACATAAATAATTGAGTGGCGCCCCAAAGTAGGCAGCAAACTTCTCGGCTGCAGGTGCTGCTGGCGAATGTGAAAAATGGCTTGGAGTGTAGATGCCAGCTGATTAGTTATGCCAATTCTGTGGGCAGCCCTAAAGTGTACGAGCAACTGACTCAGCTCGCCAGTAATTTGATTCCAAATGCAAATGGTCACTTCAATGCCAAACCTCAAGTTAATTTCCCTGTACACAGCACAACATATTTTATTTCTATTACAGTTTATATATGAATTCAGTGTTGAAGAATATTTACAGAAATGTACTACAAGTGAAGTCTAATATATCGAGCGAAATTAATTTGTGTTCAACACAAAAAAGCAAAGCACAATTCATTTATAAAATGTGGATAAAAACGCAATATTTTAACTGACGCATTTCTTACCTTTTTGAGATGGAGCGAGTTATTATTTAAGTAAAAGCTACAAAATTATAACTGAAGCTTAAAATATATTCTATCGTATTTAAGAGTGAGAGTGTTTATCATAAGCAAGTCGAAGGTTACATTCCCTTGAAGACAGATTTAATGCGCTGACATTTAAATTATGGTTCAGAAATAAAATTATTATGATTTTGTACGATTTAAAAGAGGATTTCTTATATGTCTTCTGTTTTCAGTAGTTGTGTTGTATGAGAGTGGATGAATTGTAAGTGTGAGCCTATCTCTAAATATGTACATATAATATAAATCTATTTAAAACAGGATAGTTTTAGAATAGAGTTTAACCATTTTGCTTATCGAACGGCTGGTGATGGTAATGAAAAATATGTTTTATTGAATAATGATATAAAATGATAATAAAAACATTAACATTATGACATTAATTTTAATATTAATCCCGTGACTCTAGTAATGTATTCAATGAGTCTGTATTTTGTAAGTCTTGTTGTGAACCGTTTGTGCAAAATTTTCAATTTTTGTTGTCAACGAAGATTATTCGCATTTTGCATTGGAATCTGCAAAACCTTTAAAATTTATTATAAATATCAATTTTAAATTCAACTTATGTATTCAAATTCCTAGTAATGGTTCGGAAACCTATCTTTCTTTCTTCGAAAGTTAATGATGACTGCTTCAGTAAAAAAAACGCATTCGCATGGAAGATTTCGCACAGGGGATAGTAGCAGACATTATCGATAACATTAAGGAGATAAAATAGCAATACTCAATCGATAAGTGAAAGCAGTGCAATAAAACACAAATGTAAGATAATTTCAAGTATCTTTTACATAGTCGCTTTTTATGCTATTCTTGCGTATTTTGGTGTTATTTGATGATGCCACCTGTAGTTGCAGCTGAGACGCATGACGACAATGAACAATTGAATTATTTAGCAGTTTGTTTGAATTGAATTTTAGTTGCCATGACTAATTGTTGATATCTTAGCAACCGTTTGGTTTGTTGACTGGAAGACAAGGCATTTGGCAAATGGAAGCAAACATCAGAGTCGAATAATCAGCACAATGAATATAAGCTCAACGATTTGGTAAGGAATATCTCTCAATATATACCACATTTTGTAGATTAATGAATTGGAACTGATCAATTTAGTTGGTGCAACAACTATGATGGCGGGAGCATTGCAAATGTGGGTCCCGATGTTATTGCTCTTCGGCAAGCCAATTTGATCAAATTCACACAAATGTCAACGCTGGCAGTCAGCTATTTCAGGGCCGAAACCGTTGCCACAGGGCTGGACATAAGTGTGTTTGCCGGTCACAATCGCTTCCCGCTTTTTGGATTCGCCGAAAGTGTTCTGCGCCCCAACATATACGTCTACAAGTATCCAGAGTTGACCAGGTACTCGACTCTGTCATGTAAGTGCGAAGCGAAACATCTTTTAAAATCAAAGTGAAACCCGGACCATAATTAAGTATTAATAGTATTAACCCCCACTAACTAGTCCATCTCTTAATGGCCTTTAGCTTCCATAATGAATCTCACCATGATACGATTTTCGGATCTCGATCTACTCATTGGAATCGGTGGATATCCGAATTATTCAATTTGTGTGTTTAACTTTCGGACAAACACAACTATTCTGGAGCATCCAACATATATTGATACACGACCATTTTCGGTAGCATTGGGTACAGGGAGTTTTCCCGTAATAGTCCAGTACGACAAGATAGAAATGCGCATTTTATGCTACGAGATGTGCTACGCGGAGAAAGACGTGTTCCTGCATCAGGTGTCCCAGGTGGAGATGGGCAGAAACTATCTGAAATCCGAACGCAATTTCATGAGCTTTAGCGACGATGGGCTCTATGTGATCAACGACTATGGCGAGTTCTCCCAGATCGACATCGCCTGTTTCACCATCAAACTGCGTTGGTCAACCGGCAGTCTAAGCGAGTTTGCCGACGAGGACTTTGCTCGTCCACATGCTCTGCTTTTCCACCGAGTGGGATTCCTCATTTGGACCAGCATCAGGGCGTTCTACATTAAGAAGAAGGGCGGCAGCTTTGCCGTCGAGTGGACGATTGATCACAGCTTGGCAAGTGTCACCACTTTCATTAGTAATCAGAATGGGGAGCTTTATGCCTCGTGCGAACTGGGCAGCATTGACCAGGTGATGGTCGAGGAGAGTGAGGTTAAACTGAACCCGGTAATTGTTGCCGGTAAAAAAGTGCTGGCCTTTCGAATCCTCTCCTGCTTTAAAGATGAGTTCGCCGTGCTGTTGCACAACGATGGAATTGCCATGGTGGACTTACCTTCCGGCAAAACGATCGCCACAGTGCCCATTGATTTGGCCTGCGACATCTGTTCGCACCGCAGCAATCCGTACTTAATTGTCGGCACCGTGGACGGCGTCCTGGTGCTCATCCATTTCGAGAAGCCTTCTGTGCCGAACATCGTCTATGATCTAACGTGCGATTCGGCAGCTGTCTTTGCCATGGACTATCACGACAACTGCGCCGTCTTTCAGGATCAGGCCAAAGCTCTGCATATTGTGAATATTGAGTACCGACCTCCCAAGATGACTTACTATTTTGCCATCAAGGATACACAGCTGGTAAAGGAAGTGTTTGTGCACAGCTTCCTCCTCGTGGAGGGGCCGCGTCTCTTGGTGATGATATCACGCCACAAACCGGGCCATGCGGATGAGATGTGGATATACAATTGGGGCAAGGACAAGCGGCTGCATAGACGTGAGTTGCCGCTGCCCAACTCATATGTGGCATTCATCGTACAGCCGCCCATGGGTCGCTGGGTGCTCATTGAAGTTGTAGGCGTGGTCAAGGATAGCGCCGTATTTGATCAGTTTGTGCTAAACGAAAGTAGCGAACTCCAGTGGGCTGCATCGATACAATCGGCCCACTTCGGACACATCATTGACGTCAACATGTCGATACATCTGCTCACCTGGGGCGTCGATGGCATCATGGTCCACTTTCGGCAGCACAAGCGTTCCAAGAAGGCATTCATGATGTCACGCTTCATCTCACTCTTCTTCCGGCCCCAATTTGTGCTGTGCGCCAAGGAGTGCTACAATTCCAAGTAGGTATCTGTTAAGACCTCTTGTCTAAATAATTAGTTTATTCAATTCTCAACCTGCAAACATATATATTTGGCACACTTTTATCTACACTCCTCTTAAAATTGCGTATTCGATATATATATGCTTATTTAAATATATATATATATATATATACATATATATATACCTCAATTGAGAGTCTATATAGACCAGGATTGTCAAGACGAATTCACTAAGTAGATGGAATTGTCTTGAAAGTATATTCTAATTTGTATGTTATAACTGAAAAGCTAACCGTGCTCCTGTTGGGATTGCCTTTGCAGATACCTGTTAGTATTGGACGCCAACAATGTATTTTTTGTGAGTCGCCTGCCCTCCACTGCCGATTATGTGCGGGAGAACAGAGAAATTACTGTGCCTGAGAAACACATCGTTCTACAGACGGGGATGGTGTCACGAGCATTTGTGCCAGCCACAGTCAAATTGGAGGTGAAGGAGCAATACACGGTCGCAGATTTGGCTAAGCGCGACAAGATACTCCAGATGATTCAGGATTTCGCGGCCAAGGTGACGGCTTTGATCGATTACGATATTTCCGTGACGGGCAAATCGAAGGGAATTTTCAAAAATTTTTGCTACCACTACAAATGGCTGGAAGCACTAACGGAGGAGGCGCACAAGCTGTGCGACTTGGAACGAGAGTCACTAATGCGTGCCATCCAGGATCAGTCGAGGATACGGGATTGGATTCTGCAGCTGGTGACAAGCCGAGCTGTCAATATTAATTATAAAGTGCGCTCAATATTTGCCGATGCCAATTTCGAGAGTTTTTCTGTGGTGCGCAAGTCAAATATGAGATTATTCGATAAATATCGCTTCTACGATCTGCAGGATCACATGCGTCTCTCTGTACTTTCCCTAGAAGAATTGCAAGAAGAGTATTCCCACGGGGACGTGGAGGCCATCGATGGCGATGGCAAGCCAGCAGGCCGTGTCCTGAAACTGTATGTGGTGGAAGGACCCAGTGTATATGATCACATGATGGCACCACAATTCCAGCTACAGTCTAAGGAAATAATCTCATCCAATCAAGTATTCAATGATGACTGCAAGTACCGACACTATTTGGTCGATCCCATGAAGCAGGAGTTCAACAAGTATTTCCACGAGGCGCAGCAGCTGAAGCGGGATACCATTGACAATGTGCTAGCCACAAATGGAGTGCTTTCTCGAATCTACGAGAACATGAATTGCATGCTAAGACTTCTCTGGATGGACTCTTTTGAGCCGCCAGAGCAAACGTTGCCCAGCCTGGCCAAGGATGAGGCCGTTAAGTCCATACTGGAGGTGGATGACTCCGAGGTGAAGGCGATCAATCGGCGCAAGCCCAAAGCAATAGACACGGGCGGCAAAAGAGGTCGACTTTTGCTGTGGTCTGTGGAGTTCTGGGCACGGGCCTTGATCGTCATGATGGATGGCGTTATTGAGAAGCTGTGGGAGGAAGAAATCAAAAAGGATATAGCTATTCCGGAATTCATGCTCAAGAAGCAACCGCACGAGTACTCGCTGGAGGACCAGAAGATCTTTCGCGCCTATGAGGATGCTGTGTATTTGCTCGAGCAGGATCGTCGCAAGTATTTGCGCATTCTGAACGAGAACAAGGCCAAAACACTCTTACTGAAGACCAAGCAAATCCTCAAACTGAACCAACGCGTCGCGGAGCTAATGCTTCTCAAAATTAGGTACGATTTTGCCCAGAAGCAGTGCCGTGTCCGAATGCTGAACAAGATCACCACCAGCAACATACGCGGACAACTGCGCGATAAGATCCGAAGATTACGCAGTGACATTGACAAGCTGAGCGAGTACATCAAACGCTATACGAATCTTTTCGACTCTTGGGAACGGGGCCAGCAAGATGTCCGTGCACGACTCGAGGCACAACAGACCAGGGATCGCGCCTGCGAGCGCCAGTTTCGCGGCAACTTTCTCAACTCTGTGCCACATGCCGCGCATGAGATGACAAAGCTGTTCAAGAAGCGCCCCAAGTTACCGAACAAGATATTCAACTCATCGTTGATATGCAGCGAAGCCGCACAGCGTCTTAACCCCAAACAGTCACAACGCGGAGCTTTTCCCTTGCCCAACGAAATTATCGAATTCCTGGCCTACATCGCCGACATTGATACGCCCAAAAATTGTCCGGCGTTGGTGGATGCCAAGGCCTGGGATGCATTTGTCAAGCTGCGCCGGCAGAAGATCGAGAGCGAGTTGCGACTCAAGGGCATTAGCCACCAGTTGGTGGATAGCCAGAGCGCCTTGAACGGCTTCACCAAAGAGATCGCGGGTCTTAAGGAGACCAAGGTCCACACACAGCGAGAAATGGAGGACACAATTCAGACTTATGTAAGTTCATTAAAAATACTCTCATTAAACATACTTTCATTGACTGTCAACTCAACTTGTCTCACTGTTATGGTGTGTTTGCACATCTGCGATCCTTTGCCACCATCTTCACTGTCGCGTTGTCCACGCATATTGGTGAATCACACAATTCCACATCTTGCTGGGCGAAAGGAAAATTGTCAATGAAGGAAAAAGAAAGAAACATTTTAAACTCATGCAAAATCAACAACATCAACATAAATTTATTGGATGTTGTATTGGGGAGTAACGAACAATTGTCTTAGCTATAGTTGTTAAAATTTCATTTAAATTTTTCAAATGAAAAAATGCAAATGAGTAATTATTAATCACATATTAAGCCATTCACTTGAGGGGTTTATTTAGGAAAATTAATTAACGTGTCTCTTATAACATCTAAAGCAATCTTGTTCAAAACCCTTCGTTGCTAGCTGAAAGGAATAATTGTGAGTTTTTCGAGATCTGGAGTCTAGTCAGTGCAACAGCTTGTTGCTTATAAATGTAGCTAAATAAAATGAATATACTGATCTTGAACAACTTATTACTTATTTGTCTTGACGGTCGACAATTTTGATTTTTAATTTTAGGTTTTTGCATTGGTTTTGCTTATATTTTCTCTGTGAATTCTGAGAATACATTGATTGCAACAAAATTATTTAGAAAAATCCCCAACAGGCAAACACCCTCTAAGCACCAACTGAAGATATTGTCTGCTCCTCGCAATGTTTAAAGGTTAATAAATGAGTAAACTATAATAATAATATACTTTAATAGTAATGTACAATAGTAGTAATGTACTCATAATATACTATAATAGTATGTTAAGCTTCTGCTAAATTTGGCGTTACTTATTTCTGTAGAGTGCAGAATGACCGTTTTCTTTCATTCAGTCATTAAGTTAGTTAAATCATCTTCTCTTAAACGTTACACAAAGCAAAATATTCAATCAATAAATTGATTGTATTATTCTTTAGCCTAATGTAAATCATTTTTGATATTCAGTTGGAGGCCATGAGGAACATGACCTTACAGTTGACATTGACGCTGGGTCAAGTAGAGGTTCAGGTCCATGGCTCTTCCAAGTCACTTTCGAACAGTGTGCTAATGCACGTGGATGACATCAATGATGTTAACCGTATGATAAAGGTGAATATCTATGCCGTATACAAGACGACATATTTTTTTATATATAACCGTTTACCCATTTGGACACAGGACGCAGGAAACAAGAAGATCAAAGCCATGCAGCGCGTGGCCGTGTTCCGACGTCAGGTGATCTTTAAGGAATGGGAACACAAGCTATACAAGGCTAATATAGCCTATCTTAAATACATGCTGGATGCCATCGAGAAATGCAAAGTAACCATAGAGTTCCTTAACATTTTACGCAACTGGGAGAAGGTGAAAGTCGAACGCCAGAAATACATGGCAGCTGGTGCCATCGAACGAATTGTCGAGCAAAAAATTGCAGTCTTTAGGAAACAAATCGATCGCATGTAAGTTCTCAAGATAAGCAACAGTCTTAAACTAAGTAAACATTTATTATAGCAACATCAAAATTGATGGTGCCAAGCAAAAGACACTGGAAACCAAACGCCAAAATCACATGATTGATTCCAAAATTGAACGCCTCAAAGTTAGCGTCACTCTTCAGAACTCACAGCGCGATGTGATGATGGAGCAGCGTCGGGATCGGGAGCAACGTGAGCGGTAAGCTACAAATATTGACCATATTTATCTATAACTAATAATAATACCACGCAAATATTCAACTTGCAGCATGGAACAGATCAAGACCCATCGCCACCTAATGGACAATGTGCGCAAACACTATTCTCATGTCTTGGAATTGCAAACGATATTAGAGCTGCTACGGCTGCGCACATACCCAACCTTGGGACCACCGTTGCCCCAGTGTCATCCTCCTGTACCAGAGCATATACTCAACTCTGTACCATAGATATATAGTTCTCGTAGAATGAAGAAGTACAAAGCAAGCAAATGTTCTCAAGCCATATACTATTTATGAACATAAGAATCTAGCCAAGAATATCAATAATACAAATTTAGTGCGATGATCAAACATTTAGATATAATAAAAAATAAATAATTGTAATCGCCTATCACCACACGCTGTTCACATTAGACGTTTTTGATTAAATTCGAATATTTTTACCAACTGCGTTCAGGTAGATTACTCGACTACACTTATTTATTTAAAGTTACTTGAATATAATTCTGAGCCACGCTGAAACAATTTAGAAAACCACTTGTGAACCGTTCCCACTTCTCGCTTGAACGGCAAGGTTAAACGAAAGAGTAGTCCTCGGATAATGAGCTACATACCCAGGCAGATTCCAACCACTTTTCACCGCCTGGTCTAGAAAACTCAATCCAATTGATTTTCAACACCTTCAATTTTAATTAGCCGAGCGACTACCGCAGACAGTTTCTCCCTTTGCATTACAGTGAGCGGGAAAAGTTTACGACGCTTGCAAGATGAAAATAAAATATTTTCATTGCGGTAAGGGAAAATTTATTAGTGGTTTTTGGTTTAACCGAGTCTGCATATATTTTGCATTACATTAGCTTGCCAGCTTGGTGCCTGTGTTTTGGGTTCTTAATGTGCGTTTTGGTTTTCAGTTTTCAGTTTCCAGTTTCCAGTTTTCAGTTTTGCGTTTTGCTTCTGTCGCCACTTAATTTTACTTGTTTGTGTCTGGGCAAGTGTCTAGGACAGGGCATAATAGCATCGTCTGTCTGTTATACGCGTTGATAATTTCACTGCTTGTTGCTCTGAAGTGGAAAATAAACTTTTTGTGCAAAATTTTCACAGCTTAACATCAACACGAACCCAGATACAGACATAGACACAGATATAGCGAGACAGGGAGATGGAGCCAGATGAAGCCAATAAGTGAGCATCCGGTTTCTGACGCAGAGCGTAATTTCTGCAACGCAATTTTACATTAAATTATTTTAATGGATTGCACTTAAAACTAAGCGTCGAATAGCAACAAACACGATTTTTGTTTGTCCTGTCTTTCGAGTGGCTTTCATCTATACACATATAGAAATATATGTATACATGCATATTTATCGAAATTGGTCAACTGGCTGAATGACTTAAAATATGTATTGTATATTTATTTATAAATATTAATATATAAATTTTTCCACAAATTTTGTTCAACATTGTCTGCATTCACACTTTTTTGTAAGTAATGCTAAGACTTAAATAAAATTATTAATTGCATAAATAGCTTAAAATAATAAATAATTGGCTTTACTCAACGCAAACAAACAGCAGACAGTTATCTATGGCAAGCTATAAATGCTTTTACAATATTTACAAATCTCAAATTGCAGCAATGATCTACAGAACCAGACAACTACTTCGATTACTTCATGTATTCAATGCTTATCAGTAGTTCATAAGTTAGTAAATGCATGCTCAATGTGCCAAACTGTACTTTTTGTGTATTCAGTGTCTTATTTAAAATGCTATTTATTAAAAGATTATTTTAAACACAAACAGCGATGTGATTAGTACTGAATTCCTAATACCCTTCCAGAGATTAGCGTAACTTCTCACATGTTATGCCCTAAAATATTTATTGCTTTAAGAATATATGAGTATATTTTGATATAAAGATGTTTATTGATATAACTGCTAATTTCCAGATTAGACAAACAATAGTTCTTATACCCTCGGTAAGGGTATATCAAATGTCTACTGTTTGACGCCTGACCTGTTACTTGAACTCAAACAGTGATTTGACAAAAAATAATCTTGAGTACATTTTCAAAAACTATGTGTGTATAATTTATGTACACATGTGTTTATGTATAAATATAAAGATCTTTAATCAGCAAATGTTGTTAAATATACAAAAAATAGGTAATTAGAATAGGTTATTGACAATAATTGGATTTTACTTGTACATAACAAAATTTAAATGATAAGAACTATACAAATGAAACACCTCGTTGTGGAATAGATTCTGAGTTATTTGGGCAATTTAAATGATTGACGTATGGTTCACGTTTTAAATATAATTGGAATATATATGTGGAGCACCTTATCAGAATTCAATATATATGCTCCACGAGTTATTCGTTCACGTAACTGTCTCTAAGCTGAGATCATAACAAGACAAATACATAAAATGAAGTCTATCTTTGGAAAGCCGAAGATTAAACACCCTTACAGACCTGATTACAACTAAGTAAAATTACTTCATCCACATTTATTCCTATGAGAGATATATGAAATATGATTATTTCCATAGGAACTATATAATAGTATATATTCAATAGAGCTTAGATGTTAAAATCTTTTTTTGCAAAATATATATTTTTTTGTATTTACTAAATATTAAAATCTTATCTTTAGTTCAGGCTAATAAATAAATATATTAAGCTATTGCCGATATATATCTATATACATATATGCACATATATTTTACTTTAGGACACCCCTAGATAAGTCATTATATTAAGTCATTTATTCAAATTAGAATGCATAATTTGTTGCTGATAAATATTGACCAAATAGCTTGCAATCTTTACCTCCGTTAACCTATATGCACTCGTAATCAGAATGAGCACAATGCACTTTCCGATTATTACTTCTAAGTGGTCTATAATGTTGGCTAGTCGTTGCCAATTTTAAGTCTTTCGAGCGTTGACTGCGTTCAATTTTAGGCATTCAGTGCAGTTATTCTTTGGAAAGTAAAACAACATAAAATGGGCAAATTTGTTTTCAATTTTTCTACTGTGCGCTTTGGTTGCCGTAAGTTAAAGTATTTTTTTCAAAAAATAATTTCACTAAGAAGAAGAAGAATGCTATGGAGGAACTCATCGCCAATATTGAAACCCGCGCCAATGAAGTCAAGGAGTACATCATTTTAGCACAAACTGAAGTATTTTGCCGAGGAATTCGCCGAAGATGGCAAACTGTTCATAGCCTATACACAAACTTTGAGCGAGAAAAAAGAGTAAATAATACAATAATCTGATGGGGAATGACATATGCTTCAGAATTAATCGCGTGTCTTTTGAGGCACTGTACATTTGAAAATATTTACTCAAGGTTGACCTCGAACGATAGTAAAAAAATACACATCACTAAAGAATGCTGCTAAAAATTAAAATAAATAACGTATTTCGAATGAGATAATATAAATGAAGTAATTCAAATTATTGCTTGTAGCAAGTAAATATTTGATCTACCCTATCAGTAAGTATTCTAATTTTATTATCTACGGCCCATAAAAACAAAAAAAAAAACTTTATTCTTTCATAACTTTTAAATTATTAAAATACTTGGTACTTCACAATACGCATAAGAATATTGTACAGATAATTTCAACCGCGACTTAGTAAACATTAAAATATATATATATATTTTATATTATATATATATATATATATAATAGCTGATAAGTGGACAGCAAGTGTGAGCAGCGCTGCTTTCTGGACTGTTAACATCATGAAAACCAGCAAGCGAGCTATAAATTTCTGCCGGTTGCCTGCAGTTCAGTCAGTACTCAATTCACTGTTTAACTGTGTAGAGCTAATTTCAATTTAATCTGAACAAAATGGCAAAGATCGCTCTGGTTTTCCTGCTCGTCGCAATGTTTGTGGTATGTTGAAATTAATTAATAAAGCTACGTAAAACATGTATGCTCAGACGCCAATGTGTTATTTTGTATTTTTAGTTTTGCTGCGCCGAAGAAACAAAGAAGGACCCTAATCCAATTGATGACTTTAGTAAAGCCGTACAGAGCTTACTTAATAATTTGAAAGACAGTCTGGAATCTGATCAAATCAAGGATACTTTCGATAATGTCCGTGGAAATGTATCTACGATTTTTGATAACGCCATGGAGCAATTGAAGAAGGCGGCCGATCAATTAACTCAACCCAAATAAAGTTAATTATTTGTGTACAACGAAAAAAAAAGGCATTTCCACTTTGTTTAATAAAATGCGGTAGATAAATAAAAACAGAAGTCTAAATCCATGGAACAAACAAAAATTCAAAATACTCAAAATAATCTCTAATATCCTTATGTCGACATGCCTTATGCCTCTTCATAGCCTAAAACAATTATCTGGTTTTAGTCATTGAAAATGGGTAAAAAGGACATCATAGTTTTGTGAAAATGTATTTAACAACAACTCCCAATTTGCATTTCCGTTAATCAGTTGTGAGTCATCATCCAAATGCGCATCTCGATCCTAGAATAATTCTCTCACTCAGCTGTGACTCCACATCCAACACTGCTTGGGCCGCAAAGAACACCAACTCCAGACTAGAGGTTTACCTTAGTTAGTGCACAAGTAGGTTCACCGGAAACCGATTATATTTGTTAAGTAGAAGAAAGGCGTTTTATGACTCTCTCCTCTGTCAAAATAATTGTTAGCAACTCTTGGGCCACTTAATTGGCAATGCAGCCGTCTCATCAAAATTTGTATATACAAATCGTTGTGAACACTTCATCTTAAGATGATTGAGCAACTGTGTGCATTCCATAGTCAACTTGTAGTAGGGACAGATGGTGGATAGCACAGATTGTGATGTCTGATATCTCTGATATCTGGCTAGACATGCCACAACCAGGCGCCAAATCCCTATATCCGTCTCCAATCAATTCAATTATACTCACCAATAATTATATACACCTTTTATTATACATAAAAAAAAATTGGTTGAGTTAAAAAAATTGTGTTTATTGTGGCTAACACATTTTAAGAGTTAATCCCTATAAGCAGTTGCTTTTAGTGCCACTTAGGAACATATATTCCTTTTCAAACAAATTTCGAACATTTTAAAAATTAGACACACACACATGAGCAAGGACAATGTTGGTTCGAGAATCTAAATAAAATAAGTGCCATTTCAATCATTTTGAAATATGCAATAAGCTCAAGCTTATATTCAAAAGCTGTCAAAAATCAAAGCTGTAGCAATTTTATTTTAATCAAAATGTTTTGCAGAAATTCCGACTTAGGTTCGGACTATCTTCTACTCAAGTCCAGCTGTGACAATTGCCCTTTATGCTTTGGTATGCAAAAGTAAGGTTTTTAAGAACAAAGTTCATTTCATCATTTCATCAGTTGTATATTATTGTAGTAACAAATTAGCATTTGTGAACAATGTTCCCATTTACCGGTGGTGAGTTGAAAATATATAAAAATATTTTTATGTAGAATTTAAGGACATAGATATGTGAACCCAGCGAGCAAAGTCGAATATAAGTTTCAAGCCTCCAGTTTTCTCAAACAATTTTCAAATCATTTAGAAAAGGCAGAGATGCATCTTGTGTGGATGGCAGATGGCTGTGGGTGTGGCTTGCGCCATTCAATAGCAGTTTCCACATTTGGAATTTGAATTAAGCAACTTGCAACTATTGCGGCATGGCCAATACGTATTTTAAAGTCCTTGTCAGAACACCCCAAGTGATCTAAATCGATGCACCAATTTGAAAGCAAGAATCAACCGATTTGAAAGAGATATTGTTAGTAACTACATCTACAAAGATGTTCAGCTATTCCGTCCGTATGTCGCTGTTATTTTTCAAAAGAAAACAAATAAGTGTAAAATTACATGCACAAAAAGGCGACAGCTGTAAAATATTTGCCAGTTATTTTGCACACCTGTCTGCACAGCGAGCAAGGTAAATGCTATGGCCAAAACATGAATAATGTACGAACACTTTGCATATGTGTGTGTGTGTGTGTGTGTGTGTGTGGGTGTTTGTGTGCTTACAGCATCAATGTCGTCCATTCTGCTCTTCCTCGCGCTATTGCACAACATCAAAGTGGATTCTTGGTTCCCTTTCAAGCGTATCGCTTGAAAAATTTTATACTCCTAATATCAAATTCGTTGTGTTGTTCAGCTATTGTCAATTTCTGGAGCAATTTCGTTTTGTGTTGTAGTGTGAAATTTATAAGTGCTTAGGCGGTTTCACGCAGAATGTAAGAAATTGCATGTATGGAGAAACTGAATTCATCAAAATCAAAAGGCACCAACCGAGAAATTTGAATTTTGTAAGCTACAACGTACTTTCTTTCTGGAATGCACTCGTTATTGTGGTATTTTATTATAACAGTTAAACAGTAATCCGAGTAAAGTGATAATATTGTATATCATCCTCCTCGTCGTATTTGAGAAAAGACTCCCACAGCCACTTACACTAAACGCCGAACTGAGACTCTATTCCTCTTATATAACAAGTAAGAAAGCTGTAGTCGAGTGATCTCACAAGCCCCAACTGATCCCTAATTGGCTGGCTAGAAACACATACATATACACGTACACGCAATCGTACGTAACGGGAATCTTCAGAATACACACTGAAAATTGCAGTTATCGATAAAGAAAAAAGGAAAACGTGCTCTCTGAGATACGGAGAGACGGACGAACACACAGAAATGGCTATATCGACTCGTCCGTTGATCCTGATCAAGAATACATATACATTATGGGGCCAAAGCTGCTTCCTTCTGCCTACCTTTTTAATAAACCCTTTTACCCATTTTCAATGGATTCAGGGTACAACCAGAACTGTGCAGTCAGGCGTTACCGACTTCGAAATACTTTGATAGCATATGTTTTACTAGCTGATTACATGTGGCACCAGGGGGTGTGTCTTTAAAATTGGGGTAGGTATACGCTAGTAATCTCATTTAAGATTTCTAGGGCCGAGTTCCTGGGGGCGGCGATAATGGTCGCAGGTGTGGGCATGGCTACCATATTTTTTATCGGTTTTAAAAGGTGCTTTCAGTAAATAGTAAGAATTAGTCTTTTGTAACAGGTAGTATGATTATCAGATCACTCTATTATATTGCTGCCATAGGAGTAATTTGCAGATTTTTCAAATTTATTTAGGTTGTTTTTAGATATAAGAAATCTTCAGATTACCTTTGATTAAGTTCCTCAATCTCAATATTTTAATATATTACACTTAATAAGCTTACAAACATTTTTTAATGTTTAAACATTTAGTTTGCTTAACTCATTTCCATTCACCACCAAATCTTATTTTAAAAAATTAAGGTTTTGCATGTGGCCCTTTTCTGAGTAGTTTCCACATATTAGATGAAATGATCATCTCAAGAAATACTATTCAGAACAACTTATGTTAAAAAAATCTATCTGTGTAATTTTTTTGTAATATTTTGAACGACTTTACAAACATTTCTTGAGACACCAGTTTTGCTGTTATTTGCAGATATTTGCCTGTATTAAATGCTTAATGTCTGCTCGAGCAATGCATTTGGTAGTTGCAGTGGAACATGCAACGCAGATGTCAAGATAAATCACACATACCCCTGGATGTGCGGAGGTATTCTTTCGCCTGCTTGTCAATCGCCTGTACTGCAGCTCGTATTTAATTAAAAATGTAATAAATGCTGCGACGCAAGCACACATAAAGGGGAAAGATGCAGACAAAAGCGTAAACTACTTTATTGTTGCCTTCAAATAAAAACAGAATCAACAATTGCAACGCCCCCTTTCAAAACAATATGGCAGACAAGCGATGCGTGTGCATGTGTGTGCGAGTGTGTGTATTTTGTGTAATGCTAATTTAAATAAAGATAAGACCAACAACACGAGCAACAGCGTTTGGAGCAACATCAACGAAAACACCAACTCACATGGTGATGGCAACGACAACAATGGCTACAATAATAGGAAAACAATTTGACATGCGGTGATTTTCCAACGTCGTAACTGCATATACACTTTCTATGATTGAGTCCTATGAAATGGTAACCCTCTCTGTAACATTGAGTAACCTAAGCTAGTCGTTAAATAGGGCCATGCTCATCTTCATATAAGCCTTTGTTATCCAACTCAACAATTTTTCTGTGCCACTTCTTAAAGTCAAAAGGCAATAAAGTTTAAGAAAAAATCTTTGAAAGTTATTAGTTTGGTTTTCATTTTAAAGCGGAAATTCTTGAAAACGCTTCAGAAATCAAATCCGCGTAAAATCAGTTTTCAATAATTCTAAACATTTTATACATTTATATTCCTTATACTTCCCTTTTCCAATGTCCTTTACTCATGAGTGGCATGAGTCCCCCTGGATTCAGATTAAACAACTGTTCAAATAATCCGAAATTTGTCTTCGGGAAGATCTAATAAATGAATAAAAAATTAATTTAAATTTAAGACACCTAATAATTGCTTTACGGCAAGCACTCAGTAACTAATTGAAAAATAAAAAATTAATTCTTTAATAATTTTTTACTAATACTAAATGGTAATATATTTTTAAAAATAAATTAAATTATTTAAAATATAATTGTATTTGAAAAAATGATCTCAATTATCTTGAAATAATTGTTTGAGACATTTGTATTGCAAGACTTTCATTAGCTCTTATAACCCCAAATACTCGAGTCGAGATTCAAACTTTCCCATTTACGAATGTGGATTATCGCTTCTGGGAAATTGTACAATTGTAATTAAATACTGCCTAAATTGAGGAATTTAAAATATGTTAATGGTAAAGTTCGACTAAAAGAGTGTCAAGTCTTCGGCTTGAGGCTGCTAGCCATACGCCATACGCCATACGCCAGCTAGACAAACTGTCAACGTCGATACAGCAACACACAAAACCCAGACACATAACCCCCACGCACACACCCACACACACACACACACACACACACACAGCTCGCATATTAGCGTAGCGTGTGCAACAGCAAATAATAAAGCCACTTGCGCATCGGAAAAAAAATAGTTTTGCATGCTGTTGTGCGTGGAAGCATTGTTGTTGTTGGTTTTGTTGCTCTTGTTGCTAGTGTTGTGGTTGCAGCTGTTGTTGCTCGAGCTTGTGGCATACTCTCATAGAGCGAGCATTATATTTTCTATCACTTGTCACATTTTTGCATAATGCGGCGTAAAATAGCATCATTGTATTTGTTTGTGTTGCTTTTGCTGCAGTTGCGAACAATGAATACATTTGTAATGTTAATGGAATGCATCGGCAACGCAGAAACAACAACCACAACAAAACCAACTACTTGCAACTGCAGTAGTAGCTATATTAAAGCTGTTGTTTGTGTTGTGTTGCATTGAATGCTTATCTGCCAGAGACGCTAACCAAAACATTGGCAACAAAACATATTCCCTAGCAATAAATCCCCTATCAAACTGAGCAGAACGTTTTTTCTTATCGACAATCGGTTTTGTCTGTTATGTATTCCATATTAACTTAGAGATTTCAGAAAAACTCTAAAGTTTGTAAAAGAAAAAATATAAGACACAGAAATGAGCACAGTAAGAATTAGGTCGGGGAAAATACAATTCACACTTTGAAGAGCGGAAATGTACACGATGCTGGAAAAGATATAACTAACTACAGATAATTACAAATTCCCTATACTCCTAACCTAGCCGATAAATATATTATATTTTGCTTACACCACAATAACATATTATTAATGCAAATAATATATATTTTAAATAAACTCGATGTGCGTATATTTGTGAATTTCAGTGTGTTAAATCGAAACCGGAATCGAAACCTTATTCTGAAACATATAATCGGAAATTTAAAACTATATTCAACATTTTCTTAAAACCCACATACCAAAACTGATATTATTTGTCATACAGAAACAAAAAGAACATATACGAACATATACATACATATATACCTTTTGTATAAACTCGCTATCACAATCATTATCAGATTAAAATACTTTTGCAGCTATATGCTAAATGTGACCTATATTGTTAGTTTTTTGGCTCAGCAGCATTTTTTTTTTTTTTGTCAGCTGGTTCCCATTCTGAGTCCACTTACTTTTGGCAATTTTTATTATTCAACTAAACTATTAACCTACCAATATATATATATATTCTTAACAAGGTCTAATAATCTTCCTTCTGACTAGTGTTTTGAATGGGTTCAGGGTATTAAAAACAAAAATAAATAAATTTATTTATTATTGCATATTTCCAAGTAAGAAATTCCGTCTGTCAAAAACAAGTTTTCTGCAACGCTTCCATCCTTATGTTGTCTACTCATCCAAGTTCTACTTTTATATATATTAAAGGAGTGTTTGTGCATCGATGCATAAAATTATGTAACATTTTTATTAGAAATATAAAAAGCAGAAAGAAAATGCATACGCAAACAAGCACACACACTTACACACTTATACACATCCTCTAAAATACCTATATAAACCGCAATATAGAAATAAAAGGCTAAACAAAAGCAACAACAGCAACAAGAGTTGCATAAACATAAGCCTTGTGCTCATCATTGTTGTTGCCGCTTTTGCTGCTGTTTCTGTCGTCGCGACGCGTCGTTGCCACCGACAGCAACAAAACGTACAAAGCATTTGCAATGCAAATGCAACATAATGCAAAACAACAACAACAACAACAGCAACAGCAACAGCAACGAATGCTGCAAGGAAAGAGGCAGCCATTTGCTGGCGCTTCCAGACAACAACGAGAATAGCAATTGCAACAAAAATAACAAATACATCAGCAAAGTATTTGCTATGACAAGTATTTAAGTTTTCTGTTTCTACGTGCTTTCTGTGCTTTATAGTGCATTTTAATACATGCAACACCCAATTTATTTCTTTATCCACAGACAATAGCTTATAATAGTAGGAAATATCTATTAGATATTTATACATACATTGCCAAAACACGTTGAGCCAAAAAAAAGACACTGCAACAAAGTAAATCATTTGTAGCTTTAATATTTGTAGATTAAAAATGTGTTTTTGCGTAGCTCGAAAAAGGTTTAAATAAAACCGAAATGATTGGTTATCCTACGCATTTTTGTTTTACATAATAGGTGAAAGTTGATGCCAAACAGATAGAGTAGAATAATAGAATTTTTTGTACTTAAGAGGAGTTAAAAATTGAAATTGTATTTCGTAGTTGTAAATTTGAACAAAATTTCTTATTTGAGATGGATTATAATTTTTAAATAACTGGTTAATGTTCAATAATTTATATATTCACGAAGAGAAGATATAATAAAATAAATATTTTGGTTTCTGTTACCGATGTGTTGTGCAACTTTATTACTGAATAAATGTAGTAAAGCTCAAGGCTAACACTAAAAGTTTAAAATAACTAAATAAAGTTGCTGTTACATATTTTGTTGAACGACTTTAATTCTCATTATTTGCATGCCACCGCATGCAGTTTATCAGCGTGCTCAACAAAGTGCACAGCCCCAAGGGGTTCCAATGAACTTTTGATTTGAACGCAGTGCAACGGTCTGTGGCAGCTCCCAATCAGCTTTAATGATGTTTCGCTCTGGCGTTTTTTAAAGGGTACCACGAAAAAGGATACTGAGCAGCACCTGCGTTAACTAAAAACCCGGGGTGGCTTTTTTTTTTTTGTTGAGCACAAAAAAAATCTAAATGAATAAGTGTGGTGTGTTGTGTTGGGGCTTTTGAAACTGCATGAATTAATGCAACAGCACGGTCGCAAGGATGCAGCAGCCGCAGCAGCAGCAGCAGCAGCAGCAGCAGCAGCAGCAGGATTGGCGAGCCATGTATAGAAATGATAACATCAAAGCTACGTCGCCATCACCAACGTCGTCGAGTGTTCCAATTAAACTCAACACGTCAAACAACAACAGCAGCAAGGACTTCGCCGTTGGACGTTGAATATCAGACATCAAGTATACGTCATGCTGGTTGTGATGTTCATATATTGTGATGTGATGTGGAGTGGAGTGGCTTGGTCGCTTCTAACGATATCCTCGTTAGTCACGCGGTTAAATTTCATATGGCAAGGCCCCGCAGCCATCTTTCGGTCTTAAAGCTGATTCAGTTCACTCAGCTACAGTTTTTGGTTTTTATCCTTGTTCCTTGTCTATGTTGCAAGTGTGGCATGTTTTGATGGTTTGTAACTGCTCATGCATATTCATTGAAAAACATCAGCAGAGCAACCCAACCGCGCAGCAGCTGCCAGTTACTGCCACAGCCACTGCCACAGCCATTGGCATTGGCATTGTCATTGTCATTGCGCTACTCCAAATCAACGCACACTCAAAGACACTTGCCAGCTCAGAGCCGGAAGTACTCTGAGCTCAATAGGTTGGCAACCTTGGCGTTATCCAACCATTTAGATTTAGGCCATGCACTGCCTAATCTAGAATTTAAAAAGTCAGCAAAACAATTTGTAAAGTTCTGAAAATTGAATATGCGTTTTCCTTCTTCTTGTTTTTGTGCTTAATATACCGGGAATATTGAAGGAGACGACCAGCAATTTACCCTTCAAGTTTGGTGACAGTGTATTTCAAATGATGTAAAAAAGGTAGTATCGATTTACACTTTTTAAAATACCGGCCTGGGCGTAACTACAAAAATTTTAAGGTAAAAAGTAAATTATTAGGAGCACGAAAGGTTTTTCGATTTTCTATCCACTTTGGTTGACGTTGGTAGAAATCAATATAGGTTCCAGAGTTTCAAGAGTCTATATCTGTGATAAGGACGGCCAAGGGTATCAGAGTAGAAAAATTATGTATAAAATACGGTATTAATATGGCATTAAAACATAAAAACAAATTTTGTATGATCCTAATGAAAACACAAGTAATAATTGATGTAAAATGATGATAATGATTCACTTTTAAGAGAGTATCAATAAGCATATATCTGCTTATTCTTGATTTTTATATTATTCCCTTTTCTTGGTACATTAACAATCTTACTTTAGTATAAAAAAAAACATTTTTATTATTATTATTATTTTTATTAAAGAATCACAAATATATGAAAAAAATGTATGTTAATTAAATTTTATGTCACTTAATTTTAAAGTGAATTTATTATTTTTCTTTCTACCTTTTAAAACTTTTTTTTTTAAATTGGTTGACTTTAGTTTAATAGACAAACAGATGGCAGATTAAATACTAAGTAAATAGTCAAGTTGTAATTTCAAGGCACTGTGTTGTTCAACACTTGCAACAGAAAAGAATATTCTTTTTCTTCAGTTTATTTATTCGCAACGGTCAAACGTTAAGTTTCCATGTTTTGTGCAAGCAGCATATGTGATTATTATTTCGAGCTTACATTGCAGCTTTCAGTTTTTACAAAGTAAGTCGAGAACTATGCAATACTTCCTCCCAGATCCATTTCCGCATTAATCCAGTGAAACGGAGTGAGAGTGAAAGCTTCTATAGTTTTGGGAAACAACTGTTAACCAGCAGCAACTCAAGCCAAAAAGTGCAGCAAACTTCGTTGTCAAATCGCAATCGACGCCCAAAACTATGCAATGCTCATTTGGCAAACTTTTTAGAAAAACGAGGAGGAGTGGAAGGATAGAGCTTCAGTCGGTGCGTGCTCAATGCTTGAATTGTACAAATTTAATTCAGCAAGTTATGACAAAGTTTTGTTAAAGTTTTCTCGCTCCCGTATGTCCAACTGTCAACTAACTGCCACCACACTCTTACCATCCCTATTGCATCCTCCTCTTCTTCGTGGCTCGAGCGCTGAGCTGTTCGTGATACGCTGCTTAGCTATTGAGAATTTGCCAAGCCGTTTTCATGTTTGAATATTTGCAAATGCGCTTGCTTTTCATGCACAGATTTGAAAAATAAAAATGAAAGCCTTTTTGTCGTAATGTAAGTGTGGAGGGCACACACACACCCACACACACCCACACACACCCACTCACATACAGACACACATACACACACACACACGTTCCTCTCACATTTCAAATGTGTGGAGCAGAGCAGAAGGAGGATAAAATGCCTTAAAAGCTTCCGTCTTGCTTTACATGCCGGCTTAGACGTAACTCCCCGCCCCATCACCCCTCTTCAACTTCAGCTTCAACACATGACACCAGACAATCAATAACCATTGACAAGCCACAAACAACAACAGGCGCATTAGTTGCGCAAATCCGCCAGCCCTCAAAGTATGCTAAGACTTTTATAGCTTTTTCAAACTGCAAATCGACGTCGCCTTTCGATTTCGCCTTCGATTTGACTTTTTATATGATTTGATTACTTTTTTGATTTCGCCCGTCAATGGAAATACAATATTCTGCGAGCAAATATATATATGAATATAATTTTATTTTGTTTGTTGATCCCAGACAGACTAACAGCCAAGTCGTTTCCATCATAATAATATGAATATTTGTGGCTGCTTCTTGAATTGTCCTAACGCATCGAGGGCTTTAGGTAGAGAACGAGACACATACAATACCATTTATATTTTATAGTACTTTAACAGTAATCGAACATTGCCAAACAGCAAACAAAATATAAAATTGCATAAGGAAAATCATTAAACAGTAAGCATATAAATACAACTGATTTTAAATGAAATTTCGAATTTCGGACTAAAAATTAAATATCAGTGGATCAATTCCGGTAGAATATGTAATCGTCGTCATTTTTGCTTATTTATATTTGGTTATTTGTGCTATACTATTAAAAAAATATTTAGCGCTGTTACATTTTTGAGTTAAAATTAATAAATTCATATAACATAATGGGAAAATATGATAACTTTTCTTAAGACATTAAATTTAATGTCAACTTATTTTATTCGGTACAAAAAAATACAAAAGGTAAAGAATATAAAATATGAAATTCAATTAAAACTAAAATAAAATATTTAAAAAAAAAAAAAAATTTTTTATGTGTATTTAAATTGATCAAACATTGCTAGTATGGATTGGCGAATCAAAAATGTTATTTACTAGCCAAGGAGATTAAAATTGAGTAATCTAAATGGATAGCATAATAAAATCTATTTAATATAATGAGTAGTACTATGCTTAAGAAAAGTCGGATGATGAGATCAAGAATATAATTTGTGTAATACACGTAACGGAATCTTCTATGTCCTTGAAAGTGCTGCTATACGATATAACAAGGAATATTTTTCGAATTAATTGCTTTCTTTTACTTGGAATGCTGATTTATTTGCGCATATTACATATTTGCATTCTTGTATTATTGCGATTGCCAACAATTGTATTGTAAAAATATGTGCAAAAAAGGCAAAAGAGCACTTGAGTTTTTTCGAGGCTTAAACTTCAATCTTCGCATATTAAAGCCAATCATACCCCTATTGATTGGGTTTCGAGTGGTTGAATGGCTCGAATGCCTGCAACCCGCATGTCAATCACTGAGATGGGAGTCCAAATTCCGAAGTCGTTTGATATCGCAGCGGCTTCTATTGATATTGGGCTACATGACGCGGGTCCTCCTGTTTGCTGGAGCTGGAGGTCGATGCTAAGCAGCTGCACGTGACTGCCAAAGTGATTGCCGCTAAACTCCGCACTCTGCTCATTCCGGCATCTGATATCAAACCCCCCACCAACCCAGCTCCCATTAAAGCCACAAACTTGTATCTCTGTGGGCGTAAGTCTGCATTCAGCGTGTGTTTTATCTTTACGGCTCAAATCACATACGATACAGATACAGAGACACAGCAAATTGCCCACTCCAGGTGCAACTTTAGCACATTCTAAGTTGTCTTATGAGAGTTGAAGTGTTTTTTATGTTTTTGGGATATGACCCAAATCTATAGCTGGCATGCACTGCCAATCTCATTTTATGAGCATAAATGGTTTAACTAACTTAATTAAGCCTGTGGTCAGCCCAAAGACACCCCAGCTTGTCACTTCAATTGTCTGACTATAATTGTCTGCAACGCGAGCTTTGCATCTGAAAGCTTTACTAACTGCTTACTGTTAACACAACTCAGCAGGCAAAGTCCTTCCTGCTAGACTTTTAAGTGGATAATGCATTTCCTCTATTAAAGAGTAGCACAAATACAACGCACCGCAAGAAGCCAACAAATAAAAAACTAACTCTGTGAACAGGCGACAAAGTTTCACTCTTTAACATGACCCAAGCTTTAGTACGAATAAATACTACAACTAAGACCAAACTAAAAAAAAAAATATATGTACCTTAAACTCCTTCTTCGATATAAAACGAAGGTGTATTTGGTATGACTTTTGTATAAAACTATATATTTTTCTATATATAAAATCGACTCATATTGATAGTTTATCTTTTGTATCGATGCAGCTACCAGATGAATAGATGGTTACTGAGCCAGATGAAACCCAAAACGTATAAAATTTCTTGTGACTCTTTCTGTCGCCTATACTTAAAATGTAGTTCGCCTCGTTGCACATGCAATGTGCACAACAACATTAACAACAAAAGCAACAACAACGGACAATACTTCGTTCGTAGTCATCAGAAGAGAGTATGGGAGTGCAGCTCTCGCTCTCTATCTCTCTCTCTTTTTCTCTCTATCTTTCTTTTTCTTATGCTCTATATAGTTTTACTTAAAATGCGAATGCTGCGAGCACCCGCCCACTCATGTGCCACGCCTAGTCCCTAAAAATGAAACATTTTGCAATCAGTTACTATTTTTTTTCTTTTTTTTTCATTTGTTTTTTTTACCAAAGTTTAGCTTTCTTTTCTTCTGTTTACTCTGCTTTTTACTTGACTTATAAGCTGCCATTTATTGTTGAGAGCTGGTGAGATGAGAGTGAGAAGTGGCCTGCATCGACTGCCACGCCCACTCAACGTTTGCAATTTCGCACGTACTACGTGAGGTAATTTTAAATTGTTTTAGGCAACTTATTGTATCACATTTACTCAACAGCAGTTTTACAGCAGTCAGCCTCTCCTTTTGCCTTTTCCTTCGAACTTTACCATTTACTTTTGCAGCTCGTCTGTCGACTTTGACAATTCTTCGTTTCTTTCCTTCTATATGTATGTGTATGTATATACTTCGCTGGAATTAAGCGCAGCTGGCAGCACACACAAGCACAGATGCACACACCTACAAAGCAGCGATTGAAGCAGAAACGTAACTACAAAGGGGATAGACAAATGCACACAGCCATACAGACAGAGCAAGAGACAAAAAGAGACAGCTGTTGATGGTTGCTGCAGTCAACACTCTCTACGCCCTCCTCTCTTCGCCATTAACTGTTTCGTGATTGCCGTTGGCAGCGTCTTCGTCGTCGCTGCAGTTTCATCAGCTTGAAAATTAGTTGCTACTTATGTGCTTCACTTAGTTTTTCTTAAGTAGCACGGATCAAGTAATATGTATGAATGTTTGTATGCGAATGTGTTTGTGCCTCGTTATCAGGTGTGTGCGTGCATGTGTGTGTGCATGTTCTACTTAAAACTTGCACTGACTCTGCTGGGATTATTTTCTCTTCTTTAACTGCACATTTTCTACTTAACAGAGTCTGTCAACGTGATTGCATAGCAGCAATATCTACCTATCTCTCTCTCTCTCTGTTTATATATATCAGAACACCGGTCTTATTCGATATCTTTCTGATTTGAATAAATTTGTCCCTTCTTATAAGGGAATAAGAAAAATTTAGCTGTGTAGTAGGAAAACTATCATAGCATACATTGCTGCATCTCGCTCTTGGTGTAAAGCTTCAAAATTTGTATTTTTGTACACTTGTTTTGCTTGCCATAGGTAAAGTCTTAGCCGGCTCATATCTGGGTGCAAAACTTTTAAAAGAAACAACTGGGTTCAGGGGATCGACTAGAGCATTCTCACATTATATTCAAGGTTAGGTATCCCAAAATAGCTGAAAAAGGATTATATTTATTTTTTTCCACAACAAACGCCAAAATCAAACTCGATGATATCGTCTTAGCAGTTAGTAACAGTAAAAGTGTATGTTAGTAATTTACATATTTGAATTATGAAGTCTGTGGTCAGGTTAAGGATGTGGCTGTTGAGGTCTGAAAATACCATTAGGTATTTTATAATATGTTAAATGTGAACTTTTGTTAATTTTTATTTTTTAACGTTTATCTAGTAGTAAGCATTTCTTAAAAAAGTCTGCCAAGTTGGTTGTGCTTATAATTATTTGCCATGAGTGAGTGAATATATTATTTTATAACTCTTAGTAATTAGGTTAATTGTTAGTATGAATGACTAATATGGCTTGCCGGGAGCCGGAGCTAAGTCCAATGGATACTGAGGAACAATGGGGCAGTCGTCAGTATATATATATATAGATATATATATATATATATACATATTTGTATATATTCAACGTATTTACACTTTGTTGTATTCACATTCCGCAAATAGCTCCAATATATGAATACTAAGATATAAAATCTTTGTGTATATCTTAAAAAGACTTGTTTCATGCATCTCCGAAAATCGAGACTCAGTTCAATCTCTACTCGTCCATATCGCTTGCATTTATTATGCAATTATGCAAACTATGCAAAATGCAATGCCAGGCAAACAAATCAAAACCAAACAAAGCAAACAAACGTGACAACCGACATAGGAGCCACCCAATTAGACAATCGCCGTCCCTATCCCAGAGCCATGGGCTGAGCGATTTTGACATCATTCGCTCTGTGGCACGTCACACTTTATGCCGTTTATTGAGTTACACATGTTGAAACATGCGTTGTCTCGCCCTCTCCCAGGCTTGTCAAGAATACGACTCTTGTAATATACAACATTTGAAAATTAATTGAGCTCAAGGCTTATCGACGTTTTTCCTACGCTCTTAAGATCTGACAGCGAAGGTACAAGGGTATATTGATATGCCAATATTTAGTAAAAAATCGATAATTGATAATCGATTAAATCACATAAAGTCACCAAATGGTAAATAAAAAGCCAATATAAAAATATAACAAAAAACTGCCAAATTAAAAAAACCGAAAAAAAATATTTTCAAAGTTTAAAGTTGGAGTTAGAGGATATCGTAGTCAGATACGCCCGATTGTAACGGTCTCAGTTGTGGTTTTGGTCTCAAATGAATTTGTATTATTTTCATTGTAAAAGGACTTTGTTTGTTTGCATTAAATAATTCAACACGTATAACATGGGCCAAGTTAATCTAATTATGAGTGTGTTTGTGGGGCTAGTGTGCATCACTAATTACATTAGCTAATGAATTGAAATATTCCATTTGAAACTATAGTCGCCTTGCATTGTTGTGCACGGCTCTAACAAATTCCAAATGTCACCAAATAGTTTTAAGTACAAATCACAGCTATTTTTCGGAGAATGTTAATGGTTTTATTTGCGTCATTTTGTGGCATTTCAATCATATAATCGTTTCAATTTAATGAGCTGTGTGTTGGTCAATCAATTTAAGCTAATGGTGTCAATTATTTAAGCATTTCATTTCATTTAAATTCATGATATATATCACTGATTTAAGCAGTCGGCTTGTTACCAGTTAAGCAAATGCATTTGCATTTTAAGCGCTTATCAATTCAATTGAATTGATTCTCATCACCGATCACTTTGCAATGCCACAACAAACCGCACACACCCCCCCCCCCCACACACACACACACACTCACCCACACACATGTATTTATATATGACAACTTAAAGAGCACTCAATTTTGATTCAGGTCAAGCGATGCATTCGCAATGGCCACAATCTCAGCCCTTCATTTAATGACTACGGTCAACAATTCATCAAGGATATGTTTGTTCAGATGTTCGCTGGTTCGTTTGGTCGTGTGCTCACTGCAATCCTTCTCCCTCTGAATCTTGGCTGTGGTCGTGGCTTAGCGGGCATTCAAAAGCACTTAACTCGTTAGCGGTTAACGCTATATTGGTAAACCAACAGACACGCGGCGTACAATAATTAAACAACACACGACTTACATGACTTGTCAACAACACACTCACACACACACACACACTCACACACACACACACACACATACACATACGCAAATGGCCAAGCAACTCAGGTGTACTTGCCACAGGCAGCAGACGTCCCATTTGCAAGTGATTGATTGGATGGTGATTAAATGTTGGCTGCCACAAATCTTGGTCATTCCCCGTATGCACAGATTGCCCAACCATTTGTTACAATTCTGACAACTCGTAGTTTCAATCAACCTAAATTAATGCGATTAACTAAAGCGCCGACTAATAACAAATTTAACCCATTGTCTGCAGACGTTTGATTCAGCCGACAACATAACAAAACAAAAACCAATTTGGTATAGAAATTAGCTATTGAATGTTGTGCAATTTAAATATAAAAAACAAAACTTCTATGTAATAAAATACATAATATACAAAACAAATCTTTAAAAAGCTGTCGTACATTTTAAATTTAAATTTCTAATTTAGTTCTACTTTAAATATTTTCTTTTTGTATTTTTCTGAGCTGAGTGATATTTGTTGTGAATTATACACACTTTAGTATAATATATAATACGATTGTTTATTTATTTATTTAATGTCGACCTAAGTTTCATTCGGTGATACGATAGCTCCTGCCCCAGACTGAATAAAGAGCATTCGAAGAGCACACTGCCCCAAATTTAGTTAGGTGCTGTCATTTGTATAACCGCCATTTGGTGTTAAATGATTTAAATGCTCGCAGCTAATATACTGCGTCTGCTGGTGCTGCTGTCTAATGGGATATTAAGCTGGGACTGCCGGGAAGCAAAAAACTTGCCAGCCAATAGCACACATGACTCAACACACGAAATACTTGGGATGTAGTGATAAGTCTGGGCTGAGGAGCTCGGAGCAAACTGAGGCCGACGTCACTGGCGATGCCGAAATAAAAATAACAAATATCCTCAGTTAATTGAAATTCCTTAACTTTCTCAATTAAACTTTCCTGCAATGCTTTCAACTTGGCCTCGCAGTCGCCAGCTGGGGCAAATAAAAAAAAACAAAAAGAAAAAAACACGATACACACTCACCAAGTTTTGCTCAATCTATATCTATGTATCTACTTCATATATATCTATCTCTGTCTCAGTCTCATGCTACACGTCCAACGTTGCGTATGAGCAATGGCTACAAAAACCTTCGCTGAACGTGGCCAACCTTGTGCGTTTTTTGCTGCAAGTTTATAAACTTAACAACGGTTTCTTTAAGCCTCCTTGAAGCATTTGCTGCCAGCGAACACCAGCAAACAAAAATAGAAAAAACAATAACAACAGCAATCTCAAGCTGCCATTTTCCTACAAGAAAAAGAGCCTCGGTCGAGGTCACTCGACTAGGAGATACCCAGTACCCAAGTCCTTTCCCTCAGAAATTGTTAACGTAGATATTAAACTTAAATCAATAAATTCTGTAAACTTCCAAAATTTCTTCTATGCTTTGTTATTTTGAATCAATTATATTTAACTTCAGCCCAATATATGTTTTTGGGGAATCATAAGATTGTATTGTCAATAATTTTAATTTTAGTACAATCAATTACAAATAATCGGCGATTTTTGAAAGTTTGGAGGAAAATTAAATATACTTGATGAGGATTTGGGTCTTGTTATCGAATAAGTACTATTATTTAAAGTGTTTTTCTTATATAGTCCTGTCGGCATTGAAGTAGTTTATTTTTGTAAAATAAAAATTTGTATAGTTTGATGTCACTTAATAGGTCTTTTCTTTTTTTTTAATTTTTATATGAATGTTATTATTATATTATGCAGCGTAATGCCCCTTTCTGAGCCTATAGCCGCTTGATTAACCCCAATTCTTGCATGGATTCAAGATATATTGTCGAGCTAAGCTATTCTATATTTCCGAGCTTAGGAAATGTTTTCATATAGTATTTCAACTTCTTTTGCCTAAGTCGACATGATATAATGATATCCTTCTCATTTTCCAAAATCGGCAGATTCCGCTACTTCTATTTTTGCTCTGATTATAACTGACAAGTGGCCTGCCTTAGACTTAGTGCCTCTGCCCAGTTCGGTTAGCGGAGATGCCCTTTCTCGTTCCTCATTTATTGCCATGATGTGCATGTGACATTAAATAAATAAATAAATAATCAAGGGCAGATTGACAGGTTATGGCCTGGTCGATTCGTCAGTGGTTTTGTGCATTTCAAATGGTATTGAATATATATATATTGACAAATATGCCCGACTAAATGATTCCTGCGCATATCAATTTTGTACATTTCAATGTATATATATTTACCTTTTATGTATACCCTGTAGCTAATATGCCTTTTGTACATTTCGAGTGCGCATATTTGTAAGAAGAAGAAAGTTGCAACAAATTCTGGATTCATCGACTTCGTCTTCGCCGCGTTAGTTTATTAAAAATGCAGAAAGCTGCCGTGTTAAGAACTAACTTTCTGCTAAGAGTGGCTGCCTTACGACGTCTATGGCTCATTCCTATCAACTTTTGGCCGTGCTTATAACTTGGCCAGCTCCAACCCTCTGTTCGGGTATATATATGGGTAATGGTGTGTGTGTATGTGTATGTGTATGTGTTTGTGTGAGTCCTAAAGGACTTTGTTGGCTGCACGCGACAAGCAACACCAGCCAGACATTCAGCCAACTTCTGCTAACAACAATAATTGTTAATAATGTTTATGAAAAGTTTCCCCTTTGCCCCTCCACCCCTCTATCTATCTACCCCTCTTTGGCAACCACATTTTCTATAGCTTGGCTCATCTTTGCGTTTTGTTTAGTTGACTGTCTTATTTCCTTTTTGGCCTGTTACCGGTGGCAATTGCGGTTGTTGTTGTTTTGTTCTTTGTTGCTAGTTTGGCAATTGCCTTGAATGGCAAATATTTTATATTTGTCTTGGCATCGGAACTGGGACCAGATGCAGGTCTATATGAGCCGTGAACAGCGCAAGTCATTCGCTGAAGTTTAATGGTATTTGTTTATGTTAAGAAAGTACAACTTTTTGGTGTGATTATATTATGTATGTATTTTGACGTATTAGCAGATCTCCCCTTTGACTCAATATAATAATTTAAGGGAAAGTTTGTGCTTCTCGAAATAACTTAAACAAGTGGAAGCGAACCTTTGCATTACAGTCCAGGAAAACTGAGTGTTATGACTGTATTGTTACATTGGACACCCTATAATACATCAAACATTTTTCTGAAATTCTTATTTAAATCTATGGGATAACAACACATACAGATATTTTTTAAAAAATAATTTACTTACTGACTGTTATGTGAGAATAAGATTTCTTCTTATAACAAATTGGTTAGTTCACTTCTCGGGATAGTATATCTATTTTGTAAATAAGTTGTTAAATTTTGATTAAAAACTTTTTTTATTTTTTGTCGATTAATATTAGTTATTACAGAAAAATGCTAGATGTAAACAATATATTAAAATTATATTAAGAATAACTAAATTGTCTGCAAATTTTTTTTATTCATTATTTTTTGTCTGGATAATTGGGTTGTACAATGCTGATAAAAAAGTTTGTATTTATGGCTCAGTTTGTTATGATGCCATTAATGCATGCAAAATTATGATGTTAATTAGTAATAATAATTCTAATAATAGTAATGATGAAATTATATTCGAGCCCGACTCTTTAATGAAACCCAGTCTTAACTATTATATTGCAATTAACTCTCAGTTATCTGTTTTCAAGATGACGGTAGCTCCCTAAAAAGGAAAAAACACAAAGGGACAGGCTCCAATTGAAACTATGGGACACTTGAGCTTATAGAAAAGGAAGTAGCATTCCTAAGCAGAGCCATCACCTTTGTCACAGCATTTGACTTTGAATCACCTCAGCTGTGCGAGGCTGTCTTGCCTTGACTCGCTTGGGCCCGCCTTGCAGCTCGTGGCTGAGATCCGGCGGAAATGCTCGCACAATGCCTGCCAGCTGGGTCGAGTTTCCGTTGAATAAACAGCTTACACGGGAACGGAGCAAAGGAGCCACTCGAGAGCCAAAGACTCTTGCTTAAGTTGTGCGCCAAGTGTTCAATATATCAATCAAAGGTGTTGAAAATAAATGAAAAATGTGTCGAAAGTTTATCATTGCAGCCGAGGCTGCCAATAACACTAACAACGCGACGCGACTGTAACAGCCACAGCAGCAACAACAACAACTTCAACAACAACTTCAACAACAACAACAACAACGAGAACGACAACAGCGGATTTTCCTTTGCAATTTTCCGAAAGCGCTTCCAAGCAAATGGGGCGGAAAAATAAAGTAGTAAGCAGAGGGGGCAGAGGAGGCAGAGAAAACGACATGAAACTTTTTCGAAATCGATTAAGCTGTGACAACCTGCACGACCCAGCGCCCTTCGCAAGGTGTTTAAGGTTAACGTTTGGAAAGTGAAAAGAATTTTGCACCAAATCATCCCCTCCCCAAAAGCCAACCACAAATATTGTGAAGACGAAGACTTGGTAGTCCAGGCCCTGAGCTGCATTTTACCTATGCAGCGGAAACTATTTCCAAATCTGTCGAAAATTGTGCACTGGAAATAAGCCCCAGCACACAAATAAATGCACCGATGGGGTCCAGGCCAATTTGGCAGTCAAGTGTTTGGTCTAAGCTTTGAAAATCTGACCGATAAAAATGAGTTCAGAAACATGTTGCTGCTTGGATACTCTATTAAAGGGTTTTTGTAATTTTGATTATGAATATGCTTAGTACGATTTTTAAAAAGATTTAGTTGACATAAGTAGGGCTTATACTTATACTATGTACGAAAAAAAGGGGAAAACTGTAGCTTAATTTTATTTGCGTTAAGTTCATAGTTTACATCAAACATGTAAGAAAATATATTTTAAATATCTTTTATTAAGCAGCTTGCTAATCTCAGTTAACGATATATTAACTGTGACCTTTATGAGTAAATGAAAGTGTATCAGATTGTTTTAACCGCTTTCACAACTCTTTTTGGCTAGTGTATCAGGAAACTTTGTAGCGTTGAGCAACGGCAACTTATTGGCAAAAGTGTAGCACACATTTTGCTGACTGCGATCCCCAATCTCGCCCCAAAAGTGAGCAGCTAGCGTTCAATGCCTTTGGCCTAAGCGTCCCACTTCACTTAACTTTTTTTTATTTCTTTTTCTGCTTCTTTGGGGGGGGGGGGGCAGGCATATGGAATTCTCCAGTATTTTGCTTTTGGTCAAGTATGATTGGAATTTTATATGGCGGAGGTTCGAAGGACTTCAACGATGATGAGGACGACGACGTCAAAATGGCCAACACGTCGCAGCAGGCTGAAGGCAGAAGGCAGAAGGCAGAAGGCAGTCAGCAGGCAGGAGTCGAGATGAGTTGAGTTGAGTTGAGTTGCGTTGAGTCGGTTCAAGTGTTTGACTTTTAGTTGGTTGGGTTTGCGTTTTGGGGGCTGCTTAAAAGCATTTTGCAGAGTATAGCAAATTGTTACTTGGCCAATGCTCGTATTATTATTAATTTATGTATAGCGTAGTTCGATCAAATCAATAAACTAGTCACGTTTGAGAATCAAGCCGGAAACAATGCTGAAGCCGGAAGCGCTCCGGTCTTGCTACAAACAAAAGCTCATTCGCAATTTGTTGGCAAGGGCATGCGAAAAGAATGCCTAATTTATGTGCGTTTATCAAAATGGCGCTAATTGAAAATTAGCCTGTTATCATGCAATTATCTACAGACTCGTCTCTGCGTCGTTTCGCCCATGTGTGTGCCCCGCGCTGTGGCCAAATTCAATTTCCCCATCACATACATAGATAAGCGACCAAATGAAGCTAGCTACTCATTGGCGGAAACTCGAGCCCCAGCTCCAGCTCCAGCTCCATCTCCATCTCCATCTCTATTTCCAGTTCCATCTACACTCGAAGGATTTAAACGAGTATTTTGATTTGTGCACCACCAGATTCACAGATAAACGTAACAGAAATTAAAAAGGACAAAGAGAGCGAGAGAGTGAGATAGCGAGAGAGTGAGGAAGACAAGCACCCCATGAGCATGACTCATGCATGAAAGGGAGAGGGGTGTTCACTGTACAGTTAATTCACTGTACTACGTAAAATTTATGGGCAAATAAACGCCAAGTCTTTAGCAAACTCTTGGCGCCGGAGAAGCTGTGCGTGAATTGTGTGACAAAAGGAGCATGTACACACAAAAAGGGGTTGTTTTACTGGGTTCTTATAAACAAGAAAATTACATTCATTGAAAATTAAAAAAAAAAAAACAATGAGCCCAAAGGCGAATAAACTGTATAGCGAGCAATTAAATTGATTTGCAAATGGTAAGCGAGAATTAATTTAAATAATTTATTTGTTGCACTTCAACATTTATATTTAATTATTTTTTTTAATACTTTTTCTTTCTTCAGGCAGAAGTGTACTTGTAATTTTTTGCTAAAGTCTCCACCCCTTTCAAGAGAATTTTGATATGAATCCAAAACAGACTTTCGTAATAATACTAAAAATCTAATATTTGTTTTACTTGAATTAAACCCTCTTAATTAAATATAACCTATCATTTTCCCTAAAGATTCCCAATTCTATCATCTCGATATATATTCAAATTTCTTAAAATATCTTCAATAATATAACGTCGAAGGGGTAACTTAATTCTATACTTATTACGCCTCAGATACTAGTCAGATTTAGAATAAAATCTACACATTCAATTTAAACTATAATTTCATCAGAGTGTCAGATTCACATTTGTATATTATGATAGATTGTCACTTTGACACATTTAGTAAAAAATCATTTCATTCAACCGAATTGTTGATTCGAACATAAAGATAGATTACACGAACTTCAAAATTCAACCACTCAACATAAATTATCGGACAAATCAATAACATAAAAAGAATACAAAAAGGACAAAATTTTACTTATCGTTAACGACTGATCGAATGTGGGTTTGCTTTAAAATCAAGATTGTAAGCAAGTATAAGTTTAGCTATGTATTTAAATGTGCACAAATCTTATTTTAAAATTGTCGCCTTAAGAGAAATTCAAAACTGCATGGAGTAGCTTAGCTTAATATAAAATGAAAATAAGACATAAATTGACATAGCACATATACACATGCATATATAAAGACATTAATTATTTTCTTTGCAATTTGCGTGAAAGCTTGATTAAGAATTTTGTTTTTATTGTCACTTTACTATAAAATTCAGCTGCAATGCAGACGGATCGAGATGAAAATTTCTTGTGAACTCGTATTATATGCGTAAAATTTGTCATGCAACAGAAACTAATCAAATAAACAAAGGAACACAAGCAGTCTACAGTGAGAGAAATGAATAGCAATTGCAAAATAAATGCCACAAACAATTGACAATAAACTGCACGACATGTTTATAATCAAGCTGACATACTTCTATAGGCATATATTACAAATGTACAGAAATATATATATATATATATATATATATAATATATATATATATATATAGAGAGAGAGAGAGAGAGTTGCATGTGCTAGTGAAATAAATAAAATGAAGAGAGGCAACAGAAGAAAAACAGGAATAAAGATAGAAAAGAAACAACATCAGAGCAAATAATAAATAAACTACAGTTCATGTCATGTCAGCAACAAGAGGAGCAACCAGCAAACTGCCAAAAATGAAATTGGGCAGAGGGCAGAACAAACGAGAGAAAATAAACGACCCGGAATGAAAAAAAAGAAAACAAAAATAAAGAGCTAGTAAAACTGCGCCTAGTTCTACAGATGTGGGTAGTTAATTTAATGAGTTCTTTAAGTCAGCTAATTTGTACAGACTGACACAAATTGAAATATACTATAATTCTCACATTTAAGCGCCAAACAAGCGAATAATTTGAGTGTCTGCGTTGGATTACTGACTGATTTAGTGACTTGCATCATTTCTGCAAGCACCTGTGTTATAAAGTTGGTATTATTTAAGTAGTTGGATTCGGTAGCAAACCATTAAATTATACAGCACAATATTATTAATGTTAAATGTAATCTACATTATTTATTGCCCTACTAATTTACGTTGCTCCGCAGTAGGGTGTCAACCTGTATCGGAATTGAAATGAGAACCGCATATTTACCGATTAAAATAAAAAATGTAATCTAAATTCTACATTTTTGAGTATCACATAGCAACCTATTAGGTTTAAATATATATTACTTGCACAGGTGATTGTGTATAATGGAATCTGTCAGAAAGCCTTAAATTGGCCTAAACGAGCTTTCAATTGTACGTTGCATGCCACATTTGGCTCCTAATATTTTTCTACTTCTGACTCCATCTTTATCTCTCTGGTATGCAACAGGCGACATGGCTCGGTCGTAGTCCACAAAGTGGTTCAGGACCCCAGTAGATTGTTATCCATTAAGAAACTCGACACATTGCCAACCATTCTTGTGATAACTGCTTGGCTTCCTTCATTAAGCGAGCAATTCGTTTATTACATAATTCCATGTGTTTTTACCCTATATGTTTTGGATAAGCTCCCGCATTCTTTCCAGCTATGATCTCTGCTATATTGCAAAACCTGGCTACTACCTCGTCGTACTGCACTCTCTTATGTCTCTGATCCATTTGTGTACCCAGAAAGTTACATTCGGCACGCAGCAGCTAAAGTCACCTTGCTGAGCTTAGTTCACATGCTAACACTCAATTTCACAATTTATTCAAAAATCTAAAATATTTGCTCAAATTTTAGCCAGATATTTGCCGACTTCATTATTCTCTGGAGCGTTGTCAAATCAAATATTTATGCCAAGTACTACCAAATATTATACAAAGTTTGATCAAAGTTCGGCATTTTAATGCGCTTTTCTGAATCGAAGCCTAAAATCTTTTTAGTTTGACACTCTGATTCACAGGAAACAGAAAAGTGAACATTCACTTACGTTGACATGGAGTGTCAAACATAAATTTGTACATCAGCTACAAACACAGGGATTTCCAGCCCATAAACTGAATGGGTTGGTGGATCTCTTTCTTCTCGCCGCTAGTAATAAACTAATCGACAATTCAGGCATTTCGCTGGGTTATCCCTGACTACAAACCGTGGCTCATTCATTGAAATTCATAACTGGCCAGCGCTGCGAGGCAGTCTGATAGTCTCCCAGTCCTCGTCCTCGTCGCCGTTCCAGTCCCAGTATCAGACAGGACCACGGTTTTAGCCTACACTTCGACTCCCATAATCCGGAATGGGCCCGCGGGCCGTGTTTTATCAAACTCAAAAATGTCTGACAATCACCGTTTGGCTTGGCTCGGCTGGCTTTTGCACGTGCAACGCGAATGGGAACCGGATTGGGAATGAGAAGGGGATTGGGAATTCGAACGACGTCGGTGCAATCGCATATATTCGTATATGCGAGAATAATATGGAGGTAGTGCTCTGTTATTGTAATATTGGTAAAAGCCGTCGGTGATGACACGACTTCAATGTGCGAGCAGCTCCAACTCAATTATCAAACTTTGGATGCCAATTCCAGTTCAGCTCCACCGTTCGTCTGTTCAGCTGTTCACTCATCCAGCCGTGCTGGCATATTTTTGGCATAAAAGTAAACCGTATCGGTGCTCGGTCTGAACTCCGCGGGTTGGAGTCGGGATTTGGGATACCGGAGTCCGCACAAACGGCAAACGGAAATGGATTTTTGATTGAGTGCGCAATAAAAGGTGAAATGCATTTTACAGCTCAAAAACAGACAACAAAAACATACACAAATATTGCGCACCATCGACGAACTTGTGTTCAGCCACAGAATACTACGAGTAGCCCCAAATGCGCATACATAAATATTCAGACTCCTATTTATTTTATACGTATACTTTTTATTAATTTTTTTTTGTTGCCGTTGTCCAAAATTGTTGCAATTGAAATGAAACTGGCTGTGTGGCATTATTGCAAATTGAGCGGCGAACCATAGCGTTTGCCCTTTTATCCCACTCCTTCTGAGTCCCATCACTGAGTCCCACCGAACCGTTTCAAACCATTTTAATTCAAAGTTGCAATTTATTTGCTTTTTCTTCCATATTGATGCCGCCTTCATGAAAGTCAATTTATTTCATTATAAAGTGCATAGGTTTTTGGATCACATCTCTCCCTTGGCTCCATGCTTTTTCTCTTTTTTATGGCGCATATTTGGCAAAATTTATTGGCCTCGTGGCTAACAAATTGCGAACACAATGTCGGAAAATTATAGCCTCGACGACGTCGTCAACGTCATCGTGAATGCAATAAAAATATATATAAATAAAAAATAATAGAGAACGTTGCAGTTGAGTGAAACTGCCTGCAATCTACTCTGATACCATAAGTCAGTAATACCAGCTGCTGAGAGGTATCTAGGACCGATTCTTGATTGAGCTTTTCAGTAAACTACTTTTTGGGGGGAAGTGAGAAGAACTTGTAAATTAGCTGACTGTAGACTTATAATTGTAGGAGATATCAATATCCGATTTATCAATATCCGATTACCGATTTTACTGAATTCTTTTCCAGTATATATATTACAATTTTCAAGTCTCTATCTCTAAGGGGATGTTGCGTTCATCAGACGGACATTGCACAAACAATACCTTCATATAAAAGTATAAAAAACATGAAAGAACCGACTAAAATCTTTTTCATGTTTGTAGGTAGGTTGTAGGTTTTGTGTAAGTCTTGAATTTGATTTATATATTTTCTCTTTTCTTCTGGCTGTGAACTGAATATTCCACATTTCTGTAGTTATTTTATATCTGAAAATGTGAGACGTATTTTTACGCCTTTATTAAACCTACATAGTAAAACTTATCTTATTATGAACTATTCCATGAGATCTGAAGAGGATATATTTTCCAAATGTGAGATCGTTAAAAACGATCAATAAATGTGATAATGTGATATTTTTGGAAAATATTAATTATTTAAAACTAAGACAAATCTCTGGCAAAAAAATTTAAATGACAGATAAATATACTTAAAGTTCTTGGATGCGTCTACCATCGACTTAATAGATGAGCAAAAAGACAGATACCTTATTGTTTTTAAATTTTTTCTTTAAATTTGAGTTCTACTCATATAAAAAAATAAAATTCGGATAGAAGAAAGTGCAGCATGCCTATATCAATTCGGTTCTCCTTTAATTCATTGCACATTTAATCAATCTAATCGAAAGGGTCCGCATAGGTCATACTCTGTAACAAGGTCCAACATTAATTCGATAGCATAATGACTTAGATTTCTGTATCGACAGTTAAATAAGTTTATGATCAACCTAGAATTGGTGCCACAAATTTTGTAAGAAATTTGTACAAATGTAAATTAAGTGCATTTATATTTTGATACAGGAGGCTGGACAGCAAAGAGTCATAGTGAAAAAGAAATTACAACATATTTCTGATAGTCTTTTTAAAAAACATAAGTTTATTTACAATTTGATCAGTTAGTAAAGTAAATGTGCAAAATCTCAAGGAATCGTTTATATAAATATGCTGGTAAAATATTCGACCATTTTAACATAAAAGTAAGTCAATATCCGGCAGAGGAGGAAGATGGATTTCGGCATTCAGTCAGTCGCATTCACAAACGTTGCCAATTTCAATATGAATTTTCCTAAGGCCGAATTGTGTTGCCAAATACTTGTGCGAGGACGCTCAGAACATGCGTCTGCCATAGCTATCAATGACTGTGGCTGACTTCCAAAATTTGGTCTAGACGCTGTTTAATGACAAACGCAAACCACAAAAGACGACGTCTGCAAACGTTATGCAAGTCAGTCAGCGCCAAGTCAAATGGAAATGTCCTCCAGACTCGACTCGAGTCGAGTCCTGTCTTGTCATGGCCTCTGACTTTGCCTCTGACTTTGCCACTGTGCTGCTGTGCTGTCAGCCAATGCAAAATAAATACACTCAACTTTAAATAAAACCCATCGATGACTGTGATTTCTGCTTGGGCTAATTCCTATTGACTAAGGCATTGGGCAAATTTTCCAGCTGCGCAAATTTCCCATGGAAAAGATGATTCCAAATTCATAAAATGCATGCAAAATGAAATAATGAAATGCTTGAAATGAGCAAAAAGAATTGGTGCATCATTAGTTATGCGGCCGGCTATCAGACCCCAACAGTAAAACAAAATCAATAACGATGATTTTTAACTTTTACAGTAGAAATTTACATAGCAGATAAGCGACTGCCTTACTATTCAAAAATTAATATGCAAAAGAGCTGCCAAAGAGAGCATTTCAGCTGGATTCCCTCATCCAGTGAAATTTCTTGATTTGCAAACTATTTTTTTTGCTATAAAATGGAAATGTCTGACCAGAAGCAGTTTTAGTATTATTTTTGGAACGAACATGAAGCGGTCTTTAAGTCTTCTGTGTGGAGGTGCGTTTACGAAAGTTTTTAAAATTATTTGGAAACCTCAGCAAATTAGGAATTTGTACAAGAGCAGAGTTATTTCCAAATAAGGAATTTGTATAAAGGCCCATATATTGTGACAACCATTAAACATAAAACTCAAATAGGAGAGTGAGTAGAAAAAGTCTTTAATCACAGCAGTTTAACAATTCGTAAAACTAATAGCTGAAAGATTTTGACATCGCTTACAAGAATAAATAAAATAGGATGAGGCATTTGATTTTGGGATCTGTGTCACGAATGCTTAAATTAGTTTAGTGTATAAGTTATAAGCTTGAACTTAATAAATTATACGTTTAGTTATCATTCTTAGAATACAGCTTATGAATACAGCTGAATACAGCTTATGAATTATAGCAAGTTAATGAGAATTACTTAACATTTATATAAATTAAGTCCTCATATTATGATTAAACTATTGTCGATCATTTTCAAAACTGGTCAAACGATCCCAACCATCAGCAGTGAAATGCAGTAAGGAAAAACATAATTAATCGAAATACTAAGAAAGTATTCGATATTCTAAACAATATATGAAATGGGGGGCAAGGCTAACGTTAGTTAGTTCTTCTCGCGAGCTACCCATGGAATGTGTTTACCAGAACTATCCGCGTAGTTCCGTGAAACGTACCCCAGGGTGTTTTCGGAAATGCCAAAACCAACAAACGCCACAAAACCCATCGTTTCGACGAACAGCAGAATTTTGAGCCGCTTTTAAGGGATCGGCGATAAGTTGGAAACCTTAATTGAGGCTTAAGACTGGACACAGCCGGCGGTGCTATGGGTATTCTACTATGGGTATGGTTACGGTACCCAATATCCCAGTCATAAAACAATAAATAAATAGTGGAAATAGCCAGTCAGACGCTAGGGAAGAAAGTCAAAAACCAAATGAAATATCTGAAAATATGAAAACCATTTTTATGACCCACACGCACCTGGTAAGACGCGCTAATGAAATTAGCTACCTGGTCAGGCCCAGAAAATTCGATGGGAGGCTGCCTGCTTGCTATATAACGATGGACTCTACTGGTCCTGGCATTAAACGCACTCGAAACGCTGAAACGTGAATAAGCGTGAATCAAGATGAGCAACCAGAGTCTGAGCATCAAAGAGGAAAAGAAGCAACAGAAACAGCTCAAGAAACAGTTAAAAGCAATGAAAAAGCAACAGGATAAAGTTAAGAAGCATCCAAGGAAGCGAATCAAGAAGTCCACCGGCAAAATTAGCATTCACTATCAGCTATTTTTATACCGTCAGGAGATGCGACGGGCCAAAACTGACTTCTCCTATTTGCGATTGTCCAGGGCCAAGATCATGTTGACGGCTGATCTAATAGCCAAAAATATGGGCAAATGGAGTGAGCTGTGTACCGTGGATGATCTCAAGATGCTCAGTCGAGAGGTGCAGTTCAAAAAGCGGCTGTCCACCCAGGTGGAGCGCCTGGAACAGTTCCAGGAGCTCGGCCTCACCGATGTGGTGCTCAATGGCAAGAAGACGGCGCTGTAGAGCGCCATGATTTTGTTTAAATTTGATTTTTAGGCTAGGGCTCGGCATTAGCTTAAGTTTACTTTTATCTATTTAAGTGTAATATTTTATAAAATAAAATATAACATTAGCATTGATTTGAATTTGAATATGAATAGCTGTCCTACTCTGCTGTACCCTCTGTGCAAGCGAAAAGTTGGCCCAGAACCAAATCCCGAACCAGCCCAAACCCAATGATAATGAGGAGGCACATAGGTTCGAGGCCTTGCTCAAAAACTCCCGGAAAATCACAACGGTGAAACCGGATGGCACATCCACAGCGAAGGCCAAGACCGGCTTGGCCAGCGACGATCATCTGGAGGATCATGACTATAATTTTCTAACTGATCGACTGCCCCACCTAACAATCGATGAATTCAACAGTTTGAGTCACGATGCCAATCCGTTGCACTTTCTCAAGCAACTGGCAAAGGAAAACATTGCTGACCCGGACAAAACTCTGACAGAACCAGTGAATCCTAAGGCAGACATAACTGAATCAACCCAGGAGCAGGTAGATAACATTAAAAAACGATAGAATTACTCCAGTCGATTTAAGTTTAAGCCTTTAAATTCTTATCTTCAATTTGATATTTGAATTTGGATGAAGTTGTGGATATTCCTCACTTTCTTTATCCATACTATTATTTATATACGAATCAAGAAAATATCTCTAATCAGCTGAGAGCGTTGAAATTTGAATTAATCTAAATCTTATTTCCAAATTAGTATTCTATTCATTTGATATTCAAATTATCCGTTTAGTTTTTACTTTCTCTATTTGGAAAATATGAACTTTAATAATAAATCAGGTTTTTGTGCTTACATCAAATTTAAAATATTAGTAAATTATTCAAAGTTAAAAAAGAAATAAATATTTCCAGTATATATATACAATATTTATGTTATTTGTTTTTTTTTCTAACCTTATTTAAATTATTTATATTAAAAACTATTCATAGTACTATTTTCCGTCTTTCATTGAATTAATTTCCTACGTTAAGGAAAGCCAAGATGACTCCGTTGCAGGAGCAACTATTAACATCATCATTCCAATCTACATCAATTCATCTGGCACATTGCCGCTCAGCTTGACTATTGGTGTACAGGATTTGACACTGCAGCGGGTGAAGAACAGTTCAACCCACAATGATCAGGATCAAGGATCCATGGCGCAGATTTATCCATTCAGGAGACGTACTACGAATCGTCATCGCAGTCAGAGTCGTAGCAAGATCCAATTGTATCGGGATTACAATATTGCCTAGCTCAATGAATAGGTATATAGTATCTTTGGATAAGGCTAAATAGTAATAAAAAAGCTGAACATTTTTCTAGCAAATTCAATGTATTTTTAAATTTTACAGCTAAACAATAAATAGAAACAATAAATAGTTGAGGTTGGGGATAGGCATATCTAAACTGCATTGCTGGCTTCAACTGTTTCCGCCACATGTTCTATTGAAATTGGAATTGTCACTGGAGCTGAAGCTGAAGCTAAAACTGAAGTCTCCTCTGGTAGTTTCTCAGCCGACTCTGGTTTCTTATCCTCTTCGGCGACCACAGATTCAGCGATGGCAGCTGGTGGCGTTTCCTCCTCCTCGTCATCGGCGGCATCAATAACCTGCTCGATGGTCTGCTGGATAAAGTGCTCGAATAGCTGGAAATACTGCAACGCATTGTTGGCCACCTGCTCTGTGGGCAGTCCTGTGGTGACTTTCTTAAGTGCATCGCGTATGAGGACGAGTACTGGTTTACGGGTGGTTCCGACGGCGGTGGGAATTGTTGTGGAGCTCTCAACACTCTGCTCAACTGCGGCTGGTACAAAGGCTTCAGCTGGCGCAGCTTCGGGTTCAGCTGGTGCAGCTTCAGCTTTAGCTGGTTCTTCGACAGTTTCGCGGCGCCTTCGGATAAACGAATCACCATCGTCATCATCATCATCATTGACGTCCTCGTTCGATTTCTTATCTGTTATTTGCTTCTGTACAATTTCACTACCATCCTCCTCATCTTCGTTGCTATCCGCGCTAGAGTTGAGCACGTCTTCGACTTTGCTCGAGGCTGGGACATCAGTGTCCTTAACTAGTTGTTGATCCATTTTGGCGGGCGCGGCGCTCACAGTAATCACCAAGATGAGCAAGGCAGCTTAGGAGATAATAAGTGAGAATTACTTTAAGGTCTAGTTATCTGGTACCTGACATTTACCCATTGTCATATAAATGTGCTTAACCATTTTTGCTGATTATTATGGGGTATTCTTCTGACGATTATGGTTACGGGAACGGGGCACAGTTGACTTTTTCAGTTTTGCGGTCTTTATGAGCGAATCCAGCGCTTTGCTTTCGCTTTTTATAGCCATACGACGGCTGTGGTTTTTTCTCTTGTTGTTGTTTTCTAAAATGAAAGTATAAATGAGGCCCAGTCAGGCAGGCAGGCACTCTTTTAGTACTGGGGGACCTGGTCTCTGGTCTCTGCGGCAGACCATCACATCGTCCAAATAGCCGCTTTTACTGCAACGAGCTCTCAACGCTCTTTCTTTTACTTTTTGTTTTGTTTTGTTTGTTTTTTCTTTGTATTTTTGGTTTTTTGTTTACTTTGTTTATTTCTACACAACAAAAGAAACCGAAATCATTTATTCAAAATTCGGTTTCTGGTCACTTCTTTCATAAATTTGTTTATTTACGCTCAAGCCTCTCGTCTATTTGGCTAAAGCATTAACAGCCATATTTCAGTTGCGGGCGTTTTGAGGCAAGCTCTTCTCGTTTGTTGCTTTGGTCTTATGCAAATGCCCGAGATCCACCAGGCTTTGATTTAAAAGAGATTTCTTGTACAACAGCATGACGCTTTTCATTGTCTGCTTAAATTTATTTTGGCTATCAGTCATTGCTCTGCATAATTAATTATGTAATAATTAGAGGTCTTCGGTTGATTAGATCCCGCACCATCGAATTCAGCTCCCTTATGATTTTCTTGTTTTTTTTTGTCAGAGCCCTGAACTTTCTAATACACTTTGAAAATTTGAAAACTTCTCCATAATACTTAATTCCAAAATCAAACGCATCTTACGATATGAAAGCAATAAGTGATCACAAACAAAATGAGTCATTATTGAGAGAAACCAAGTGATTATCCTAATATCATTCCAATTTAAATCTTTCTTTATTTTCGAATTAAATACCTTTAACAAAATTGTTTGCATACATTCATAATATTAATTATTGTATAAGTATAATATAGTATATATTGCATTAGTAAAAAAAAGGTAATCATCTAAAAAAAAAACATTTGTAGAAAGTTCAAATGACAGTTAAAAACCATTACCTATTTATACATTATGAATAAAATTATAGTTTTTGGTTTCACTTGTGTTTATTATTATATTATAGAACCTTTTAATTAATTACCTCTTAGCAACACTACACTACATATTAAGAAATTATTCTACTATTACTTAAACATTATTATTATTATTATAGGCAAAATGCAATATTTACGTATCAAATGTTAAATGAAAGATAGAATCTAAATATATAAAACCGGTTATCGTGTTTGTTAACTGCAGACATGATTTAATCTGCCATTCCTGGCATTATAAGTAATCAAATTACCGAATTTAGATCAACTACTATGTAAACTACACAAAGTTCCATAATTAGAGCATCGGTTACGCTGCTTACCCAGATATTTCTGAAGCCTCGACCACAAGATAACAAGAAGGTTGATTGGATGATAATTTGAAGTAAGCAGGCACAGTTGCTGACGAGACAGTTGTGGCCCACGACAATCTCCTAAGGCGAGTAAGTAGAACAGTATGTGCCCATAAAACGAGATCACTAAACCTTTCAGATTGACCCAATTTCGAACCGGCTTTGGACGCAAGCAGAGCTGAACGGGTGGGCGGAGGGGCAGTCGCACTGCTGAGGTGGCTTAAGTGTTAAGCAGACAACCAGTTGGAAACCAACATTCTAGATGACTATCAATAATCAGCTAAAAGGGTACACGGGCACGTCGCTGATAAATGAAGACAACATGAGCTTGCATAAAAATTTCACCAAAACATAAGAAAAAGTCAAACTTTGCGTACTTTTGGCTACAAACAAATAAAAACTGAAAAACAACTTTTAAAGATTACTAAGAAAACCGGTAAAGAAGGAAAAGAACTCCCCAACCCAGCTGAGAGATGAGATACTTAAGACGCTGCAGACAACAAGATGCGATCAGTTCAAGTCCCAGTGGGCAGCTGTTAAGATCGAGTTAGCACAAATCAAACCAATAAAGATGAGACCATACCAGGCTGCCTGCGTCATAGGTAAGTTGTGCCCAGCGATAGCACACGTAAAAGAAAGCCACCCCAACTTCAACCCGTTTCCACTCTTCTCTTAACTGTTGCAGTCGCCGCTCTGGTGCTCTTGGCACCTGCTTTCATTGAGGCGAAGCGACGCAAGCACAAAGGCGATGATTCACACAGAGCCAAGACCAAGACAAAGTGGTCCAGTTCAACGGAACTGGGCGGCAACAGCGGTCAAGTGGCCACCGAGGAGCATGGCTACTATGTGAAACGCACCTATACACCCCTGGCGGGGAGCGATGGAATACGCCAAAGTCCCCCCTTCCTAGCCATACCGATTGCCTGGTTTGGCTGTGAGCCAGGCAAAACGGGCTGCCAGCAGGCCAGCAGTTCGGGTGCCATTAACGGCATGGCGAATTCACTGAGTGAGGAATACCTCTGCGACGATGATTGTGTGGAGGGCTATGAGCCCATCTGCGGCCAAACACCCAGCGAGGTGGCTGTCTTCTACAACAAATGCAAGTTGAATGTGGCCAAGTGTCGCACGCATGGACTGTGGACAGATCTGCCCTATGAGCAGTGCCAGCAAGCCTATCCCAAGGAAACTTGTTACACCAACAAGAAGTTCAAGTCATCGCCCTTCTTCCGCGACAATTCCACAACAACTGATGTAGCAGTTAAGGCTGAGAAGGACAAAGGCAGCAATGAAAGTAGCGAGGAGCAAAAGGATCAGGATAAGTCCTACAATAAGAACAAGTCAGCACGTGTGGAGCCCCTTGTGCTGCCCGTTAAGGGACAGCCTGTGAAAACTGTAGTGCCAGTGCCACAGGCAACATCCGTTCCTATCGAGGGCATTGCCATGCTCCCTTTGCCAGCAAAGGCAGTTGAATCTACACACACCCATCCAGATAAACCACAACCTGCTTTGGTCAGTATAGAATCGACGGCTAGCGAGGCGGAGAAAACTGCCGAGTCCTTGGAGACACACAAGGAGCAGGAAAAATCTGTGTCTGATAAGGATAAACTTAAGTATGTTGTATCTTAAATAGCAAGTAGTACCTAAATTTTACAATTACTTATTTACCAGTTAAAAATAAATATAAATAAATAAAAAAATCAACAAAAACTGTTGTCAAAAGGGTATTTATGATTATAAAGGACCCACTAATGTCCAACTTAGATCTAGTATATCATCTTTCGAGACTAAATTTTCCCATTAGCCCTTTTTCTATGAGAATTCAAGAACTTTATTATGGTTCAGGTTCGCTTTCCTTATGCTACTTCAATCGCATTCCAATCATAGGATTTATCTTGGTCTTTTTCCTACAGTGTTCTCTAAGGCAAAAGTTTCCGAGAGGTAATATTTGAAATACACGTCCTGACTGATTGTAATTGTTTAGGCGTGATAATTGTATTCAATTATCTCTTTTACAATGAATATTTATACTATATTATTAACCAGTGGTGGATCATTTTTTTCACATTAGTACAAACTTATGATTGTTATTTTAAGCACAAGTCACTAATGAATATTTAGTAATATAAAAGATCAATATATTATAATAAAAATATGTAGACATAAAATAATGATAATTATAAAATATTATTACTTTTAAATTAGTTACTCATATCGTATTAGTTAATTTAATTAAATGTTTATATTTTTATTATTTCATTCAGATTAATTATGCAATCAGTTCGCTCTGTACAAATATCACATTCGGCGTAAGTTTACGTTTTTGATATTTTTGAGTATCGTTAAAAAAAACTTGATTGCAGAAATCTAACATGTAATCTCAAAAATTACAATATTTTTGCAAAAACCCCAATGAATCTGAGATTTGAGACGAACCAACCTATTAATATTCAAATATTTTGAATACAATTAAATACATTACTTAATTAAAAAAAATATAAATAAAAAATATGTCTTAAGAAAGATATTTAAATTTGTTTCTGATAAATATTTTAATGTAATCCTATTCAAAAAGACAGATTAAAATATAAATATATATTTAAATTTGTTAAATAACTTTTAAAGTTTTTTTTATTATTTCCTCTTTTCTATAAAAATGTATCTAAACATGCTTGGAAATTTCTTTAACGGTTTTTCTTTACTACCAGAAACTTTAATCTATTTTTTTATGATGAAATGTGGGCGAAGGAGAATAAAAGACCTCAAAATACGCTGGGCTTGCCTATTTTAAGAACGTTTACGTTCTTTATATGAGCTGATTGACATCAAAAGATACAGATATATCAGCATTCGAAAAAGGTGCGAGATGAGGGACAATGCACCAGGTTGTCTCTCTGGCAACTTCCTATAAAAGATGCGACAAATGCACCCACTGCATGCAGAAGCCAAACGACTGCAATGGGTGACAGAACTGGCGGAGCTGGAGCTGTGTCGTTTAAGTTGCTTCTGCTACTGCTCCTGGGAGGTGAGTAAAACTTAAAACCTGAACTAGAAGAGGCAGGAACTTAAGATTTGGCTCTTGCAGCACTGAGCAGCATCGATGCGTCTCCAACTGATGTGGCATCAGATGCTTCAACTGAGATGCCGCTGGCTGAGGTACGTGCTCAGACAGAGGATCAGGATCAGGAGGGCGACTTCTTGGATGTCGATGATTTGGACGCGCGCAGTGCGTATATAAATAATCAGTTTGTATCCAGCGAACCCATTGGTGTTACGGATGACGAACAGAATTCGCCACTCTACGAACTACTGCAAAAGCAAATGACGCAAGTGCTGGCGGGTGCCGCATCGGAAATGCCCATCTACGAGGAGGACAAGTCTAAGCCGAACCGCGTTCAACAACCGCCCAAAAAACCACTCTTTACCGTTAGCAACGAAGCTGATGCGGATGATGACTATGTGGATGCGACTATGACAGATGCGGGGCAGACTTATGTAGAGAAACCAGAAGTTCCGGCTGGATTCCACACGCCGCCACAACTGAGTTCCAGTAGCGGCACAATGACTGCCAGCAGCCATCGTCCCCAACGAAGACGCACCACCACCACCACAGCATTGCCAAGAACCACTCGAGCCAAAACCGGCTCACATTTAAAACCAACGCAAGGCGCTGCAACTCACACTGACTTATCAAGCAACAAGCCAGTGCATCATACTAAACGTCCTGCTCCCAGCAACAGTCTACCACCAGATCAGCAAATCTATCAGCACAATCGACGTATTGTTTTCAAGACCATCTCGACAGGATCGCAGTTTGTCAACTCTCCCATCGGAGATCTGATGATCAAGTTCTCCATCGGCTTTGCCAAGCCAGCGTCGAGTGGAGTGCTGCCCTCCAATGAGGCTTTGCGTCTCCTCTCCCAGAACTGGCTGCGTAACATAGAATTGCAGAAGCTTAAGCGAGTCAACAAAGTCTAAATTTATTAATAAAATTTTTTATATTCGTATATTATATTGAAAAGAGCATTTTTAGTTCTTAGCAAAACTAAAAAGTCTGTTGTAGCTTATGACATTAATTAAGTGTATTCAGTGGACCCAAGGATTAGAAACCATTCGCAACAAATAACTTTAGACAAATTAAGTATATTGGAATCTCGAATATCCACATTTCTGTACTTAAAGTATACCATGATATAAGAAATTGATATGTATTATTTGCTTGCAGTCTGGCACAAATGTAAAGAAATGAAGCTGAATAATCTTACAGCTTTACAAAAATTCTTTACACACACAAATGACTGAAATATTATGTTAACTTTCGATAAACAAATGCGAAGTTACTTATGCCATTAGTAGGATTGTGTCATTGGCCAGATAGTTGTGTTTGAGTTACTCTTTTGCATTACACTCATAAAAGTCAATTTGTTCGCTTTGCGCTTGGAAGCATCACAAAAATAGTCAAGGCTCTTATGCATAGTAGGGCATATTAAGGCAGCCACACGCTCAGCCAGAGCTGCTGCTAGCGCTCTGGCCAAAACTTGAGGGCCAGCAGTGGCATTGTCACCCCGATTGTAATGCTGGAAATGAGATTAACGCTGTGATTGTCCAGAATGCGCAGTCCGCTTACATGACGAACCCCTTTGCCGGGCGCATCCACAATCTTACCTTGAGCATTGATGCCGGAGAATTGCAGCATGCCGCCCAGCACCGAGTCCAGCATTGAGCCAAGGAGTCCCGACAAGCCACCAAACAAAATGATGGGCCACTGGGGTGGACTGACGAGCATCATTTTGGCATCCACCGTATAGCGAACGGTCACAAAATAGCCAAAGCCAACGAGCAGGCCACCCAGCAGGCTGACCACAATGCCAATGAGCGAAACGCCGCCATTTGTGCCACGTGGCACACGGCGCCAACTAATGATGGAGACGGGATCGCGTGTAGAGAGAACACTGCCCAGCTCACTGCTCCAGGTGTCGCCGTTGCAGCAGGCAAACGAGCTCATCACAGCAATGCCCAACCAGCTAGAGCGATACTCTTTGCCAAAATCAATAGCACGCTCTCCACATCCACAGTCCAGCAGATAGAGCAGCGCCAGCTGCGTGGCCATGCCGCCATTGCAGAGCACCTGCACCCAATTGCGTTGGCCTTCGCTCTCCTTGAAATCGGCCTCGAATTTTCGTTTAAATTGCGCACGAAACTTTGTTGCACGCGACGAGCTGAAGAAGAAAACTACCAAGCTGCCGAAGAACGGATGACTCGCAATTGAGAGCGTGAAAGCAACAATCGCACCAAGAGCCGCTCCAGATTTGCTCACAGAGCGACGACGCAATGCCACCGTCATCAAAGCCAACGGGGCCAGCGTGGAGAACAACCAGCGAGTGGGTGGAATTAACTGTGGTTCTACTAGCCGATCAATCAAAATGAAAATTGGAATTTAAAGATTGAAATTGATGTGAAATTAATCTCTTTCTGTTCACCTTCAAAGTCGTAGCGCCAAAACTTCGAGAATGCCACGTTGCCCAGCCACATGAACAGTGAGATGGGTATGGAGAGGCCACAGAATAGCAATGGCATCCAATCGCCGTTGGCCATTGTGATATTACAATGCTATTTTACGAGTTAAAATCAACTTTTATATAAATATGTAAACAAAACAATGAGCAGCATTTCGAAAGTGTGACCAAGTAACCGACTGAAACGAAATACTGATAATCAGTGTGTTCGACGTGTCACTGTTGGTATTAAATGAGTACCGCACAGGGTGATTCGAGCAAGGCGCTAAATTTCAAATAAGCATACATATAATAAAATGGCAAAGCTTGTTAGTCAAAGCATAAATAAATTTATATTTATACAATGATAATAATATTTCGGCAAGCTTGGCCATTAAATAGGCCATTAAATAGGCCATTAAATAGGTTGGTTATTATTACTTGGAATCAATAAAAATGGCCATACGGTCACTTTAACAGTTTGTTATTGTCAATTTTAACATTCTAAACTGAAAAATATTCAATTATCGTTCACAGATGCTCTAAATAGATTTTATTTTTTTATGCATGCAAATTTATTTCAATAGACCCAGGCAATTTGTTATTAATGAAAAGTTTGTGTCTTGTAGATTAAATCAAACTATGCTGGAGCTGCGCCAGAGCACGTTTTAATTAAAAATATGTCTACCCTTGAAACAAGCAAGCTCAGCCAATGATTTAGGCTACAGCTTACAACATATTGTACGTAGGTGTGTTGTTCAGCTCAACATTTTAAATTAAAATAAAAAATGTTGAACACTTTTTGGCGACAGATAAGACAAAATTCCGAGTATAACATTGGTCATTAATAGATAGAGCCTAGCTTACTTTATTAATAGATATGACGCTTCCATCAGGAAAGGTCAGGGGTTATCAGGCCCAAATTGTTTCCGCTAAAATAACCCAAACTAAAACATAGCCCTGGATCAAAAGAAGTGTCTACTTAATAACAACAATTTCAGCACACACACTCACACAACACACTTAGCCACATGCATAGTTAATGAGCCGGTTGCGGTGATACACTTGAAAATGGAATATCCCGATGATGAAGGGGAATAGGAATAGTAGTATACACAATTGAGTATCTTTATATGCTAATAAATGGCGGCACATTTCCCTAAAATGGGTCAAAAGTGTCCCCCAACTGCGACGACGATGTTGCAACGCAAACGCAGACGCATGCAATGGGGCGCCACAGAGCCAAAGTGATCGATTGACACGATCAAAGTGTTGATATGTGTGTAATGGAATGGAATACATAGATAGATCCACCAAATGAATCGCACTCATGACGAGCTAAGTGGTTTGTCTCTGTGCTGTGTAGATGTGTATATATATATATATATATATATATTTATATATATATATATGTATGTGTGTGAGTGTGCGATAAGGCAGAGTTAGAGCTCTTTATGTGTGTGTGAATCCTCAATAAATATTCATGCCGCCAGATGCAAATGTATTGAAATTGCCCGCTTTCAATGAATTGAACTACAGCTCGAGAACTTAACGTTTCCATGCTCTGAAGACTCTACGTTATTCGCAATCCAGCAGTTGTCGCATTCGGCTGCAGATCGGAACTTTAATTTGGATCCTAACCACAAGAGAAAGAAGTATGTGCAAATGTGTCGATTACTTGAACAACTTGTACATAACAAGGATATGTGAATACAAGAGATACTCTAAACGTTATTATCAGTGATTATTTGTGCGTGAACTGTATCAAGAATACGTCCAAGTTATCAATTCTTAAGGCGCTGATTTAAATTGAATATTGCATAAAATCACAGACATTTGATCTCTGGGGAAAACACCGATTATATGTGATTATTGATGTGTTTAAAAATAATAAAAAATACTTTTACAACACAATGTGAAAATGGTCGTGTGTATAGAATTGGATTTGATGTAAAAAACATTTTATCATTTTGCTCGAAGCGCTAAAAAAAAAAAATAAAAGGTTGACCTATTTGTAGAGAATAATTGTTGAACAGAATTAAAGCTCACATTGAGATTATGGTGTTTTATATGTTTTTAAAGGCTTTCTAAAAATTTGCCAGCGAACATCGTTGCGTCATCTTAAATCTAAATTGATTCGATTTGACAAAGTGTCTTTGGTGATAACCTCTTGTGACAGATACCGTGGAGAGCAACAATCCACACTTTAAGCATAAGCAACAACTAATCATAAAGAATCAAAAAAAAAATATAATCAAGTAAAATTGTGGTGATAATACAATTCCATTTAATTTTACAGCTTGCTAGTTGTGTCCTACTCGAGAGCACGCGTTTCCATTGGATTAAAATTTATTGAAATGTTGCCCTTGCGATGGGGCATGCTGCTTGGCGTGGTTGTGCTTGTAGCATACGCAAATGGAGCGGCCTTTGTAAGTATCAAATAAAAAAGTTAATAAAAAATCATAAATTAAGAGTGTGTAAGACAGAGTGTTTATGAGAGGGAGAGAGAGAGAGGGAAATAAATAGAGGCGCTTACAAATAGAAACACAAATTTTATAGCATATTCATGAAAGTAGAGTAGTTCAATGCTCATGAACTCGGCCCAAATAAATCGAGATAAGAGCCAATCATCGGTATACTTGTGAACAAGGTCAGTTTTAGAAGCAAGCCGAACTAAAATTTAATTTTCACCAAAACATCATTTGGTTTTTTTTGTATTGAATTAAGAATAAAATGAAATTCGCATCGAACATAATTATTTTCTGATAACTTCAGAATCAATCATTTGTGGATGATGGTGTCGAGCTTAATCCCTGCACAGAACTAGAGCGAACCAAAAGAAGCGGCAGAGGCTCGTAAGTAATGAAATGAACCCATACAGACCTGGAACTCTTTCGACCTAATAATGCAATTGCAGTGGACAAACGCAGTCTCAATACTTAAGCTTTGGCAAGCCCGAAGAGGATGGCAAAGCTGAGGCCGAAGCTAATGAAGGTGGCTCGCGGGCAACAGTTAGTGAGTCTAAAGAAACCCAATTGCTATATCGATTTATTTATTACACTTGATGTATTATTTAGCTGGTACTAACGGCATGGGTCAAGCGCAGAGTCAATTCTCTTCAGGAGATTGTAGTGGCTGTTCTGGATATCGCACTGAATACCCAGGTGGTCAACCTGGATACTTAACACATCCTGGAGCTGGAGGACAGCCTGGAATTGGCGGTGGTCAACCTGGATATGGAACACAGCCTATAGTTGGAGTCCAGCCTGGAGTTGGAGGTGGCCAACATGGATACTTATCACAGCCTGGAGATGGAGTCCAGCCAGGAGTTGGAGGTGGCCAACCTGGATATTTAACACAGCCTGGAGCTGGAGGAAAGCCTGGAATTGACGGTGGTCAACCTGGATATGGAACACAGCCTATAGTTGGAGTCCAGCCTGGAGTTGGCCAACCTGGATACTTAACACATCCTGGAGCTGGGGGACAGCCTGGAATTGGCGGTGGTCAACCTGGATATGGAACACAGCTTATAGTTGGAGTCCAGCCTGGAGTTGGAGGTGGCCAACCTGGATACTTAACACAGCCTGGAGCTGGGGGACAGCCTGGAATTGGCGGTGGTCAACCTGGATATGGAACACAGCCTATAGTTGGAGTCCAGCCTGGAGTTGGAGTTGGCCAACCTGGATACTTAACACATCCTGGAGCTGGGGGACAGCCTGGAATTGGCGGTGGTCAACCTGGATATGGAACACAGCCTATAGTTGGAGTCCAGCCTGTAGTTGGAGGTGGCCAACCTGGATACTTAACACAGCCTGGAGCTGGGGGACGGCCTGGAATTGGCGGTGGTCAACCTGGATATGGAAGACAGCCTATAGTTGGAGTCCAGCCTGGAGTTGGAGTTGGCCAACCTGGATACTTAACACATCCTGGAGCTGGGGGACAGCCTGGAATTGGCGGTGGTCAACCTGGATATGGAACACAGCCTATAGTTGGAGTCCAGCCTGTAGTTGGAGGTGGCCAACCTGGATACTTAACACAGCCTGGAGCTGGGGGACAGCCTGGAATTGGCGGTGGTCAACCTGGATATGGAACACAGCCTATAGTTGGAGTCCAGCCTGGAGTTGGAGTTGGCCAACCTGGATACTTAACACATCCTGGAGCTGGGGGACAGCCTGGAATTGGCGGTGGTCAACCTGGATATGGAACACAGCCTATAGTTGGAGTCCAGCCTGTAGTTGGAGGTGGCCAACCTGGATACTTAACACAGCCTGGAGCTGGGGGACGGCCTGGAATTGGCGGTGGTCAACCTGGATATGGAAGACAGCCTATAGTTGGAGTCCAGCCTGGAGTTGGAGTTGGCCAACCTGGATACTTAACACATCCTGGAGCTGGGGGACAGCCTGGAATTGGCGGTGGTCAACCTGGATATGGAACACAGCCTATAGTTGGAGTCCAGCCTGTAGTTGGAGGTGGCCAACCTGGATACTTAACACAGCCTGGAGCTGGGGGACAGCCTGGAATTGGCGGTGGTCAACCTGGATATGGAACACAGCCTATAGTTGGAGTCCAGCCTGGAGTTGGAGTTGGCCAACCTGGATACTTAACATATCCTGGAGCTGGAGGACAACCTGGAATTCTCGGTGGTCAACCTGGATATGGAACACAGCCTATAGTTGGCGTCCAGCCTGGAGTTGGAGGTGGCCAACCTGGACTCTTAACACAGCCTGGAGCTGGAGTCGATCCTGGAGTTGGAGGTGGCCAACCTGGATACTTAACACATCCTGGAGCTGGGGGACAGCCTGGAATTGGCGGTGGTCAACCTGGGTATGGAACACAGCCTATAGTTGGAGTCCAGCCTGGAGTTGGAGTTGGCCAACCTGGATACTTAACACATCCTGGAGCTGGAGGACAGCCTGGAATTGGCGGTGGTCAACCTGGATATGGAACACAGCCTATAGTTGGAGTCCAGCCTGGAGTTGGAGTTGGCCAACCTGGATACTTAACACATCCTGGAGCTGGAGGACAGCCTGGAATTGGCGGTGGTCAACCTGGATATGGAACACAGCCTATAGTTGGAGTCCAGCCTGCAGTTGGAGGTGGCCAACCTGGACACTTAACACATCCTGGAGCTGGAGGACAGCCGGGAATTGGCGGTGGTCAACCTGGCTATGGAACACAGCCTATAGTTGGAGTCCAGCCTGGAGTTGGAGTTGGCCAACCTGGATACTTAACACATCCTGGAGCTGGAGGACAGCCTGGAATTGGCAGTGGTCAACCTGGATATGGAACACAGCCTATAGTTGGAGTCCAGCCTGGAGTTGAAGGTGGCCATCCTGGATACTTAACACATCCTGGAGCTGGAGGACAGACTGGAATTGGCGGTGGTCAACCTGGATATGGAACACAGCCTATAGTTGGAGTCCAGCCTGTAGTTGGAGGTGGCCAACCTGGATACTTAACATATCCTGGAGCTGGAGGACAGCCTGGAATTGACGGTGGTCAACCTGGCTATGGAACACAGCCTATAGTTGGAGTCCAGCCTGGAGTTGGAGTTGGGCAACCTGAATACTTAACACATCCTGGAGCTGGAGGACAGCCTGGAATTGGCGGTGGTCAACCTGGATATGGAACACAGCCTATAGTTGGAGGTGGCCAACCTGGATACTTAACACATCCTGGAGGTGGGGGACAGCCTGGAATTGGCGGTGGTCAACCTGGCTATGGAACACAGCCTATAGTTGGCGTCCAGCCTGGAGTTGGAGGTGGCCAACCTGGACTCTTAACACAGCCTGGAGCTGGAGTCCATCCTGGAGTTGGAGGTGGCCAACCTGGATACTTAACACAGCCTGGAGCTGGGGGACAGCCTGGAATTGGCGGTGGTCAACCTGGATATGGAACACAGCCTATAGTTGGAGTCCAGCCTGGAGTTGGAGTTGGCCAACCTGGATACTTAACACATCCTGGAGCTGGGGGACAGCCTGGAATTGGCGGTGGTCAACCTGGATATGGAACACAGCCTATAGTTGGCGTCCAGCCTGGAGTTGGAGGTGGCCAACCTGGACTCTTAACACAGCCTGGAGCTGGAGTCCATCCTGGAGTTGGAGGTGGCCAACCTGGATACTTAACACAGCCTGGAGCTGGGGGACAGCCTGGAATTGGCGGTGGTCAACCTGGATATAGAACACAGCCTATAGTTGGAGTCCAGCCTATAGTTGGAGTCCAGCCTATAGTTGGAGGTGGCCAACCTGAATACTTAACACAGCCTTTGATAGATTTGCATTTTGCAGGTGTACCTGGAGCTGGTGGTGTCGGCGGAGTTACTGATGAGTTTTCGCAGGCAGAATCTTCTATTGGCGATGGACAAGCTTCGGCCACCGCTCAGGGCAAAAAGAATGGAGCTACTGCAAAAACGGAGGTATCTGGCCGCTACACTAAGGGTAGTTCCTTCAGTGCCAACGCGGAATCCTCGGATGCGGATCGGAAAGCAATTGCTCAAGTCTCCGGCAATAAGGATGGCGCAATGAGTCAGTCTCAAGGCTCTGGCGGTCCCTCTCAATCTCAAGCGCAAGTCCTACTCAATGGTAAGAACGGCGACACGAAAGCTTCTTCACAGAGCGGTGGCATTCAACATAAGAGTCAGAGCGAAGTGACGGCCAATGATAAGGGCGGTTTCGCTGATGCACAGTCCAGTGGTCCCGATCAAACTTCATCTCAAGCGCAAATCGGCTTCCGTCCGGGTCAGGACAATAATGTGGCCACAGCGTCCGGTGGCGGACAAGCTTCAGCGCAATCCGGCAGCCACTCTGGTCAGAGCCAGTCTCAGATACAGGGCACATCCAGGTTAACTTAATTAACTTTAACTTAGTTCCAAACATAAACCAGATAAATCGCTTTTCAGCTTTGGTGTCTCCTACAATGGCGCTGCGCATTCAGCATGGGGATCCCAGAAACAGGTGACATTGTATCGCGAGCAGAATAGAGAGCTCTTCAACACAATCAGTCAGTTTGGCAATACGCCCAACGCGTTAGTATTTAATTTCAAATTTAACTGAGAGCATTACAAAGCTGACAAATGACGTGTTCTTTTGTTTAGAGTCACCGAGAGTGCTGATACCTTCTTAAGCAGACAGGGAGCTCTTCCAGTTGATTATGTAGAGATCAAATCAAATATACCGGAATCGCAGCTCAAGTCTTCAAAGAGCAGCAAGGAAGAAAGTGACAACAGCGACAGTCCCAAGCTGGGTGATCCGCAACAACCCTCAAATACCTTACCTGACGACCCGGAGGCGGAGTATCCATATGAGGAATATGAAGAGGACGAGTATTACAATGAGATGCCCGTCAAACTCGACGAGAGTGCCAAATCTGCTAGCCCGACACCAACCACGCTGACCAATTCGCAATCATCGCCCGCTAAAAATCAACAAGCGGTGATAGCTAATCCGAACGCAAGTCCGAATACAGTGCTGCAGAACCAGAACGGTCGCAACAATTCTTACCCTGTGCGCACAACCACAGAGTCTGTGCCCAGCGGTTTTCGTGGCACCGTCAATGTGGAGAAGAAGTTCCACACAAAGGCGCTCGAGCTGCACAACACAAAGAAGCAGAAGGTGAACATCAGTGCCGAGGAGGATGGTGATGTGAATCCAACAAGCGTGGCTGCCCAAAAGCCACGTGCCCCAGACAGTTTTGTGACAGTCACCAAATCGGTGACGGGCAGCATTGACAACTCAAAGAACCCGCCGCAGGAGAACAAAAACTTTCAGTCCACATACTACACAAAGTCATCAACTTGCGGTTATTTTTCCTTCTCCTGCAACATTGTCTACGGCGAACATGGAGCCAGAAAATTATGTCGCCCCAAGGCGCCGACGAATGGCAAGTGCTAAGATTGCCGAATAAGTCAGCCAATAAAATGGGGCTCAAATCGTAATCAAATAAATGTAGTTAACCTTTCACCTGTTTGTATTTGCCGCCTATTTGTAAGCAGCATTTAAGTTTTTGCTAATAATTTTACGTATCACTGCCATTTCACACACTTCGTGCACAAATTTCAATTGCAATTAATATTTAATAATAAACAATAAATAAAAATAAAAAAAATAAAAAATAACCAAGACACCACATCGGGTATTTTATTCACTCTACTCTATTACAATGTAAATTTACCTACAGATGTCTTTTATAAATATATAAAAATACCTATATACATATGACTTTGTTTTTTAAATCACTTCATTTAATTCACAAACTTAATTCTCTTCGATTTCCAAACAAGCTAACTCTTTAGATTTTAAAATATAAAACACAGAAAGTTAAATAGTCTAGTCTGCTTAAGTTACTTCTGGAGTATCGGCAGAATGTCATCATTCCGATAATGTAAGCCTTTGCATTTCGTCGACTGAAACTATTTTAAGACTGTTTTCAGAAAAATTTCCCTTTTTATAAATATTTTTGAATGTCATTAAATGTGTATATAATTTGGTTATTATTTTAGATCCGAAGCCTAAGTTTAAGAAATTCTATTATTTGATATAGAGTTTTTGTATATGGCCTTCCTATTACAAGATTCATCAGAATTAGGTAGAATATTTTTAACTAGAATATTATTATTTACAATAATTAGAACTATTCTTGGTGTAATCTTTTTACATAAGCTAATCAATTGTGAGATTGATTCTTCTGATTAAATCAGCCAGTTCCAAACCGAAATACAAATATTTTTCTCTCTGTTTCTTTACACACTAGAAGTTTGAAGTATATGTGCACTTTAACAAGTTGTTGTTTCTGTTCAAAATATAGTGCTGTGTCAGTTGTCAATTGTGGGGCCACTTGAAAGCGCTACTCGGTACTAATTAATTATATATATTACATAATTTTAGAATATAAATATTTGAATTTTTCGCCTTCACACTACTCACCGATTACAAATACGAAAAGAAATATCGCACCATGCTTTTCATCGATAATATGTATGTGGCAATAAGTTTATCGACTCTGAAACACATGTGTATGCCATATCGAGTCGGCGTTTCGTTTTATGTTGCCAAGCAACAAAGTCTAAAACATAAATTTATTGAATCATTCCAAACAACTTCTAGTAACAGTCAGAGGGATTTGCAAAAAAAATCTTTGTTGAAATTTGATAATCACAATATCAGAAAATCATGACCGAAACCGAGAAAATCGAGGTGCGCGATATAACGCGCATCGAACGAATTGGCGCTCATTCGCACATTCGCGGACTCGGCCTGGACGATGTGCTGGAGGCGCGTGCCGTCTCGCAAGGCATGGTCGGGCAGAAGGATGCTAGGCGCGCCGCCGGCGTTGTCGTGCAAATGGTGCGCGAAGGCAAAATCGCTGGTCGTTGCATTTTGCTGGCGGGTGAGCCGAGCACCGGCAAAACGGCCATTGCTGTGGGCATGGCACAGGCCCTGGGCACTGAGACACCATTTACGAGCATGTCTGGTTCGGAGATCTACTCGCTGGAGATGAGCAAAACGGAAGCGCTTTCACAGGCGCTGCGGAAGAGCATCGGTGTGCGCATCAAGGAGGAGACGGAGATTATTGAGGGCGAGGTAGTCGAAATTCAAATCGAACGTCCCGCAACCGGCACGGGACAGAAGGTGGGAAAGGTCACACTAAAGACCACCGAAATGGAAACGAATTATGATCTTGGAAACAAGATCATCGAATGCTTTATGAAGGAAAAGATTCAAGCGGGCGATGTGGTCACCATCGATAAAGCTTCAGGAAAGGTGAATAAGTTGGGTCGCAGCTTTACACGTGCTCGTGACTATGATGCCACTGGGGCACAGACTCGTTTCGTGCAGTGCCCCGAGGGCGAGCTGCAGAAGCGCAAGGAAGTAGTGCACACCGTCACTCTGCACGAGATTGATGTGATCAACAGTCGCACCCACGGCTTCCTAGCGCTCTTCTCCGGGGATACTGGCGAGATAAAGCAGGAGGTGCGTGAGCAGATCAACAATAAGGTGCTGGAGTGGCGAGAGGAGGGCAAGGCCGAGATCAATCCGGGCGTCCTCTTCATTGATGAGGTGCACATGCTGGACATTGAGTGCTTCTCCTTTTTGAATCGCGCTTTAGAGTCCGACATGGCACCGGTAGTGGTCATGGCCACCAATCGTGGCATTACACGCATCCGCGGAACCAACTATCGCAGTCCGCACGGCATTCCGATCGATCTGCTCGATCGCATGATCATCATACGCACTGTTGCCTACACCGAGAAGGAAGTCAAGGAGATACTCAAGATACGCTGTGAGGAGGAGGATTGCATCATGCACCCCGATGCCTTGACTATCCTTACACGCATCGCCACAGACACCAGTCTGCGCTATGCCATTCAGCTGATTACCACAGCCAATTTGGTTTGTCGTCGTCGCAAGGCAACCGAAGTAAATACAGAGGATGTCAAGAAGGTGTATTCTCTGTTCCTGGACGAGAATCGCTCGAGTAAAATACTAAAGGAGTACCAAGACGACTACATGTTCAGCGAGATTACTGAGCACGAGGAGGATAGCACTGCTGCTGCCGCTGCTGGTGGCGCCAAGCGTCGCGTGGAGGCGGGCGACGGCGATGCGCAGCCCATGGATCATTAGTAATTTCTGAGCCCCAATAAATATATTTGCAAACAGCATTATAACTGTACAGTGGATATATTTGAATTTATTGAGAAAATTTCCACTCGCTATTTAATTACATTTTGATGGTAATCTTCGGAGAACATAATACAATTGCGGACAAAAAATAGCCCAATCCCACAAGAAACATTTTCAAGGTGTCATTTTGAATGGGCTCAGAAATGCGTTTTAAAAAGTGAGAATGATAAATTTAAATAATTGTATTTTCCGTTTAATTTTATCTAAATTTAAATAATTTTTTTAAATTTAAAGAAAATTGTCGAAAAGTAATAAATCATTTATTAAATAGGTATGCGAATTATATTTTTTCACTTGTCACCTGAAATGATAAAATATGTGTATATATAAAAATATATTGAAAAGGAGCAGTAGTAATTTTCATATATATAGTGAATACTAAAACACTATATTAAAAATTAAAAAAGTTTTTTTTTTCATTCGGAAGAAATAAATCTATATACGGAGTAGAATATTTTCAATTTCTTACTAGTTTTTATTCGTTAGGAAGATATTCGATTTATACGCTCGTTGAGAAATAGCTTTTACATATATACATATAAAAAGGAATAGTTTGTTTTTATAAGCGTGGAGATTATAATTGTTGCAGGATCTTTACAGTGATCATTGGGGTTGAAGAACTTTGAAAATATTTTTATACCCAATATATTTGTTTTCACATTATTTATTTTTCCACATTACATGTGTAGTTAGACATTATATCGTGAGCATATGAAAATATATTATGTATTATGTCCTAATGTAAAATATAAAATTGTCTTTAGAGTTACATAAGTCTCGAGGCCGTTTTCCATTTGGACTTTCAAGAGCATTGACTAGGCATTGCTTTTTCTGATTAAAACGATTTACATTATTAACTAGTCGCAATTTAGAGTTACATTTAGTTTAACGTTTATTTTTTACATTCCATATGAATGTATTGAACGTGATTCGGTAAATGTTTGCATTGTTTTTAAATAAAACTTGTTCTTTACTCTTTTCTGCTTCATTGCTGGCCAATTAAGTTGCTAGCTCCTTGGGCTGTGTGCTGCGATAGTAACGAAAACCCCTATAGAATATCGCCCAGATGAGCATGTAAGTAAAACCAAAATAGTCGACGGCACTAAAGACCGTAATCCAGCGGTCATATTTAAGGAAAACAAAGGCGGTGAGGCACCAGCCCATGTAGACGATATTGTACGATTTCAAGCAAAAGAAGTAAATGACTCCATAGATCTTCGAGTTGTTTAACGTCTCGCCGTATTTTGGCAGCACATATTTGGTATAGACGCTATCAATCTGTCAACAAGAGATAATATAATGAAATGTATTATGATGGACGACAGGGACTCACCTGCTTCTCGGTGCTGACAATCATATATTCCAAAAGGAATGTCATGTAGTAGCCACAGTGAAAACCATGCCAGACGGCCAGAAAAGCCAAAGTAGCCCCATAGCTGATGTTGCGATTGTTGAGGAACTTCAGGCGTTTGAAAATATAGTGGGCAACCCATTGATTGGTGTTCACATTGAAGCTGAGCACATAACTCTGCATGGTGTGTCCCGACTCGAGAACCATCAGCTTGACATTACTACAACCCGACCAGTCTGGGTTGCCGAACTCATCCTTGCCCCTGTACGTGAAGCCTAGGCACATGAGACCGCCCTCGGCGAACAGCCAACACGCGATGTACTTGTAGAGCGAGAATTTGGCCCAGAATCCCAGGAAGTATATGCGCTTGATGAATGATTGCGCTGCAAACTCCTCTGACAGAAAGTAGTTGTCCGGAAGATATGACAAACCCACTTGGCAGACAAACAGGTAGAAAACACCAGCGCTCAAGCGCTTCAGGCCCGCATGCACGCATCCATCGTGCATACGGAACTCGCCATTGGTGAACTTTTGATATCGGCGATAGGGAAACTGAGGTCCCACTAGAAAGCTACTCGGGAAGTAGGCAAATGCCAATAACTCCAGGAACGATGGTAACTTCCGCAGCGCCGTCTCCTTCTGATCCTTCGAAAGGACCTCCTCCGGCTTCAGGCCATCGGTGACATCAAAGCCAAAGCCAATCATGCGCAGCGTCAGAATGCAATGCGGCATCGTCCACAGAATGTCGTAATCATTGCTGGCCGTAAAATAGTAGCCCAGCATCAGGTAGCCCATATTGAATATGAAATTTGTTACCAGTAAAAGAAGTGGGGCTCCGCGCAGTAGGAGCACGAGCAGATAGGTGACTCCAATGCCCAGGAGTGAGTGATATGTTTCCATGCCATAGTTAAAGTAGCACAAGCTCATGCCACAAAATGCAAAGTACAAATGATGCAACGGTTTCACAGCCAAATCCGCAACAACTCTGTGGTAAATCGCCGCAATCGGATAGCCTGTGGAGTAAGGCTAATCAATGAAATTGCTCCATTCATAATAATAATAATATCGATTATTATGCACTTACCGGCCAGCAGGGTGAGCAGCAGGCGCAATGCCTCCACAGATACGCCAAACTTCGTGGCCAGCAACTGAGGCAGTTCCATGTTCGATTTCGTTGTGTATATTCTGCGTGGCGAGGTTAGAAGTGTATCATTATCTGTACATGTGCTTTTGCTGCGAATTAATGTGCGCTGATTTGATGGGCCTGCTTATCTATTTAAGACTCAAGTAGAAGGGCGAAACAAGCAGTTAATATGCTGCTCTATACCAAAATTATTACGTCTTAGCAGTAATTAGTAGTGAGACGTACACTCGACTCAGGGTCAAAAGTAAACCCACTGGGTCACACTCAAGTTCGTTACTGCCAACCTTATAGTGCGTGCTTGTGTTTGTGTTTTGTCTATATTAACTGAGTGAGTGAGTTGCTTAATATTTAAAATGTATCGACTGAGTTGGTCACACAATCATAAATATTAAAGCAAATGTATATACATATTTTAATCAGGTTTTTGTGGTTTTTGTTGCTATAGTTACCTAAGAAGTGTACAGTTTAATTATGCAATGACATGCGAGAACTCATCAAGTTTTGTACATCAATAAATCAAATGACTAAACTTTTAAATTTAGCACTTCACATAATTCTAAATATATGTAAACCAAAATTTGCAATGGAAAATGAATCAACTGATGCAAAAACACTCCGGTTACGTTATGCCTCTGTCAGCTGTTCACGATAGCACTAGTTCGATTTTATAATTTAGTTCAGCTTATCAATTTTCTCTTATACCTAAGTCTTATATTGCATATTATTAACAAGTTCTATAGTTGCAAGAATAATTTAATGATTATTTAACTCAGTTTAGTTATTTACTTCAATTTGTTCAGCAATGCTTACATTTAGAAATATAACAAATTTCGCGTTTCCTATATTTAAACAAGTGTCATTCCCCCACAGTTTAGCTATCGAACTGATTCACAATGGAAAAGCTCAACTCTAGTAAACATTACATTCAACAAATTTCCCATTAATATATAAAATAAAATATTATCAATCAATTTAATTATTATTGAGGTACAGTTAATAAGCTCCAACTGAATGATTAACTCTTCGAACCAAGCGAACATCTCACGAATAAAGCAACGCACAAAACATCAGCGTGTTTGGTGTCCATCGAGTATGAAATTTATTTGGTTTACGTGTCAAACAGCTTTAAATTTTGGGCTTATTTTTCTTAGCAATTGGAGTTGAATTGATGCAAAGCTGGCACACAAAAGCACACACAACGGCAGCAGCATTGGCAGCAGCATGCGACGCAACAACTATCCATACCAGCCACTGAATCAGCATCCAGCGGCGCCCATTGGCCAAACAGCACCCGATGCACTCGAAGCAGAAAATGAACGCGCCGCGGAGGAGCTGCAACAGAAGATTGGCGCACTTAAATCGCTAACCATCGACATTGGCAATGAGGTGCGCTACCAGGACAAGCTACTGAGGGGCATCGATGACGACATGGATCGCACAGGCGGCTTTCTGGGCAACACAATGACGCGCGTCGTGCGGCTGGCCAAACAAGGCGGCGGCTCCAAACAAATGTGTTACATGTTCCTTTTTGTCCTCTTTGTCTTTGTGCTACTCTGGCTGACGCTTAAGTTTAAATAGTTGCGTCTGCTATTCTTAAATATAACATATTTTTAGATATCGAAAATTGTAGGTTATTAGCTTAATCGGTTGGCATTTGGGTCAGGTCTGTTTTGGAAATCGGATCGCATTTGTCTCTAATTTCTGAATAACATTTTTCAATACAAAAATTGAATATTAGTGATTTTAAAATAAAAAGAATACAATTATAAACTGAAAGTAGAAATCTTTACACACGTCATGTGGATGTTAACATTTTGCTTAAGTATAAACTATTCAGTTATTAAGATAGAAAAGTGGGTTATTAGCTTATATACAAAATAGATACAAATTTTTATTAGCATTTGGAAGTACAAAACAACACACGCAACACAAACACACATTAGGGTAGACAGAATGGAAGTAATTTGGACTTAAATTGTAATGATTCAAATAACGCTTTTGAATTAACAACTTTGTTTTGTGTCCCAAACAGAACACATACCAGTACATATATAACCGTATATGTATATATATGTCCATGAGTGGGCTATGCATGAAATGTTTTTAGCTTTTTACTGCGCCGGCTGAAGTCGGATTGATCCAATGCATCCTCAGCATCGCTGCCCAGTTCGTCATCGCTGAGAAAATCAGCTCCGTTTGAAGGGTTGCCCCCCTCCAGGCGACGTACTATATTTAAGAATTTTTATATTTAAGCATAAATATTCATACTTTATTTTTAATCTTACTCTGTTCGTCTAGTCGTCTGTTCTGTTTCTTGATGTCCTCGATATCCTTTTGGTTTTCACTTATTTTTCGTCGCAACGTTTGAATGCACTCCGTGGTCTTTTTGAGTATCTGAGCGCGACTGGCCTGTAAATAAATAGGAGATATATACTTCAATTAAAATTGTCATAAGAAATGACATCAATGAAAATCTATCTAAAATTATGTGCGTTCATTTCTCTACCGAAGTCTGTTTTAGTTTAGACATAGTGTCTATCATAATCTTAACACAGAATTAAATAAGAAAATATACAATTATAAATACTGATTGTAATTTAAATGATTTCGTAGTTTCCTAATTTTATACAAATGTGTTAAAAATTGTGATGTTGAAATTTTTAGTTTCAGATGGTCTAAATTTTACGGTTTCACCAGAATCCATAATAAATATTGCATGATTATCAATTTTAATACTATTTATTTTACCTTTTCACCCTTGAGTGTGGGCACCGCTTCGCGTAGATTGGTGAAGCTCTCCTTGATGTGATCTCGTCGTCGTCGCTCCAATGCGTTGTGATGTGCTCGTTTTTCGGCCTTGAAACAATAAAAAATAAATAAACTCTCAGATTTGCTGCAACAACAACCACAAGAAGTGATATTCCTTGCGTGTGTTTGTAAACAAAGACAACGTGCGAGTCTCTTGTTATTGTTTTCTTTGCTCAGAGTTAGCGGGTTTTTCCCACCTGCGTAAAATTAGCGGTGCTTGTGTTGCGCGAGGAGCCGAGACCGTTATCCGAGTCCACATCGTCCTTAAATTAGTACATTTTTGTTAATAAATAAGTTGTATAGTGTTTGTTAAGTCAATTGTGTTTTGGGGACTCTGCTTACGTCACTCTCGATATCGATATCTCTGTCGTCATCGCTCATACTCATGTTGCAGCTTTTGTTTTCTTTGCAATTTAACTGTACACAAATTAATTTTTGGCACTTTGTTGTTGATATTTTATGTCTGTTTGTTTGATATTTATTTATTTTGTTTGCCAACGCACGTTTTGGTTAGTAAAGTGTGACAGCGAACTACATGCACAATCATACCAAAAACGCGACTTATAATTAAAATACCAGATTTAATTACACGCTGTGCCCAATATCATGATACAAATTTTTTTAAAATAATTAACATATTGTTTGTTATAACTAGTAAATATAAAATAGCTAAACATTTTTCTTGCAAACTAAGTTAAATAGAATTAAGTCAAACTACTTCGTATATTTAAAATTTTGCACATGCTGTTGAAATTCCAAAAGGAACTAGTTAAGCGAGCTGAAATCTTCGCTCGTTTGATCAATTCTATGAGTAGTTCAATAGAACTAATTCCAAACGTTTTTTCGCGTGTTGAATCGTTTGTACTTTTTTATTTAATTTGGTTTGATTTGTTTTCCGCTTATTGGTTAAAACAAAAATTTTGCATTTTTTTGATGGCTTTTCCCACGTCGAGTGCACAGCAAGCCGAAACCAACCGCAAAATACTCGAGGAAATACAGACCAAGAAGCAGCTGCTCATTGGACTCGGCAGTGCAACGAATCAGGTACAATGTCATCTCTTTTCATTGAATTCCAGCTAAATGCTATTTTGCTTTGAAGATGCCTGCTCCGCAGCTGCTTGCTCAGTCGACAGTAACAACTGAATTTGCACAAGTCGTAAGCGTTGCGCCCAATGCTGCAAGCGGAATCGCCGCTCCTCGCTCCGCCTTTAATCCGACGAGCTCAACAACGCTAGGCTTTTTTATACCGCAGGACTCGTACTTCGGCAACAGTTTCATACCCGTACTACCGCGCTTGGAGCCTGTACCGACGGCTTCAACACCGAACGTCAAGTAAAGTCAAGTCAACAAGTCCCTCACAGTATGGCTCGCCTAAAGATGAAGAAGCTGGAGGAGAATCTGCAGTGTGTCGATCACTTTGAACAGCCAAAAATTCTGCTGGAGCAATATCCGACTCCGCCGCACATAGCTGCCTGTATGACGCACCACATGCAGGCGCAGCACGACGACATCGAGGGCAAGTTTGTCGCTGATCTGGGCTGCGGTTGCGGTATGCTGAGCATTGGCGCTGCTCTCCTTGGAGCGCAACTGACTGTTGGCTTTGAGTTAGATGATGCTGCTCTGGATACTTACCGTCAGAACGTGATCGATATGGAACTACCAGGTGTTGATGGTGTGCGTGCCAATGTACTGCACTTGGGGGGCAGCAAATGGGATAATGTTTTCGACACGGTGCTCATGAACCCGCCCTTCGGCACCAAGCACAATGCTGGCATGGATATGCGCTTCCTCGAAGTGGGCATGCGACTAGCCACTGGCGCTGTCTACTCCCTACACAAAACCTCCACGCGGTAAGTTGTTGGCAGTTGCGAAATGCAAAATGCAGGAACTATTTACAACTAAACAAAATTAAATCATTGTAAGTCTTCTTTAAAATGTTATTTTTGCTTTTAAAATGTCTATACTCTATACACAACTTATATATTTCTTAACAAATTTAAATTATTTATTTTATTTGATTTTAGAACCTTTCGTCAATTTATTTTCGTAAATAATAATTTATAACTATCTTTTCGTAAATATTCATTTTAACATTTATTTGAACACCATTACTGTTGGTATTAGAATAGTATTTACATTCAAAACAAAATTGAATTCATAGAAATTTATTTAGAATTGTTGAATTATTATATTTTTCTGTTAGCATATTTTCTGATCACGTATTGACAATTTGGTATCAAGCTTAATCCCTGCCTATGTTCTGTCCCTTGCAGCACATATATCCAGAAAAAGTCCAAGGAGTGGGGTGCTCGGGGCAATGTTGTTGCCGAGCTGCGCTATAACATCGAGGCCAGCTACAAATTCCACAAGCAGAAGTCCAAGGATATTGAGGTGGACTTTTGGCGCTTTGATGTCGGCGACCTGTGACTAGCCTAAAACTAATAAGCCGAATGCATTTCTATTTAGACACTTTAATAATAAGACAAAGGATAACCGTAACAACAACAAATCACATTGAAATTTAATAGAAGCATCTTTGTTTACTCTACGCTGAAGACAACACCCTGTGCGCAGGCAAGTTCGCCCGAATGATTCAGGGTGATAGTGGCCCGCTTGCAGTACTGTTTCCAGGCATCTGAGCCGGACTCGCGTCCACCGCCAGTTGCCTTCTCGCCACCGAAGGCGCCGCCAATCTCGGCACCGTTTGTGGTGGTGTTTATGTTAACGATGCCGCAATCGGAGCCCTGTGGGCCAAGCCATTTGAACGCCTGTCCGATGTTCTCCGTAAAGATGGCCGAGGACAGGCCCTGCTCTACCTCATTGTTCCAGGCAATGGCCTCGTCCACATTGCGCGCCTTCAGCACATAGACAATGGGAGCAAATGTTTCGCGATGCACAACGCTCGCATCATGCGGCAGCCCGATGATGATGGTCGGCTCCACATAATGGCCATGACGGGACAGCACACCTCCACCAAAGGCCACAGTTCCGCCCAGAAGTTTCGCCTCTTCTATGGTCGCCTTGTAGTTGTCTACGTTCTGCTGTGTGTGCACGGGTCCCACCAGCGTTTGTGCCTCCAACTGGTGGCCAATGCGAGGTAACAGTTGTGCATACTTCTTGGTCAAGGCTTCCACGAAGCTATCGTGCAGTTGCTCGTGAACAATGATGCGCCTGGTGGTGGTGCATCGCTGGCCAGTGGTGCCGATGCATCCAAAGAGCGCCGCATCCAATGCCATTTTCATGTTGGCCGACGCGTCGACAATCAGCGCATTGTTGCCGCCTAGCTCCAGAATGACCTTGCCGAAGCGACGCTGCACCTCCACGCCCACTTCCCGGCCCGTCTGGCAGCTGCCCGTGAAGCTCAGCAGATTCACTCTCTTATCGGCGACGAGGGTAGCACCCACATCGGTGCCGCCCTGACAGAGGCCGACTACCGCTGGCAGGTTGTTGCGTCGCAGCACCTCGGCCACAATGCGAGTGGTGGCGACAGAGACCAGCGGTGTACTGGGTGCACCCTTCCAGAGCACACTGTTGCCAGTTGTCAAAGCAATCGCTGCATTCCAGCCGAACACAGCGTTCGGGAAATTGTAGGCCGATATGACGCCCACAAGGCCCAATGGACGCCAGGTCTCGAGAATTGAGTGTTCGGCACGTTCCGAGTTGATCAACTGGCCGGCATAGATGCGTGAGAGACCCACCGCATAGTCACAGATGTCAATGAACTCCTGTACCTCGCCCTGACCCTCGCTGTAGATCTTTCCCACCTCGAGGGAGACCAGCTTGCCAAGCGGCTCCTTGTATTTGCGCAGCTCATCGCCGATTTGACGCACAATCTCGCCACGTACCGGGGCGGGCACCTGGCGCCACTGCTTGTAGGCCTCCACGCCCAAACCGATGCACTCCTGCAGCTCCTGAACGTTGCCCTGACGCACTGAAGCGATGGCCTGACCACTACCCGGATCGTAGCTGGTAATGCTTTTTCCGCGGCCCTTCCAGTTGCCGGAAAAGACGCCGGGATTGTCGCGCTCCAGGCCGATATCCTTGAGAAAACTGTACTCGGGCTGGTCAATCAAATAGGAAACGTTGCGTAGCTGCTGCAACTGCAGTAGTTGTCCACTCTGCACAGGCAGCCTTCCCGTCAAGTGTCTCAAATGTGCGATCATGCTGTGCTCAACGAAGAATTAAAACAACAATGAGATTTATAGATTACTGATACGCCTGATAGGCCAGCCGTATCACCAGATAAGAGCTATATTGTTGCTGGTTTACGGGCGACAGATATGTACTGGAAATGGGTATGGGAATGGCTCGCTGATTAGCACTGCATCCACAGCCGTTTAAATTGAAGCCACTCACGTTTTTTTTTGTTCTCCACTTAAGTCCGCAGATTGCCGTTGTGCTCCCTGCGCCGCTCAATTATCAACTGAGCAACTGAGTATCCCAAGCAGAGCCAGTCAAAGCAGAACCCGCTTATCGCATACTAAACGAAAAATACTTATATGTACATAATATATGAAGAGTGAAAATTTGACTTTATCAATGTTCTCTCTCAGCAGCAACTGTAGAACTTAATACAGCTGATCTTACGAGGGAGACTGCTACCCGATTGCTGGTGGGCTGAAGATAAAAAATAGTTCAAACTGCTAAATTACACTATAAACTCAGTTAAACACATTTTTTCTATTAACTGCTTTCGGGCCAAATTTGCGGAGCATATTGACCCACATAACTGGTCAGTTTAGATGGGTTAACTTGTTAATCAAACAGATATGTCGTATAACAACTAATTGTTTCTAGTCATCCGATCTGGCCGGCTCCGAGATTTTTTCAGACTGTAGATATAAACAGATATATAAGAAGTTTTAACTTAAATAGTGCGGCACTAGTTGGCGTAGAAACCGGCGTTGAACAGAAATATATATTCTATAATAATATTCTCGACAAAATTATAATAATCTCCACAATGGACTTGTTTATCAAATACATGGCTGATATTGTTTGTTGACTATGTATTTGCTGACATTTGCTGACAATGCGATTCAATATTGAAGGCTGCTTGATTCAAAAAGTAGCATATAGGTTTCAACTGAATCCGTATGCACAATAATAATAATATTAAAGCATATTATTATTTCAACATTTGTAATGGTCGGTGCTCGGGAGCTTTGATTATGTTTGCATCGCAGACTTTTGGGTGCGATGTAAAAGTAGATCTGGGTAGGCAATGATTTTTTTTCGTCGAGCACGAATGGAAAAATCGTTGCATACGTTTGGCCGCTAGCAAAACGTTGTGGGAAGCAAGCCCTGCTTAAGGTGAAAGCTTTACTGCGGATAACTGCTTAATAAGTTCCTGATGGCAAGAGCTTGCCCCCACAGACGTATATAAGCCCAGATCCGCTCTGAGAAGCTCTCTTTCTTTTCGATTCGCTCGGGTCATGATGCACGTCAACGCATCAGTGCAGATCGCCGGTGAATAACTTTCTCAAAAAAAACCACGTGCATCGAAAGTAAAACGTGAAAATAACCTAGAAGCCCCATTGCGGCTACAAAAGAAAAAAAAAACCCATAAATCCATCGCGAACGTGTTAAATCACGCGAGTTAACAATTGAATAAACAAAAAATTCAATAACATGGAACAATTGGAAGAACGAAATTACAATTGGTTTTTCTAACCAGAAAAAAATAATTATAACCCCATCTTGGATGGTAGCAAATTTTTAACATTTGATGTTCGTACATCAACATGTATGAAGAAAAAAAACTTGGGTTTAAAGAAGTTCCTGAAAGTATGTTAACTTATTTTTTTTGTTGAAATTTGTTGCTGTGCATAAGTATTGGCAGGTAAATGAAATTCATCAATAGAAGAACAAAAATATTACATATATACAAGACCCTCGACGCCGAAAGGCCTTTCTTCGCTGGATGTCCATGTAAGTTGTAATTTATTAATTTCCTTTAGTTATGCAGAAAGCCAAGATCAACAAGTTAAAAAAAAGAAAAAAAAAGAAAGAGCTTAATTAAGAATAAAGAAATGAAAAATAAGTGAATAAAAATAACCCTAAGTAACATGCTAATGTAAATATATATGAAGTATCCAATTTTTTCGCTTCATACATGTTGATCCCCCTTAAACTTCTAACAAAGGGTTAAATTTAAAACATATAAATTTCATTAAATCATTAGCGAATCTATCGAAGTTGATGGACTTTACCCACTAGCACCTGTTAAATTAAATGCTGCCTAAGAGTATGCAATAGAAAAAATAATTAGTTAGGTATTGATACAAGTATACTACGTTTACCAGATAAGGGCACTTGAAAGCCTACCAACAAATACACCCGAAAAATCAATGAAGCATTAAAATAAGAAAACATTGTAAAATTCACCAGGTTAATGTAGAACTTGATTGTTAAAATGAATGTACAAAAATTAAAACTTATGAATAATTCGTTTACTTAAGAAACATGGATATTTAATTTGCGTTATTATTTCCTACTGGCCGAAATGTTAGCTTAAGTGAGCATCGGATTTGCTTTTGGGGACTTTCAGAATTAACCATGCAGCGCAGGAAGTCCAAATGGATGGGTGGGTACAGAGCGCTTTATCGGGGCAAACAACAGCTAGCACCCCGATACCCGTCACCAACACCAACGAAGCAGTCGCGCTTCTCGCATCTTCGGTTAGGTATTTTAACCAGAAATTGCTTGCTTCGGAGTTAGACTCCAAATAAAAAGGGACTCTAAATAAAATAAAGTTATGTTCAGAAAGGAATATCAGGATGGTAGCAACAGATTTCTTTGGCCTCCAATATCTGGCCCCTATCTGTATCTGGTTTCATCCATCGGTTACACATTTTTAAATTAAAAATGTTGCTAAAAATATTAAGTAAAATAAATGGTTATTTATTTATATTTATATATATATATATATAATAAGATATATTTAAATCGACTTAAATTAGTTCGAAAAAATCGAATTTTAAATGTATTAATTAAATATATAAAATATACATATTTTTTGTATTAAAATGTATATATATCTGAACAATTCTATTAGTTCACTAGACAGTCTTATAAATGGCATAGTATTTCTTTGTTGTTTGATCAACTGGTTAAATCTATCATATTTAAAAAATTTTAAATAAATATATATTTACTATACTTTTAAAAATATGTTAATTTAATTTGTCGTATCATAATAGATTTATTTTGTCGAAGATTTTGATCAGCTGTAATTTAAAATATTTTTTCTATTATAACATGAAACATTAGCTTGACTTGTTGTCCTAGCAACATCAGAGACCATGTGGGCTGTTTATTCGATAGACACATGCCAGTTGGCTAATGAGTTTTGCAGTTGCAGCTGAAAAGGATTAGATAAAGTGAAAATGGAGGTGCTCGAGGAAGGAAATTTAATGGACCGCGTGCCCATTTTGCTGCAACGTGATTTGGAATTTTATCAGGTGCCGAAGGGCTAATGCGAGATGACTGCATTGCGAAAAGAAGCACTTTGAATAAAAAAAACTCGTTAACACAAAACGCTTCTATTCGCATTCTCTCAACAGACGCATCAGCGTGTCCTGCAGGAGCCCATTTGTCCTGGTGTTGTTGGTGGCAAGCTGGACTTTCCGCGCTATGCTTCGTTTGCCTCGATAAAACTAATACACTGGTAGGCGAGAATGCCCCAAGGTGTTGTTTGTAACCCAATTGAGTTTTCTTCAGGTGGGAGGATGAATACTTTGCTTCTTATCGCAAGCACTCGGGCCTGCTGCATACTGAAAAGGAGCTAAACGAGGGCGATTTTGTAAGTTGATGAATATGATTGTGGTTTCTTAATCTCTGTCATCATCTGATGCAGGGCAGCAGTACAGTCAAAACCTCTGATCCGGATAAGTTTGTGAGTTTGGTGACCAAGTCAGCGGATCTTCTCTTGGAGCACGTGCATCGCTTGTCGCAGGAGTCATTGGATCACGCAGATCTCTCAGTGCTCACAGCCACCATCGGAGCTGCGGCCCTGGTGAAGAATTCTTTGAGTGTCTATATGCAGGCAGCCACAACAACAATCTGCCCGCCTAAGGGCGATGAGAAGGGCGGTGCCTTGAAGCTCAGCTTTAAGCAGTACTCACAGATGTCGGAGGCATTGGCTGAGCGTCTCCTGGATCTCCACTGCCGTCTACTGTTGTTGTACATCATCCAGGATGCGGACTGCCTGCACTGGGAGGATACTCAGCCCTTCTTCGAATCGGAACGGGGATCGTACACAGTGCAAATGTGGTGGCACTATATGCGTGGCACCAAGACAGATCTCTGGAACTCGGTGCCTCCGAAAATGGCACAAAAAATCTTCGCTGGCATGCTTAACGAGACACTCAGTGTTCTCACCGTTCGCTACACGCAGATCGTCGCGAGCGTTGCCAGGTCGCAACTGCATCTTGTGGACATAACCAACATGCTGATGTGCATCGCCGAGCTCCTGCCCCACGTCTGCGAAAGTGGCGAGGCCTATGTGGGCCTCCAGTTGAGCAACCAGAGCGTCATCGTCCGCGATATCCATGCCAAGTGCAGAGAGCTCTTTTACTGCCTTTTGCTTCGTGGTGCACCATTGGGCGTTCTTTCCAAGGTATGTAGAAAAACTGCTTAATTGCTTATTTATAAATATTTAAAATCAATATAAATCCAAATTTAAAAAAAAAAAACAGTGTTATGCTGAATGACGACCAGCGAAAAACACAATCCATTTTAAGAAGTACACGATTTTAGGTTGATTTTCGCCGACAGGAGCAATAAATTTCCATCCCTTGTCATTTGCATAACTATATTCTAGTCATATTTCACATGGTATTTATTATTATTATTAATATTATTATTTTAAGGTTGGTCTTAAAATTCATTTCGAAAGGAGATTGACCTAAAATTATGGATATTCAATTTGATATTGCCAAAAATATCATCGGAAAAGTATCCTAAAAAACATTATTTTTTATTCGATCTGCCTTAAACTCATATTCAAAAGTACATATGTCATTTTGCAAAAAGACCAAAAATTAAAAAAATTTAAACATCGTGTATTAAACATATGTGAAAGAATCTATCAGAGAAAGTTCTGATTTTCTTCGGTAATTCGATAGCTTAAAGTGATTTTCAAAATTAGAAATGTTTTACTGTCTTAAAAATATTAAACCAAGAAAAATCGATATTTAAAAAAAAAAACAGAATTAATACCTTACCTAATTTTTTTTTAAAGTATAGAATCTAAATTATATATTCTAAAATGTGCAGAAAACGTACTTAATTTGTGCTGCACAGAATTCGTATTTTTTTTTTACATACACAAATATTATACATAGTTAATAAAATAATTTAATTTAATTTAAATTTTTGTTGGAGTTTCGATCTAGTGGTCATTCGTTCGCTCCATGAGTTACTCGCTGGGGCAACAGCTAAACTCGAACACTGAACCTGAGACAGAATATCGCACGGTTTTTTCCCCCCAAAAACATGTGTTTTTTTTATTTATTTTTTGTAGAAATCGATTTCTTAAAAACATGAAATATTTCTAAAAAATAAACTTCATAATTTAAAGAAAATTCATTATTAAATTAATGAATTCAAATGCAAGAAAATTATTTTAGTTTCCAAGTCGATTCTTAAAATTAATTAAAAAAACTCCTTTTTTGATTAACAATTCGATTTAAAAGGTCTTCCGCAAAGGACTGGATAACATGGAAATGTTTAGTTCCCGTCATGGTCTGCCTAGCGCTTGGATCATTTTTGCGCTGCCCCGATACTTTCCCAAGGAGCAGTCCTGCCAGTGGGTAACTGAATTTGCGGATCTAACCACAAACACAGCCATCTCATTGGATTTGCGTGTGCTGCTAGCCTTTCCCGAGGCGCATTGGTCGTTTCTGCTGAAGATTCTGTTGATGAGAGATGCCTATCTGACTAGCATTATAATGCGTCATCTGATGCAACATTTGCCCTCGTCAGAGAACTTTAAAAATGTGGCGAAACATTCGTTTACTAGTGCGGAGGGTGCACCAATGAAATGCGAGGCATTTCTATGTCGAGGCGAGTGCTTTAATGTCACCGACTCCATTGCTGCAGACATAGGTGAGTCCATAAAATAATTAAGCTCTTAAGCAAATAATCAAAATCATATCGTAAAAATTGACTAACAGATCCCGTTGGGCAGTCGAATTACCAGATTGTTTTATCCCTTACCTATCTGATTGTTGCCGTCGGTAAGGCTGTCGATATTAAGTCGTGCCTGATTAAGACCCTGGAAGAGCATGCTGTGAGCGGCTGGAGCGATTGCTTGGACAAGCGCCAGGTGTGGAATCAGAAGCGCACCCCTTGGCTGGAAGCCATAATGCATTTTGTTTACCCAGTGCTCGACTGTGTTGTCGAGATGCTCATCAATGCCGTAGAGAATGGCGCCAGCATGTATCAGGCCATGTCCTTAGCCTTGACTTGTGTCTCAGAGATTTGGGATTGCATGCCAGAGGGCTTGTACAAGATTACATCCCTACTCCAGGACGTAATACCAGTATCGACACGTCCGCTGGGTGACTCTGTGCTGCTCCAAGTGGTTTTCGCAGCTCTCTACACAGAGCTTATTAAAACGGCTGAACTGCAGGAACAGGGTAAGCTTCGGATAATTTATCTAATTTTATCTAAAAAAAACAACTATCTGAATTTTAGAAAATATTCATACTTTTAACGCAAAGAGTATCTGGTAATCAGAAAGTATAGTTTCAAATGGGTATGATGTTTCTCTCTAAAGTTAAGCATTTTATTAAATTAATTCCAGTGTACATCTTATTTTTGTGCATTTATTATTATTTTTATTATTTTTGTGGTATTCTTTTTGTGTACACAGATCTCTTACATTAAAATTTTTATACAAAATTTATACTTTTATTCAACATAATTATATGAAGAGTTCGTATACACAAACATTTGGATATTTTATAAATTCAGTATCATTAATTTGATTAGTGTTACTATATTATTTCCATAAGTTAATGTGTATATTTTTTCAAGATCATTGCTATTTTATGGTGTTTTTCTGAATTTAAGGGCAATTTTGTTTTGAGTGTATTTATAAAGGCATTTCCATAGAAAGGCCCAATGAAAACATACCTAACTGCTTTTATTTTAATTAATATTTGACAAAAGAACTTGAATTAATTTTTGAATTATGTTCTAAAAGAATTGTACATGGACTTAAACATGACTTGAATTTCTGAAGCTAAAAGCCGTTCGCACTACTTTTTGTAATCCTCTTTAATTAGTTTAATGGGCATTTTATTGAAGAGCTTTCAATATGATTATTTGATTGGTTGCGTAGATTAAACCGGATTTTGTGGACATTAATGCGAGAAAATTATGATTTTATTATATGGAGAGTATATACAAAATACAAGGATGTCTGATGATCTGTGTAATTTTATTTTATTGTAAAACCTTTAGACAAGTTGTCAGTGGATGGAAGAAGTAGCTTAGTTGATTCTGCATGCTTATCTCAAATTCAAATACCCATATTCGGGTATAATTATTATTACCTCGCTTGAAGAAATCCACCAAAAATTTGTCAAAAAGTTTTAATAACAAATGCTTCAAACAAAGGCATACATTCAAAATTAAATATTTGTAATTAACTTGGATTTTCAAAGATTATTTTTTTTCGCACGCCTGTAGCTGACCCTTCTACAATTTCTTGTATCCTATATATTGTTGTTGACTATTTTAGAATATAGTTTCACATATTGAATGCATTTGAAGGCACTCTTTCCCTACTTCTTCCCAACTAGCTTGGATCCCCGTCACGAAGTTATTACATTGGTTTTGTACAATAACCATCCTAAAGACTGAAATAAAAGTTATAAATTGCATTAAAATTTATATTAAGCTTATAATTATATTTTAAAAATTTACCTTTTAGCTAAAAACGAGGAAAAGGCCGCCATTTGCTACTCGTTATCAGAGGCGATTTGCTCCGCAGACGAGGACGATAAGCATACGGACCAAATCGAACTGTTTCTCAAGCAGGCCAAGGAGAGCATCAACCTGGACACGGATTTTAGCAACAGCTGTGGTCGTGGCGTTGGCGGCATGAGCGCTGTGAGCACAGTCAAAATGGATGACCTGGCGATGACTAATGCCGAATCGGAGCGTGTGAGTCACAGTCCACCGGCCAATTATGCTATGGAGCTGGATGTGGGCATTGCTGATTATATAGCCGAGGTGCTGGCAAGCGATGTGCTGACCACAAACATTGGCAAGCAGGCGCTGAAAGTGATCTATAATTATCTGAAATTCAACAAGGATTGGCTGCTGGAGCAGCTGGGCACGGGTGATAACGAGCCCAGTCCGTTTCAGGGCGTACTGGGCCAAAATATTAAGGAAGGTAGAACCTCTGTGCTGAAGTCCATGTTTTTTATTGGTAACACGTCTTTCGATCAGCTGCTGACTGGCTCGCTAAAGATTGACTACGTCAGCTGGCTGCAAATGCCGCTCTCCTTGAATCCGGAGCGGACATGGCTGCATCTGATGCGTCGCTGCGATTTTCAGGAGGATGCCAAGTTGTCGCTGCCGGAAGTCGCCATGGTGGCTGGCATTAGCAAGATAATGAGACGGCGAAAGGACTACGCCAAATGAGGTGGTCTCAGGGCAGAACCCAGAAGCATCATTAGCATTACGCAAGCAATGTACCCGTAAAGATGCCGTTAATGGCGCATAATGCAAACAGCGCTCAAGCTCCTTAGTTAAAATGCAAAAAGATGTTGGCAAACCAGAAGCTGGCCAAAGAAATATTTGCTCCTCAACTACTGCTGTGTTTAATATATGGGAGGGTCGGTTTTTCACAGGCGAAAATGTTTTTTTCGACAATCAGAGAAGATGGCGGAATTGTCAAATGCTTCGGGGAGGAGTAGCTCTCCTCACGCAGGCCACGCAAACTGCCAGTTATGAAAATAACTGAAACGACGCCAACAAACATACAAAGTGATAGGGCAAGAGCAAGGGATAGTGCTGAAGATCCGGGGAAAAACATACCAAGAAGCAGCAGCAGCAGCAGCAACAGCAACACACAAGGCAAAGTGACAAATAAAAGCGAATCAACAATGGAATTTGTATTCGGCATTGAAGACTTTGAGCAAGCGCGTCCTCTGAATGACTACAGCCTGAAGTCAGTTAGTAAGACAAAAATACTTGCTAAGCGCTAGGCCAATAGGTTAAAAATGAGATGAGGAAGGTATTAGATAAGTTTGATCAAAAGATTCACCCTCTGAGGGTGTTGTTCTGCCATCATTGCTTATTTTTTCTACGAATTCTAAGAATTTTTTACAGGTTGAGTTTACAGGTACGGCTTCGGAGCTTAAGATATGTTTCCGTGAGATACATCATCGTCTGCTTTTAGCCTTTCAGTTAATTGAATACGCCTATAAAAACACTCAGTATTTATGCGTTAAATATTTAAACAATTATACTTTTATTGAAACTTGGTTGATATCGTAGAGGTTTTCAAATAATTAAATATATTAGATGATTTTATTGCTATATAAAATTTTTATTCAATTTTTTTAATTTCCTTTTTTTTAACAAGGCAAGTTATTTCCTTATATCACTTACAGTTTTTTCCGTTTCAGCAACACTTTTTACAGAGCTGTTAGCTAAGAAATATGTACTTAGCACCCTAAGGCTCCCCGATATAATGGCTAGCATATAGTGTTCAATCACAAGGATTTTTTATTGTGTACATGTCCTCCATATGCATATGGAGTGGTCGACAATATTCTAGAATTAAAAGCTTCAAAATATTTCATTAAGCAGACAGTTCGACAAGCTCAAAGTCATTGAATGCCAATTATTATTATAATAGACAAAAAAAAAAATATAAATTGATATATATTAAAAAATTACGGATATTTTCGAAATATGACACCGTTTTCATGTTATTTGTAAATACAATTTTAATTTATATAGTTTAATCATTCTAAAATTAGTTGCTGAATCAACTGAAATCAAGTATTTAATAAAAAAAGGAGGGCATTTCGTTGACTTGTTAGCTGCTTCTTGCCACATATTCATGCAGCCTGTGCGGCGACTGAGGACGATTGTTCCATTCATTCACTTGGCGCTGGCAGCAGCGTGCGGACGTTGTTTAGAGCAGTCTGACTCTACTCCGCCTCGCCTCGGTTTCGGCTTCGGTTCGGTTCGTCTTTTGGTTTTAAAGTCAAGTGGCAAGTGGCACCTGCACAAACTTGGTGGACATTTTAAAAAACTCTACTCAGTTGTTGACGATTTGCGTGTGGCGCTGTGGGTTGCGGGCTGGATTTGGGGGGGAAGTGCTATATGCTGCACGTTACCGGTAATTTGCAGCCATTAGTTGCCACACACACAATATGTATATATTTATATGTACGGTACGGTGATTAAATGCTGCGTTAGAAAGGAAAGCGAATTAAACGTTTAAGACGCAGAAAGTGTCGGCCCCATTACGCATACGCAGCGTATGCTCTTCTTAAGTTGATGTTGAAACTTAAACGCGTAACGAGCTGCTTTTTGTTTATATGTTGGTTATTGTTGTTGATGTTGTTGTGAGTGTCGCTATCCTTGGCAATCGTCGGAGAGTTGCTTGCCAAGAAACTGGATACGTTGCCGTAAAAGTTCACTTGATTTATATTCAATGCACAACACAATGTGTCTTCTAAGCTAAGCTCTGCAGGTCTTCCAGTATTAGCTGATGTATTAAAGTATCCACTGCGAAACGCTGCCAATTGGCTGTGGAAATGTGCAACTGATACGAGCCAACAGTACAATAATTGTGAGCCATGAGTCAACCACATCAACAACATGAACAATTGCAACGACTTCGACGACGTTGCCGCCAGCCAGTAAACCCATGCGAATGTTTACGTCCTGTGATAAGGGGTTTTGGTCTGCTGACTTCATTCGGTAAGGACACACAATCACACACCCTAATACACACAATTACAAACGCAAACCCCTTAATAGGAAGCGATTCAAGTGGAAAACATTTACCTTCTTGTATCGCAGGTGACACATTATAAGTATGAGGCGCAAATAACCGGTTATAGAGAATGATTTATATTGCCAGTTCCAAGACTGTTTTTGGCTTGATAGATATAGTTAAACAGGCCGTATTAATTTGATTATAGCTTTTTACATCATGCATTATTAACTTAAGTCTTTTCATAATCATTAAAAAGAGTATTTAATGAAATATATTTGTATATACCAAGAGGGGACAAGTTTTTGTATAAGTCAAATACATTTAAACTATATAAATTAAATTATAAGCATTTAATTCAAATGAAATTATATTGTAATTGCCTCACCAGCATATCCGTTAGTAATATTATCTGTAACAGCGGCATCTGTTAATAGCTAAAAAAAAAAACATTGTCTTATAAAATGTTTACTTTCAAAGAAAATTTACCTATACATTATAATTTTTTTAATAATTACATATTTTACAAAATAAAATACAAAATTAATATGTGGTTTTAATGACAGCAGATGACGGTTCTATCTGACACGTTGATGGCTCGCTGGTTTTCCAAAAATATGTTTTCATTTTTTTTATTCCGCTTTTAAAATCTATTTAAAATCTGTGCATATGCTAGAAATATTTAATATAGCTTTACCTTTCTTTCATCATGCCAGCGCTCATAGCAGCGCTCAATAATGCAACAGTCATCAAGTGTGCATGACCAGCCCCAACTGGGCCTTATGATAAATGGTCGACACTTAAGTCCGCAGTGGCAGCTAAAACTTGGGTCAAGTTCAAAACAATTTGCCAACAATATTGTTTTTGCTTAAATCACGTCTGGGTCTGCATTATGCATGCAGGCCGCACAACAAAAAACTCACAGTTCATAAACCTCAGGGCTGCGTGATGTTCAAAAATCTGATAAAAAGAAAAATGCACGCAGGGCCATTAACGAGGCATTGGCCCTTTTATTTTGCAGCTGGCAATTCCCTGCCAACTGCAGCGCTTTCTCTCCTCTTGCCCCTGTACAATGATTTTAGTTGTTAGCTCTCTGGCGCCACTCGTGTGCTTGAAGCCACCAAAACATGGCGACAAAAGAAAAAAAGACAGCGAAAAATAGTTCTGCTGGGTATACACAATCTTCAATTCCAACGCCACCCTAATCGCACAGAGAGGAGCGCATAATTTTTGTTTGGTTTTTATTTGATTCCTGGAGGACGCACGTTTCATCGACTATTTTTGTTTTTGTAGTAGCTGGAGCGCTTGGAGCCTTTAATGTAATTGGTTCGGATTTAGTTTTGGTCAATGTTGCGGATTTCGGGCAACCTCATTTGCCTTTTATCTGCAGTCTAATCGAATTTGTTTTCCCGGCGCAGACAATAACAACTTAATTAGATTGAGTTTTGAGTAGATTTTCTCTTCTCTCAATTTTGTTCTTGTTTGTTAGATTTGTTTTTATTATCGTAGTCATATTTTACACATTGAAATTAGGCCTTAAGGGCTTATATACAGATAATTGTGTATGTATTTATGGGAGCTGTAAGGGAAGTATTATATGTAAGCAACTTTAAAAATAAAATATTATTTGTAAAATCGATGTATAAGTTATGAAACTTGTCATATATTTTTGCTGGAGGTTTTTAAATAATGACGATTCGATATAATATTTATTTATTTATTTTTGTCATCTTTTAGTTTATGTTTTTGTTCGATGTAATTGGTAGCTGTCGTATAGTTGCAAACAATTGAAATCACCCTCGTACATTGAGCTTTGTCTCATCAATGTGGTGATTTAGCATATTTTATTGCCCTTGCTGGCTCAACGAAAAACACCATAGAAATGTTATTTGAGTAGACACAATTATATTGTTTTATACGCATATTCTTGAACACGAAATGCCCATAACACATCCTGGCCCCAACCTCTTGAGAATCCAATAGTCAATTTGTGGTCATCTTTCATCTTTCAGTTATCTGCGGTGTGGGCGTGGATGTCTACATGCACGGCTATCCGGCTGGTCTCTTTATACTGTAAGCTGTGCTACACATTTTCTTTAGTCTTGGATTGGTTTAATTTTAATGCTTGACCAGTTTTTCAGCTTTGCTGGTGCTGTTCATTGAGTTAAAATGGCTGATAACCATATTTCTGCAGCTTCGATACTACGGCGAGTAAGTTGATCAACCAAATAGAAAGAGGTTATTGTGCGTATTTACTTTTAAATTTTTTGCGATAATTACGACAGATCCACCTGCCTGGGCTGCTGGCGTCTGACCACATTGATCGGAGGCTGGCGACCGGCGCCCATATATTTCGCCATGGGCGTGACTTTGATACTCTATCCGCATAATCTCTGGCTGAGCTATGTGGCTGGGTTGTTTCTCCTTCTTCTGGCGCTTTTCCGTCTATGCACGCTGCTTAGATTTGGTGGAGGAGGAGCCAGTCACTTCAAGGACGAGGGTCTGCTGCCACAATGCGATTTTGAGAAGTGACGTATATGCCCCATGCAACTAAATTTCCTACAATTAAAATACATTTTGATTGGTTACAGAGTTTCCAGTTTTGTGGACAGCGTCGAGGATGACTTCGCCGAGGTCAGCACCTCACAGCAGGACGACGAGGAGCCAACTATAGACGATGATGCTTGCTGATAGTTAAATATATTTTATATTTTCTACCAGCTAAAAATTTAGCTTGCTTTCTTTTGCTACATTGTTACATTGACTATTACAGAAAGGACGTAATAAGCGTCTCATAAATGGGGAATTTATATTATTATTTCTACACATTTTAATCTAAGCAAGGTTTCGTACATTGTAATCTAATAATTGTAAAGATTCATCGCTCAGCTAAAGTTCTCCTTCCGAGATGTCTGCCCTTACGCAATAAATAGGAGTGTTATTATTATGCTTCCAAGTATTCGGCAGAAAGTTGCCATTTCGAAAATGTTTTAAATTACTTATTAAATTGGGGCATTATCAGTCAAACACCGCTTATTTTATCTTCGGCATGTCGGTGATGTTTGTTTCTTTTTAAAAATATTAAAACTCGCTATATTATGATAAAATTCACAACATTTTTCAAATGACACTTTTGAATTTGACGGTTTTTTTATTTCAATTGTATGCAGATGTAATTTAAAGCTAATTTCTACAAAACTTCAATGGTCGCCATATCATTGAGCTTCGGCAAGGGCACAATGCTGTAACGCGCATGTCTAGTCAGACTACGTGGCAACACTCTACAGAAGAACAAGATGGCGGGATGTTGGTAATACCTTATTGCCAACATTTAAGCTGTCCTTCTGTTAGCTACTAAGGTTCCAATATGTGTCTTCTCAGTAAAAGTAAGACTAAAATTGTATAGTGAAAATTATTTATTTTACAATTTCTTCCATTTATAGCATGCAATTATTGTTGTCCAATTTCTATCCGTTGCCCCGCAGCAAAAACAAACTTTAACATTCTCTGCCAGAAGGTTTTGCCCTAGGAAACCTTACAGGCAAATTCCTTAAGCATTTACACATGCATAACAAATATTCTTGATTGTTGCTTTTATATTCAGGCTTCAGTCTAATAATCAATGGGGAGTTTTCTGGGGGCGTCCAAGTGTTCACCATTTCTGTGAAATAGTTTGTATAAATTTGCTTGTAACTTTTAAAGTTAGCTTTTATTTGGTTGGTATCTTTACATGTTTGCTATGCATATAAAACATAATTTATTTTATTTTTGGTTGTATAACTTTAACGTAGTTTTCGCATTGAAAACATTTTGAGGTAGTTGCGTTTTGCATTCGTTATTTTAACTTTTAAAAATTAATTATTAGTTTTAGGTTCTTGATTATATCCGATATATATAAAGATATATTAATATACAAATACATATATTTAAATACCATATATATCAATTGTGTGGTTCAAAAGTGTTGGATAATTGTGTGGTATCTCGAGATAATATTTGTATTATACGTATTGTGACAACTCCAATCCTTATACGTGATGACTCAATTTTCAATCTTAAACATAAAGTTAGAAACGAAAACAAGGCACAAAAAATTAACTAAAATTTAATATATTTTTATTTTGTATATTATATATTATGTATATTGTGGTGTATGTGTGGATTATATGTATATATATATATATATGCATCAACATGTACATACAAAGTATCGAAATCGTAAATTAAATCATATTAAATTAAAAAATAACTCAAATATAAAAGTAAAACAATAATAAGGAAAATGTCAACATTTAATAAAAATAAAATAATAATTAATATTTGGCATAGCAAAAATCATATGTTCAGTATGTGTAGGGGTAGGAAATTCTTTATCCGAGACCGGCTACAATTATTTGAATCGGTAAGCATTTGGTTTTATTAAGTTGTCAAATGCCCATTTATTGGCACATTTCTAACGAGGTGTGGCAAGATATTCCGGCTAGGCAGTCTACTCCTTTTATATAGTAGCAGGTAGTGTTTATTTGCTTTTTAAAGTCTTATGGTAAAGTTGAATTGACTAGAAATAGGAAGTTGGACAGTTAGTTGATTTAACGAGTGATCTGATTTGAGGAACTATGACATTAATAATCTGTTTTCAGTGGACCCCATCATATGCCTGAACAAAGCATTAACCAATATAGTACAATTTTGGAGATTAAAATTGTACTCGACATTTAAAATCTATTCATTATATAAAGCAAAATTTGATAATTATATTATTCGTCTTTATCATCATCACCATCATCATCATCATCATCATCAGTTATCACTTGCTCTTCTTATAACTTAGGATTAATAACTATCATTGGGATTCGATCGCACTTTGCTCTGGCTCTTTTCACTTGAGTTTTTGATCATTCTAGTTGAACGATTAACTCGGTGCAGCTGGTTGCACCAGCTACATTTGTTGCACCTTCTCTTCATCTCCAGCTCTATACAAATATATTAACATTTGCCTCACCTACACGTACAATTTTTTGGGGGATTTTACATTACTGATCAGCGCCGTCAAGGCGGACATCAGCATTAACGGATCTTTGTCTCTAATAAATGTATGTATTTTCGTAATTTTTGTTTCTTTGTTTTAAATTGGGCATTAACTGCAACGACCCGCGTCCGCGTCGTCTACTGCTTCCTTGGGAGCGCTCCCCTACCAGCAAAACCAGCTACCACAAACAACAAATGACAATATTGCGTTTTAATAGAACGAACTGCACCAGGCATCGCCCACTGTGGGGCTTAGCATGCCTACCAAATTGCTGCCATGATGCGATTGGATGGCGCCACTCGCCACAGACGCTGGCGATGCCTGGTGATTCGAGTTTGAGTTGGGCAAGCACTGGAAGCAGTAGTTGGCGCCATAGTTGCTATCCCAAAATTGTTGGCCCTTGCATTGGAACCGAACGGCGAACTCCAGACGCTGACCAACATGCAGTGAATTGCCGAAGAGAACAAACGTAAACTTATCAGAGAAGCCATCGCATGAGTTCTCCACATAGTTGGCCTGCAGATCCGCATAGCTGCGCCAGCCGTCCAGCGAGTAGCGCACATGCACCGATTTATGAAAGTCCAGATTGCGGACACGCACCGACCCAGAGATGGTCTGGTTGATGCTATCGGTGACAGCGGCATTCTCCAGAGACACCTGTTTCTCGCGCACAGCATCGAGGAATGTGGCCAGTCCGCCCGGTTGCTGGAAGAGCGGCATCAATAGTTTGTCCGACTTGGGGCCGAGCTGTAAAGGTGGCTCTGAGTCTAATATCTCCAGATCCTCAAACGCTGACTTCGGTATGGTTGGTATTTCGTCAAGGAACGTCTTCACATCCGCCAAATCCAGGCCAAGTACATCGGCAAACCGCACAATCTTCTTACGGCCAGGCGTGCCCGGTGGCGTTTTACCAGTTTTCAGGGAGGAACATCGTCGCACTCGCTGCGGCCGGCAATCGTCCTCGTCGTCTGTAGTATCGATGCCATGATTGTGCGCTGGCTTCCCTGTGGACTCAACCGCCTTGGCGGTATCATGTTTGGCCTGCTCCAGCTGGGCCAAGTCGACGTCAACGGTTAGACTTTGGATGAATTTGTCCACCTCATCGGTGCCACTCAGCTGCACTTGGGACTCGTCCACTTCAACATTCAGATGGAGCAACTGTTCCGCTGGCTGTTCTCTGTGTCCATTGATCATCAGGGCATTCTCGTCGCTTGCCTGTTTCGCCTGACTGATGGTATTATCTGCGCCATTGATGCTATCGCTGTGCGATTGCAGTTCACTTAGTATTTGTGCCTGCAGCAGAGTCTCATCCTCGATCTCTCTTTTCTGTTCCACTTTTATTACCTGCATCTCCTCCTCCAGTTGCTGCTTCTTCTCCTCGTGCAGCGTTTCCTGCTTTTCCTGCTCCTGCTCCTGCTTCTGCTCCAGCTGCTCCTCCTCCGTCTGATCACCATTTGCCAGAAGCTCGTGAGTTCCATTCATTTGCAACGTGTCAACATATTCGTTCAGCTCCGTTGTGGGAATTTTGCTGCGCTCTGCCTGCGGCTGTGAGGTGGTCACCAGCAAATCATCTGGTATTTGGTTGCTGCTGTTTTTGCCGCGACTGCTGCCGGCCGTCGCGTCAAAATAGGGGCCATCTGTGCTACTGTGACTGCTGGCAACAGAGGCGCACGCATAGCCCGACTCGGCTGTCGAGTTGTGCGGCGTATTCGAGGCGGTTTCAATGAGACGCAGGTACTCGCACTCTTCCGCCGGACTGCCAGGCGATTCCAGCTCACAGTCAAAGTCGAAGAATGAGTCAGACTCATGACGCAACGGCTGCAGATCTGTGACTGTCTGTTCAGATTCATGTGCATTGTTCACCCACGTGTTGGTATTGGAGCCATTTATAATTGGCTCATCCTCTGCATTTGTTGCGGCATCCTCGTTCGCCTGCAGCAAAAAAATATAAACAAATAATATATATTTTGTTAAAGGATATATGCTTAGTTTAGTCAAATAATTGAACTTGTATAATAAATGAAGATTGTTTTCAAAATCAGCACCCTATTTTCCAAATATTCAGCGTTCAGCTACCCATTTGAATTTATTTTTACGTTTTACGTTTCCGATATCAAAAAATTCTACGATTCCGTTTTGGATTGTTCTGAATTACGTACAATTTTGTTAATTGTTAATTAATTGATGTGTTAAATAGATAACGTTTGCTTGCTTTAAGGTAAAAAGGCGGAAATTTTTTAAGCTAAAAATAATTCTGAAACAATACAGAATAACTTTTAAAATTGCAAGCATTTCCGTTTTAGCCCTCTCGTTTTCCCAACCAGAAAAATTTTTTATTTTCATTTCATGCATTTGCAAGTCATACTTGCAATCTTTAATTAAACTCAATAAGGAATCGTATGCTTTAGCTGGCGTATTTGAAGTATTCTTCCTTGCCGGCATCGTTCGGCTTCATGGTCTTAGCACCCGGCCTCCAATTAACGGGACAAACCTCACCAAACTCGTCGGCAAATTGGAAAGCCTGAACCAAGCGCAAAGACTCCTCGACACTGCGTCCCACGCCAATGTCATTCACCGAGATATGTCGGACGACGCCAAGACGATCGATAATATACATGCCACGATTTGCCAGGCCAGTGGTCTCGTCCAGCATGTCATAGTCGCGAGAGATCTGCATGGACTTATCCGCTATTAGGGGAATATCCATCTCGCCCAACCCACCCATTCTGCGTGGCTGCATCATCCAAGCGGAGTGCGCAAAGTGGCTGTCCGTAGAACAGGCTAAAATCTCGCAGCCCATATTGCGGAATTCCTGGGCGCGGTCGCTGAAGCTCTGCAGCTCCGTTGGACAAACAAATGAAAAGTTTGCCGGATAAAATATCAGTAATACATATCTGCCACGATACTCGGCAAGTGACATCTGTCTGAAAGAACCGACTGCAGTCACCGCTGTCGAATGAATATCAGGTGCCTGTTTGCGTAGTAAACGCATTTTCGATTATTATAATTATTATTGTGTTGTGTTATGACTGCGATGTGTGTGACTCGAATTCAGAAAAACTACTGCCTAAAATTTGGCAGAGGCAACTCGAAATACTAACACGATTGCTTGGATACAAGTTTGTAGATTTAAAATCTATGCTTTAGGTTTGATTCGAGCAACAACTCACCTGTGTGCCCAAGGTGCGCAGCTTGGAGGACAAACTTCTTGCAAATGCCTCGGCACGGCCACGGCATGATGACATCCCTATGTTCGGTATGATTGAGACAATGCTGCAGGGCGGCCTGTTGTCCGGCGTGCTACTGTGTGTCAATGGTATATCGCCGGGCTCATTCATTTACGTCACTTCACTTTCAATGAGCACGGATAGCTGGATAGCTGACTGGTTGGCTACTGCAACGATGCTGTGAAATACATACACATTTGTATTTTGTTGTAGTTTATTGAGTCTATACTAAGAAATGCGTAAAGATTTTCTTATGTAAACAAATAAATTAACATAAATTGTTTTGTTTTCTTGTTTTCCTATGCCTAAAAAAAAGCTGGCAAATATTTATTTCATTTTATAATTTTTTATAATTTGCATCAGTTGCCTGTCAATAAGCAAGAAATAGCCAATATATATAAGATGGTATATATTATTTCCTGTACATTTGGATTAGATTTTCATTTTTAGCAGAAAATTTAACATATTTTTAGAGTTTGTAAAAGTTTTTTCTAAAAATATACATTTTAATTAGCCAATTAGTGATTATAGTTGACTACTGATTTAATCAGCGTATTTTTATTTTTTGCTGTTACACTTTCACCTTCTGATCAGGTGCTGCAAATCACTTGGGCAATAATGTGATTTGTCTTTATCACAAGGCTGCTGTTGCACGTGGTCAGGTGGGAACGACACGCCCACCTTAGTTAGCCAATCAAGTCGTTCGATTAGCGCCCTATTAAAGAGAGCAAAGTGAATGCACCAATCGCTGGTTTGTTAATTGACATTGAACTTTGCAGGGATCAACGATATTTTCATCTATTTAATTTCATTTGTTTTATTGTATTTAAATTTCTTCTGTGTGTACTTTATACTTGGCTTCTTTTTGGCAGTCTGCATGGGAAACTCAATTGAGCAATTAACTAAACAAATTGAATTGAAATTTCTCAATAGCACCAACCGAGTTCACACAAAATAAACGAATATCGTGCCTGGGAATCGCTCGATTAAGGTCATGTGTGACTATTTTTTATGCAATTCCTTAAATATTTAGCACTCTACAAGTGTCAATTAATATGTGTTCCTTCGTATAGATACAGAAGTATATTCTGGCATATTTCACCCTTTGCTGTGGCCATAGCTCGGTGCTTCAAAGTATTGCAGCCAATTGTCAGAGAAGACCTCGCGATCATTTTGTTTTAGTCCCTTTTGCACATAGCCAAATTAAAATTGTTTTTGGACCATTGCCAGTTGTCTAAATGCGTTTTGGGCGGCGGCAAATGAAGTTCAATTCACTTATAATGCGATCAATTTCAAAACTCCAATTTAGTATAGTTATAGTTCCAAAAAAAATATGGGCAGTTAATACGTTAGCCAAATGGCCTTTTTAGGGTCAATACTGCTTTATAACATAGAACAGGAAGAAATAACAAACGATCAAAGATACACTGTCAAAGTTACTTCTGAGAGCCAGGAATCGAGGAATCTCTTGATTCTGTGAACAAAACAAGAAATCCTGAAAACAAACATTTAAGCAGCATATAAGTCCGTCAAAGTAGGTTTTAGTGGATATATATTTTGGAGAAAATATAGATACGGTCTTCAACTCTCAGAAGGTTGCAGTAAATTATTCCCACTATAACAGAAGAATATAGTAGAGTTTGTACAATAAATTAAACAAACTTCAATCTTATATTCTCAAATTAATTTTTTTATTTTCTCTTGTATTTGTTCTGCAACGAAGTAAATTAAAAAAAAAAACTGACCGATAATTTGATGTATTGATTATAGTAGTGCCAAAATGTTAAGATCTTAATAACAGTTATTCTTAATTTATTTTCCTTAGATAACTTGAATAAGCCATACGCTTCGACTGTTTTGATGTGTTTTGATGCTCATCGAGCAAATGGTTTATGGAAAACGTCTCCCTTCATGCGAAATATACCATTTGCTAAAAATGTGTTTTCAATAAATACATACAAAATACATATGTACAGAATTTTCTAAAAGGAATATTTCCGTTATTTCTATCGCTTTTCCTACGCTTGTAGAAGGGACTTAACATCGCTCTCTTGTCTTTGACGGTGTGTCTCACATTTTCACGTCTCTCTTGCCTGCAAGTGCGCAAATAGTCGGCAGTAAGTGGCACGCACTGTCAAGTGAGTTGCAAAGTTTCTCAAGGCATTTTATAATGTCACCCACAAGCAGCTTAATTGACTTAAATTGGGAAAGATGTGTGGCCCGGCGATTTTTTCAATTGATATATATATAGATAGATATATATATATATATATATTTATATATATATATATTTATGTACACGTTTGGGTGGAGGTTTGGTAAAGTTAGATTAAATTATTTTATGTTTTAGTGGTCAAAAAAACTGAACTGACACACACGCAAATAACAAACAAAAGGCGCTGTTGACAACCCAATTTAATGTCAAAAGATACATTTGTATATTGCCATGTGTCAGAAGGTCATAAGCTGTCGTTTATATTGCATTAGTGATAATATATTTTTTAAAACTTAGTACTTTAAAACATATTTTCTTTTTTTTGTTAGTAATTATTCAACATTATTCATATCCTCACAAATATAACTAGTATAACTAGTTTTGCACAGTGTAGCCGGTTAGTTAGCGAGAAAGTGCACCAGCCCCAAGCATCCTGAGATACACTTCTTAATAGGAATCCACATATATAAGTCAGTGCTTAGATTGTGCTTTAAAACAGCATGACAATTGTTTATTAAAGATTACACGAGAAAATATGTGTGTACACTAATACTCTAGGCACAAATACATCGAGTTCACATGCCACTGACATGACTTCAAGGGTTCGAGGGGGCGATGTTAATCATGCCGCGCCGGCGTCTTGATTATGAGTGCTGATAACAAATTTCGCATTTATTTTTAGCAGCCATTTACAAGCAGAGCGCACTTTACGACCCGAATTGAGTTGAACTGAACCGAATCGGAACGATTTGAATCGATTTGAATTTAATCAATATTCCTCTCGTAATCACTGACACTAACTGCGGTCTGATCGTTCCCGATATGTTGCGTCTGACCCGTTCCCGATTTGTTGCCTGAGGCGTTAACTTTGATAAAACCGGTAGACGTACTTTTACTTTACTTCACGGCACGTCTGCAGTATTACTGGTGCGATCATGCAATGAAATACGCTTCTTTTTTTGGCATTAAACGAACTTGCGCTGATAGATAAGGCAGCTAAATCGAAGTGCAGCAAATCGCACCGCCAGTGTCTGCCCTGTCACTGATGATCAGCAACTGTGATTCCTCTGCGTGCCCAGAGTAACTGTATCTGTATCTGCGCCTCACTATCTATACACATGTATGTATAATCGTAATCGCTGCAACCCAAAGGTAAAACAACTGCAGCAGGCAGCAGGCAGCAGCAGCGACAAATGCGACCCTCTGCCCCGTCAGATATTCGCTAGCATTGCCAGACAGCCGCTTGCATAGAGAAACGCTCGTGATCAGCGTCGGCGTTGTTGTCTGCTACCCTCCAAGAGAGAGAGAGAAAGGGCATAATGCTCAGATGACTACTGACGACAGATGACTCTGCCCAGTTAAGAGAGTGCATTTCAATAATGATATTATTCAACAGACAGAAGATGGATTTAGTTCGCCAACAACAAAGCAAATGATAGAAAAAATAGGTTAAATGTATATGCATTAAGTATTTTGTATGATTGATTTTATTATTTCGTAAGGGGAGGGCGGAAAGAAGCATCCTCGTACCCATAACCTAAATACATTCTACATCAGCATCAATAGTTGATCAGGCGATCATGTTGAATATTTACCAAATTACACACCAACAAGCTCGAACATGTTTTTATGCACCTGCACACACATTTTGTAAGAGCGTTTGAATTAGGATCGGGGTATCTTCTAGTCGAGCGCTCTCGACTTATACTTCGAATTTGAGTTACTTTCGCACGTGCAGCTAAGCTGCTCATGATTCAATTTGAACACATTTAAATGCAACAATGAATAGTCTCATAATTTTCTTGCCTTACAAATCATTTATGAACTTTTGCAGACATAAATTGCATAGTTTTGTTAACTTAATATTATGATAAGCATCCTTTTTAAACGGTATTTAAAGTGCTGTATCTGTCCACTGTTTTACCAGTAGTATTTATGATAGGCTTATCAGCGACACTAATGATTGCCACCTAAGTATCAGTTGTATTGAATTCAGTCCCGCTGCGACTGGGATTTCATGTTATCCCCTACTTTCGGCTATTATTTTTATCAGTTATCGGATTAGGAATGCTTTCAAGTCAGTAGCAAGAGATAAAAAAGATACGGTTATATGGTTGAATTGATTATTTGGTTATTAATTGATAGCAAAAAGCGCATCAATAGAGTAGTCCTTGTCTATATATTTCAGCTTAAGTGCATTCCAATAATTACACAGATTAGTATTTATCGAGACGGAAGTTTTTGTTTTAATATTTGTCTTACTTACCCTTAAGAGCCTAAGTTGCCATTACGTCTTTAATTATCCTCAGATCGGCTTTAGATAATTATTTACTACATAAGTCAGGTGTCTGAAGATTCAATATGTATATAATATATCAAAGCTTTCCTTGCTTTAATTAGGTTGCTTTTTTCTGTCCACTCATGTGCGACCCACAACAAAATATTGGCCAAAAATTCTACAAGCCACAACAGCTGACTTTGTTGGTGCTGAATGATTTTCGTTATTTATAAATAAACTAGAATATATGTATACGTATAATAATATATATTTTTATATGGCAAATTTATTTTACGTCTTTTATGTTTTTGCTTTTGCGTCGTCAGTTGCAACCTTATTGGTGTCTACAAGCGGCGGCATTGTAAGAATTTTGGACAGGTTCCCAACTGATTATCGGTGGTTTTCTGGTATCAATAATAATAATAAATAATCAATACATTATGAATTGGTGGCACACAAGCCTCGTCTTAATCAAAATTGAATTCGCAATGAAAAGCCTTAAGTAGTCGAGTATCTCGCTGATACATTGCTGCTTGCTGAGCGGCCAGTGAGTGTTTTCTTTTATTTTTTTGGTGTGGGTGGTTCCTTTAGTGGGTGACGGGGCAGCGCGTGTATATTCTTTATATTTGTATGACATTGCTACCCAGCGAAATGTCAAAAGCAAAAAATGTCATGCACCGCCACAATAATAATCATAGCAAAAACAACCACAACAATAAGAAAAACGATTGTGCTGTTTTGGAGCAGACAAACACACACAGATACAGAGCTAAAGATACACAGATACTTTCGATTTCCACATGCTTTCGTTTTCCGTTGGCTTCACTTCGTGCTATGAGTGTAATGGGTTACGAATGGAGCCCGGCAAAACATTCTCCGAGCTTTAAAGGCGGTGGTTAACTTTGTTTTAATTTGGTCAGTTAGATACATAAACAGGCATAGTTTGATTGGCATTACATAAATTTGAATTAAAAATTCAAATCGTTAAAATTTATTGTGAACATTCGTCTTCTGTTCTATTTGGGATTTGCAAGTAAGCATTTTGAGCTCAAATAAATAAATAAATTGCCTAAATTAGTAGTTCAAGGTTAAAAACAAAAATATTCTACTTAAGCATAAAAACAAAAATATTAATTATTTTTATTTGTAAATACAAATATCAGAGAATTAGGTTTTCATACATTTTATTTAATAATATTAGTTTGACTCACCTGCCTAGAGGTAATTAAGTTCCAAGCGATTTCCTTTTTTATTCCAAGTTCCTAGCTAGCCCGTTTACGTTGTTGTGCAAAACTGGAGTTGTGAAAGCTGCCGCAAAAATATTTCGGAGATATTTGTAGATTTATGTATATATATTGTGATTATATACACCTTGGGATTGTGTGTATTGCGTGTTTATATATCGTTCTCATAGCCTTCCATAGCTTCCGCCTTAAAAATGTGCCAAGGATTGTGGGATGCAGTGTGGACTAGCGGATAATTTGCCTGACCTGAACTTTCACTTTTAATGCACATACACACGCACAGACATACACACCGATGCACGCACACAGACTCTGTTGGAAAATCACTTTTTGGTTCCACAGTTGTCGCTGGTTGCTTGGGTTACACTTTTTGTAATGAAATTGAGTTCACTTAATTTTTTTCGGAGGACGATATGTTTAGGATTTTCTTTACAGATGTTTCTGCATTGGCACACGCGACGGAGGGTCGAAAGTTTGGTTTATAAAAAAGGAGCTACGCGTTCGGTTTCTTGTTGCTTGCTCTTTGTGGTCGTGACGCGAAACAACAACAACAACAACTTACGGCAAATCTATGTTAGATAAAAATGTTAAATATTCATCAATAGAAATTCATTCTGAATATTGCCAGCGCTCGTCGTGGCAGCCGTGGCAGCACCGCCAGTTGTAGTGGCGGCAACAGCAACTTGGTCTCAATAAGAGTGTCACTCAAGGGCATTGCAAGGTCATAGCAGCACAGCACAGCAGTCGATGTCGGCAGTCGGCAGTTGCGTCTTTCGCCCACTGTCGGTCGGCTTCGTTCGCTGAGAGTATGTAATGGCATGGGCCTCATTCAGATACAAACACACACATACACAAATATATATATGGAGAGATGCAAACACATAAAGATATGAGCACATTTCGCAAAAGAGAACTTTGTACAAATAAAGCGCAGTGAGTGGGAGGGAGAGAGTGAGAGAGGATCGGACACTGCAATTTAATCAGCACTAATTTGCCATCTGCAGCTGCTGAGTGTATCTTCAAAATAAGCCTGAATCACGCACCGCTCTTCTAGAATAACTTTGGCCAACAGCATTGAGAAGTGCCTGCCCGTACGGCTGTCCTGTCGCGTGGCAACTAACAAAGAATGTTGCAAACTTTGTGGCATGCGGTACAAACTCTCACTTTTCTCATTCATATATCGGCTCTCCACACGCACTACTGGCCGGCTTAGGTCTCTTTCCTGGGAGATAGAAAAGAGAGACACTCAAATATGCGAACAGTGATTCAAAAGCTCTGCAGCAAATTTGCAAATTATAATCAACGGTCACCATCGCATATTAAAATATAATCATTTGAATGCTGCTTGGACTTGTACTCGACCGCTGCGTAAATATTCATTTTGTATTTGGCCAATGTGATAAGATTACTTATTTATTTGATTTAATATTATAAATAATTTAGTACAAATAAGAACACAAATGAATAGAAATTGCTTTTTTTATGTACGCGTCAACAAATACTAGCGTAACAATAATCTGGTTATCTGATGGACTCAACAACACTAACCTATGCCATATCCGCATTATCCGAAACAATTGGAACAGTTGAAAAGCGTTGTCGCATAAATATTGTCCCACTGTAATATAACCGTATATGTGTCTCTCAAAATCTCGCTCTCTCTTCTCTCTCTCTTTCTTTGTTTTACTTTCTAGTTTCGCTCACTCCATTCAGTCGAGAGTGGAGCCGGTATATTTTTTTAATGTTATTGTTTTGTTTTATGATTGTTTTCATTTTAAAATGTGTTTCGACAATTGTCCCTGCTTGTGTATTGTTTTCAGCATGTTTTAATTATCATTGTACATACAATAAAATACATTTATTACTGTTATCTGTACGCAACACTTAGCTTTGCTTGGTTCATTTTATATTATACATAAAATTGTTTATATATATAAAAATATATATATAATATATGTATACAGAGTATGTTAACCTTGCATATATTCTGCTGTGCTGTATTTAATCCAAAGGTGCGTTGACCGCAGTTAGCCTGCTTGCAACAATATGCAAATGCAATATATATATATATATATATATGTTGTTCATGTATTTGTATTATACGCCATGCATATTTCGCTCACAACCCACAGTTACTCAATCAAATACATTTTTATTGTTATATTGTATATCTCTCTTTGCTTAATTTGTTCTCTTTTTTTCATTAGTTTTCTCTTCTGAACCTGTCCTAACATTAATTTAATGCGAAGGCGCTCTTGAAAAGTTTATTTTTTTCATGAAAACTTTCAGAGAATAGCGTAAAGACTTAAATAAATTAAGTTTTGATTTTTACATATTTGGACTTTGGAGATTTATTCAATTACGACTTAATATTGTTCTATTTTATAGATTATATATCTTAAATAACTAACAATCTTTTACAGTTCTTAATTAAACTTTTTCATGTAAATTATTTTTAATAAATTATATTTATATATCATAGATTTAAGCTTTAAAACAAACTTAATACAAAATATGCATCTAATTGGTGTTATAATAAATAATAATTTTTCTAATTGTAAAACCACAAAAACTGTGGAGAATGTAATTAATATATTTAATGGTTCGATTGCTCTTGTTGGTTCATATGAACGATTAATTTTGTGTTCATAAAAACAGCTCGAAAATGCCACTGCCACTGCAGAGATACTCTGCAGCCCTGGTACCATACAAGCAACCCTAACAAGATTGTGAGCAAACAGCTGTTCGACTTAGTATGTCAATAGTATTCCTGCTGACACTTTTACGTTTTGTTTATAAATGTGAAATACTTTTCAAAAAAAATAGTTCAAATCGTTTTCCGTGTTGAATTGTGGCCGTTTCACTCTTTTTTGCTGTTGTAAAGCGTAAACATAGGATTTTTCGGTTTCAGATGTCTAGTGTTAATATTTGTGGGAAAAATTGCATTACGCAGCAGGGTTCCGAGTTACCCTCGCTTCCAATTCAGCAGCAGCAGCTACAACTGCGACAACAACAGTCGTCCAGGGATAAGTCACCAAATCCATGTGTAAGTGAAACTCTGCCGCAAACGCAGACCAAACAATTATGGTTGTCAAGGCAAGGCATTAACAGCTGATTATCACCTACAGTTCACCAAATGCATTTCTCGCATATCGCTACTTAAATTGAGTTTGTAACGTGATGAGCAAAATTCGTTGACTTAAACAAAAGATGAAGTTATACTTTTATTTAATTTTTTATTTATAAAACGTTCTAAATACTAGTAAACACGTAGATCTATTTTCGCTTAGGTATCGCGTTACAAGCTAAGAATTTAGTTTCATACTGGTAACAAACCCCGTTAAGCTCTGTTCAAGTATGAACATGAGACGCTGACAGACTCAGCTATTTTTAAATGACAAAATATCACATAGAGTCGACATTCAAGTGGCTGCAGTTAAATAAGAAAACATCACATGAAGTCGACTTTCAAGTGGCTGCATATGTTTTTAAGATGTAAGATTTTTGTATAAAATAAAGAAATGCGCGCCAGAGCAAACAGTCCGATTGTAAACGTCGTCTCATCGTGTTGACAACACCCTATACGTGTTCCACACAGCTGTCATTTTTTTTTGTTCTGAATATGTTAGATGGATTTTTTTTGCGTGTATTTCTAGCATAAAGAAATCGATTACTTCTAGAAGTTGCCCATCAAAGTAGTTTAGTTCGCCTTTGACTGTCTGTGCTGCGCTCTTAGAAAGTGCCCAGGCATAAGAATCAAAGTATTTTTATTTGTGAAAAAAGGCTTTCTAATTGTTTTTGTTTAAAAAATTAACATTTTTGTGCATTTCTAAGTTTTGAATTAATTAAAACTCTGATCTTTAAGATGCTAATTAATGATGAGGTTTACGGAGTTATTGAAATCCCAGCTCACATTGGGGAGATCGTGGAACACAGACTGTTTCAGCGCCTCAAAAAGATTAAGCAGCTTGGATTGCTCTATTTGGATGGCAAACCGGAAAGCACTCATACCCGATATGACCACTGCATTGGGTAAGCTACATTCCACGCGACAGTGCGAATACTTAACTGTATTCCATTTAATTGAGCAGAACGTACTGGAGCGCACAGGTTCATCTAAATGCCTTGAAGCGTAATTCAAAAAACGAGAAAGAATTGCCGGAATGGTGTCGACAGGCTGTTGAGATTGCGGCGCTCCTGCATGATATAGGACATGGTCCATTTTCGCATAATTGGGAACAAGTATGTGGGAACGGCTTTAATGTAAGTAGCAGAGTATATTTTTGATAAAAGTTTACTAAAAATTATATATACCAATATATCTTCGTTCAGCATGAGGAGAACGGATTAACGTGTGTGGATAAGATTTTTGCCGATATGACGAGCGAGAAACTGCGTTGCTTGCGTGACGAAAATAATGGACGTGCAGTGCAGCTTATCAAGGATATTATAGTTGGCAAACGGGAGCAGCTAAGCTACCCAATGATGGGACTTGGTTATATCTTTGATATTGTGCACAACAGTCGCTGCGGTCTGGATGTGGACAAATGGGATTACATAAGGCGCGACAACAAATGCCTGAACGTGCTAAGCGATAAAGACCTGAAGTTCGATAATATATTTCTGAAGGCTCGTATTGCGCCGGACGGTCAGCGCATTGAATATCGCTATGATGACTACCATCTCATATATAAGATTTTTGTGGCACGTTGGCGTTTACATATGCACGCCTATAAGATGCCCAAGACTGTGGCTCTTGGTAATCTGTTTTCGAAAATTGTGCGGCGATGTAAACCGGAGCTGTTGGGTTTGATGGCTGACAGCGATGATTGGCTAGATTTATATGATGAGCGTGTATTTCAAATGATTAGTAGCGATCCGCTTATGCGTTATATGCGTTGTCCTCAGCGTTGGCTAGAGGTACCACGCCTTGAGGGTGAATGTGAGAATTATGTATGCGTAAACATAAAAAAAATGGGTCCCGGTGTCGACATGTATCCCGATGATTCTTATGCGCTGTATGGTGATAGTAGGTATGTATTTGTGTTGTTCTTGGCCTAAGATGAATTTTTTAATTTCTTGATTTCTTTTCTTTGGCAGTAAGAAACGCAGCATTGAGCGACTAACTACGCTGACTTCCATCACCACATGCTATAAGTTGCTATAAGTAATTGATTTCACATTGAAGCTACATCATGATAATTTGTCCAACGACGTGTTTGCCATTTTGCTTATCAAATATATTTCAATATCTAAAAGATTGAATTTCCTTCTTCCCTTATATTAAATTAATTAATTAATTGTTTCACAACTTTAAAAGTTTTTTTTTTATTTTAATTTGGTTTCGATAAAAATTGATTTTGATTTGCAAACAAAACAAGAAGTATTCGAAGAAATAACTGACCTTTTTCATTGTTATGTTAAATTTGAATTTATGTTAATGTTTCTGTACTAATAATAATAAGAAAATTGACAGCATCGGATTAAATTCGATATAAGATTTTAATGAACCGTTCAAATTTTACTCTTAGAAACATCATAATTATGTTGCTATTTCGTATGAAAGAGGCTGTAAAGACCAAGTAAAAAACTTTGTTAGCATAACTACCATTTACATAAATAAATACTTACAAACATACCACACATATTTAAGGAAAAATGCATTTAGATGTGTACTGTGTACATAAAACTACAAAATGCCTCAAAAATATAGACAAATATTTAAGGAAAATCCATTATTTTTTTTGACGAAATGTCGATCTAAAATACAAATATACATTACATAATATATGGCTGGCAATCAATTTAAGATTGAAAAGTCGAAGTTTCTTTTTAAGCTATAATTTCTGATTTTGTATGAAAACTTTGAAACAATAAAGAAACTGTTGTTTGTTCACTAAAATGAAAGTTAGACTTTCAAGTTTTGAATTTTATTTAATTGCATAACAGAAGCAATTTTGACGTGGCGTTACCCTGCTGTTTATTATATCAATTAAATCGAAGTTTGTACTTTTATTTTTAAATCCTTTTCAGAATAATTAATTATTATATGTGGATTAAAACAAAGTTAACAATATTTCAAATATTCGAAAAATACAAACTATAATTTAGATTAGGATAATCAAGTAAAAATTAAAATGCTATTTGCATAACCAATTGTGTTCAAGTCTGAACATGAGACGCTGCAAAGCTCAGCTAATTTTTATTGACGACTTTCAACTAGCTGCAGTTAGAGCTCAGCTATTTTCGAATGGATAAGCATCACATTCTAAGAAGAGTGAACATCACATTCTGAGAAGAATAAACCTCAAATGGAGTCGCCCTACAAACGCTGCAAAGCTCAGCTAGTTTAAGAATAAACATCTCATGGAGTCGGCCTACAAGCGACTCCGTTAATATAAATAAACATAACATGAGGTCGCCTTACAAGCGGCTTCATATGTATTTAGGTTTAAGATTTTTGTATAAAATAAAGAAATGGTCATCAGAGCAAACAGTTCGATTTTAAACGTCGTCTCATCGTGTTGACTACACCCTATACGTGTTTCATACAAAGAACAGGTGGGATGTTTCGGATGGGGCTGAGCTGAGGCCACCAGTCGGGTCGCGGGTTGCGGATAGCGAAAGGCCTTTCCTTATGGAGTTTAGCTGCGAATAATACGAAATTGATCGTAAATAAGCAGTGACAGACAAACAGCGGGTACGATAATGTCAATCGTACTGACCAGGCGTTTGTTTGGTCGCCTCCTCAAAAGCATAGTCTCACACAACCCCGACCTCCCCGCACCACTGTATCTATTCCTTTCCTATCCTTAGGACCGTGCCCAGAGTCAGCATGGCTTGGGCCCTCGTTAATAACTAGCCCAGACGCCTACCGTATGCTCAGGCTTATGGCGATCGCCTGTTATAATTAGTCTTACCCGGGTAATTTGGATCTCTGCCAGGGTGAACATATTTTTCTTCGCAGCACGTAGGACCAAATGAAAAGTCGAAATAAGCTAAAAATACCGCAGGATTTCTCTGCGGAGTATGTCGCCCTACAGCTTCGATGCGCGAGAATGTGGGGTCAGACCAACCCGATTGTAATGTTGGTGTTGATATACCATCGCCCCATTTTATTACGTTATTCTGTCCACGCTACTTGGAGAGGGCCACCGAATCCCAGCTGATATTACTGATGAACCAGAACGGGATTGAGATAAATACCTGGAAAGTTATATCTAGGAGAAACGAAAGTGGATAGATGAGCTATCCAGAAAAGCGATACTGGAACGCGGCCAGCAAATCAGCTTTCGATTCGTAACCACTCCCGCAGTGCCGAGCCAACACTCGACGCTGGACATCGATCTAACTGAGGACGAGCGAGGAGTTGGCGGAGAAGACACTCTGTAAAGGATGTTCACTAAACAACACCTTGGGCTAGCCCTGGTACAGGACCCATAGGTGTACGATGGAGTGAAAGGCCGATTCAAGGGTAATCAGGGATCGGAGGGATCCAGCACCCAGAGCATGCATTAGAGTGAGGAGGAGTATTAACTATGGATTAGTGTCTGCATACTTTGCAGGAGCTTGCACACCACCAGAAGTAAAAAAACTGGTGAAGTAGTGCAGAAAAAAAAGATGCGGGTGTTAATCAGTTGCGATGCCAATGTGCACCACACTATATGGGACAACAGTGACATCAACTTGAGGGGTGAACAAGTCTTTGAGCTTTATATTTAAATATAACTTAGAACTCGTATCCTCACCGACATTTGTAAATAGTATCAGGGAATATGTCTTAGATATCACCCTGATTAGCCGGTCCCTAAAGCCTCACCTGAGAGACTGTCACGTCTCATAGCAAGGCTCCATAAAGTGCTTGCTAAGCGAGTGCCTTATGCTAACATGTCATTGAAACGTAAAGATGATTTATTTACGAACAACAATGTGCAGAAGGTAGAGCTCACCTTTGAAACGCATTATCCAGGCAGTATACCCGTTCAAGGGTAGGTATAGGACGTCGACTGACGAGTAGACATGCGCCAAGTCGCCAGTCACCGTGAAGAGATTAAAATGGGCAATTGGTACATTCCAGCCCAATAAACCTCCCGGTATATTGCCAGTTTTCCTTGAAATGATCAAAGCCACCCTCTTAAGAAGGCCTGGACCCATATACCAGCAGGTGGAGTGTTGTCTCCGCTTCTATGGAGTCCATTAGTAGATGAGCTACTTAACAGACTTTCAATGTCAAGGATACGCCGACTGCATGCCAAATGTCTTTTGGGCGGCTATAATAAAAAACGATTTAAGCAAGTAATATCTACAGGTAGGAATAGGCTTAGGATACTTGTCGGACTACTGACAGCACACTACTACTTACTATTACTAAAAGCCACCTTTCCAAACTGGATATTTATAGTAAGAACCAGTTCAATGACAGAAGCCCTCAACCTAACAAAGATTCTTGCATTCATGCAGGAACTGGGGTTGATGCAGGAGCTATAAGTGCAAAAACCCTCTACACCTTTTTTGCTAGGTTAGGTACGATAAGATAATAATAATAATAAATAATGCTTATAAGCCCTTTACCTTATATCATAAAATAATAAATATATTAAATAAAGATTATTCTACACTTAATACCTATTTAAGTAAGTTGTTTTCTAATGCCTTTGTTTACTTGCTGATTGATGGCCATATCTCGATTATTACCTTCAGTTTCATCACGCCTGGTGGCCTTACCTCAGCTCCATCCGTACCATCTCACAAGTTCTTCAGACAAGGGACCTAGAGAATAAGACGGCGACGATTTTTCACTGTTCGATTAAGACAGTAACAAGACAGTGGTGGCGGTGGGCTTTACAGATGTCATTACAACTTCTGTAGATCAACCTACACCACTGTAAGCTAGTATCCACTGCTCTATTGCTATACATAGCTGGTGGCGGAGTATATATAGAACTAGTCCAAGAATCTTGGGTAATTGGAGGCAAGGTTTGCGGGCTAAAGAACGACAAACACAAGCTTACAGTAGCTCTAACAGCAGGTAAAATAAGAACATAAATTCTTGAGAGAAAACACCTCATTATTTTTCTGCTCCATAATTTTAGGAATAAGTCAGTGCAGTAGGAAGCCTGGAGTTCAAGCCAGCTCCGATACGCTACTATCAGCGTATGTGGTTCATGAAAGCACTAGGCCATCATAATATCCATCATCCAGGAGCGCGAGAAGCGAGATCGGGCTCGTCATAGGCTGTGATGCTAATGCACACCACGCTCAGTGTGTGAGTTGCTCTTAACCATTATTCTAAATACTAACCTCTAAGTGTGCAATAAGGGAAATTATCCCACTTTTGTCATTAAATAGGAAAGCGGTCATAGACTTGATCCTCGTTTCACACTCTATGAGTGATCAGCTGAAGGGTAGGAGAGTGTCTGAAGATCACTCCTTCTCCGCCATGGTGGACACTTCAACTAAATTACCTTCGACAATTTCGTAGGTCGCTTTTCAATGCTGCGAAATCGCAATTCAAAACACTTTGTTTAAATATCAGTTTAATTCACTGTCTTATATTTAGTTCCAATATTCTTGACACTTTTATTTGATTTCCAGAATTTTAAAACTAAGCTTAGATCTTAATATACCGTTTATTATTTTTACAATTTGTGAGCTTAAAATCTTAAATCTATTTAAAATTAAACAATTAAAAACAAGAATTTCAACAGTTCACTTAAAGACATCACAATTCGAATGCATTTTCATAATTACTAACTAAAAAATATAAATATGCATATATAATAATGTATGTGATAAAAATACGGATAACTTGCATAACCAATTTGAAATGTACACAATGAAAAACAATTAATTTCTATAATATGTGGGGTGAATGCAGGATAGCGCAACTGACTACAGGATCGTTGTATTTTACACAATTATTAACAATTTGGAAAAGGCGGGTCAATTGCCTTCCGATGCTGCCGGATGCCCTGTTATAATCCTCTGTGGCAAATGGGCGGCCAGATATTGCTTATGCAGTCTCTGGCGGCAGAACTGATAAAATTCAATTTCATTGGTGAAATTGCGACGTACAATATCCTTGACATGCTCGCTAACTGGAGGCTTAAAGTTGTTTTTGTTGATCTTGGTCAGATACTCAGCGCTGTCTGAAAAGGAATGAAAGGCGGTTAATACAATTTGATATAAATATATGCTATATTGTAAAATATATGTATAAGAGTTACACTTTTATTATGAAATAACAAAAAGCAAAGAACAAGCACCTCCGATCCCAAAGCTAGGTCGAAACAATAACCTATCCACCAGATCTATGTTTTCCAGCTTCGACTAGTTATGTATATCTACACCATTAGCACCCATAAAGTTCAGGATAAACAGTCGATTTATATTTAATATGATAGATACATTTGTGTACGTATATGTATATGTATGTATGCACTATTTGTTGCAAGCAGCTGATTTTAGTTCGGAATTATGAATAAGTATAAGTATATGCGTTATCCAGTTTTTGCAATATACAACATCTGAATTCAGATTATATTGAAGTCGAGTGAGCTTAACTAAAGCATTATTACTAGTTTTACTGTTAGATGATTTACTAACTTATCCAACAGTTTATAACTCGTTCAATAAGTCATTTCTGACATCCCCTCTTAACTTAATTTTTGGAACAGTCAATCATATAGTTTGTATGGAAAGTTAGTTTACCAGCCAACAAGAGCAACCTCCCATTAAAAAATTACTTACTTGCATAGATATCTCGCACGCCGTCAAAAAAGCGTGGAACATATTTTTCAAGCACTGAGAGTGTTGTGTTAAAATCTTCAAGAACTCCAACGACCGCATATTGTTGCTCAACGGCAAATTTGGCACGTTCCAAGGCGCCTACAGTATTGAAAGGTCTATGGAAGCTTACATTAAAGTATTCAAAATGGTTAATCGGCTAAAATATGTAATTATCTCACGTGCACTCGTAATCGTGTCCACAGAAGAACAAGCTCTGACGCCGATGATCACCAATGCCCTCAACCGTGACACCTTGTGTGTAAGTGCATTCCTGGTCTCCGCTCAGGACACACGTTTCAAAGTCCTTCTTCAGCCATGCGGGATGTGGCAGCGGGAGATCTGGAAATGCTGCCTTGCGCTCTACAAAATACCAGGGGGCCCGGACATAATAAAACCAACTGATCACACGCTCTACGGGATCCCGAACCACATTTAAATATATAGGCTTTGGCAAATTGAACTTGGTAAAATTGGTAAAGCACACATGCTTTATGAATACAGAAGGCTCGGGCAGTTCACAGATAACTTCGGCCATTTCTTGTTGCTGTTCCTCGGCCAGACGAACGGTTTCCACTTTTTGGACAGCATCACGATGAAACTGAAAGTTGTTACGCTCCGACAGACGACGAAGTAGTTCCATAAATGTTTGACTGCCCACTTTAGGCACACGATTGAAGAAGACAAGTTCCATTTGAGCTTTTCTAGTATTATTCAGATCGCGCACGTTAAGCGATGACATCTGTATTGGGAAATGAACATATAAATGAGGTAAGAAAATCAATAGACGCGCAGAGGCCTAACACTTGTGTCATTCATACCTTATATTCCTTGGTGTTTGATATTTAGTTTTATTTTGTTTGACGCTTGCGTCAATATAAATTTTACACTAGGGACTTCAGGGACTCTTGAACGTTAAAAGAATCTCGAAAAACGGTGGAAAATATATGGGAGACGAGTAATATTACCCTTTTATAGACAATAAGAAGAACAATCCAAGGAAACTGGTCAACACTCAGCTAGTAAAATAGAACTTGATGTTCTTTTTGTTCTTCTAGAATCTATCTATCGCTCGGCATTAAAATAAATATACACATTAATTAATATTTGTATAAATATATATTTGCTTATTAAATAGATTTTTGGTATACAGATATAAGATTGATTTTGCAATTAATTTGAATTTCCAACTATTTTACATTCCTTTAGTTAAGATTATCCTCCAATTGCAATGCCAAATACTGTTTATACAGATGTTGCTTGCAAAAATAATAGAAATCGTATTCCAATGTAAAGTTCCGCCTTACCATGGCCAACACGTCGGTGTCCACTGCATTTCGACGATGGGGATTTCTGTTGCTGATTTTGTACACTGTAAGATAGTGTAAAATGGATGCTAGGACAGCAAACGGAATAATAAACAAAAAGTATGATAACATACAGTTATATATAAAACGCGCATGATTGAAATATCGTGGCACGTACTTCTCCAGAACAGTTAGGGTTAGGTTCGCTTGCTCCCAGGTGCCCACAACGGCATATTCCCTCTCGACATTCCGCTTTGCCAATTGAACCGCGTGGGGGGTATTGAAGGCCCTGCGGATGAAGGCGAAGTAATGCTGACTAGATCCGTACTTGGAAATATTATGATTTACTCACAAACAGTCAACATGGTTACCGCAGAAGAATAAAGACTGACGCCTGAAATCTGGCACTCCATCCACAACCGAATACTTAATATATTGACACTCTGGACTACCGGTACGGACACAGTCATTGAAGCTCTGCTTATACCACGCATTTGACTCCTGCGGATAGCTTGCATCAATGCTTCGGCTTATCGCCAACTTTTTCGGGGTGCGTCGTTCATAGAAGTTGTGAATAACGCGCTCCACGGGATCGCTAACCAGCGATATATAGATTGGCTTGTGTATTTCATATTCACTAAAGTTCATCCAATTGCCATGCGCTATGTAAATTGTGCCCTTCTTCAGCTGGCTCACCCAATTCGTTTCAATCGCCTCCTCGGTGGGCGTACGAATACGGCTCTTGCTCTCTACTGGACCATTGACCACGATATTGATGCCATTGTGAGCGGAGAGGATGCTCAAGAGCTTAATTAGTTTCTCTGTTCCCACGTGGGTAGGGCGATTGAAAAAAGCTACTTGAAGGCGAGCGCGGCGTGTATTGTTCAGGTGCAGGGTGGTCACATTGTGTAGCTAAGAATAATTTGTGTTTTGGCAAAGATGATATTGTAGCTAAGACAGAAACCGATAACACAATTGATTTAAATCAAGCGAAGTGATTTTTAGTGTGAAAACTGAATCGATGTAAGTAACCACAGTTAAACATCTTACTCTCTAAAGCTATCTATCTCTCTACCTCCAAAATAGACTTTGCTCAATATACAATAAGAATAAAGTATTTAATTTTAATAAGATATTGGATAACACTTATTAATTGCAGTTGTTCGTAACCAAAGAATAACCCAACAGTAACAAATAATAATAAATAATATTTGTTGATTTGCCTAATTATTTATTTGACTTTAAAGTTATGGGCCTTGGGCTAACCCAATTATTGTAACAATCCATGTTTCTCCAGCTCATGCAAATTAAGAGCCAGATACTGTTTATAAAGGCGCTGCTTGCAGAAATAATAAAATTCGTATTCATTTGTGAAATTACGTCTAATCAACTCCTTGACCTCTGGCTCAATATACGGCTTGCGCTTGTTCTTATTCCGGTTCGTGATCTTGTCATTATGCACTAAATAATTGGAGAAGTGGGAAATGGTTTAACAAGATCAGGAGCTCTCTTTGATATCTGCGACCTACTTTCAAACATCAGCTTGGCACCACGAAAGAAGCGTGGAATGTAGCCCTCAAATACGGATAACGTTATGTTGGTATCCTCCCAGCTACCAACCACAGCGTAATCCCGCTCCACATGCTCCTTCGCCATTTGTACAGCAGCGGGCGAGTTAAAGGGACTGCAAGGCACAGTCAAATTAAATTGTTTGTCTCCAGTTTTAGCCCTCCTACCCCAATTTACTTACATACAATCATCATGATGGCCGCAATAAAAGAGCGATTGTCTTTTAAAGTTGCCAATGAAATCCTTCACGGTATGGGGCACATACTGGCACTCTGGGTCGCCACTGCGCACACAATCATTGAAGTTTTTCTTGTACCAAGTTATGGGTTTCATTTCTTGATCAGGATTTTTTCGAAATTCAATGGCGCTCTTGTAGGAGCTTCGCGCATAGAAGAACCAACTGATTACACGTTCCACAGGGTCCCTAACCATGTTTATATAGATCGGCTGCGGCAGATCGAACTCAGCGAAGTCAATCCAATTAATATGTCGAATGTAGACGGTTCCTTCCTCCAGTTCGGCAATGTATTCAGCAGCTTCTCGTTGCATCGGCTTCTTAAGTTGCCTCTGCGTTGGTTCATGCAATCCACTGCGTTCCAATTGCAGGTCATCGTGGTATTCAACCAATGAATTGAACAGTTCCAGCAGTGCCTCACTGCCCACCTTGGCAGCCCGATTGAAGAAGAGTACGTCAATTTCGGCATTTCGAGTGTTGTTGAGGCGCTCAGCACTCAGATGTTGCAGCTGCAGTCACATCGGCATAAAGCATTGGGATTGATATATAATCGAGTTTCTTTAAGAGTTTGAGTTCGCTTGGTTAGTTGCCAGAGAGAAGTTAGTAGGCATAGATCTCAAAATTATTATTTAATTTATAGCAAGCCTTGAGTTTCGGTAAGATATTTAAGAACTATGCAAAATGTTTCGTGCATTCATATTTCCATTGATTAGGTAAGCTTTAGGCGATAGGTCTAACAAATCCATACTAACATTGCTTTTAAACATTTAAGCTCTCTTACACTATCTAGAAAATTAACTGTCCTAACGATTGGTGTAAAGCGTTTAATTTAAATAAGATATTGGATAAAACTTTAAGTATAATAGCAGTTGTTCTTAGCCAAAGAATAAACCAACTATGTCAAATGTAAACGCTCGGGATCCGTACGCTTGAGCGCAATGTACTGCTTATAAAGACGCTGTTTGCAGAAGTAATAGAAGTCGTATTCGTGGGTGAAGTTACGCCTGACCATAGCTTTGACGTCTTCATCAACTGTTGGTTTACGATTGTTGCGATTTCGATTTCTGAGTGCGTCCTGATATACTATAAAAGGGAATGATTAACTCTCTTATCTCAGATTGTACAGCTTGCGCTCTTACTTGGATATAGCGTCGTAGCAAGCGCAAAATATCGCGGTATATAATGTTCCAGTACTGTAAGAGTAATATTGGTTTCCTCCCAGGTGCCAACCACAGCATACTCCTCTTCAACTCTACGTTTTGCTATTTGTATAGCTAGGGGGGAGTCGAAGGGTCTGCAATACATTTATACAACTATATTGATTGTGACACGATCAACTTATCCCATTATCGTGCAACATTTGTTGTGTAACATTAAAGGATTTACTTTGATAAGCTTATACTTTTGTTTGATTAACTAATTAAATCATTAATTAACAATTAAGTGTTGCTCATCTCAATTTCCAATGCACAACAATAATTTTTAAGGTCTGAACATTAATGGGATTAATCCAGCTTACAATACTCACAGGCAATCCTTATGGTGGCCACAAAAGAATAGAGACTGTCGCATGTAATTACCCACATAATCTTTAATTGTGAATGGAACGTATTGACATTCCGGATCGCCGCTGCGGACGCAATCGTTGAAGCTTTTCTTAAACCAAGCAGTGGGCTTGATGGGTGCGTCTGGATTTTTGCGGTAGTACAAGGCATTTCTGTAAGAGTTGCGCACATAGTAATACCAGCTGATCATTCGCTCCACGGGATCACGGACAAGGTTTATGAAAATTGGTTTGGGTAAATTGAAGTCATTGAAATCGATCCATGAAGTGTGCTCAGTATAAACTGTACCCGGCTCTTGGTCAAAAATATATAAAGCTAATTCTCTCTGCTGCTTGCGTGTAAGCACACGTTTGCTTTTCTTCTTGAGGCCGGTGTGATCGACATAAAAGTTGTTCATATCTTGTATATCCTCCATAAACTCTATTAGCGATTCGCTTCCCACTTTCGCGCCACGTGTGAAGAAAAGCCGATCCATTTCAGCTTTGACAGTATTGTTCAACTGCTGCGGTGTCAAGGAATATAACTAGTGAAGGATTGGAAGGAGGGGGAGGGGGGTGGAATTACTGAATGGAACCCCGAGTAACACAAACACAAACACAGATAGGATTAGAAACAAATAGTTTTTTTTTTGCTTTGGTAGGCACACACACAAATAATAATAATTTAATATTTGTTAATTTTCCTAATTACTTATTTGACTTTAAAGTTATGGGCCTTGGGCTAACCCAATTATTGTAACAATCCATGTTTCTCCAGCTCATGCAAATTAAGAGCCAGATACTGTTTATAAAGGCGCTGCTTGCAGAAATAATAAAATTCGTATTCATTTGTGAAATTACGTCTAATCAACTCCTTGACCTCTGGCTCAATATACGGCTTGCGCTTGTTCTTATTCCGGTTCGTGATCTTGTCATTATGCACTAAATAATTGGAGAAGTGGGAAATGGTTTAACAAGATCAGGAGCTCTCTTTGATATCTGCGACCTACTTTCAAACATCAGCTTGGCACCACGAAAGAAGCGTGGAATGTAGCCCTCAAATACGGATAACGTTATGTTGGTATCCTCCCAGCTACCAACCACAGCGTAATCCCGCTCCACATGCTCCTTCGCCATTTGTACAGCAGCGGGCGAGTTAAAGGGACTGCAAGGCACAGTCAAATTAAATTGTTTGTCTCCAGTTTTAGCCCTCCTACCCCAATTTACTTACATACAATCATCATGATGGCCGCAATAAAAGAGCGATTGTCTTTTAAAGTTGCCAATGAAATCCTTCACGGTATGGGGCACATACTGGCACTCTGGGTCGCCACTGCGCACACAATCATTGAAGTTTTTCTTGTACCAAGTTATGGGTTTCATTTCTTGATCAGGATTTTTTCGAAATTCAATGGCGCTCTTGTAGGAGCTTCGCGCATAGAAGAACCAACTGATTACACGTTCCACAGGGTCCCTAACCATGTTTATATAGATCGGCTGCGGCAGATCGAACTCAGCGAAGTCAATCCAATTAATATGTCGAATGTAGACGGTTCCTTCCTCCAGTTCGGCAATATATTCAGCAGCTTCTCGTTGCATCGGCTTCTTAAGTTGCCTCTGCGTTGGTTCATGCAATCCACTGCGTTCCAATTGCAGGTCATCGTGGTATTCAACCAATGAATTGAACAGTTCCAGCAGTGCCTCACTGCCCACCTTGGCAGCCCGATTGAAGAAGAGTACGTCAATTTCGGCATTTCGAGTGTTGTTGAGGCGCTCAGCACTCAGATGTTGCAGCTGCAGTCACATCGGCATAAAGCATTGGGATTGATATATAATCGAGTTTCTTTTAGAGTTTGAGTTCGCTTGGTTAGTTGCCAGAGAGAAGCCAATTTAGTGGGCATAGAGATCTAAATTATTCATTTATTTTTATCAAGCCTTGAGCTTTAGTAAGATATTCAAGAATTATAAAATTTTGGGCATTCATAATTCCAGTGATTAAATCAATATAAACCTAACATGTCCATGTGTATTGCTCAAATGAAAATTCATTATAGATTACTTTGGAAATGCTAATTTTGTCTTATTTGATAGATCCTTGAAGCTTAAACTTTTATTTAATGAGCTGATCAATTGGTTAATTACTTAAACTACGCATTTTACTAACTAATCTCTTATGGCCAGCTCATTGGTAGCCTGCAATTTAGTTAAGCCTTCATCCATGCGCATCAGATCCTTCAGTTTTACTGCCAGATATTGCCTATGCAACCGCTGGCGACAGAATTGATAGAATTCGATTTCCCTCGTAAAATTGCGTCGCACCATATCCACAATTTCCTTACGAATGTGAGGTTTCATTGGATTGTCATTGGATTTTTTGGCATGTAGACCCGCTGCAAGGTTGACAATTTAATGACATGGTCGGGTGACGATGGCGATTTTTAAAGAACTTACAGTAGTACATTTTAGAGGCATTTGCAAAGTAGCGTGGCACATAGGCTTCAAGAACGGCCAGGGTTTCATTGGTATGTTCCCAAGTGCCCACAACTGCGTACTCTCGTTCCACATTCTCTTTGGCTAACTGAAGGGCCAGACGTGAATTGAAAGGTCTGGGAATTATGGCATAGACTAGTATCGCTGATTTAGGGAACTAAACATTCGCTCACTCACGTGCACTTAACCTCATTGTGACCACAGAAGAAGAGGGTTTGCCTTCGATGGTCATTTAGTTTTTCCAGCATGGAGCCCTCTACGTAATTGCAGATCTTCAGTTTGGACTCGACACACTGATCGAATTCCATGTTGACCCACTTGGGATTAGGCATTTCGCGATTGTTACGACGACGACCTGGCACAAATACCCAAGGAGCGCGTATAAAGTAATGCCAACTGATTACCCGGTCCACTGGATCACGAACCATATTGATGTAAATGGGACGTGGCTGAGAATGTTTACTAAAGTTTAAATAGTTGACATGGCTGGCAAAAACGGAACCGTCCTCGAGATTTGCTATATTATCAATCCATTCAGCCTCCTCGTCGGGCTGTAGAATTTTCTGAATGCCTCCTATTTGTGGATCTTTTTCCACGTCATAGTCGAGGATCTTGCCCAGTTCATTCATTAGTGTAATCAGATGAACGCTGCCCGTTTTTGGTACCCGATTAAAGAATAGCACATCGATCTCAGCTTTGTTGGTATTGTTCAATTTATTTGCATCCAGCTGAAGGATCTGCAAATGATCGAGGAATACCGTAGATATTGAGTTCGCAGCTAGCAAACCAACCATAAGCCCATTTGAGATTAGTAGCGAAAAGAATAGACTCATTTGCATTCGGTGGTATTTTGTTTGCTTTTTCTGTTTTTAATATAATTTATATACTCTTTTTTACTAGTCATTATCTACCAATTGCGTCATTTTTTTAATTGCGATATACTGTTTATAGAGGCGCTGCATGCAAAAGTAATACAAATCAATTTCATATGAAAACTGTTGGTTCAGATAGGCCTCCACATCCCCATCTAAATGTTTATCGTGCGGCGTGACATTTATCGTAAATTTATCCTGATGCACTATACACACATAGAAGAGGAAAGCTTTCGATTAAAATTGGGCTTGAGTGGATAGAAAATGAATACTGACAATAATACTGATTTGTGGCTTCGGTAAAGAAACGCGGTACGTAAGCCTCTAATACGGCCAGGGTTATATTTGTCTCCTCCCAGCTGCCCACAACGGCATATTCCTTTTCCACGTGCAACTTGGCTATTTGGGTGGCTGCCTGGGAGTTGAAATTTCTAGAGAATAGCAATCAATTTAGCATCCGCTTTTCAATTACTGTGGAGAATACCTACAGGCACACCTTCTGATTACCGCACAGGTGTAAAGTGAATCGTCGCCAGTCTTTATTGTAGGGAAGATGTGCATCAAAGTTACAATAGGGAACTATCCGTTTTCTGACACAATCATTAAAGCTCCTGTCAAAAAATTCCTTTTTTTCTATGGGCTTATTCGGATTGCGAAGCAAGCCATTTGCATAGACCGTAGGATGGCGCGTGTAGTAATACGCACTGATCACCTTCTGGATGGGATGACGCACCAAATTTATATAAATTGGCCGGGGCATGTCGTGCTCCGTAAAGTTAATCCAGTTCGTGTGCTCCACATAGGCAGCAGGATCTTCGATCTCTTGTAATTCTTCAATGAAAGTCGCCTCCTCCTCGAAATCAAATTGGTTTTTTTTGGCACCTTGTATCAGGTTGCGAAAAGTTTGGAAACCATTCAGCTTGCTCAAATGGCCTAATAGTTTTGTCATGCTCTGACTGCCAACTTTTTCTAAACGATTAAATAGAACGAAATCCCGTTCGGCGTTGGGGGTATTGTTCAGTTGGGCAGCTTTCAAATTAGCCAGCTTGAATGAAATACAATATAACTTCGCATCAAATCCAAGAACTTCATTTGTTAGTGAAAGAAGATGAAGATGATTGTTAATCTTCACAAATCAAAATTACTACTAATACTACTTCTACCAAGAACTAGACCTCTTGGGGTTTTGAAAAATGCGTAGAACATGTTTGACATAGACAAGGTTTGCCAAATGAAACATATTGGAGAAGCGTCGACTGTTGCATAAAGCTTAAGTGATTACCAACAGTTCTCAAGAGGGTTCCATTCTTAAGATAAAAATTCTTTGGGTCTCTGAGATGGCTCAGTAGAATGGCTAGAGTGTTGAGTGCGGGTGAAGGGCTAGTAAGAGCGATGAAATACGTATACCCAAAAAAACAGTATTTATTCTGTTGGAATTCCCAAGCGAAACGCTTGATAACATTGATAAACTAGACATTTTGTATGTGTAATTGAATTTAGGAATTTATTTTACTGTAGTTGTAGTATTGGCACAGCTTAACTTATGAATCGCATTTTTGTTTAATACTCGTCTTCATCGCCATCAGCTTTACCGTGAAGCTGTGGCATTAGCAGATAGTCGTCCTCACCAAAGCTTTTGCCTAGAGAGAGAGCCGCATATTGCAGATACAGACGCTGCTTGCAAAACTCGTAAAACTCAATCTCATTGGTCATATTCTTGCGCAGAATCTGACGCGTCTCGTCGCTAACGACGCGTGTGATATTGTTGCGATTGATGCGCGAAAGGTTTTCCTTACCCACTGTAATATCAGCTATAGATTAAAAATCCATTTGCTTAAAAAATAAATTTAAATGCTTACGATAATATGCCACCTTGGCATTGCGGAAATAACGCGGTATGTAATGCTCCAGCACTGTTAATGTGATGTTTGCGTCCTCCCAGGTGCCAACCACAGCGTACTCCGACTCCACAGTGTGTTTGGCCTTCTGCATGGCCATTGCTGAGTTGAAGGGCCTATCACAGTGTTATTGTTAGATTTTAGTTAAGTGCTCTGCACTTTTCCGGATCCAAAAGTATTACTTACATGCATAACTTCTTGTTCATTCCGCAGAAGAACAAGGTTTGCCTGCGATGGTCACCGATTTGGTTTCTAATCTGCATTTGCTCAAATGTGCAATGTGGATCGTTATTTCGCACACAAGTGTCCAGATCGAGATTAAGAAACTCATCCGATGGCATTTTTACGGAGTTTGCTCCCAGTTTGGCATTCATGTCGTTGTAATACCAACGGGCTCGAACATAATAATGCCAGCTGATAATGCGCTCAATAGGATCACGCACCAGATTTATATAGATAGGACGTGGCAGATGGTATCGGGTGAAGTTGATGTAGGCAATGTGCTGACTATAGATGTGAGGCATGTGGCGTGTGAGCAGATCCCCAATGAGATCTTTCTGGCCCTCTTTGGGCATCATAACAGTCTCCTTAACGCTGCCGGGATTGCGAGCATGGACAAAGCCATTAATCTTTCCCAGACGACGCATTAGCTCCATCAGCGATTGGCTGCCCACTTTGGGAACGCGATTAAAGAAGACAAAGTCCACTTCAGCGTTTTTTGTATTATTCAGAACATCCGCTGCGCTATTATAGCCATGCTCATCTTCATCATCTGAGTCATAACCAGCGTCATCATCATTCGCAATGTCGTCATCTTCATCATCAAGGTGTGGAGGACGCCTTTTCTTTGGCAGGGCCAACTGCTTATCGTGTTGGTCCTTGTGCAAATGATTATCTCTTTTTTGGTGAGTTCTATGATTATTATTTACTTCTTCCAGTTCCTTGCTGTTTCTGGGCGCGTGAACATTGTATTGACGATTCTGCATGGAGTAGGCTTTCGATTAGAGTTTAGTTCCAATCATCTTTCTATTACCAGCAATGGGATACAGTTTAGATGACTTGCAAGAGTTGGAAGCACAAAGCAGAGCAATTGTTAGAGTAGTTTTAAATTTTTTTTAACTAACTAAACGGTTCTTTCATATAGCACTGTTATATATGTTGTGTTTGTTCAGACAATTAAGGGCGTGAAGGCATTCCGGTTCTCATTTCATATAGCCTTCCATCGCAAAATATATTCGTACTGGACACCCGCAATCTGTATATGGAATATATGCCTCCAGTACGCACAGCGGAGTATTCGTATCCTCACAGGTGCAACATTCTGCTGCGTTACCTCCTTCGAGTTGAGGAGAGCTCTATAAGTCATCAATCACAGTACTCAAAACACGATCTTATCACAAAACATCTGATACCGAAAGGTTGTGAGTATATTGGTTCTGTCCGATGTCTGTTCGTCTGTAATTATAAATACACGTATCTCAGACGCACAATAGATTTTTTGCGTTAGACAAAGAGTAAGGTTACTACGCGGGTAGCAAGTCAAGAAAATCGATAAGAACCTATATATATATATATACAAAACTTTTGCATTGGAAACTATGTCTTATGAAATCTTTTTTATTTTTCTTAAATGAGCTTTTACATTTAAAGCTTTCTTGTTTTCTAAGATTTCCGGACAATACTTAATGAGTAATAATATTCTTTCATTTGAACAAAAAAAAAAACAAAAACAACAAATATCAGCGGCTTTATAATGGAAAGAGTTGGTTGGTATTTCTTTGCAGTTCATAGGAAATCTCCGTTTTGATTTGAGCTACATAAATGCACAGAAAATACTTTGAGCAATCTGCACAGTACTATTCATAAGTATGGGCAACATTGCAATTTCGCAAGGATCCCCAAGAGTGCTCACTCGAGGCGCCCATTACCAACATGATACTACGCAAGATTTTTATTAATGGGCCAGGGCTTTAACGGTCAAGAAAGGCCATGTGCTTCGTGTATGAATTGGGTATGCTGCGATTGAGTAACTTCATTTCGAGTAAATTGCGTGAATAGCCGGTATCCAAGAGTGTCGCTTCGAATAGTTGTTTGGGATCATGACACGCCTGGAATTTTTTGCGTTGGGCAACAGCTTGAGCAGCTCCATCAGCTTCTCGCTGCCCGCCTTTGGCACTCGATTAAAGAATTGTTTTTATCCAGTTGTGCTCGAGGCTTGCTGTTAAGCTGGTCATGTATTGCAGCTGCCGGATTTCAAAAGTGGATGCGCCAGTTCACGCTCACAAGCTCAATTTCAGACAGAGCCACAGAACTCACCGACACACGGACAAGTACAGGTACAAGTGGGTAGCACAAGTAAATAGTACACTGAGATAGGTAGGAGACTTTTAGCGGGTTTTGTGTGAAGCAACATTTCAAATTGGCCAGTGGGGTAATATTCAGATGACAAGCATTTAACTTAGCCGTCGTCTCTGGCCTGGCTACAAGTCATTTCGTGCATAAATTCAGCGACGCCAACGCTAAATTGTAATCCTCCTCGTGGACTTACCTTTTAGGCATTTATATTTTAATGATTATTAATCGAATTTCTATAGCTTCTATGTCGCAACTGGTACATTTGGCAACTAACTCAATTACTTCAAATTACAAAAAAGACTGCTCTTTCAAAATTCCAAGTCTGAGTCAAAGTATAGCTTTGTGTTAGTGTTGAGAGAGAGAGCCAGATAGAGAGCATAGACGTAGAGATAGTGGAAAATCTATAGACTAACATATATCTCTACTTGTATGTATATATGTGAAACATTCTGTTTATGTTGTATGTGTATGCATATATGTATGTGTGTGGCTGCAGTGAGTGATTGAGATCGAGTGCAAGCAAGAGAGAGAGAGAGAGAGAGAGAGAGTGGAGAGATATTGTTGCTGTGACGTTCAATGAGCGACTTTCGATGTGGAACTGAATGAGTACTCGCTCATTAAATATAAATAATGGAGAGCGAGAGGGAGAGCAGAGCGAGAGCGAGAGCGAGAGACAAACAGCAGGCAAGACACACTTAAAGTAAATATCAAACACCAAGGAGCTGAAACTGCCTTTCCAGCGAGTCGTAGCTCGACTTAGACGCTTTAGATGGTTGCGAAGATTTTTATGGCCAACCATAATGTGTATGTAATAATGTATTTGACTAATTATGACACATGGCAAATGCGGCTGATACATTCAAATATATATAAGGTTTGCTTACCTGCCCGGTGCTTTTCAGGTATTGATATGTCCCATGCAGCGTATTAATGTCATTTGGTTCTGAAATTGCAATACAAGATGTTATAGAATATATATAAATTAAGATAGCATACGATAAATCCATAAATATTTTAGATACTACAATCATTATTTTTCAGGATATTTTGAATAAAGTTTCATATTCATCTGCTTAAAGTCAAAGTAGTTCATGCACTCAGATATAAAGACTCCCTGAATTTCAGACAATTTCCATATTTTTAGCGCCAATGCTAACACACCTTGCATATCTACATAACGGTTGTGTCATTTTTTATTTTCACAAATTTGTGACAAAATATTAAAAAATTCCAGAATGTTTTTTATATGTGTACATAAATAAGTTTCACTTACTATTATTATTGAGCATTTTTTATTTAAGATTTCACATATGCACACTTTCTACTGAGCTACAGATATCAACTAAACTGTACTAAAGAAAATTTTCACTTATATATTTTCTTAAGAATTAAAAAAGATGGTTTTTAAAATTAAGTTTTGCAGTCCAATTAAACATTTTATTAATATTATATAATTGTATTTTGTTGTTGTTTACTTAGAAATGAATTAACTTGAAGGGGATTTTCTAAATTTTCGGGATATTTCTTTTTTTTAATGTAGTAAAATAATAAAAAAGCTTCAAAAATAGTTACTTATATGTTATACATTTTTTAACATATAGAACAGATTTTGTAAATGAATATTTCAACAGTGCAAACAATAATTGAACTAGATGATTTTTAACTTCTGTCTATGCTCATATATGAAAGACCTACATTTCAGCTTTGTCGGCACCCTGAGGGTAGTGCTGTCTGGTTCCTTTACTGCAGTCAATACTTTTACTTTTCGACAAGTGCTTATGCAATATTTTGACTGGGAAGTGCACTCAATTTGCAAGAGCTACTCGCAAACCGGCAAAAATGGTAAATAAATGTGTGTGCAATAAATATGTATGTACGCTCATCATGATTCCTTTCACTTTCCCGAAACATTGTGTACAGGATGAGCTTCCTATCTGGCGATCATCAGCCGGCGACACGTAACCGCAATATTTAAGTTAAATATCACCTATTTGGAAAGTCTGCTAATCAAGTCCTTTCAGAAGTGTCAACGAATTCCGCTTAAATGCTGAATGCTTTGAAAGTAATTTAGATTTGAGTGACTTTGCATATGTCAGACCTTGTCGTAGGTAGCAGCGGAATCATCAGCTACATGGGGCAAGTTAAGAGCTTTGAATTGCACACTAAATGACTGCAATTCCACATTGGACAGGAAAACGTCTTGGATTTTGTTCGATCCGAGTGAAGCGGAGCGGAATGGCAAGTGAATGAGTGATGAGTGAAGTGGATTCAGGGGAGGGGGGGGGGTGTGTGTGTGTGTGTGTGTGTGTGTGTGTGGATAGGCTGGCTTTCGTGTTGCTGTGGAGCATTTCATAATTTGCCATCTGCAGCCTGATGAATAAGGAAGTCGTCGTAATTCGAGACCAAATCCAATGACTATAAACCAGATTCAGATTCGTTTTGGAAATGCACTGCTTTTGGCCATTGGTTAGTTTCACTGAAAAATCTGAATGAAAATCGGCAATTCGAACTGGTTTTATTTACTCGCATCACCGCCGTTTTCAAGTCACTGAACCATAAAGGAATACTTTATTTTTTCTTTGTTTTTTGGACTGCAAAACCGCAGACCTGAGAAGCTTTTTGCTTTTAATTTTCTGTCACTTTTTGTGTGGTCTTGAAATTGGGTTACATGCACGTTTCTCATGCAACTGCCTTAGTTACACCCTCTCTGTTACACCTAAGTATGACGCAAATCCAGTTTTAGCTTTAGCTTTTATCAAGTCATTGACAGACTACGTTTATCTCCCGGCTATTGGCCATTTCTGTATTCATCGAAGGTGAACCACATTTCAAAGAACAAAAAGAGTCGTAATGAGTTTACGGACTACCCACTCAATTCAGCACCAAATGCTGAAGCTCACAGATACTTTCTTACAATGTGAGTGAATAGCAATCAAAGTAAATTACAGTTTAAGTCTGGGTTTACTTTTTGTGCAAGTTGCCATTTAAAGTGCTTAGCAATGTATTAATCTCTTTAGAGAGTTCGACCAATAATCGTAATACTAAACAATAATTAACTATATCGAAGCTTATTTGTTAGCCTTTGTCCAAGCTCTTAACCAGTTTTTATTTATCAATTTTCTTTAAGTCGCCCTTTGTAGGGCAGCGTCACTTTTGGCTCGAAACCTTGCAGTTACAACCGTAACTAGTGCTCCAAATGAAAATTCAGTTTGTATTAACCGCATCAAAAACTGGCTAACATGAACTTATCAGACCTGAGATTGGCTTAGACATTGCTCCTATCCATAGTTGAATAACTAATGTCATGTAATGTTTGTCCATTTGAAAAAGATATGATTTAATCAGCTAACACACTGATTTTTAGCAAATCCCACAATATACTTAACAGCTCAATAGAAAACTGAACTATTCATCCTCAACTGTAATTAGCCCAAGTCAAGTTGACTGCCACAGAAAAAAGAGAGAGATAAAACTGGCAACTTGAGGTGCCATCAACTTGACTAACTTGTGTACATTGAGCACTCGAACATGTTTGTTTTCAAAGTCAGACTCGACTCATGTTTATTATGTGAGATATTTATGAATGAATGGGTAGCTGATGCTGAAAGGCTTTAACACTTTTCATTTTTTATTTGTGTGCAAGCGACGGAAAATCTCATCAGCGTCAAGACAAGGTTTTCTTTCATTTTTGGCCATTAGCCATCAGCCATTTCGCATTGCTCTGGGCCTAACCAGGCAATTTGTATCTGTCGTCTGCCGTCTGCACGACTCGCAGCGCCGCAATTGACGCGTGCGCAGTGGCAGCAACAAAGCAGCCGCAACAATGGTTTCGGCAGAAGCTGCACGATGGCAGCGTATTGGAGCTCATCAGGAGTTCCAGTTGCAGTTGTAGTGTACGCTATCGTCATCATGATCACTTTATCGTTGCACAGTGGGCCATGTTTAAATATTAAGGGTACAAACCTGAAGTGATGGTAAATATAGTTGATAAGTAAAACTTGAACTTTGTTTAATTTAGAGAAAAAACATAATTTTCTCGAAGAAAATGCCTTTTTAGTTTATTTTCATTTAAAATCGAACGAGTTGAATTGGTGGTTTTTTTTTTCTTGTAAGTGAGATAGTATTTGGCTGACAATGAATTGAATTCACTCAATGGTCCGTTCCTATTTATTTAATCTTGCAAACGTCTGCATTTCGACTGCTAAAATTGGTATAAGAACAAATTCAAAAAAGAATAAAATAGCTAAACTTATCTTTTCAAATTTATTTGTCTACAAATTGCCGTTTCAGTTAAATTAAAATTTATAAAATTATTTTATTTATTATTTCTTTTAATTTTATTAATATTATTTAGTACATTAATTATAGTTAAAAATTAATTTATTTAGTATTTAATGTTGACTTATTCATATTATAATAATCATTACTTTCTGTTGGAGCGAAAATCCTTTCCCCGGGTCAGCGAATGCCTGGATAAGAAAATAAAACTGAGTCGCACCAAGGTTGTGTACTCAAACGAAGTTTATTCAAGACTGGCTATTAACATTAAAACTATTGATCATATGGGACTTAACATACTTATGTTACTGATGCACGGTTGCATTGAATGTAAAATAACATTATTTTCAACACTTTCTATAAGGATTAAATAAATAAGAATTATCCTGGTGAAATGGAATTTAATTTTTACTGTCACTTGTATTTATCAGTTCTTAATAGGTGCTGGGTATAAATTAATGACACAAATAATAATGAAATACAAATAGTAATAAAAATGAATTAAGATTTAAAAACGCTGTACAGTGTTCAGTTGGCTTTTGTTACTGGCGATTGCCAGTTACAGCAGTTAGGCGTGAAAATGCCGTGTGGCTGTCTCCCCCTCCCTCCCACCGACGTATATTACCCCGCACCAAGATCTTCGGTTCAGATTGTGGCATACTCGTATTTCGTCAGAGGCAGCTGTGGCAGGCAGTTTAAACTAATTTGTAAGTGGATTGCAGCCCAAACGCGCCAAGCTTCCGGCATTGAAATTAGGGTTTTGCATGCGGAAAGTTTTATTTGACTTCGTATCGTGAGTATATATGAAGGTATTTTTCAGTTGCCACTCGGCTAATAATAGAGTTATTAGTTAGTTGTCTAAATCTAAGTATGTGTTTGGGTCGAAGTCGACTAGGCAGCATTCTGTTAAAAAGACTAGCATTTTCAAAAATGTGGGGTGTACACAAACATCATTACAAATTGCTACATGCCACTTAAGTGGGGCAAGAATCAAGTGGGGCTCAGAGTTGCTGCGCCCTACAAGAACATATATATTTTATGTTCGTGCATAAAGAACAGTGTCAAGTGCCTCTATACATTCATGTGACATATGAAATGTTGTATATATTTTACAGGCTAAGTGCGGCCCAATGTTAAATGAGATGAGTCAATGAAAGTGAAGTGTTCCACAGCTCGAATGCATATATGGACCATTATTGAAACTGTAGTCAACACGATGAGACGACGTTCAGAATCGAACTGATTGCATTTCTTTATTTTATACAAAAATCTTAAGCCTAAGTACATATGAAGCCGCTTGAGGGCCACTCCATGTGATGTTTATTCTTAAACTATGCATAGTTTGTATGGCGGCTCAATGTGCGGTCTTCTCTTCTTAGAATAGCTGAGCTACACTCTTCGACGAATGTGATGTTTGTTTATCTTATTTTAATGCAGCCACTTGAAAGTGGACTGTATATGATATTTTGCCATTAACAATTAGCTGATCTTTGCAGCGTCTCATGTTCATTCTTGAACAGAAACATTGCTTTCAATTTGATTCTTTGTGGCTCAGCATATATCTAATATCAATATTGAAAACTGTAACCATTTGGGAACGAATATCCGTGATAACTTTAACTATACACGTTAAATATTGGCTCGAACTTCGAAAGTGCCTATATGTATTTAAATAATTAGTTAGTCCAAATTATTTAAAATACCAAATTTTATTTAGTAAGCCATTATTGATAAATAATATGCGATTATATTAATTCGTATAGTATTTAACATATTTAAAGCTAAAATAATTTCAATAGAATATGAGAATACACAATTTCCGCTGTATACAAATGCACTCTGTGTACCGTTGACCCTTTGCATAATTCATAACTAAATTAATAAATAGATTTGAATATTCTGCATTATTTATGCACATATATACGAATATGTATGTTTGTTTGTATTTACTATAATAGACTTTCTCGGATGCTTAACGCATGTCAAAAGGTTAAATTGGCGTTACGACCCCTAAATATATCAATGGGGAAAGGTCCTCTCTGTCATATCTAAATAATTAATAATGTGAATGAACAGATAAATGTGTGTGTTCTCGTTCTACATCTCGTATAGATATTATTTGTATACCCTTAACCCATTAATAATGGGTAAGAAAGGTATAATGGTTTTCTGCATATGTATGTAATAAGCAGAAGGAGACATCACCAACCCCAAAAATTATATATATTCATTGATCAGGATAAACAGCCGATTCGACATAGCCATATCTGTCTGTCCGCCCGATCGATGTATAAATTGGCTGATCTTGGAGACTATAAAAGCTAGAGATTTGGGTTTGATTTGTTCTTTTATCGATAACTGCCTATGCTTCTCCTACTTCTATTTTCGATAGCAATGCATATTATTGATATACTTCCCAAGTTTGGTCAGGATTGGCTAAGAAACACACAAGTTGTAGTCGAAAATATATTCTCATATTGATCAAATTTCTATCAGCAGCCGCAAGAATTCTGTATCTTTCTCTTGCAGATCTACTCAAGTTGGGTGAAATTTTGCAATAAAGAAAGAACAAACTTAATAGCTGGGTTCAGGGTATTTCGTCGTCGAGTTTTCTCAAAGCTTGCATATTTTATTATATCGCACCCATATTCAAATACATATTTATTATGTTCATTTTATTTAATCAACGTATTGGTGGCTATATTATATGGATGTGTGTGTGTCTGTCGAGATAATTTATACATGCATATAGCATTGGTCTCTATTTTGGCTTAAAACGTTCAGAATATTTATGGTTTCCAGCGCAAACATTGCACAAAAGCCATTTGTAGTTCTGTTTATAGGATGGGTCAATGTGGTCATTAAAAATCAATTGAGCATAGCCGCAGACTTTTTGTATGGGTGTTTTTGGCTTCCTGTGCATAGACGCTTATCTGACAGCTGCAATTGTATCTGTATCTGTATCGCAAACGCACGGAGTATGTACAATCGAGCGAAAACTTTGACATAGTTCTGGACAGAGGCCTTGTCTCAGGCAAGTGCGGCTGTAAGGTGCGTTTGGTGGTTGCGGTGTGTTTATGTTTAGATTATTATCTTGGCTACTTACTGCCCGCATCATGTCCGCTTATATGATTGCCGGTTAGTCCCAAGGCCGAAAACTCGGATGGTTGCAGCTTCACCTCCATTTCCTTCAGGCGACTGTTCAATTTGCTTGTGTGCATGAACAGAAAAAAGGTGCACGATATGGCCAGAAGTGCGATCAGCTCGACGGAACTACGAAATAAACAAAAATAAAAAATTGATAAGATATCAGTGAAACATTGTTAGTCAAAGGTGGACCGTCTTCAGCTGAAGCATTCTATTTGTGTACCCGTTAAGCTTTTGTAATTTACGCCAAATTGGTTTTTAGCAGCTCTTATTTACACTTCGAATCGCCGTCACAAACAGACTTAGAAACTAACCCCACAGCATGAACCACCCGCTCCACCTCATAATTTACTTTGTACACCCTATTTAACACACTCTCCTAGCACTGTTTGCCACAGCTCTTGCACCCGTTGGTTGTCCTTTTGCTGCCCCAGAGCAGACTACAAAGTGTGCGCTGTGACAACATTTAATTAAGTTCTGAAAAGCCAAAACAAAACAGCAGAGAAAACTGAGCAGCAAACCAAATGCAGCAAAGAAAGCAACTATAAAAATTATACAAGAAATTAACAAACAATATGAAAGGGCAGTCTTACAGATGTACAGTGGGCTCCTTGAGCTGGCGACATACTTCTCTCTCCTCTACAGATGTTCGCGATTTGATACATTTTTAATTATTTTACTTATAAAGGGGAACAATTAACAGGCTGTAAAACTGACCAAGGAATATTATTGGTGGACATCATTGACTTTGAATAAACATAATTAATGTCATTTATTTTATCCTTTAATTTGTTGAAATTAATAATATTGATTCATCTTGATTTTGGTCTACGTTTATGCTCAAGATTGATGGCCCATTTTAGCTACATCAAATTAGCATTCTACCAAATTCCATTCCATTTCACTCCATTCCAAAATCCATTAAGTAAAATAAATGTAGATTTAATTTGTTTTGTAGCTTGGTTAAAGAGATTAAAATGGTAAGAAAATATTTCCATGTTGTTTTGACCACTCCAACAAAGTTTTGCAACAACAATTCACTTGGTAGGTTAGCTCCACTCCATAAGGGCTAAGCCGGTCACAGCGGACAGGAAACAAGCCCTTTTTGGTCTACTTATTTTTTTGTACATTTTCGCTAGCTATTTTGTTTTCTTGTTTATATTTTCCATTTGGTTCGTTGATAACAAAACAAAGCTAACAAAGCAGCAGAAATAAACCAAGTCGAAATGGCAAAACGAACTTCTTTTTTTGGAAAACTTTTTTAATGCAGCTGTCGTGGAATCCCAAAGAAAGCAAACAAAAAATATGAATTGCAACAAATTTTATAATGCTTTTGTTGGCATACAGCAGAAACAGCAAAAGCAACTGCTCCAAAAAAAAAAACAACTAAAACAGAGACACAACTAGCATCTAAATTATAATGACAATAAATGCGACCATAGGAAAAAATTCTAGGCAGACTTTTGAAGTTGTTGCAGACTTGTTGCAGTTGCCCGGCCAGTTGCCGTTTTAGTTCTGATCAGGTGCAAAATGTAATTTATTTCAAATCACTGCTCTACCTTAACAGAGCAGTTGCAAGTAGAGTCGCCGCCTGGGACAGTGGCCAAGTGTAGCTAAATTCACTGGACCTGCTATATTCCTTGGGCAAATCAGAGGCCTGGAGTGAAAGGCTAACTTTCATTTGGCATGCGAAGCGAAGCTAACTGGAAGTGAGGCAGACAGGCAGACAGGCAGACATCCAGCCAGGTAGGTAGGTACGCAGGTAGGCAAATGAAATGTATCTGACGGATACGTCGTCACTGGTTTGGTCATGCGGCGTTCCAACTTCTGGCCACCAGCTGTGCGCACTCAGTTGAAGTTCGCAGCTCCACTGGTCGTGGGTGTTTATTTCATTAGCAGTACTGTGCCACAGTTGATATCGAAAGTTTCTTACTTCTGTATATGTATTTATGTATGTATGTATGTTTACAGAGTGAATGTTTTGTTTGACGACTATTCTGGCCACCCCACAGCCATTCATTGGCAACACAACCCTCACCACTCATATTTCTGCAGCAACTTATTGTTAAAGTTGACACTAAAGAAGGCCGCAAATCCCACTTAAGAGCTTCCCGGGTCTCGACCACTCCCACCCCAACCCCCTTTCAGCAACTTTGACTTTTCTTGTTGTTGTTTATTATTGACATTTTGTTTTTTCGTATACTCCCTGCACGACTCTAATTCCCATTGGATCGCATGGCGTGTAAATGCCGAAAGTTATGTGATTATTAAAATAATTTTACGTGACTGCGTCGATTTCTTTTTCGGACATTTGCTAGAACACATTGTACGCTGTCGCTGGCTGCGGATTCTGTTTGGATACCAGTTTCAGTTGGAGTTTTAGTTTGAGTTTGAGTTTGACTTGCTGACGGCCAGCTGGCGACTGGCGACTGTCGACTGTGGACTGTGGACTGGTGGCTGGTGAGTGCAGCTCGTTTACTGCCACGTAGCACATGTGCCTGCCATTAGGGACCTACACTTGGTTCGTTAGCGTTTTTTGTGTGCGTTCCACTGCGGAACGAGTTCGAGTTGGAGCTCTATTTCTATGCATCTGTATGTGTTTGGGATCGTGGGAGTAGCACATGATGATTCCACATATTGGGGAAAGTGTAGAGTAAAAAGTGGGAGTAGCAACCCAAAAACAAAAGTGGATCATTCTCTTTTTCATATTCAATATGAGATCTATTAAAGTGAAAGAGAAGAAGCTGCCACTGCTATTTTAGACATCATTAATTATCACATTATTATTACAACATTTGAACAAAAATTCAAAGCCACATTTTTATTTTTAAACAATGATGGATCTCGGTCTAAAAATAAAATGGAATAGAATAGTTCCGGCAAAAGATCATTGATCTTTTTGTTGAATTTATTAACAAAATCAGCACATTTATGAAGACAACTGCAATTGATATATACTATGCTGTTTAATGATTATATTAGAAAATAATCAAGACTCCCCCATATCACTCGTTGCAGTAGCACAATATTTAATAAGTTCATATGTATTTAAAAGGAGCGCCTTTCACTTCCATTGTTGCACTGTTGCCTAAGCAATCATGGACATTGTATAGGTGCTGCATGCAAATTGCTCACAATTTCCGTTCATTGTACGCAAGCAGCACTGCAGCAAAAGTAATTTCATTAAATGATGGCAGATTTACCAACTAATCAAACTGTAACGGCAAATGTAAATAGCGAACAGGCGTAAGCAAATTGCGCATAAAAAACAAGCAATTCGCGAATGTGAGGCTTGACTGATATTTTCGACATGGGGAACAGCTGGAGTTGTACATGCAACTCGTTGGCAAAATTCGAGATCAGACCCCAGACCAGACCAGAGCGAGCGCCGTTTGGAAATATGTTCAATTTATTCTGTGAGTGTCTGATCATTTGCGCAATCTTTGTAAACGCAAACGGAGATGCCGCACGCAGCGTGTGGCAAAACAATTTATCTACGGCTAAAGCAAAATCAAAACCAAAACCAACAGCTCGAAGCAATCCGTTAATACTTCAAGTCATTAGAGGTGTTTTGAAAGGTGATTGAACCCGCCGAAGTTGGCTTGAAGATCAGTTAGTTCAATAAATTGGCCCGCGGGCTGCTGATCTGAAGTGGCTAGGCAGGTTCAAAGAACTTGGCGTAGCCAAAGAATTATGAATACTGAATATCTGTTCACATATGCCAAAGCATTGATATCCCTGACTTTGACCAAAGATTCTACATGGTCATTAACATTAACAAAGCCCAGCAACCGCAATAGCATCGAAATGGGCTTTTTATAAATAACTGGTTTGGCCCCAGGTCAGACGATGATTTGCTTAATTTGTAATGCAAAAGAGAATTTTTTAATTTGCATTTGCTTAACCAAAGTTCAATAAACTTATGTTTATTTTGAACTTTGCTTTTCCCAATCGCAATAATTATGGCTACAAAATTAGACACATTTGCTATTGTCAACTGAGATCAGTTTGAGACTCTCGAAGCTTGTTGTCTGCAAACTTAAGAGATGATTATGAAAGGCGTTGGTACTAAGTCAGAGTTCCGCTGGAGTCTGCTAGATTTATGAATAAATTGAAATTACAAGACACACAAAAGCTGATCAGAAGAGGTTTGGTAAGGTCAGTTAGACAGAGATCTTTGAATACTGTGAGAAACGTACAGAACAATATGAACATATGAAAGAAATATATAAAAATGATGTAATTAACTATTAAAAACTGTTCAAATTAAATTTTTCTGCTGGATTTAAGCCCTTAGGTCGAATAGACGAATTAATTAAAATTTACCAGGTAGGAATTTTAAACAACAAATTAATGAAGTTCGTAATGTTAATAAATAATCTAGAGATCGCTGCCAAATCGAAACGGCTGAATGTTTCGAAGCAACTTTATATATATATTATGATCCTACATCCAAGACATTTGGATCAATTTGACTTAATTTATTTTTCTAGCCACGTTCACTTTCCACAGACAAAACAATTTTAAAGTCAGGAACTGTTGTTTCCAACATTACTCATCAATCGTACGTTAAAAACTATATTTTGAAAAATAAGTTTTCTGTGTAAGATATATAAATAAAACATGTACATAATCAATATGCAGAAAGGTACATAAACGCCCCGAAATTCGATTAGAGGCACTTGATTTTAAGATAATAAAATTTTAAATTAAATTATTAAGAAATTAAGTTTGTACAAAAATAAAATTTTTAATTATTTTTTTCTGTGCGAAATTTGATACAATAAAATGTTAGACTTCTATTTGCCTTTGTAGATGCTTAACTGTCTCAAACGGTCGACGGAAAAGGTAAATTATTAATATATTTATACCTATAAAAAATTAAATAAAAAAGCATACTTAATTATCCCATTCGAAGATATCCCATATAACGCCCTACTTATCTTTCCGAAGGCTACAAAGTGACTGCATTTAATCGTATTTCGCACGTTAATCTTACTTTGAAAAAACAAAAAGAATTATTTAAAAATGTTATATAAATGTAAAAATGGAATTTTCTAAAACAAACATTTTATTCAAAGTTTTTTTTTTTAAAAAAATTAAGTGCCTTTAATCAAATTTATATGTATATGTGTAGAAGCCTAAAAATATAAAATACCCGCTTTAAGTTTAATTCCAATTGCTTGAACTTACAAAAGTTTCAAAGAACATCAAAAAACCTCCGTCGGTCAAGAGTCATTTAACGAGTTAAATGTCCAAACGCTGACCAGCTGAGAAGTATCTCGAGCCCTACATACTTACTTGAAGAGGGTCTTTCACGTGGTCCATGTCATAACTATAACAATGGACCACTTGTGCTGTTTTTGGAGCAATTATTTCCTCAGATTGTTGATTTTCACTGTTATTTCTTTACGTTCATATTTATGACAATTACTTTGTTGCGGCGATTATTATTTTAAGTTTCTTGATTTTCTTGTGCCTTCAATTTTTGTTGATGTGTTTTTAAGTGCCGACAGTGTTGCGTTATTAAAATAAACAGAAATAATATAGTTAACATTTGGTATGCGATTACTAAAATGAAATTAAAATAAACACGATTGCACAGATTCGCAGTTTTTCGTTTTCGGTTTCAATTTCAGTTTTAGTTTACAGTCTCTTAACTAAATCTTTTTCTTCTCAGGCGTTGTTTACATGAGGGTGCTTATTATTGTTGTTGTTGTTGTTGTTGTTGTTTTTGTAGACTTCAATTAAATCATATGCCAAGCTCTGTCTTCATGGGGCATAAAATTGTTGAGTTTGTCATTGTTGTTGCTTGTGTTGTTATTGTGGTGTAGCTACTTATACAATACCTAACTAACTGGCGGCCTAGTGCAAAACACAAAACAAAACAAAAAATAATCAAAACAAACCTAAAACAATTGCGTAAAAAATTCGCATGCTTTGAATCGCGGCTCTCAGGGATTATACAACTTTCTAATCAAAATAAGCATTACATTATTATTGCTATTATTACTCTCTATTTATTATAGCCGCTCGCCATTCATTTTGATCTATTTGCTTTCGAAACGTCGCGCAGATTCCAATAATTCACAAGTAATGCAATTATTCAATTGGTCCCATCAGCTCAAAACACTTTTGTATTTTTCGGTACTTTAGCTCTCTTCAATCTTCTGACTTCGTTCGCAAATCGAATCTGTAAGACGTTTTACTTTTACCGATTTCTTACGTAGTTCCTGTCCAAAGTGCGATTCCTTTTGTTGCCAACTGTTTTGCTGAGAGAGGAACGTAGATCGTTTTAATTACAATTGTGCTACTTTTGAACAGTGATTCTTCTTTTCGGCCTGTTGCCAACTCCGAGTGGCAAGTTCTCAGTGCTGCATCATGACTGTGATGTCAGGGCCGAGAAATAGCTTAATTGAAAGTCGGGGCAAAGAAACTTGCCCTTATAGTAATTGGGAATCGCTTCATGTACGAATCTAACGGTGACTCGTATACTCGTATACTGACTTTTTCTTAATTGGTTTCGTGATTTAAAAAATCAAATATTGGTTGGTTATCTTTAAGAAATGGTTGATTAATATAAGTAAATTGGTTGTGTACACAGTATCCACCCAGAGGTCAGTAATATGTACTCAGTACCCAGTTCCCATTTCCAAAACTGCAGTTAATGCTATTTAATTATTAATAAGCATGCATATTTTGCTTGCGAATTAAATTAACTCGCTAATTAGTCGAAAATACTTACAAATAATAACACTGATAATAATTAATTTAAAAACGCAACTTAAAGCATGAAGTATAAATTCTCTTAAAATGTTAATGACTTTCTCGCTCAATCGTTGAAAGCCACTAAAATCGTAATGCGTTATCATCTTACGAATGCGATTATTACAGACAAGCAAGCCATCATCTTTGGCCGAGGCACTGCCCCCGACACAGCATCAACAGTAACCATATTTACAGCAGCTCTTGGCGGCTGTGCAACAACAGTTACAAGGCAATGGAAAATAATATTGTATATCGGCCTGGCGCTGTTAACCAAAGTAGCGTTAAACACGCACTTGCTGCAAGTTGAACGTGCCAGCTACTCAGTCAAGCATACCGTTGTCCCGCTCCTTTTCTACCGCTACCTCTGCCGCTCTCGTTTTCTCTCTCTCTGCTTCTCTCGCTCTCTGTTTGACTCATCGATGGCATGACAGTTGCATATCCATCAGTAGAGGCTGGGGAAATATTGCACGTATCTAATAGAACGTGATCTCATAAAAACGGCACTAAGCCGTCTACCGTAATGTGTTAGCTACATGCTTTTACTGATTTCTGATTCAGACTCTGGGAAAGTCTTTGATACAAAAAATCGATCATTCGCTGCGGTTACTTCCACGCTGCAACTTTCAATTGCAAATAGCCTCGGGCCTTTTAGCTCTCAGCTCACAGCTCTCAGTTCGCAGCTTTCAGTTTGCAGAAAGTGTGCGTTGCAAAATGCAACTTCCCCTGGAAGCCCCTGTTAAGATTAGCGACAATTGTTTTTCCAGCTGCTTTCCTTTCACGAATCTGAGCTGCAGTTGAAGCAACACTATTAAATCTTCTATGTGCATTGTGAACACACACAGTAACAGTCACAGTAACAGTCACAGTAACAGTCACAGTGACAGTCACGGTCATGGTCAATGGATAAAAGTGTCAATCTTGGCAAAATCGTCTATAGCTGTCGCAGTTGAAGTAACAATAATATTATTTTAAAGATCATTAGCGTAAGCAAAAAAGACAATTGCCTCGTTTGTTTTGCGCTCATTTGACTGAATGAAAGTAACTCAAAAAATGTTTCTTTAATGTTGCAGATAATTATAAAATAAATATGTGCAGTGGGTTAATGTAACACTCTTATATAAATGTTGGCCAAGGGTCTTATGTATAATAACAATTTTAAGATCATTTTTGATATGCGATTCTAAACAAATTCGTCTGTCAATACGACTCTCAACTAACATATGTGACCACATCTCCTGTACTCCAAATAAGACCATATGAAAAGCAGTTGGTGTTAACTCTTCATATGACACAATCTAAATATGGGAACCATGTTGGAATACCTATGTTAATTTTATTTATTTATTTATTTATTCCATCTGCGATGATGTCAAATTGTGGAAAAACTTTTACATGTGGTCACTCTATTAATGTTTTTTTATTAATATTATATTTTATATGTACGTACGCTGTAAATTTTTTATATTTAGGATTAAATATTGAGTGTAGCTATAATATTTTTGTTAATTACAATTTGAAAATAATATAATACAAACGAATATTAAAACTGATGTTTGTTGATAATGCCAGAATATGCAAAAGCCTATAAGTAATTGTACCTCTATAAGCACCAGCCCATAACTGAGTCGTAACTTATGTAATTGGTACTTGTTACCTGGCCACGTGAAGGGGCGTGTTGAGATGTGTAATGTGGAGTGATGTGGTGTGATGTGATGTGATGTGATGTGCGGTGACGCATGTGGAAAATTTAGGTGCTTCATTTAAATGTGGCCAACTCATTTTCTTTATTTTATACCCATTTGAAATCGTGGAGTGCCGAGCTTCATTTGGCTTGGATTAGCACTGCCTGGAATTAAGTTGTAAAATCTAGTGGGGCTTCAAGTGTGCCCCATAAAGTCCTAAGTACACAACAAGCCAACAACCACGGGTAGTGCTGGATGGAGGGAGGAGCGGGGGAAGGAAGTTGCAACCCAAAAAACTTGTGTCAAAATGTGGAACTGCAAATTCATTAAGAGCAGCCTTTCATTTTTACACCCGCTTCCTGATCCGGTGCCACGTACAAAATTCCACTCGTTGTTATTTTAATTCGCTTCTTGCTCGCTTCGAGGTGTCGGGGTGCACGTAGCGTGCAAACGTTTCGAGTACCCCTCGTGCTGCTACGGTTTGTTAGCGATTAACACACTCTAATTGCCATTTGTTTTGGCTTCTCGCGACAATTATGACGGGCCAGAATTTGATTCGGCCTCCGCGCCTCTCTTAATAGTCTCACTTAACAATTGTCATAACATTGTCATAAATCAGCACATGTTTTTTTTGTGTATTTGAAGTGCGAGGTAAGCGCTAAATGAAGTGCTTAATACAACATTTCAAATCAGATTTGTGCTAAGCTTTGACTAACATTTAAAACTGTTATCTAATTTCAGAGCTCGACTGGGTAATAATTAACGTAATCTGTGCAAATGTAAGTTCAGCTGGTGTAAAAGTAAATCTTTAGAAAAAATTAAAGTTAAGTCTTGGATAAAACTAAAATATTTTAGAAAATATTTCGTAATTAACACAAGTTTTTAATATAAACACAATTGTGCTTATAGTTTTAAGTTATTTAAAAGATTTTTTTGCATAGTCACTCATTTCATTTCGAAATCAATCTTAACCGATTGCAGATAGAGATAATTTTTTTATATTTCCCACAAATAATGACAATATAATTGACAAGATTGAGATTGATTACAAAATCTATTTATATTGCGTACATACAAATTTGATATTATTTTTTCCTAAAATATACTTTTAATAACACAAAAAATTTAATTTGAATAAGTGAAAACGGACTATCGTAAATCGTTTAAAGCCAAGTTAAAACGGATTCAATTTGAAATACTGTTTTAAACTGAAATGTGTAATTTAAGTTATTTTGAAATTGTTTGAAATTACATTTAGTTTTAATTGAATAATTCAAAACCATTTCAACATAACACTGATTTCAAGTCGAAAATTACTTTTTATCAAAATGTACACATATATACATACAAACATATATCTCAATACAACTAATGGTACAAGTTAAGTTAACCCACTAAGCAGACAATCCAGACAATAAATTGGCCAACTGTTAAACCACCCACTTTGCGAATGTCACGCCTCAGGCTTAAAAATTACAAATCACTAAATTCGAATGCCAACCGGACCAGCAAAGACAAGGATGGAGTGGTGCTGCTTTCTTCACACGCATTGATCGGCTAGCAGTGCTTCTGAGAAAAGTGAGAAGACCGAATCAATCAGGCAACTCTATGTATTATGTATTGCTGAGCGGTTTAAGCCAAGGCCTAAAACAATTATGCGACTCCGCCATAGTTTTGCTGGGTTCAGTTTCATTTTTTGGAGAGTGCAACTGCCCCAACAAACGCCTTACTTGGGCACAACTAACGAATCGGACTGCCACGCCCATTGGCCAGTTACATTTAGCTAACTAGGCTGCTGTATTTGTCAGATCTTGAATTGGACCTAAGTTGAATTCGGTGTACGGATTGTGGACTGCGAATGCGGATGTGTCGCCTTGTCGCTTGCCAAAAAATTGGCCAACATTTTACGATTTTCCCGCCGCAACTGAGAAAAACGTTCAACGCAAAAAAGAGCTTGTCGCCTGTCTGTGTTTGTGTGTGTGTTTGGGCGGCGGCTGACGCCCACTTTTTGGTAGGGGAGGCACGGCTCGTGCAGCTTCTTGCGGCAATTGTTAATAACATTTCGTGTCAACAACAGCAGCAACATCAACAACAAATACAATAGTAAAACGAAATTTACGCACCCGACATTTATTTTTTGTTTTTGTTATTGTTTCTGTTGTTTTTTCTGTTGCTGTTGGCGCTTCCTTTAACGAGCTCATCCTTGTTGCAACTACCGTACGTGCAACGCCCCCACATATACCCAAAAGGATCCAGTCGACTTCTGCTTACTTTTACTACTTGCCGCTGTCATTTGCGGCATTGCAATTAATTTTTGCTAGCTGAGCATGTATGTGTGTTTCTGTGTGTGTTGGTGTGTGTTGGTGTGTGTTGGTGTGCTTGTGTGTATCAGGTGCACACTGAAACACTAATTTCTGATCCCTGCTGCAGCAATAACGACAGCAACAGCAAAAATGAGAAACTTGTCAAACGCTTCTCATTTAACGCCTGTATGACTCGACTGCCAATGTCAAGCTCAGTAAGATGGGGAGAGGGAGAGGGGGAGGCAGGCTGCGGCTCATGTTTGGCGTTGAGGATGACGACATCCTTAGCCCGGATGTCTGTTGTGGCCCTGATAAGCGTATGCAATTTTGTTTTGTGTTGTTATTATCAATTTGGGTCAGGTGTGCACCGAAAATGTCGCTTGTGGCGAACTTGAGTTCGATATGGGTTTGGGAAACCGAAATAATATTCATGATATCCTGCACTAGCTCAGGATGGGTTGCTCTACTCTATTATAATATATACACTCAAACCAATGGTTTCATTAAAGGAATTTGTAAACACGAACCATATTCATTGGTGTTTTAAAAATCGGGAAAGAATAATAATTTTTAAAAAATTTATATTTTAATTTATTAAATGTTATTGAAAAGATGTGTTATTTGAAAACTAATTAATTAATCAATTACAGATACAGGTTTTCTTTTTGAATAAGCTTGAAGTGCTTGTAAGTTTACTCACAATATGAACTTATGAAATGTAAAACATTATTTGTACCCAGTGTGATTATTACGTGAATGGCTTCATCAGTTTCTGCTTCGATTTGCTCGAATGGCATAATTAAACCTTAGTATAATTGCTGGCCACCCACTTGCCACGCCCAGTTCGATCAGAGCTAAAATCAATAGCCCCTGACAATTAGCATAAATGCATGCAAAAGATGGGAAAAAGAAAAGCTGCGAGGGAAATTGCTTAATTAATTTTCGAGCTGTTTGCGGAAAATTGAAAGCATGCATGTTGGGAGCTCTGCAAATAAAACTTAATATTAATGCGGCTTAGAGGGAGAGAGAAAGAGAGCGAGAGAGAGAGGTAGAGAGAAGGAGAGCACGGAAGATAAGTGGGAAGAGGAAAGGAAGAAGAAGAATGGTTAACTCCCTCAGGATGCATTCTGTTTGATGTTCTTATGTGCAGCTTCGCCAGCTGCCTTGTTTTTTTGTGTACGGCAATTGCCAGCGAAACGGGTTGCAAACTTTGCAGACGATGACGATGGCGATGGCGATGGCGATGGCGACCTAGTTCGACGCTTTAGCCTGATAAGTTGCAGTTGCAGCAGCCAGCAGCTGCTGCTGTTGCAGCGTTAGAGCTGGCGCCACTTTCTTTGGCGACCAGTTGACTGGTTGACACCAATTTGAATGACAAGTTGCAGTTCAAGCTTTTTATGATATTAAGCTCAGACTGAAATACAAATACTGCGACGTTCTGTCATGTGAAAGTCAAGGCGTAATACCAAAAACCCCATCAGCAAACAATGCAAATTACGAGTCTTTGACAGCGGCACGAGCTGCTGGGGGCTCTAATGCTTTAATTTGCCGGGCAGCAAAGGGTGTTTTTTAAAGCTGACGGGAAAGGGTAAGACAAACGCATGTTCCTAGATGCATCTAGGAAAATTAATAAAATTATCAATTTACTGAGAGATATCTCCAAGCGCTTAAAATTTTGTTCCGACTTGTAATTGTGGGGCAGGTTAAACGAAAAACAGGCTGTATGATTTTTTCAGTTCACTATTGAATCTAAGAGATAGCTAATAAATAAGAAAGTTAAGAATCAAAGCCGGTTTATCAGTAACAAAAACATTTTTTTTATTACAATCAATCAGAGCATTGTTGTTGTTGTACGTACAATTTCCTACAAACTGAAAACATTTGCACTTGAAGCCAACTCGCAAAGCGCAATTGTCAGCTAAAAAAAGACAGCTGAATACGGCTTCCAGCACACTCTCTGAAAAGAATCCGAAAACTGCAATAAAGCAGTTCAAGTTTTGCCATTTGGTTGCTGTTGTTGTGGTTGTTGTTGGTCGCAAATATTGGCCAAGACCGAACCAAATGCACTTTCAAAATACAAAAAACACAACATAAGCAAGTATCTGCCTCTGAGCCAAGCGTTGCCAATGCCGTCAACACCAAAGGCAAAAGACACCGCCTAAGCCGCGCCAACTCCATGGGACCCCGGACGACCCCTCCGAAAGAGACCAATACAAGTCTTGGAGCAACAAATTGAAATTGTAACAAAATGCTCACGACAAATATGCGGTTGGCTGTGTATGGTTACAACTTTTTGTTTTTTTTCTTTGTTGTTTGCAGCAGACTCTCGTGCTGCCCCATGACGTAATGACTACGTTGGAGACATGTGCCCCGCCAGTTGTTTGTTGGCTTTCGGTTGCGGCTAACCACAGTGGGTGGGGTAAGGCAAACTTAGCTCCGTCTAGGCCAGGTCCAGACCCGTTTGCACTCAATTTTTTCTCTCAACTATAATTAAATTGAAAACAGCATTTTTGTCTCTGCCACGCTTTTAATTGTCGGAGGATTGTTTCGGGCAACAAAAGACCCGTTTATATATGACAATGTTTTCAACTCACAAATGCAAGAAGTGCAAGCCAATTTTGATGAGGCGGAATTATTTGTAGTCCATTTAAAACTAAATAAATCTTAAAAAAAAAATATATGAAAATGATTATAAGTCCAAACTTTGTAGGCACAAGAGACTTTGCTTTCAATTTTTTGGTCTTATGCTAAATAATTATTTACAATTATCTTTTTAGGTTTGGTTTTAACTACAATTTTTATATTTAAGATTTAATCAGAATGTCTTTTGACTTTTTCAGTTATTTTCGCAGTGAAAAAGCAAAACGATGTATTCTGCAAGTCAAATTTACTTTCTGATTTTAATTAAAAGTATTAGTTTGTAACTCTTTTTTAATTTGCTGAGGGATTAGCTTCCTGACACACTTATAAGGCCGAATCAAGTTTTCCATTTTAATATTCAGGAAATTTACAAATTGTAAGCTACTACTGCAATCTTAAATGGAAGCCAGATTTATTTGATGGGCATGTAAACACTCAGCTCAGTTTGCAATGTTTTTATTATTGATTGGTGTTAAATTTAGTGAAAGGTGTGCGATGTTTGCCATTGGGATTAGCTTTCGTGGAGGTCACGAGATATACAAGAGGCTGGTCTGGTGCACCTGCCGCAGTCAGATTGCCTCAGATGGGTGGCTCCCCAGCGGTGCAGGCGGTCACCGTCGGCATTGTTTAGCTGAAAATCAATCGCAAAATACTGGGATAGTACGCACATAAGTGATGCCTCTAATACGCTTTGGAAATGGGGGACTCGTTCGCACAGCTGGTAACACGTGGCTGCAACACATTGACTGCCCCCAAAAAGCGAAACGATATCTAGAGATTTATGATTTACGAACATGATGTTCAAGTTTCGATGGTGTTCAATGTTCGGCATGTCCCCAGCCCTGGTAATGGGGCTAATCACTAAAATCAATTTCTGATTTTGCCATTTGCTATCAAACTTCCTTTCACAACTAACACCAATCGAACTGCTGGTTAAAACATTAACTTTGCCTTCTTTATGTATAATTCGCAGAAAATGATCACTTTCATCTGAAAGCAAAGAAAGACTAGCAAATAAATATATAAATATATATATATAGACAGAGAAGAGCTCATCTTTCGTATTACATATTTCTTTAAAACTTAAAAAAAATGTAAATTTTAATAATATTTATTTTGATAATGTTTTCCACTGCATGTTTGGACCAAACTGGGTAACTATAAGCAAGTGATTGTTATAATATTAAATTTGTACCCGTATTCGGGACAACCCATCAATCTTGCTTAATGACGCTTGCGACTTTCTAGTATGTCCGTCAGCAACTCTGATTTGACTTATATAACCATTAAAGTCTTTTACTCTTACTTGTGACCATCCTAATTGCCCTTCATCTCAGACCTTGAAACAATAAAATTGCTTACAGTGTGTACTGTATTTAGTCTTGTATTTAGTAGCATACTCAAACTCCTAAAAAATGCATTAATGGCGTAATAAATTGGTTAAATATAGTTAAATTGCTCATATGTATGAAAATGACTAAATGAGATATGTATAATTATTCTGTTTAAGTTGTTAAGACTATACATCTGGCTGCAAGCACAGACAATAGAATTATGCATATAACATCTTGACATCTCTTGATAGCTCTGGACAACATTATTTATATTTATTAGAATCATCTTTTAACAAAGAGCATCAGCTTCTTCGACATAATTTTTACTCATGTACATACACATTTCCAAAATTGCAAATATTTACTTTTATTTTCTTGAGTTTATTGTGATGCTCGTTTGCTGATGTTTTGCAAATTTGCCATAGCCGCTGTATAAAATTGGATTGTTTTTGATAAAATATGCGGGAAAACGCTATAAAGACGGTTTGTCTGTTTTTTAAGTTTGCCAAAAGCAGCAAGCAGAGGCAACAAATTTCAATTTAATTTCTTTTCGCTTATTTTACACAGACACGACAAGTAAACTTCACCAGCGAAAGTGAGTTACTACCTGTAAAAGTGGGGGACAAATGGATGAAGACGCAGAGGGACTCTTGCAAGTATGTAAATCACCTTGACTACAGCACACGGCACAGATTTATGGACGCCAGCTACTTAGCGAGCAGATTTTTGTATGGCCCCAGAGACTGAAACATGCTCCGGTTACCAATCCAAAGAGCATAGATGCCACCTATTCCTCTCCCTCAGAATTGTAGGATGCGCTAGTGGCGCAGTAAAACTGTCACAATCGATTAGACACCTCGTCATGGGGCAGACTCTGAGGCAGTCAGCAGCCAGTGAAAGCCGCCGATTTCAGCGTTGCCGCTAATTGAACGCCAATTAGCACCTGGCGGCATATTTCGGATGCAGCCCGCAGCAGCAACACAATCAGCTGTTCTTTTTTATTCATCAGTGCCTGTCCTAAAAGGGCTTTTAGCAAATTGCCCGTCGACCGAGGCAAGTTAGTCAAAGCAGCCAACATTGCATTGTCATAAAATACAACAAATGAAAAGCAAAGCAAGGCGTAGATTTATATTTGTACACTCATAAGAAAATCGAGCTAAATTTAAGTAAATCGCTACTTTTGGCACACTATTATTCAGAAAGTAAATTTCTAAAAATTTGGTGGCTTTGTAAATTTCAGCATTAATTTTTCTAAATTTGGAAAAATATACTTTATTAATTAATATATTATTAATTAACGCTTAAGTGCATTTTACATAGTTTTAAGTAAATTAATTTAAAAGTCTTATGCACTGAGCTACTCAGCATCCAAGGCTAATCTCTCATATAAAAGGTGAGTCAGCAAATGTTATTAATTGTTATGGAATTTCGGTACTAATTTTGAAAAGATATGGCTTGCATTTGTTTTTAAAAAAGAAAGGTTACTTTAGTTTTATAATTTTATGCGACTTTCTAAAATTAAGGGTGATTTTGTTCTGAATGTATGGATAGACAAAAGACCAAGTTGTAAAAGTGAAACATCAGCAACAAACATCATCGAGTCTCATTGGTACGCATTGGCAGCCACGCCCACTTTTTATGTGTGCTCCTCTCTCCTGTTTTCATATTTGTAGATCAAGTGAAAGTTATTCGCTTAATTTTCACATTTTGCTTATGTTTATGTATTGCCAAATACGAAGTGTTGCACACTTTTCACATGATTGTGCTAATCAGTTTTTACCTTATACTACTTTATTTGATCAATAGTGCTAGTTTGCCGGTCAGCGCGACTTTTGACCGCTTTACATAACCAAAGTAATGGTTGGAAGTTAAGGTGGATTTTTTTTGGTGATTTAAGAGCATGACTAAAACTGGAAAGTTGATTAGTTGCTGTCCCCTGCTGATGTTTGTATTGCAATTATTAATTGTTATTCTGTTATGTCTGCTGTGGTTTGTTTGTGGGCGGGGGCGTATATTTCATTGGACTCTGACCAAAACGCGTTAAGCTATAATTGCAGACAAACCAAATTTTAGGCTTTCCCCTGCAAATTGCGTGTAAAAACATTTGTCAAACGATGAACTTAAACGGCACCTAACATGCGGACAACAGGGCAACAGCAGCGACGTAAGCGAAATCAATAGAGAGAGAGAGAAAAGATGAAAGAAGAACGCACAGTTCTCGCTAGTTAGCAGTTAAAGCATCCGCTCCGCCCTCCTCCGAGACATACACACACGACATACAGCTCCCGTTGTAATCCAAGTGCAGATGCTGATGAAAGTCAAAGACACAGTCGCTCACTAACAGTGAATTATGTTTACGACTCACTCATACGTAATTATTTATATATGCGTGCACTGTAATTAGCCTTCCAGTGTGTTCAGCTCTGCTGCAAAAGATTTTCATTGAAAATGTGTAAAGCAAATCACATAATTTTCGTCAAGCAATGCGAGGAGAATAGCAAGCCGTCATCGTAGTCGATCAAAGAAGAACTGATAATGACAACAACAGCGACAAGTGCCAAATGCATAAGAGGAGAGAGTAAGAGAGTGAGAGTGCTTGCATTGTGTCAACTGCGCTTTGACTTTGTTCATTTGCTTTTTCTGCTCGTTGCTCTCGCCACTGCAGAAGTTCTACTTATTTATGCAGAGCTCGTAGCTTGTGATGTCAGATCGTTGTCATTGTGTTACAAAATAAAAGTGAATCTTATTAATTGTCGCACGGATCGAACGCCTTTATTCACGTGTGTGTGATTTATTTGATTTATGGCGACAAACTTATCACCTGTATGGATATGGATTTATTGCTGGGAATAAGCAGTGCCACGAACAGATATTCGTATGTACAAGTATCACACGCAAGAAACAGAAGCAGTATGAGGAACTTCGTTAATAAATTATGAAGTCCATTTTTGTGCTTAATTGCTTGTGTGAAGCAGCACTTGTAGCCAACTCAAAAAACCGCAATTGATTTTGCACAGAGTCAATTAATTAATTAAATTAACATTAATTTATAACCAAATCAAAAACAAAAGCGCTGAATAAATAATGTATAGTGAAGCATTGCTGTTGACTCTGATTTTTGTTCGGATAATGTTGTTTTATTCTACTTGCTATAATACACATTTGTTTAACTTTATGCCACAAACAAAATTTTGTATTTTTCGCCTTAAAGCACTTTCAATTAAAATTATTCTTGTATATAAAAAAGCTGATGGATTGATTGACTGACTGACTTAATGACTACCTGACTGGCAAATTGAAAGCACACGAACAAACGTTGCGTGAAATTTGTAAAATGAGCTTTTAAATTAATGCAAGTATTTACAGTGTCAAATGCATCCAATTAATATTGGACTGAAATTTAAAACTTTTTAATTTATTTCCTATGGAAGAAGCTGTAACAAATTGACAGTCTTATTAAATTAAACAAAAACCTTTGAAATTTCTTTCAAAGAGACATCAATGAGATGAATATTAATTATTATAATCATTTATGAAGTTGCTATCATATCAATTGGGTTTCTTCAAGGTTAGATTCTCATCCATGGACTAAGGAGTGACAGAAGAAGTAAGTGATGCAATATCTATTTCTCTTTATCAAAGCAAAGTATACGGTAATCATTATGATATTATATTATCTTATTATTAAATAAAAAATCAGATGATTTATTAATGTTTGCTTAATAATTTTTACCTCACACAACACTCTCTTCTTTAGTTCATCTTATTCGGTGCCTTGTTGCCGACATCAAAAAATACGAAAAGTAATTTTTAAAACCAAAAGCAACAATCAACACCTCCTAAATACCAATTAGTCCACAAACACTGTGCGTGTATGAGTTTGTTCGGAATAATCATTAGCTTACATCTAATGCGCTCTCGATTGCAACACTACATGGGTCTACCACGTGTTGCACAATAAGCGGACACAGTGAACGATTCCCTGTACAGGTCTGGCCTAAACAACTCAACAAATGGCCCGCTTTTGGCCTGGCCAACTACTAATGAGCAGGCAGCGAGCTGTGAGCTATGAGCTCTTTAAAAGGCAGTTCAGAACATAACCAACATCAAAATAACAAAAATAGCTCGGATGGCTGGACGGTGCGGGTGAGTGGGGGGTGAGTGGGGGTCACTTCAAATGCTTGAGGTGGAGTTTGAATTTGAGTATTCGAGGTTTTTCTTTTGGCTTTTTGCGCGCATTGTTGGTGTCTCCGTGCATAGTTTGGTAACCACAAAGAAAACAACAAAAAAAAAACACTAAATGTGATAAAAAAAAAACTGGCCCCGAAGCCGCTCAGCAATTGTTGGCAGCACGGAATGAAATATGACCGCCGAGCAGAACAATTGAAAAAAAAATGCGAGCTGGCTTAAAATTACTTTAAACTGGAGCACGTTGAGTGAGTTCTGATTGGATGGCAAATGCAGCCGCAGCAGCAGCAGCAGCTGACCATGAAAAATGCGTTTGATTTTTTTCAATTATTTTTTTCTTCTCACTTTGAATCGGAAAAATACGTTTCACTTTTGCTCCATGCCAAAGTTGGCAGCTGGGTTTGCTGAGAAAACCGAAAGTTAACAAAACAACTAGCGCAGCAGAATCGAGAATTGAGAATGGAAAATTGCAGGTAAAGTCGAATCCAAGTCGAATCCAAGTCGAATCCGAGTTGAGTGCGCAGATTCCAACAAGTAATTATGACCGGTTTTCAATTACACGTTGAATTTAGTTCGAAATCTGTGCTTATGGCCAAGTGCCATGTTACAGCGCCAATTATCTTGGCTCTGATAGATAATCAACTTCGAATTTATATCAACGTTATTGAGTTTATTATTATTAATTTATTTTTTATATTATAATACTACATTTTTATTTTATGGCAACTTACCGCTTCGGATACGGTATCCGTCTGTACTTGAAGGCATTTTCCACATCGCGCAGCTTCATTTTGTAGGAACGGTCCGAGTTTGGTGTCATAAAGACAAACGCACACACACGCACACGCACACGCACACACAGACGTAGACGTAGACGTAGACGTAGACGCAGGCACAACAAAATACAGTTACACTGAGAGCAAAGATCGGACAAGAGATCTTGAGGAGGTTGAACGGCTTCTCTAATGCTTCTATTCTGGGGGCACTTCCACAAGCTGCAGATACAGTTAAGTGCTGTATTATTTGGACCGGCACCGTCTAATGAGTACTGACTACTGAGAGTACTGAGAGAGTGTTGCGTGTGAAGCGCACAACGTTCGCGGCTCAACTGAATGTTCCTGCGAATGCTTGGCCGCCTTTTTGGCCAAGTCCAAACGCTGATCAACGCGCCGCGACGTCGGCGTCTGCGCTAAGCGCTAGCTACGCTTACGTTTACCGTTTGTTGTTGTTGTTGTTGCTGTTGCTGTTGTTGTCTTACCACCAGCTGCTTTTACCTTTTTCTTTTGCGCACTCATTCGATTGGAGTCAACTCGGCATCTCTTCAGCATTTCGCTCTCTTTTTCATTTTCTTTGCTACCCAATATTTTGGCCACCACTGTGCAGCATTTGATGTGTGTTTTTGTTGTTGTTCCCCTGCTTTTTTTCTTGCTGTGGTATGACACAAAATTCTACTTTTTTTTCGTTTATTTGGGTTGCTAATATTTGAACAAATTGTCAACGCAGTAAAGAGACAACTGCACAAATACATTCGAGAAACAATTGACAGTTGTTCTTTTAACTTTATTCGACTTGGTTAAGTAATAGCGTGTTCTCATTAGCATTAGCATTTGATCCCAGTCCAACGCCACAATCATCAATCTTTCTTTTGGGACTATTCGAAAACTGGTTTCACCTTGAACCCAACAATTGACCATTTGACCTTTGCGCCTTGCTATTTCTATATATAATTACAAATCATTTTATATCTTAAGATATATTCAAAGTGCGAACATCTTCCTCAAAACGACTATAAAATTTCTGTGGAAATTATTCATATTCACAAGAACAGTCCCGCACTGTGTGGAGAGTTCATTGACCTTCCCGAGTTTATAGTTTTATATTGAACAGTGTAAGCAAGAAATGTGCTTCTTAACATTGTTAAAACATAAGTTAACTAATTGCAAACTAACATTCTTGACGTATGCCAAAGATGAACGAATATTTGAAAATACATTTATAATTAATTTCATTTATTTTAAGTGCATGCTGAAAGCTAAATAAAAATCCCTTATAGTTTTTGATCTATTTCTATCTTATGTTTAAATTATTTGTCTTATAATTCATTTTTCGGAGACTTAAAATACGCCGATCGGCAGTTTTATTTAAATCAAGCCAGGAACCGCGAAATGTGAAGTTTGTGAATAACGAAATGTTTGGCATGGTGCAATCTGGTTGATAGAATATTTTGTGTTTTTTGTGAATTTGGTTAAAAGGTTAGCCAAGTAAATTAGATTAGTAAATTAAATAAAAATTAGAGAATGCTATTTTTATTTTTACTTCCATATTTATTTTATTATTTATTATTTTCACAAACTTTTTTCAAGTACTGTTTCACTTAAGGTACTCTGTTTTTGGACTGGCGTCTGACGGCTGTTGTCCAAAAGTAATGCGTTTTCACATTTGCCTGAGCTGTGATTTTTTAATTAAATAATTTAATTTTTTTATTTCGTCAAGCTACAAAAAATGGTTGTTTATGTTTTTGCAACAAGCTGAAAATTCATGTAAATTTCTCGATAAAAAATTGAAAAACGCGCGTCAACAAAAAGTGCTTACAAATAAATTAGCAGATAAAAAGAAGTAATTAAATTGAGGCTTATGCCTCGGCAAGCATTATAATAAACAGCACCGAGAGAGAGACAGAAAGATAGAGAGAGAGAAAGAGAGAGGGAAATAGTGTGCGGGAGCGAGATAGTGCATTACATAAACCAGCGGCATCAATTTAAGTCGATATGCAGAAGAGCGTCAATAATGCGATTGTCATACGATTGTAAATTTCGTACACAAGTAGAAAATGATTTTGATTTCTCACATTTCCAACTTAGTCGCTCGAAAAAACCTCAATGCCCATATACTGATGATAATTCGTGTTGGTCTCTTTACGTCTCTTTAACATCTGGATAGTCAGAACACTTGTGCAAAACTGCCACCATTTTGTCACTTTATCCGCAGCAACAAGTTTAACGCGCTGCTCCGCTGTATTTGTATTTTATTTGTAGTTGTTCCTCTGGCAGCAATTGTGCTGAACTCGCAACTCAATTGTAAACAACTTCAATTGGCCCTAGGCCCAATACAAATACACAAATACACATTTGGGCCTGTTTGTCAGTTCGGCCACAGTCCCGTGTCTTCTGCGAGGTGTGCTATAAGACTTTCATTTGCGAACTTTTATTGGCAGCTATAATTTTATATTCTACTCCCTCCACCAAAAAATAAAAACAATGCTTTCTTGCTTAGTATTTATTTAATTTGACAAAAAAATTAAATACATTTTTATATGTTTACTTGCTCAAATAACCAAATAATATCAAAAAATTATAAAATTTGTGGGGATATTGAATTTTGCAGTAACCCCAAGAAATTCAGTACATTAATAAAAAATATACATTGAATTGAATTCATTTTGCTGTCTTGGTGTTTTTTTTAAACTATATTTTTACTTTTATTTTAATTCACATTAAAAGACAAAAATTAAGTACCCAGCTTATGAAATATTATCTTTTATCAGATCAAGATAGATAAAACAAATGTATATGTTATGTTTAAGTGGAAAAAGTAAAATATTTAAAAAAAAATATCAATTAAATTTGTATGTAAAAGACTGTAGTTAAACTGAGCTTAGCCCTTTATATTCAATGCAAATATATTCATATCTAAAGAAAATTCCATGTTAATGTTGATCGAATTATTGCGGATCTTTCCATTTTCGAATCTCTCTGAATATTTTCAGTTTTGTTTTATTTGATTACCTGGCCTCGCAGCACCAGTCTCAACAGCATTCGGCCTAGTTTTGTGGTGACCAAACAGAGTGGAATATAGTCAGCTGCTGGCGATAAACAGCACCACAGTTGAGCACACAACCAGGACAATTACAACAAAAACAACAATAACAATAAGAACAAATGCCCCACTGGCTGCTGTTGGCTGTTGTTTGTATTGTGTGGATTAAGCTGGTCGGGTTTACGTGGTACGAACAGTCGAGCTGGACAGGTGCTTGAATTGTAACACGGGCTGGGCTATTGAAAAGTATCCACAGGATGGGGCAATCAACGACTGTCCCATTTGGTTGCAACACGTACATTCACGAATTTGCAGCAATTTGAAAAAAAACACGTGGGTGATATTTTTAAAATTCTCGTTTAATATTTTTTTTCTCAATTGTCTTGTTTTAAATACTCGTTTCATCTATTTGATTCAGTGCGTCATTATTTCATTATTTTCATATATAATACTATTTTTATATATATTTTATTTATAAATATTTCCTTTTGTTTATTATACAAGTGAAACTTACGGCATAAGACTCAAAACAACGCACAATTTATGAGCACTCCAAATTTGAAAAACAAATTAAAAGAAAAACATACAAATAAAATTTAAAAGTTTGACAGTTTCAACATGAATATTTCTTGTGTTTTCCAATCAAACAACATGTGTTAACTGTATTTAGTATGACTATTTACATAGCTGCTGTATTTTTGTTATTTTGTAAACAGCTTCACATGCGGCACAATTACTTTCTTCAATTTTAGTTTTCTTTGTTTTGAGTCTACCAATAAATAACATGCAATGTTTTATGTGACTTCATAATTCAATTTCATGTACGTTTTTTGTTTACTGAATGAATCTACTTTAAACACAGTTGGCACATCAATTTTTTCCATAGTTTGTTTGTCATGTATGAGAAGGAACTGAACCGAACCGATGTGAACGTGACGTGATCGTGACTTGGAGTGTGACTTTGACTTTTAGATTGTGATTGTGACAGTAGCAAAACGTGGATAATTTTTTCGCAGCTACATATACATATGCATATGTGTATGTATGTATACAGTGTCTCGTCACATTTTGCGTATAAGTATGTATGTATTATTCCAATAGCCGTCTGTCGACAGAAATTCAAATTTTTAATTGATTTCTTTTGTATTATTTATTTTTCTTTAATTTTCCTATTATTTCTATACATATGTAAAATATGTATAATATCCAAATATATATTTATATATATATATATTGTTTTTGTTATTTATGTGTGACAAAATAATATTTTCATAAAATTTTACAAAGTGCGCATTTAGGCTATAAATACATGTATTGTTTGTATACTATCAAAAATTAACTAAAAAATCGATTTTATTTATATTCTCTTTGCCTTTTTACAGTATTATCTTTTATGTGTTTTCACTATTGCTCAAAGGTAAAACTTTAATTGATTTCATGGATCTTGCTATGCGAATTAATTTCGAGCTGGGACACATATTTGACCCTAGAAGAACATACTTATTATATATTTTTAGTGCATTTAAAATAAAGTATATTTGTCTTAGGTATACATTTTATTGGGTATCTCATTTAGCTTAGGGCATCTATTGGGAACTCTGCCAAAAATTTGATTGTTATACTTAATTGTTGACATAAATTATTCTATATTCGCATCATACTATTGTAAGATATAGTTTATGTCTGTATTGTGTTTTTACAATTCTGTATTGTAAATGCTATTCATTCATAATATCATTAGGAGGTTTTTTTTTAATAAAACTGGTTATAGCTACAAATGAAAAACTAAGTATAGCACTTCGCTCAAATGAAATTACTTAAAATCTTACTTATGTCAAGTAAAAAAAAAGTAGAAAAATTTTGTAAAATCATAATTTGAAAATATAAATATATTAAAAAATTGTAGATTTAAAGACATTTTACGGCAGTTTTTCTTTCATTTATTTTTTGACAATCCGTGAACATACTAATTTATTGAACGGTTGCTTAATGACATCTTAGATATTATTAATTTAATTAAGTTATAACAAGTAAACCACTAAGTGATGTTGTGTTTTTTTTGTTTTGGTGTTCCTATGTGTGTGAATGTGTGTGTTGTATAAAAAACACACGTGCACTATACATACTCATAATATGGCCTCATCTGCCAAACAACTCATTGAATGCCTTAGTTGCTCAGTTAACTCTATAGCTAAATATAGTTCAGTATGTGCATGCCATGGATCACAACACTGTCGAGATTTTTCACTTGCCCCATTGAAATGTTGCTAACAGTTATATAATCGTATCTATGCCTAAGCTCTTATCTTATGTCAGAGAGAGTATTTTATTTCAGTTTTTTCTTTCGTTTATACAATTTAATTGTAAATTATGATCTTTTTGCATTTGGTTTCCAATTTTAACTAACTTTTGTTTCTCCGTGTGCTATGTGTGCTGAGTACGCCAAGGGTCTCGTTTTGAAGTACTGCCTAACATGTCAAAGGTCCTAACTTGCAATAGATTTCGCTGCTTCTGTTGCCTCAATGAGGAAGTCCAAAGCAAATCAATTGAAAATAATAAAAAGTTGAATTGTTTTGAAGTAAACAAACAGTTTTGTAAAGCCAATATCAGCTTGCCAAATAAAATATACAATTTGACCATAATTGACAATCCTTTGGTAAAATAAAATAGCTGTCGTCGAATTTAATAAAGGAGCAAAACATAGTTTTAGGTAAAGTATTCGTGTATATTGAAACCTTATAAACATGTTACGATTGAAATCTAATCAGTGAAGAGAAGAAAATAAGCAATTTAATTGATTCAGAGTTATGGTTATGGATCTGGCTATAGACAGATTTATAATAATTAAATTTCTTCAATTAATATTTTAGCCAGTTTGTTTAATAAACAATAAAATTTTTCAATTCATATCTTAAGCCTGGAATTTTGATTGCGATTTATTTGTATACCTTCATGAAGAAAATTCTAGGCAGTGATGATCGGCTCAAAGAAATATGCTTAACTTAAATACCCATCGTATTCCTATTCCTATTCAATATCTCTTGCTCTTAAGTCTACACACAGACATTCCCGTTATACTTTAACTCTTGAAGCACTTAGAAAAGTTACGAACATACAACTTAGCTTTAGTTCTCGGTTTCCCTGTTTGGCTCAATTCTGAATCGTTTCGTACTCGCATTTTTACTACGCACACTTACTACACACCTCAGCAGCTTTAAAACCTCCATGCCAGATCCCGAACTGGTCCAACAACCTTCATTGGCTCCATCTGAATTTTCTGCTCTTGTTCCATATTCTGCTCCTGTTTCTGCTCGTGCTCCTGCTCCTGCTCCTGCTCCTGCTCCGGTCAGGCAATGCCCAGGCCCTGCTCCATTTGCTCGTAGAAGCCACAGCCGGTGGCAACATATCACACGGTGGTTTCCCGATCCACATGTATGTACTCGACCGGCTGTAATGGATGTCAGGACGCCGGATCAATGTAGAGCGCCTCCTTCTTAAAGTCCTTCTTCAGTGTGCCAATATTACAGGCAGCTGGCACCGTGCCATTGCCATTTGCACTATTCATGAAGCCACCACTCTTCTGGACAACAGATTTTTTCCGCTTGCGCATTAGGCCGAACATGCAGAATATCAGGCAGGCGGTCAAAGCGGCTGCAATGCATCCCAATGCAGCAAAGACGCCGCCGGGCAGCTCAAGCAGCTTGCGAGCGGTTCCGCACTCTTCCTCGGACTCATCGAAACCGCTGGGACAGTTGTGATGACCTGAAAATGCAGATAGCGCTGAGCATTGATTGAAAAGAAATCTGCGGTCAGGTTACAGGTTCTCCTCGCCATTGCCAAATTGAAAGACCCGCCAGCGAGTGTCATTTGAGTACTCCCTGGTTGCTGAGCTGCTGGTTTGTTTGGTTAGCTTGTTTAATGCGCTCTCTTTTTTGGCTAAGCAGCTCAGTTGCAGTCGCGCCTGGCTGCCCATAAATAATTGAAGCTAAAAGGCGAGTCCAGCCAGACAAACAGTCCAGTCCCTTCTCTCAAGTGCTGCACACTAAACCACTTGGCGGCATCTGCTGCGAACGAACGGGCGGACAGGCGGACAGGCGGACAGGCGGACGGACGGACGGACGGACGGACGGACGGACGGACTGACGGACCGACGGAGGAACGGATAAAACTTTTGTGGCAGATATACATATAGGTTTTGGGCGGCTTAGGTGGACAGAACCCGCAGTAACTTGCAGCAGCTTTGTGCAGTTGTCAGAGGAAACTTTGCCTGATTACAAAAACGTGGCCAGCAGCTTGCAATGGAATTAACAGACAAGCAACCACAAGTGAAATTTCTGTTGCCTACAAGCAGGCGACTGACGGACAGTTGGACAGACGGGACAGCAACAAATCACGTACACGAAATGCGAGCTTATTGCCTGTCGAGGGTTGCCCAAGTAGTTAGTCAAATGTTCTTACTAAAATAATGTTCATTTTTCATAAATATTTTCTATCATTTTTTTTTAAGCAAGGATAAAGGGCAGAATTGCCCACGAGAAGACAAAATTGTTTTTAAGATATAATATCTTAATAATATTTTCTAAAATTGAGGTATAATTTATGGACTCCTTTCGCCTTCCAGCTGATTATATCCTAATTGTGTCTCGTAATGTTCTCATCATTAATTCTGGATGAGATTAAGAAGTCTTGCTGCTTGTTGGGCAACCCGTGCTTGGAATGCCTGCTTGAGTTCTCAACTTACCATCACACCACAGGCTGGCTGCTATGCATGCATCAATTTCGGGGCATTTGTACTCGCAATCCGACTCCTTGGGATAAAATCCGAATTCGTTCAGTGTTTCGTTGGCTGCTGCGCTGGACGCAATGCCTCCAGTGCCAGCGACGCCAGCGCTGCCAGTGCCCACAACTCCACCACCACCAGTTCCAGCGCCACCAGCCACACTGGGTGGTGAGCCCATGCCCGTGGTTACGCTTGCATTCACATGCAGGTCCAATTGCTGCAGCAGTGCGTTCTTGGTACGATGTATCTCCAGCCACGTGAAGGCTATGTCACCGGGCTCCTTGAGTATGGGCTCGAGCACCAAGCTGATGGGCCTGCAAGTAAGAAGGAGGGAGGGGCGCTAAGTTAAGTTAAGTCGTAAACATTTTCGGGTGTGCCCGCCTCTGGTTTAAGTCTAGCAGCTGGTTGCCGGTTGCCATGCTCCACATAACTTTGTGGCAAGTTTTGGGTTGGGAACAAAGGAGAGTAAGGCAGGGACTACTCCACTCGAATATATCTTTTGCTTCCAGTTGCTCAAGTGCAACTAATTACGCGCAACTTTCAAGTTGCCATAGATAGAACACTCGTTTATTATTCACTTCGCTCCGAATGCATTTCAAATAAGCGCCAGCAAATCGAGGAAGATGGCGAATACGATGATTTTGCCATTAACGTTATAGCATTTAAGTAGTCTTAATGCTTTCGAGTGCAAAATAAAGCGTGGCCAAAGCTGAAATTATATTAAAATTGAGTGCTCTAAGTGGCCAATAAGCTGAAGTTGTATCGCATCGGAACTATGTGCACCAATTGAACTTGTGCACTGCCTCAACCAAATAGTTTTGATAACGAGCAATGGTTCCTTAATATATATCTATATTTTTCATACTTCGAGTACCCATTGAAAATGGGTTAAATAGATATCAGTAAGTTGTGTAAATGTAATCGGCAAAAGGGAGCATTCGGGAATAAAAAAGCGTCTTTCTCAAAATCAACAAATGAAATGGGTGTGCAAGAATAATAATTACTAATCCAACATTTCTGTTCAATATCAAAAGCCATTTAACGTTGCTCATATATTATCATTGGAGGCCAGACAAGAGCTTAGCAACGCTTAAAATTAAATTTCTTTAGAGCTCTGCGACATATACAATTTTTCACTTTTTATCGTTTTCGGTAGCACTTAAATTGAATGGCTTCAGTGAAATAAACATGTGAGTTTGCTCATTCGGCCATAAGTTGAATTCAGAATTGTTATACAATTTTAGTGGTTTCAATTGTAGCCGAGTCGACATAACTATATTGAACTTACTCATTTTAAATCTTAATGAATGTGTTGGAATATATTCTGCGAGCGAATCGGAAAATTATTTTAATCGGTTGTAAAACCATGTAATAATACAAATGTGAAGTATTCAAAAAAGATCAAAAACAATTTTTAGCTCTTAAACTAATCGCAATTTAACAAACATTTCGTATTTTTAACGGATCTCAATTTGTATAACTTTCTCACACTCAAGGTATTTAAGTTCTTGTGAGACCTATTTAAAAAAGCAACCTGCTCAAAAATGCAATAACAGGAAATGGCTCTAGCTTCAACAAAACACAGGAAATTGAGCGCACGGATGGAAAAAAATAAAATAAAGAACCATTGAAGAAAGCAAACATGGCCGTCAGACGTAGAACATACACAAAAAGATACTATGTTGAAAGCATGCAAAAATTACCTGGATGTGGACAGAGGAAGATATATATATATATATATATATATTTTGAGGGAGAGAGAGCGAGGAGTTCTGTGTGTTCCAGCAATTTATGTTCAAGGTGCGTGGCACCAGTATGACCTCTGTTTTGGTCAGGTCTGTGCTCTGCTGCTGCTCGGACGGAGCGTGCTGGCATTAAATTTTATGTGCAAGTGCAGCGCAAATTTGTCGTCAAATAAGAAGCACAAGCAAAAAGGAAAAACATATAAAACACTCACATGGCGATGTGGCAACATATTTTTATGGCACCCCAAAGGGTAATTGACAGTGTCCAGGCTGTCAGGCCAGACAGTGTCAACTAATGAGCGTGTCGAGCCTTTTAGGTAATTAATCGAGGGCTACAGCCCCAATGATATCCGCTGAATACTTTACCAAGACCCGACTCGAAAATATACCTCTTATAAGTTAACCAGTTACCAGTATTAAATTACAATGTAATATTAAATTCTTGAGTGACCTAAACAAAAAATAAGAGTTTCAGATTTGCAAATAAATTACTGCCAACCAATCTTGGATACTATATAATAATTTTGCTATTTGTTAAGTTGATTAATTATATATTTCTTAAATTAATTTTAATAAAATGCATCAACTGAACTCCATAATTTGGGTTATTAAATAATTACCTTAAAAATATTTAGCTACGTTCAAAATACCTTTTAGCGAGCACTTTTTAATTAATTCAAGTTCTTTTTTATTTATTTATGATTTGTTGTTATTAAAAAATTAGTTTCAGAACTGGCACACAAATTATCAGGATTTCCCTTTCGATTGTTCTCGAGTTTCGAACAGAGATTTTCCCTGAGTGTGGATATAGTAAATGGGACTTTCAGCTGATGTCATTGCCATTTTTGGCATATTTTACATACTTGTTCATAAATAGCGGCTGTCCATTCGTCCAGTCCTCGGAGAATATGTGTAGTGATGTTGGTCTGGGACCACTCTGGGCGGGGCAAACCACACGCATGGGCTTCAATGGCCTGCCCGAGTAGACCATTAGGCGGTTCTTGGTGTGGCACCGCATGGCGTCCTCGGAGGTGGGGTCAACCGGCAGATAGGCGCCCCAGGTTTGCACAAACAGCGAACGTTCCGGAGATTGGGCTTCAATGTACCAGGCGAGGCCCTCGCAGCTGGCGTCCTGCGTCTTGAGCGGATACTTGAGTTCATCCTCGCCGCCGGCGCCCTTCAGCTTCAGCTGCTTGCGGCAGTCCGCCTGTCGCTTGAACTCATACGAGGCCGAGAAGAACACGTCGGCAAAGTCCTCCGAAATGTTTAGTCTGGTCACTGTAAAGCTCAGCTCCATGATTCGGGAATGCGACATAAATGTGAGCGGCGCATTGCTGTACAAGGCGCTGGAGTTGTCACAGAAGCAGCCCAGCTGAATTTTGACATCTCGGAAGGGGACATCGAAGAGGCGCAGCTCGGTAATGCGACCTTCGGGATCCAGCTGATTGCAGCGTGGTCGGCCCGTGTGCAGGTCCGAGTCCGTGGTGCAGGCTCCTCCCTCGCCAAATGACACGTTGTGCAACACCAGCTTAACGCGCTCCGAAGTGCCCGCTTCGAAGCGATAGAGGCAGGTGATGTTCTTGGCTCCGCCTCGGCCGTAGAGGAACACATTCCTCGGCACCTGAATGTTGCCCTTGCGTTTGCGAAAGACCCGTGAGCAGAGCGGAGGCACTGGATCCTCGCCTCGCCTACCTGGCCAAGTGTCGCCGCCCTGCTCCGTGTCAACAAACTCGTAATTCAGTGCAAATTGGGCAGGAAATAAGGCGGTGCCTGTGTGCGTGTGGAATTCTAGTTTCTGCAAATACCAAATGTTAAAATTACTTAAATCAGTGTACGAATTATGCACTGAGAAAAATGTAATCGAATTTGTTAACGTGTGGTTTTTTTTATCTTTTCTAATGTGTAATATTATTGTCTAATAAAAGTAGAATATATTAAATAAGTCTCTTCGAGAAATCCAATTTTAAATGAAATCCAATATTATATTATACTTTTAGTTTTATGTAATTTGATTTGTAAAATTAGTTTCACATTTTTAATATTAAAGCCATTTGTTCTCAAAATGTATTGGGTAAGATACACATCACCTCTTCCAGGAACTATTTAAAATCTATTCTCGATTAAAATCAACATAATAATTAATGAGTTATTAAGTAATAATAATTTATAAATTCTGTTTGTACTTTGACTATGCCAAGAACATACAATTTAATGATTTTATTCATATGTTTTGTGTACTCAATCTGTGCCCCAAATATTGATTTCTTGGTTGTAGCCAGCTTTTTCTTTTCAGTGTAGAGGACGCAGCTTCAATTTGGCATCAAAATATTTGCAGTTCATATTTGCGTCATTTAAAAAGGCTAAGCAAGCTTATATTGCGGTCCCTCTATTTGCCAGGCCCGTAGTCAGTACCCAGTACCCAGTACCCAGTACCCAGTGCCCGGAAGTCGCCTATTTCTGCCTCCTGGAAGAGTCGGCTTTGTGTGTGCTTTGGTGAATTTGAATTTGCCGAGAGGCAAAGAAGTTGCCGCGGGTGACTCTGCAGCTTCACTGGATTCGTTTGCTTCGTTTGCCGCATGCTGCATGCCGCATGCTGCTTGCCGTTTGTCGTTATTTGTGCACGTCTGGCGATGCACTCGAGTGTTTAATTTGATTAATTTTGTCAAGCTTAAAGCAAATACAAGTTTGCACAGGCCAAATTTGTTGGCTCGCGTTGCTGCCAGGTAATTGTTGAGCCAGCCAAATTGAGCACAACTTGCACCACTGAAAGCTGGTGCAGGAGGCTATTTGCATACAAATAATAAAATAATAAAATCGGTGACTTTGTTATATTTTCAACAAATTGTACTTTTTCCACCTCGTAAACAATTACATTTTCAAGTTGACGCCTGAAAGCAGGCAACAATATCTCGTCATTTTGTGTTAGTCTACCAACAATTATTGCATACTTTTGGACGCAATGCATTTTCCAAAGGCCGTCTTGCACTCACTGGCAATGTTGCCATATATTTACTTCTATATTGCCGAACGACTTGTTTAGTATTTAATTTCTAGTGGCAACAATTTAGCAGGTCAACAAACTGGCAGCACGTGTTTGAACGCACTGGCATGGGTTTGAATATAGTCCAAATTCGGGATATTATTATTTTCACTTGAAATGAGTCGGCAACACATAGCCAAAAAAAAACAACCATTTAACCAAATGAAAAATGTATGATTTGCGAGCAAAAATGCGTGGAAATTAATAATTTTTATACAGCTTTGCTTTCAGAATAGCTGCAGAGGAGCGATATAGCTTTCAATTAATTCAAATATATGTGAGTAAAAATAATAAAATATGTGTAAATATATATATACATATATATATATATATAGACGATATGTTTACACGTCGTGCTTGCGCGTGTCTGGCATCAGAAATGTCGAATAATCTACTGTACTGTCAGCACATTATGCTTGAGAAATATTTATCACTCAGGAATTAATTAGAGTTGGTGACTCCTTAAGCGACTAAGCTAAAAGATACAGATTTATAATAATCAAAAGTGTGATTTAAATAATAAAATATTGGATAATATATGAAAAATTAAAATACCCTTTATACAACTAGAATGTATAGTTCCATTTTATTAAGTTAAAGACAATAAAATACGTACTATAAGATATTACTGTTAGTTAACTAAATAATTTAGAGGAGTTCTCTCGTCTACAAGGGGGTGCAATCTTCGACATAGCAAAGATAACTATTCTATATTTATTTCATTAAATTGTGAATAGCTTTTGTTACTTCTTATTTTAGACTTCCTATTTTCTTGATAGTGACGAATTTATTATGTAACATTTCTTGGTTTGCTGAATAAGTTAGTAATTTCGTGTATCTTACCAAATCCCTGCCCGTGCTCACATAGCTCTCCAGTGGGCTACAGGGTCGCTGCTTGTTGCCACCCATCAAGGCGCTGCTCCCGCTGACTCCACTGCCGATGGCGGTGTGATCGCACAGCTTGGGCGTCTCGTAGTCGTAGATCTCCAGCATTAGACGCCGCTTGCCCTTGGTGCTCATCAGGGAAACGGCGTTTTGGCTGCTCTTGTCGGAGCTCAAGACGGCAGCAGCCGAGGCTCCTCCTCCTCCTCCTTCGCGTCCAGATTTGCTGCCAGAAATGTAGTTGAGGCTATCCTTAATGCCGCCCAGCTGTTTGCCAGCAGCTCCGCCTGCAGCAGCTGCAGCCGCACTGCCCTGATAGCCGCTGTACTTGTTCTCCTGATTGAATATACTGGACTGGGTGGGTCCGTAGATGTAGGTGTCCACCGGATTCCAGGCGTTGTCAATGTTGACGCGCAAGTTTCGATTCAGTTTCGGATTGCTGGCACTGTAGTAGTAACTGCCATAGTTGCTCTGGTTCAGCAGCGTGGGCTTACCCCCATCAGCCGACGAGGCAACAGGCGGGGGCGGCGGTGGCTGTCCCGTAGTCACGCTGGTCGACTTGATGGGCAGATAGGTGCCGTAGCTGTCCCACATGCGCAGCCGTGTAATCCAAGGCGGCAGGTCACTCTGCAATGCAAACAGAATGTATGTAGTTAAGGAGAACACGGGTTATTGTTTAATTCCCTTGTTGACATTATTTTCTTTTTGCTGCTGATGAACAACACCCAAGATTATCCAAGCCTTGCCCATTAAAAGTAATGCAGTCTCCTCTGGCTCTTTTTCCCTCCCCGTCTAATCTGTTTTTCCACTCTCTCTCTCTCTCTCTCTCTGTTGTTTGCTTGTCTTGTTGTCGCCTGTTCGCATTCCGTCACTGCTGACATTTCCCCCTCCTCAATCCTCCTCCTCCTGCCCCTGGCCACATCTGTGTCACATGTCGCATATTCAAACAGCAGCAATGAGAGTCACTTGAAAGTGTGAGATATTTGTCTTTTCAAGTTTTGTCACTGCTGCTGTTATGTTTTCATGTTGTTTCAGTCTGTTTCCTCACTCTTTCTATAGTTCTCTCATCATCTCTCTCTCTCTCTCTCTCTCTCTCTCTCTCTATGTCCTTCTGCAGCGGCTTCATCATCTTTAACATACTATTTGCAGACATTAAATATTTTTCTAGACCCTGTTGGGAATGTTTTTCTTCTCGTGTCTAGTCGGTGATTATTGTTGACTGAGTTAATAATGAAAAGGCAGCTCTAAACAGCTGTGGCTTCTGTAAAATAAAAACAGAATAAAACCAGATAAAACTTCTTCGACTATTTGGCTTAGTGATTGTCATCATCTTTTCTCTGACTACATCATCATTACAACCTAACCACAGATAGTGGATATCTATGCATCCTTATACCTGAACAATATATTTGTTCTGAGCTATGAAAGTTCAATTGATGGATAACTTTTGCAGATTTTCAATTTGTCAATGTTTTAAAAATGGGACTAGCTTATTCGCCAATGGATAACTTTTCTATATACCTCTAAAAGCAATTCGCTTGGAATCAATCAATCTTATTTAAACGAATGCAATTATTAAAGCTTTTTTTAATAAATGAAAATATTAATCTAAATCAATTCAATTTTTAATTTTACCAGCGCTAAAGTGAGCAATACAAATCCTCATTCAAGAGGACTCGTTATCCTATGATTATGACAAGGAACACTCTAACTATTCCCAAATGGACAACCAACTATCCGTTCCAGAAGATATACAATTCTACAATTATTGTGTATTTTTTATTCATTTTATATCATCGGGTAAATTGGTTGTATAATATTAATTTTCTTGTGCAGTTGTGTTTCTTTACTCCTTTTGTAAATCTTTTCTGAAATCACAGAACTCCCTGATCTTCTCGGAACCATTTTCTAATTCCTCACATACCAGCAGTATCAACCTCATGTCAGCTTCAAGCAAACTTGTCTCAACAGCTTAACTTTAAATTGGAGTTATTGTAAGCCTAAGTCTTATTGTCAACCCTCATCTAGTTGGCGTGAAAGTTATTTTTCCTGCCCACGTAGATTTCACATTGTACTCAAGCAGTTCATCAACAGAGTTTTCCCACGAATGGTCTATAATCGTTGGTGGCTCACATAAATGTCATCGAGTTCCTGCCAAAGATCTGTTTTATATTGGTCCGGATGTCTATCTGACATATTGATTTTCCAAGGATGCTGGGTATTCTTGTTTGACCTGTAAATCCATCATTTATATCGATTTAATTTAGCAGAACCGGTTTTAAAAATCGGCATAGCACTTCTAAAAAATTTGAACGGTAACTAAATAATAAACACCCGAAAAGGTTACACAAATGTTTTCACTTTTATGACTCTACTAGGGTGTTATGCTGTCGACTCAACCCGAGTGAAAATTCTTGTTCTGAAATTTCTTATTGATGTGTCTCACGCTGTTTTTTTATACCTCTCTTTCTTTCTCTTTGCCACGTTTTTGTTGGGAGTTTTAACTTTGCTGCTTAATTTAAAAAGTTTTCTAGCATTTTTTGTGTGTTTGTGAATTTTCTACAATTTTGCTCCTGTTGCCGTACACAAAATGAAGGCACCCACGTACAACCCGTAGCCTCTCTTCCCTGTGTTGCGTACCAAGTGTTGATTGTCGTTGTTGTCGTTTTGGTTTTTGTTTTTGTTGCTATTGTTGCTGTTGTTTTATGTACCTGATGTTTGTTTTTGTCGCTTTGCTGCTGTTACAAAATTCATGAACTGTTTTTACTTCTGCTGATGCCCCTGTTTTATTTTACACATATTTTTGTTCTGTCACTTTTTACTGTGGCAGTGGTCACGTGGAGTACGGGAGAAAAGTTGGGTGCGGGCGAATAAACGAACGACACTCAAGCGGAAGGGGAAAGCGCAGTTACTGTGCAGTTGTTGCAACATTAATGCCAGCTTTTCATTTTTACAATTTAAAGTGAAGGTGAGGTAACTGCAATTGACACGGACACTGCACCCAGCAGCGACAGACAGACAGACAGACAGACAGATACAAACAGATGCAAGCATTTATTGTCGCCAATTCTGGGAGAGGAAGTTGGCGAGTTCCTGAGCTTCTTTTGCCGTACAAGTAAAGCCGGCTGATGAGCTCCTATTCCGTTCAGGAGGCAGTGCTCTTCATTGCGATTTTGGAAATTAATTGGCACTAAATTCGTGTGCTGACTATATTTCAAGTGGCCGTAAAGTCTGTTTCTTAAATAAATTAGATCCCCATCCATTTGTGTCTAGACAGAAAAAGGCCTTGAAAAGTTGTGCAACTTGTGGAAATTTATAAGTCAAGACACCCAGCAAAAGTAAGCCTTATATGAAGAGGGGAGTGGGGGTGCTAACGATAAGAAAAGCAACTCAATTTCAAATACGAACTTTGCTTGATCACTTTTAATGTCTTGTGGCTTGTCACGCTTGAAATCGGCAGGTTTAGCACTGCTCGAAGAACTTGTCAAGTAATGGAACGTTGAAAAGTATTCAGTGAAAAAAATATTTAAAACTTGATATATATGTGAAAAGTTTGTCAAAAATCTACCTATTGACTGGCTAATGGATTGACTGGTAACTCGTGGCTAGAAAGAGAATCTATTCTCTATGTGCAAATTATGTAATATAGATTGTATGGTAAAAATGTAGTTTATTATTATGGACTGACTGGATAAAAGTAATGAAATATAATAATAATATGTAGCATTTATATTCTAAACATTAAATTATCAATCAAAAGGTTGTAAAACATCCCTTTGCCAAGGAACCAATAATGTCAGCAGCTTCAAATATATAAAATATATATATATTAAAAATATATAAATAAATAAATAAAAAAATAAATATACAAACATAAGGGTGGTTTTAACAGATAATACATAAGAATATATGTTGCACATTAGTTTAACTTCCGAGAGTCAAGCATAAAACTCATATTTCAAGTGTGATAAAAATTCACTTGCCGGATTCAAATATGCCTGAAGTTAGTAAGTAATGTTTTTCAAAGTTGTGCACTATGGGACTATGGACATGGGAAAGTACTAAGAATTTCTCAAGCAATAATTTGATTCGTTAAGTTTTTCGCAGTGCATAATCTTTTCTAGTTGAGTCTTGATTCAAATTCAACAGCTGTCGTAAATAGGACACCATTAAAAACTGAATATTATTTGGTCTAGAAAGTATTTTTACTACTCTATTGCGCATAACTACTCCAGCCGGGTGCCTTGTCCCTCCCTTCCAACACCACCTCCCTGCTCACCATCCCCATCCCCATCCCCATCCTCATCGCAATATGTATGTATGCTAACCATTTTCACTTGCAGCCAAAGCCACCTTGACACAATTTACAGGCCGTTAGACAGCGAACACTGCACATTAAAAATGCGCACGACGCAAGAATGACAGATGGTGTTGCCATTGTTAATGTTGCTGCCCCACGCGCCTTTGTTGTTGTTGTTGTTGTTGTTTTAGTTTAGTTTGTGCTGTTGCTGCTTACGTCGCATTTTGACGCAGTTTCATTTCGCCTCTGGGTAAACTTTAGACTTTTAGCATAAAACGAATGTCGAATCCTTTGGCCACATATCTCATCCTCGCAGCTCGGAGACTTTACTTAATTATAAGCTGCTTGCGACCCAGAGAGTATTAAAATTGTGTTTTAAAGTGGGTAATTGAAGGAGACATCTCCAATAGACAACTTTAATAGGAATCTTGTCCGTCTTTTTTAGTTTTTAACCTATATGGAATCGTGTAATATATTTGTATGTAAGAGTCAGATTGTTGGATTGCGCAAATTATATTTACATTCGTGCAACCTCTGCTAGGGTATGACAACGTCGGCATTGTTTCTTGTTGTGTGTTTGCTTGGCTATTGTCAGTGCAGTCACAAAGACGGCAACATTTTAATTGGGTGCGAAGACAAAGTGTCGCTCGACTGGCTCTAATAGCATATATAGAAAGCAAGACAATAGTCAAGTGAATTTGCCGCTGGGGTAGAGCGCGATGTGCTTAAACGTACAATGCAAACAACTCGGATACTTCAGTTCCTGCAACTCTTATAAATCTACCGGCCCACCCCCCCCTCCCCCACCTCCACAACCACACACACACACACAGACACCACCTCAACTTATATTTTATGCAAACTGTAACTGGCCTAGAACCAGAATGAGAGCCATTCCAAGAATCAGAGCCAGAACAAGAACCAGAACCAGCTGCAAACCCAATCTCGATTGGGGGCTGCCTCAAACGTTCCACTCACCCGTCCGAGCGTATTGTTATCGTGTATCGCCTGCTGCAGTATCTGCAGATTGTAGCTGGTGAACGATAACCAAATCAGGTCACCAGGATATCCGTGAAAGTGGTACGTGCATGTTGTGTTCGGCGGAAGCGTGTGACGCGGACTCACAATGCGTCCCATGCGGCCGCGACGTGAGAATAGCACGTCATCTGCAAGGAGAGACAGAGAGATAGACAGTTATAAGGAGTGGGAGCGTGATAAACAGAGATTATGGTATGCACTGGTGTGTATGTGTGTGTGTATACCACATATGTGTAAATGTATTTGCATATGCATATCCATGTGTGTGTGTGTGTGTGTGTGTGTGTTGTGCGGTTTATACTGTCAACTCACGGCCGTTGCTCGTCGTTTTTTAATATGCTCCAAGAACGTTGTATGACAAGCGGCTTACATGTGATTTAGGTTAATTTACACTGTGCTCTCCAATGATTTTTGTATTATGTTTTCGCATCGTATGCTCGTTATAAAAAATACACTTTCCGAGTTTGCATATGTTGTGCATATAATGGGTTTTAAAAAGGCAATTCGAGCGATAGGATTGACTTTTTATCAAGATTAAATCACCAGCAAAACACTTAAGTGAACTTATATTTAGTTTGGAATATTCTTTAAATTATTCATATTTAAATTTCTTTAGATATTATTCATATACAATTAGAAGGATGGTTTGAATTTTCATTTGAAATTATGTCATGGTCTCTACTGAACTTTTAATATACATAAGCTAGTCTACATTCACCATTAGATTTTATTTTATGAATGAATATTTATTTATATTTATTCTCGAATATTAAAACATTGCTATAGCCAACAGGAATTTGAGACAGCGCTCCATAAAAATATATACCATTTAACAGTCCCACTTGTGCTGCATGCAATGTGTGCTCACTTTACTAAAAAGAGGAAGAGTTGGACAAGGTGAGGCTGTCATTTGCTCAATAGTGCAGTTGCAACACTTGGCTGTACTTAAAGTTGCCCGAGAGGCAACACGAAAATACACAAGCAGGCAAGCAACTGGAGGACAACTTTGGCAACTTTTGCTTCAAGTGAGAAATTAGAATCGGCAAAGAGGGAAAACCGACACAAGCTAAAAAGCGGGAGCAGACCGCGTTCCAATTGCTAAGAGTCGCACGATTTGTTGCAACGCGGGACACACAGAAGAAGGTATAGACAGGGGGAGGAGGAGAGACTTCGAGTGAATGTGTCAAAGTGGTTGGTTGAGGGGTGCTCTCGATAAGGGAAGCAAACGTCAACAGTATCGATGATAACACCTGTGCCGAGACCGTCATTCTAACTCCGACGACAGCTTTTCAACTTTAGGTTGATGTTGCGCCAAAGAGTTTTGATGTGCCGCATCGAGTGGCAGCGCTGAGACGGCAAACGTTGCAGTTGCCATGCTGGCAAAAGTTGCCAGCTGGACTGGGACTGAGTAAAGCGAATGAAATGTTTGAATTGAGTTCATGGAAGACACTCAGTGCTGTGTGTGCCTCGGCTTTGAGAGTGTTTCTGCCTCATGCCACAGCTAATACATTTTGATGAGCTTTTTATTGCCCCATTCCGCTGGTTTCGCACCATTCTTGCACATAAAGCCATGACAAAAGGCCTCTTTAGACTACTTTAAGCCAAGTGTCCTACATTTTTAAAGCCAAATTGTGACACATTGTCAGCAACCATTAGAAACGGACTTTTACGTTAAAATAAATTATAAATAAACGGATCAATTAAAATGCATTAAAATGAGATAATGTTCATAATTTATACATTTTCATATAAAAGTACTTGTTTAATTATTTAATATTGACTGATATCAGTTCACACAGAACAAAATTGGGAAAAAATAAAAAAAGATTTAATTAAAAATAAAATTTAATTCAAGATTCTGACGGTATTCCCAAATCCCAAACAAAAACACAATCAGAATAAAGATACAAATAGTATAAATTAGCTTAGACGTCTAATATATATATATATATATATATATATATATATATATATATATTTAATAAAATGTAAAATTAATCTCCGTTGCGCAGAATATCTGGAATCTTATAAATATATGTAAATCTCTCGATATTACTGTGGCATGCATATTTTTAGCTTGCAGTGCCGAGGATTATGGTAATTTGGTCAAAATAAAATATGCGCTGTGCCTATTAAGAGATAGGACAAATATGCATTTCCAGTCATTTCCAGCCAATCGTTCACTCAGGCTGCCTGTTTGCGTTGACTAATTGTTTGGATACATTAAAACTAATGTAAACAACAACATAAATTTAACTTCGTATGGACATCAATATATGTAATATATACATAGTATTAGATAAGTCGACATGTGTGGATTGTTGCCAGAGGACAATTGTGTTTAATTTGCACAGTGGTGAAGAGCAAATCGAAAAATAACAAAAACATAACAAGCAATCAAGGAACATGGCCAAAGCCGAACGGAACGACAGTCAATCAAGCCATATGGGGAGAATCAACCTCTGAGGGTCCGTACCAGCCCTCACCACTTCCAACCCAACCACACATTCTACCGCACAATCAATAAAACTAACGCCCCATAATTTAATGCCCAAATGCGTTGTGTACACAATTGCGACTACATTTTGTGGCTGGGGCCGCAAAACCCAAATGCACTCTAATAATAAATCGCAAAAATACCAGTTTTATTGCCACGCATGCGGTTCGCCATCGAGAACTGCCTCGGTGCTGGGACCATAACAATCCGTAACCCAACTATTTTCCGGCTCGCCATCAAGTGCGTGGCTCGATGGTCGAATCGCACATTAAAGCTCGCTGATAAACATATTATTATTATTACGATTGCTTCTATTACAGCACAGGTTCTACCCCGATTACGGATCCAGACAAATGGTCCAACTGCTGCTGCTTCGGTGCCGCCACCAATTCCGATTGTGGCCCTTGAATTATTTCCGTGCTCTCCATTGCTGTATTGGTCGGCAAATACGTAGCCACAACTTCGCATGACATCTTAAATTATTACAGCCACTGATCGAAACTTTAACAACACACACGTGTGTGTGTGAGTTTCCGTGTGTGTGTGTAGGTGTATGTGTCGTTGTAGTTATCCCAATGTGTTCGTAATGTAAATTTAGTTGTGCGCTAACATTAACTAATTCAAAATGATTACATTTTGCATGTGCGACGAAAGATCACAATTCTTGTCAATGGATGTGTTCATCTGGACTCCCTTCAAAAATCGATAAAACCTGATATGGCCATATCCACTCTGTCACACAAATTGCAAGCTAGTTACCAAATTCAATTTCGCTGTTCAGAATTTGAGTTAGCAAACTTGAAGGGTAGATTACTAAAAACCTTCTTTAGAGATTAGTTGCGTTGAAATTAGCTAATTAAATAATTAAATTTTATTTACCAAAATTAGTATAATTTGAATTAGGCGGCAACAAATGAATTAATAATATACCATAGAAGAAATGAATTAAAACAAATATATACGTTATCGGGCTAATACACAAATGGAATCAATTGTATATAGATTATGTTTATAAACTAATATGTTATACACATATATATTATGCACATGTATTTTGTGGGTGCCTGTGAGTAATTATGTATTTTATTATTGTTGGGCTTACCAAAAACAAGCCATCGGGTGAGCAACCAAACCTCAATTAATATGCTGCTGAATGTGGCTACGGCGATAACCAATTTGGTTGATTTATTTGGGAGTCGGGCAATAATGGGGCAAGAAATAATCTTTAGCTTTAGTTTGCAGCAGCGCGCTAATTGCCCACGCTTTGTTTTCACAGAAACTAAATTGCCTTTGTCTGTCTTATTATTAGCTGAATCTTGACCATATTCGTTCTTGCTGCTGCTGTGGGTTACTTGTGTCTGGGCTTACAATTAAGTCGCTGACTGGCCAATCATGTATGGTGATTTGGTCTTTAGATGGCATACTTAACAATCTAGCTTCTAACATTAATGCTGATAATAAATTTAATATTTACCCAAAAAATATGCTTTTGTATATTTGCTAATAATATTGCACAAAGCTAATAACCATCAATGGACACAAAAACAAAACGTATCCAACAGACAAATTTATGTTTAAATATTTATATTATATAAATGCTCACACGCTCCTGCACACACAAATAAAACGATGTCGCTGTGTGCAAATATGCTAATTTGCTGTTTGCACATCACATCCCAAACATTGACATTGTCTACCATTCACCCACAAGCCAACTAACCCTCCACACACCTCCCATCGCCCGCTCCCCTCGGTTGGTCCTCGTTATTTTCGATTGCCGGATACTCGTTCTATGCATTTCGCCGCTGATTGCAAACAAAATTGCAACTCAATAAACAAACCAAACAACAAATACAACAAATACGTGCACGTATTCCCCGTCTGGCCCATTCCGCCCGACCACCCCTCGTGCCACACCATTGTCTGCCAAATCAGCCAGCCAATGACCTCATTTGAATGCATCCGCTCCCATTGTGGTTCGATTTTATGACAATATTCTAATGAAGAGATTTTTCTCCCCAGTTCATCCGCATTTTGATTATTCGTGGTATATTGAAGGGAATTACATTCCTATATTAAGTATGTGAGTGTAATTTAAGATAGCACTTTCCATCCGAATTGAATTAGAATTTTTAATCAATTTATAATATATATATATATACATAATTGCCAATTTATGATTGCTTAAGGTCAATCAATTAAATTTAATCCAATTGATGAATTTTTAATTTCTTTTTACTCAGGACACGAATATTCTTGCAATTTATTTTGAATGCAATTAAATCGCATTAATTCGTAATCCAGACATACTTCCAAGTAGCTGCCTTTGCTGCTTAAGCATTTTATTTTGACCAGATACACATTCAACAATATATATGTTCCAAGAGCTCTGCTCAACTCCACACAACTCATAGTCTAGTGTTCGCAATAAATGTATATTTTTGCTTGCCTGTTGATTTTATGAAATTAAGATGTAAAAAAGTTGAGCAACCAAGTTCCCACGCAGCCTTTGTATATGAGATGAAAAAATCAAAAGATTTGCTTAAAGTTTTCCACTAACTTTTGGCGCTGCTGCAACAACAGCTGATCAAAGCAGAAAACTGAACTGGACCAAAGCGAATCCGCCGAAGAGACGGAAGCAATCTTCGAAAACTTTCAAGGGTTGGCAACATTGGACTTTGCCGTCCGCCCAGTTGCACAATGTTCAGTTTCTACGCTCCACTTGCTTGACAATAATCCGTAAATCAATAAAAATGGCAAAGCTACTTCCTCCAATGTGGAAATGTATCTATTGTACTAAGTCCGTTGCCTTCCTCTCTAAGCACACACGAGCTAGTCTACGCAATCCAGTACACAAAATCGCATGCTAGCATTTTATTTTTAGGTTATTTGTAATAAAATCTATTATATTTGCCTCACATTTGAGCATATTTTTAGGGCTTTGGAACCGTATAGTGCATATACGTACATATCATTTCGCACAAATCACTGGGTAAACGCTTCTTGGCTTCAACGGAAATGTTCCTCATCTTGTACTACAATAAATTTATAGCATCTGTGATCCCCTCCTTTGGTCCCTTTATGTTGGTGCGGGCTTCTCTGTCCGCATTCGAGTCTGTTTCTGTGTCTGAATTTGGCTTCGCATAAATAATTTGCAGCAAATCTCACTGCGATTTCATATAATAATTTATTATACTCGCTTCGCATAAAATATTTCCAAACCGTTGGGGCGGAGTTGTCTTGGTTGGTGGAGGGGGGGGGGGTAGGCTTTGGTTTGGCGACTTAGCCATTGTGTATATGTCTTGTGTGGCAGCGATTGGAGTGTCAGCAAGTTGATTAGCGTTAATTAGATGGACCAGAGTCGGGCTTGGGGGAGGGGTGGCTATTAAAATGGAATTTGAGTGTGGGTGGGTTGACAGCACAATTGATTGAGGGCGTGGCTTGTCGGCTTAAGTGTGAAGTGAATCTGCTAACTAGAGGCAACTAATTGAATCAGACATGTTTTGGAGTAATAGCTTAGAACTAACTATGCAAACTAATCAAGCAATCGAAAGGAAACAACATAATTTGAATTCTCACCGGTCTCTTGGCATTATAGACTAAAAGGTTAAATAAGTAAACAATGGCGAAGTCTGAGAAGGACTTCTTAAAGCACAACAAATCAGTTGTTTCCTAGGAAAGGACATAGAAACCCTCAACCCGACAGAGATTTTCGCATTCAGAAGAGGGAATATGTCTAACCACGTGCAGTGTATGAGCCCCAAAATAGCAATAATAATAATAAACCAATTTGTATAATTCGAGTATAGAGATGTAAATTTAAGTGACAGATTATCAAATAAAATTCGAAATAAAATTTAGCGCTGCTTTCAATGTATTTCTAATTTACAAATCACCTAATAAACGCGTAATGACATTATTAAAATTGTTTAAATGCCATGTGCATAAGTGAATGTGTGTAGAGCAGATGCATTATTGCGCATATTTTTGTAGCAAAGTGTAACAAATAAGAGACAACACAAAAAAGTGGCAGCAATCTTGCCAACATTTCGCGGCGAGTTCAATTAGGAAAATGTGGTGCTCGCGCATGAAACATTTATAATCACCGAAGGGGGCAACGCTGCTGGGGCAACGCTGCTGGGGCAACTAACGCAAACAAGAAGCAGAGCAGCATAATTGTTTCGTTATCGAGACAGAGCCACACGAAATACGCACACCATTGGAAAGGACACACACAATACACACACACACACACACACACACAATCGCTTACTCATATACACAATCACAAATACCAAAGTGTTTGCTACACATAAATTATTGAGGGCTGTAACATGATTTTAATTAAAGTTTTAACGAAAACCAAATATTTATCGTTTCATTTTGCTTTCCATTGTGCGCAACGCGGTTTTGTTTGTTTAAAATGGCCCCACAACAGCAACAGTAACACCAGCAACAATAGCAACAACACCAATAACAACAACATCAAAACAACATCATTAAGGAGCCAACAAATTCAATATGCATTGCATATAAATATGTAAAATACTGAAAGGGACCAACACAATTTATTATGAACAGCAAAGGTCATTTGAAAGTTATAATAATGTGCTCAATGTGTGTGTGTTTGTTAGTGTGTGTGTGTGTGGGTGTGTGTGTGTGTGTGTGTGAGTAGCATGCAAATAATGTATGATAAGCCCCGACTATATAAACATGGAGAGTGTGTTCCCCGTGGCGTTTGATTAACCGAACTGCAGTTTCATTTGGAAGGGATAGTTTGGGACTGCATTGGGCTCGGTTCCCCTGATTACGCAGCCAAATCTGTTGCATATTTAATTTGGTTGATTCGCCATAACTTTTTCAATTAAGCTTAATTAAATGTAGAACTTCAGCAGCACTGAACCGAACCTAAACTAATGAAAGCCAGCAAGCCAAAGTACCCCCCGCCCTCCCCTTGCGTGTTGTGTCAACTCAGAAACCATTTAATTGAATTTTGCATGCATGTTCACGTAAGAGGCAGCCCCACTTTAGGAGCGCCTAGTTTGATTGAATTGAATTGTCCGTTGCGAGGCGATCGTTTTAAACTGCAATTTAATCTAATTTTGCGAATAAATTTAAATAGTGTTAGAGTTCATTTTAATACTCATTATTCGTAATCGTAGCTGTGTAACAAATGTTGAAAGCTCGCTGAAGAACACATGTCACTTCTATTGAGGTCCTAAGCAACATTTGCGTTTCAAATATTCAGCAAGACGAATACTTATCTAACAAATTAAATTAAATTTTTATATCTAACGTTCATTGTTAATATAATTTATAATAAGGTGAAACTTAAGAGATAACACTTGAAATAGATTAAATATTTAGAGAATATTTAGAATATTAATTTCCAATTCTGCAGTGGTTATTGTTGCCGTGTAACTTTTAAATGCTCTAAAAGATCTATTCTGCGCCGCTTAATGAGGCCATAGGCACAGAGTGATTGAAACTATGATAGATATTGCATTTTCACGCATTTTCCTCGTATAATGACTATCCTTTGGATAGGCACATCTGCTCAATTTCCCAGCGCATTAAGCCGAAAGCCAATGCTGAAATGAAAATAAGCCAAATGCGAAGTTGGGGCATTGCAAAAGTTAAACGGTCAAAAATGAAGAAAAACAACAACACGGCCAAAGCTAAGCTGGCAGAAGAACAACAAACAAATAAGATGGCCAGTTAATGAGCATGGCAACAACTCAAGCTAAGAGGAAAGAAAAAAGCAAAGCAAGCTTGCTGAGGGACCCGTTAAGTGAAGTGGGGTGGGAAGCAAGGCTTGGGTTCCTCATTTACTTTAGACAGGGCTGCCAAATTGGGCCGCTGACTCTAAAAACTAATTTCAAATAAAGAGGAATTTGCAAATAAAGCTAGATTGGGCAGTGCTTAAAAACAAAAACCTATAAAAAAAAAATACTCAACCAAGTGTTGGCCAGAAAAATAAAACCTACTCAGAAATTATTAAGTGCAAATTAATGAACATTAGCGGCTGCCACACTGCACCATCCACAGAGGCAGGCGCGCTCCTCGGCAGCACAACTTACCAGTCTGCGGTTGCAACAGCTCCGCTTGCCTGGCGCGCCCAAAAAATGCATTTAATAATTTTTCAATTAAATGCAGCTAGCCACTGACCAACAGTGAAGTAAAAAAAGATATATTGGGCATTAAGAATACAGCTTATGGACGCAGACCTACAATTTACTGCCATTGGGTAAGTGTATAATAATTGTATCTTGAACACTGAACACTTGCCAAAACATCTTTTGCAACGACCTCGTTTTAAATTGTGGAAATTGTCGGAGTTTGTGGGCATTAGAATAAAATGAAACTAAACTTACAGCCGACATTTTGACATTTTTCATTTGTTATTTATCGCTATTCGATTATGAGTCTCAGTTAAAAGATTATACTAATAATTGTTTTGAGCAAATGGATGCACTTGCAGGAAAAGCATTTTCGACTCCATAAAGTATATATATACTTCATCAGGATCAATAGTCGAGTCGATATAGTAATGTCCATTCGTCCGCAAGAAATTTGGAATATATGTTCTCTTATATCCGGTGCAGATCAAGTTGGCTATAATTTTTCGATTATCGATAAATTTCGATAAATATGCATAAAATTAATCAACTGCCAAAGCATCATCAATATTGGATAAGAAACTTAAACTTGCTAAAAATTTGAATATTTTTAACAATGGATTCAGGTTATATCGTAGTCGAAATTAATTGCTTTAATATCAAACAGAAATTTACATTTTTTATTTTGGATAATCAAAATTTGATATCTGGTCTGGTCTGGTCTCCAATCAAATCAAAAAGCCATTAAGTCAGCTTAAATTCGGCTCCGAGCTAATGAAGATAGACAAGACGCCAGATTAAATAAACTCTTGCGTATATGTAAATTGTGAATGTTGCAAGACAGCGTGTGCTAATTAGCTGCCAGTTGTGGGAGGAGTAGGAGGAGGAGGAGGCGGGAGGGAAGTTGAGTGTTCTGGTAGTGTTCGGGGTTCCCTCAAGCAGCATTACTGAGTAAGCAATATAAAAAACAATAAATTATAAATAAAGCAATGCTGCAGAATCGTCGCTGCATTTCATAAGAGGCAACAGTAACCAAAAGCAGTCAGTAAAAGTAAAAGATAAAATTGTTAACAAGGGGAAGTGGAGAGTGGAGAGTGCAGCTGACCTAATTTAACGTTTCTTGTGCCACGCCCAAAAATATTTGAATTTATTAAAGCACATTTTGAATATGGTCATTCTGACTTTTAGTTTACGAATTGCTTACCTGGATTCGATGCGTTTATATGAAATTCACAAAGATTTTTCATGCCCTGCGCAAAGTCAAATGAATCGGAATCGGTGAAGAGTATGTCTACATCCAGCTCGAAGCCCCGATTCGGTATTCCCTGCTGCAATGGCGCTGAGAAGGGGCTGGAGTGAAATGCAACCAACATTTCTGGACCACTGCAGAAGACAAGATATTAAATAAAATTAGTCAGTGCTAAAAACATTTTCACAGCATTCAAATTAAATTCTTGAGATAAAAACCGATTCATAATAGACAATGGATAAATGTGTGCTATAGCCTGTCAAAGAGCAAAAAAAAAAAATTTCGCATATTTAAACATTTTACTTAAGCAGAAAATTCTACTCATTTTTTATTCTACTCAGCTTAGTGCTGTCCGAAGAGCTCCAACAGCTGAAAATTTGTGTATGCAAAATAAAAACATAAATGTGTTTTTGCCAGATGGAGATTTCTTTGTTGCTTCTATGTTAAGAGGCTTAAGTATTTATTTTTTTTGATATAAATATTATTTTCGACTAAAATAATCACCATTAGTCAGGAACAATGGCCATCGGCCTGATCAGCATTTGCCCAGCTTGGCCACTCAAATCAGAGGCGTGAGAAAACTAGTTTCTCATAAATTGAATTTGCACAACTCGACAATCAAGTCAAGTCGTAATTTTGTATATTTATATATAAATCCGACAAACAAACAAACATATAAACGAAGCGCGTGCCAGAAATGGCGGCAGCGCCTAAAAGATGACGCAGTATTTTGTATTGTTTTGTGCTGTTTTGGTTCACAGTTTTGCCAGCAAAATGTTGTTTCCCGAACACCCCTGCGCCGCCTTACTGCCCCCTGTCGGCTATTTAAAGTGTCCGTCAGTCGGTCTGTCGTCTGCTTGTTTGCATTTTTGCTGCCAAATTAACTTTTTCCGCCATTGTGTGCTGCCACTGCTGCAAAGTTTTAGGCAAATTTTTGGCATAACAAGCGAAAAGCAAGTAGCGAATCTGCAGATGCGGGCCAACATTTCGGGGCCGTTTGTCTTTTGATTTTTGTCTAAAAATTATGAAATGACAGCCGTGGGTGTTGCACCATTTGCTGCAGACGACGCGACGCCAGCACAAGGAGCCCACCAGACAGGAGTCAGGCCGCCAGAAGCAGGGCACAGATGCCAGGAGCCCGGAGTCCGAGCCGAATTGCTGGCCATGGATGGCAATGACATCGAGTGCTCATAAACTTGGCCACTTTTGGGCGTCTGCTTGGGCAAGCGTTTGTCTCACTGGTCCCAAAGTAACATTAAAAGGCTTAAGTGTTAACTTTGAGTAGTGAAACTCTGTGGAAAACCACAACAATTGCATTTGCCTGACAAAAGTAAGTAATAAAATTCTTGAAAAATACACAACTAGAAATAACGCAACAAAGCAGAGAAAAATGATATTTTTCGAGGCCAATCATAAGGCTTACCAGCTGGCCGTATATTGTATTCCATTGACTAGTGTTAAGATTGTGTCTGCATTTATTAATCGCAGAAGCTTTTCTGCAATATTCATTAAATTCCTAAAGCCGGCCAATTTCAAATTCAAATTGAATTTTTATGGCCGAATTTACGCGCGTATGAGTAATATAAAGAAAATAAAAAAAGTCCAACATGAGCTTGAGCGGCTTGAGAAAATTTAGTCCACACCTGCTCCTTGCCAGGGCTCTCACGCACAAGATGGCCGGATGTTAAAAGCCATCAAATATGGGCAACGCAAATTGCTTTTTAATACGTGTAAGTGTGGCTAAAGCCCAGCAGTCGAGATGGGCGCTCTCGTTATTCAAACACCTACACAAGTCACACACACACACACACACACACAAACACATAAATACAAAGTCAGGACCCATCTCAAGGACTTTTGTGGCAGCTGCCGCTGCAACGCTTTTTGTCACTGCCAAGTGCAATAAACTGCAAATGAAAAGTAAATTAATTTTTAATAAAGCTCACAAATGTAAGCTCTCCCCCCTCTCTTCCCTCTCATCCCTCTCATCCCTCTCTTCCCTTTGACCAAATGGAATAACTTGGAGTCCTGTGACGCACAACGTATGCGTACCACTTGGGTACTTAATGGCCTGCGGCACTTGCGGGTGTCGTAAAATCAACACAAAACCAGCACACGTTTCCAGAGTGCTCTCCCTTTGCCGGTGGTTTCCAAAGCGTCACATGAAATTTTGCGCTCCCTCCGCTGCTCCTGCTGCCTCCCCTCGCTCACCTCATTCCGCAGCTTGTTCTAGTCACGAATTCGCACAAACCCTCGAGACCAAAATGTCTGACCGCAAATGGCAGTGTCGTCTTGTGGTGTGGTATCGGGAGATGTGGGTGGTGGTGGTGGGCAAGTGGGGCTAACGGATTTACCAGCAGTTTTGATACTCGCTTTGAGAAGCAAACAGAGCTAATCCAGGCCGCTAATTGAACTATCCCCTTTGATGGACAGGCCTTATGCCGTCAGCTGATTAACTCTGAGTTCGCTATTGACTGGTTTAAGAGAGCATTTCATTTGTGTCAGATGATTTGATCAAAGGAACTACTTAAAGTAATCTTCAAGCCACAAAATTATTTGCAGAATTCATTAAAATGCATTACAAACAGAATATGTGAAGTATGAACTGAACTTTGACAAAGTTGAAAGCCAACGCTGAGTCAATGCTTGGGAGAGGACTTATGGTAACATAGTTACCTACATATTCACACACATGTTCGCATACAGTCACACAAGCTCATCCACACGCACGCACACACACACACACACACACAACCTTACACACGCACCCAAACTTTATCATCAGGTACTCAAGTTAAGCTTGCAGCTGGAAACCACGAGGCGCAAAATAATTAAATGCAGAAAGATTAGTGTCATTGGATGGCCGAAAACTTAATACTCTTGCAAGTACACAAATCTAAATTTTGTCGCCAATTAAACCGGTGTGATTTAACTGAACTTAACCTTATCCCTAAAATGATTTTTTATGTAATGTTGAAGTCATAGCGGAATCATATAGTCTGTGTTCATATTTACCTTTAATTGAGTTTTTTGCAGAAATTCGTAATTAATTAGGTTTTATTTTTATTTAAAAGTAGGCAGCCGTTTACTCTTTACATTCCTTACCCACTTCCCTGCAAGGACATCTACTTATTTACATTAGCAAACAGCTGAGTAAAAATTAAAGTACCATTTAAAAAGCCAACGCTTTCCCAGATTTTCTGAAGTGCACACAAGAAATTACAATCACGTACAGTTGGAATAGCAGCAGCTGCTAGTCGGGAGGGGGTTGGAGGGTGGCGAAAACTGAGCAGATCCCCAAAGAAAAAGAGTTCAATAAAAAAGCACGTCAAGGATACGTTGCTCGTAGCTTGTTGCAATTTTAAGTTGCACAGGGAAATTAATAATTTTCATGTGGTAACTTCATCCCCCTCACGACCAGCTCCTCCAGCCTTTAGAGCAGAAAAGGTGCCAAGCAAATTGTATGACTGTCATGTCGGAGGTGTCTGTAAGCCAACACTCGCACCCAGCCATCTGGTGCATCTGGGCGTTTATATATATTTGTGTGTGTTGGTGTGTGTGTGTGTGTGTGCGTGTTGGTGTGTGTGTTGGTGTGTGGCTGTGTCGGTGTGTTTGTGGGAGTATGCATTTATAATTCGTCTCCTTATATCGCGCAAGACGCTGGCTCCAGCATCGCATAGTGGGTTGTAGGAAGCTCAACTTTTGAAGCGCACTTAATGCCGTTTTTCTTCAAAAAGTGCGGGGCGTTGTGCACACTGGCTGTCTTAAGTGGGCTGGGTGGGGCGGTGTGGTGTGGTGTGGCATGTGGACGTGGCATGAGAGCCCACCTCTTGCCATGACGAGGCCAGGCCGTGTCGCCATCTTTCGTGTGCATTTTCCGGCATATGCATTCTTAATGCGCTGCTCTGTGGTATGCATGTTTGCTTATAAGATTTCAGTGCTCGTAATTTTGCCTGCGTCCTCAAGAAAATGTCAATAAATGCCCGAGTGCAACTCATTAAGAGATTAAGCAACAAGGTAAAACGATCCTCATCATCATCTTCATCATGCGTAATCATCTTACTGCCTGAGCAACTTTTAATTTGTGCCCTGGCTTAAACTTTCAAACATTTTTGCAGCTGCAAGACCTCAACAAAAAAAAAAAAACTACAAAATAAAAACAGAAAAATGGAAAAGATACGAAAAAGACCCCAACAACAATCAAAGTTGATGTGCATGTCTCAAGAGTCAGCGAAAAGCGCAAACTTTGCCCAGCCACACAACAACAACAAGAACAACAACAAGAACAACAACAAGAACAAAATGTGAAGTGCTAGATAAATGGACGAGAGGGGCGCAGTGGACCCCCCCCCCCCCCCCCCAACGACATCCACTTAACTACCATGTGAAGGTGTGGCCTGTACTCGCAGTAGTTTGCACTTGAGCCATTTTTGGTCCGATTTTCCTGAGGCGTTGCTTCCTTAAAAATTTATACTGTGAGTCCAAAGTGAGCGTCAGAAAAACTAACAAACAAAACTAAGCATTGTTTGTAAAATAAAGATTTTCATTTAATAACAAAAACAGTTCTCAAAATGCTGAATGAATAATATGAACAATATCTGGAGGACTTATAAACAAATATAATTTACAATGATTAAGTTTGTATTTGAACTAATTTAAGGAAAACGAAAGAAATGAACTCACACAAATGTTTTTTTTATTATTGTTTTATTTGGACATGTTCCGATTAAGATTCAAGCCCTCAAAAATGACCGTTGATCAGAAAACATGATTTTTAGAAAATATTTGTAGTTATAATTTCCCAGAGAACATGGTACCTAATGAGCAAAGATATCCTCATTGCATAAATCCCAAGCATGAAGATGAAAATGGTTTCAATAGGCGGCCATTTTGTATATTCAAACAAAAAGTTGCAAGCGGTACACACATAAATCTATTTATATGTTGTTGTGTGGCTATGTGTGTGGTGCATGTGTGTATGCATCTGTGTGAGTCTCTTTTGAGTCTGTCTGTCGGTCGCTTTGTCTGTGTGCGGAGCAACCCAATTTCCGGTTTTTCTTAAGCATTGCACACAATTGCGAAGCCACATGAGAACTGTTTGTGTATCTGTGTATCTATGTATCTATGTGTAACTGAATTGGAACACACACGCCCCAGGCCAACTGCAGTGCAGTGCACTACACACACACACCCACACACACCCACACACATGGTGAATAGTGCATAGTGCAACAAATACAAACACAAACACAAACACAACACATGCTCATTAAAATGGCGTTCTGTCTGTCAGTTTGTATGTCTGACTGGGAATGTAAATGTATTATGAGTCGTGCTCTGCTTATATTTAACTTTTTCATAAAGGAGAAATGGCGTTAAATGAATGCCTGACAAGAGGGACTGAAGTTGCAACACAAACTTTGCTGTGGTTGCATTCATTAATTCCACTTACCGCGACACGACGCGGGGTAACCAATCGCCGCCACAGTATTTGGCCAGAACGGGATCGTTGGTGGAGCTGCCATCGTAGAAGATCAAATGATCACGTTCTCCTGTGCAGTCCGACCAGGCCCGAATAGAGCGCGAGGTTTTGTTAAAGCTGGCAATCGAGCTGCAAAGTAAAATAAATCGTTTAGTTTATAGGAGAAATCAGAGGCAAATACATTTTTAGTCGCAAAAGAAAATCGCAATCAAAAGGCAACTGCAAACTGCTGCCAATGCATTGGATATTGCACCAACACTCAGTACTAATAACCCGCAAAGAGAGATTTAAGTGTCATTACCCGGAATCTGATTGCTCTTCTAAAAAGAACCCCTAAAGTTAGCAAAGGCGTAAAGCCTGGGGAATCAGCTACTGATTAAAGTTTACATAACAAACTTATAAGTACAGATAGAACGTGACAGTCACTGATTCAAGATGTATTCAGGAATACCAGTATTTTCCAATTAGTTTAGATCGAATGACTGAAGGTGACATTTTCTATTTGAATATCTACACCCTATTTTCTCAATCTCAATAAATAAAATATATATTTTTTTAAATTTGTACAAAAATGAACATCTGAAACATATTCTAATTCCTAAGTTCAGCAATTGGAGGAGTGGTCAGAGTTAGGAACTTGAGTAGTTTTTAGGTAGCTTGGGTACTCTGTGTGGGTAGTAAAATGTATTTAGATTTACATGTGTGTTGCATTGAATTTAGTCACTTAAGAGAAAAATGAGAAAAATTAAGTGTTTGATGTGATACTTGATACTTTGACATGAAAGTATATTTATGTTATCAGCATGTATTTCACATGTCGGCTTATTAATCGCAGATTGTTAAGTTGAAAAAGAGAATAATAATCGGGACATATAAGACATTTATTTGCATATAAATTGGGTTTGAGATATAGGCAGTTAGTCTGGGCCTACATGTCTGTTTCAATCTAATTTAGAATGCATGAATTGCAATCATCCATTTAATTGGAATATACAAAATACATCCGAGTCCGAGTCCGAGTCCGAGTCCGAGTCCGTCTCGCCGAGCCGAACACAAAGGTGTCAAATGCAAGTGGACAATGGACCAGAAAGTCGCATTGCAATTTGCCAAATTGAAATTTGTCATACAAATGCGACACGGTCTGCATTCTGCATCCACAAAAAATCTAATGCTTATTTAATGTGCTACATGCCCGTTGCATAGAATTTGCCATTTCAATGGAGAGAACTCCCCCAAGTCCCAACCCACACACACACACACACACACTGGCAGTCTTTTACTTACCGCTTTACTAGCGCCTTATGCTGGTTCTCCTGGCTAACGGCAATCATGGCATGCTTGCTGGTTGGCACTTCTTTCTGTCGAATGGTCCAATAGCAGGTAACATTCCTTGGGTACATACCAGGATAATTTGGGCTTTGCAGGCGACACTTGTTACGATAGCATTCATCGAATTGCCTTGTACAATAGGTGCCGGGTGTGACACGTCCCAATTCCAATGGCTTTTCGGGCAGTCCATACCTGAAATGTAATGTAACATTCCGTTAGTAAAATGTGTGTAGTTGAGTGTGTGAGCAGTTGTGTAGGTGTTGCTGTTTTGCTGGTGTCTTGTTGAGTGTGTTTGTTTAGCATTTAATTCAGTTTAGCTGGCGCCACTCAGCAGTGTATTTGTTTGGTATTTGGGGCTGGCAGAGAGCGGCTGCAACTTGCATATAACGTAGTTGGGCATTTTGGGTTAAAATCCTCATCTGGTGCAATGTTTGGCCATTGTTTGGCTTGCTAATGGTCCGTATGACGGACTAACAGAAATCTCTCAATGCATTTTTTGGCGGCAGCTATAAATTTCCGTGCAAATTGTCTGAAATTTGTTGAAGCGTTAAAATAGTTTTCAATTTCTGTCGCTGTTGCCATATCCGGCACAAACAGACAACTGCCACAAGCAAAAGGACGCGACACAGAATTTGACACACGTCTGAGCACGACTGGATTGCAGCTGGAACCAAGTGCAGCATGCCACGTGTCGAGACAAAAAGAGCTGCTGCTCATGTTTTATGCAACGTCCAAAACAAAACTCCATGCCACGAAGATTTTACCAACCAGCATTGCCTCAACTGCCACAGAGAGTGTCATTCGCCACAGCTGTGAGATGCCATTGACGTGCCGAGCTGTCCGCACTTTTAAAGGTCGCCTCCGTTTCCATATGAGCGTTGAATGATAAAAGATTGCCTTGGGAATGCTTGCCCACGTATTACAACAATATCGGCGCACTTTGGCATGGTCATAAAAAAAAATAATCACAAAGATCGTTGCTGGCCGAGGAATACTTTGATACCAATAATGGTGAGTATAGCATTGGAAAAAGGCTTCCAGTAAATTATCCTCCAATTGCCTTTAAAATTGCGATAGATTTAAGATTTTGTGATTTTTTGGCAAGGGGAGGCGGTAGTAGGCGTGATAAAAATATTTCAGAAGGTTCCTAGAAATCTTCGTTTCAAGTTTTGTAACATAGCTCTTTAAGTACGGAATATATTGAGTGTTTATATAGTTATCTGTCAACAAACTTTTTAAATTTGGTAACTAAATTGTGTGGAATATGTAGTCTAATAGTTTTATATTAACAGATGAATCGATGGGAGGCGAACTGGGCAGAGGCTTTTTTTATCAAGCGATAGGGAAAGTTATCAGAAATAAACATTTAAAATTTGGTTACTGCCGCAATGAGCGAAGTTCTTCTTCTTTAAAGTTCAAAACTGTGGAAGATATGTGGTTAATCGATATACACCTCCCATATATCGATTATCAAATATCAGTAAATTTCTACCAAATTTGACGGCTCTATCTCAAAACTGTGAAATAACTTTGCAATATAAATTATAAGTTTATTCAATTTATCCTTTTCAATATGTGTAACTCTTCAATATATTTTGCGCTTTTTCTCTAAACGCAATTGAAAATTTGATAACGCTTTTTGATTTTGGAGTTAACTTACCTTACGACTGCGTCGGACTGGCTAATAAATTTGTATCGTATGCTGAACTCAAAGGGTTTCTCGTCTCGAAGATTACGTGGCGGATGAAATACCTGCAAATTTGGCAAGAAGAAAAAAATCGTAAAAAATTGTCCAACAAAAAATACTTTTATATCACTAGGTTTCCTTCTGCTGAAAATTGAGTGTAGAAATAAATGTGTACATTTGTATATGATCATAAGATGTACGACGATATGGACAGGAAAAATTGTCCCGTCAGTCAAGTGTCTGCTGCTCAATTGTGTGCGGCAGTACAAAGGACATCGATGCACAGTCGAACGTGCTGGGAACCCCATTGAAGTGTTATTTGTCGAAAATTGAGAGCCAGCTGCCAAGACGTGGACCAGTTGCAGTTTGTTTCAAGCTTAAGATGCTGGCGAACGCTTCCAATTGGGGCGCATAAGGACTTAAGCGGCGACTTATTTAGTCTCGAACGGTAAAATGCACGTTGCACACACAATTTTCTTTTAATTATTCAATCTGCAATCTGTGCATTTCAGCCATGTCAACTCATCATCACTCGAGCAATTTGTTGCAACATCAGTAACAGCAGCCACAGTCAAGTGCGAGAGCGACGCCCGAGCTCGAATGTGAATCAGGCTTGCATTTTTATTAATTTTCATAATTTATGCGCTGGTGAATTCCGAAACATGTCCAGAGTCGTTGTCCAGTTGCTTTTATGGCAGCTCGTTTGTTTAAATATTAATCAAAAAGTGGCAATGGCTGCTCAAGTAAACATTACGCATACGACACGTATCCGCAAAAGTTGTTCAATTTTAAATTAAAAACACGAGCGGATGGTTCAATGCCGTTTCCATATACACTTTCACTACTATCAGATATTTAATTTTGGGACATACTCGAGTTCTAACAAAATTGCGATTTATTTACATTTATTTTCTTGACCAATACACGGACCATTTTTTTATCTTATACGGTATTTAATTTATTCTTTATCATTGCTCTCACACATAACGTATAAAATCAAAAAGAAACGGAAGACCATTCCAAATGCATGTTTGCCATGAGCAAACATACACTCCAACTTGCGGGAAATTCGGAGTCTGTCCCGGGACTGTCCATAACTCACCTTCACGGATGCTGTCACCGTGGATGTTTCGCTGAAGTATAATTGCGGCCCAGTGGCCTTGCCGCACCAGGAGCCGCCAGTGAAGGGTCTCCCCAGTTCGCTCAGCTGCCAAGTAAACAAATAATATTTAATTAATTAAAAATCAAGTTTACTTTGGACACACTGTTGGTAAAGAAATTCGCCTTTATTATTTTGACACATTTTAAAGGTCATGCATGCAATTATAACTTTAATTCAACTCCATTTTTTTTAAACCGTTGTTTTTCTTAAGCGAAATATTAAAAAAAAAAGTTTGTCATGCAATTAAAAAATTAATAAAGGCAGGAGCGATACCCAAACACATACAATTTCCACCACAACCTGACCAGCTCTGGGCTCTGGCATGGGTAATGGATTATGACTGTTGTACACATTTTATTGATTGGCGCCGTTTGCTGGCTCGTCTGCTCAATTTTTGATTGTTTTCCTTTCGCAACGCCAACTGCAGCTGCAGCAAACAGTGAAGCTTACAGTTATGCGCCAAGCGGGAAGAGCCAAGCTCCCATTTCAAATAATGTAAAAATAACTCTTAGCATTTGTTGAATGTGCGCCAGTTGAAAAAAACTCAACTTTATTTCACTGTACATAAAATGAAATGAGCAAAATATTGAAATGGATAGGCATGCAAAATATGCACAAAAATGAATATATTAAGAAATAAAACAATAAGGCATTATTTTGTTGATAGTATGACTCTTGGAGATACCGCTTATGTATGAGCGTATTTCATAATATTAAGAACCAAATATACATTGGAATACGTCAATATGCATAATTGGAAGAACATTGCTAAAAAAATACGTATTTAATTGTTTGGGGCAATCGACGCAGATAATCAGAAAATATTTAAATAAAATTTGGTGCGTCTAATAATTAGAATCTTCATAGATGTGATGAAAAATAATAATTAGAATCTTCATAGATGCGAAGAAAAAGGGGTTAGGAAGAGCATTCGAGCATTCCTATAAAATGTTCAGCTTTTAATATCACGAATAATATATAATATATATTTATATATATATGCACTCTAAGTTCAGAGACGTAAACAAATTTCACGATTGAGTTATAGTATCCTCAGCAAGAGGATAAATTAAAGTATTCATAAATTTGCGGCAAGCTGCAAATAAAAGTATCTTTTGTCTGAAAAATCTATATCTTTTATAAATTTAATAAAGGGAATAAATTTAACCAAAATTGTGAATGAGATTAGAAAGTGGTTCCTTTATGGTTAAAAGATAACAATTTTTAAACCCCAACAATTTGTCTGTGTAATTCGTAATTTTTTAACGGAATCAAAATCGTCACTCTGATTATTATGATAATGCGCTAATACTCCCCATTGATATCCAGCTGAGTATACAGAGTATTAAAAAGAGAAATTACGAAAGCTGACAATTGGCATTCATTGAGCCGAGTATAGGCAGCTAATGTCGATGATAGCAACCGAGAACGGGCAACCACATCGTCAATGAAATAGGCTGAATCGGTTACTTGGGGTATGATGCCTTTTTTGCACTTCCTGCGCTGCATAGGTCAGTGTGCCCGTTACTCCGATACTCCGTTACAGCAGCATCGAGCGGAATGCGACATGCAGCAGGCAGCAGGCAGCAGGCAGCTCATTTACATAGCGTCTATTGCTCCTCTATTGGCAGTGCATGTGAAAGGGTCTGGGGTTCCAATTGATTAAGTTTTTAGTTAATGGGTTATATGACCAAATAGATCCATGTTCATTTGCCCAGTCGATGCCCAGTCCAGCAACTGGCCAGTTGCCCATGTCCTGCGGCTGCTGCTGCTACTGCTGCGGCTCGGCCCCAATTCAAACAACAATTTTTGCTGTAATTGCAAGTCGCCATCTATGTCGTTCATTCCAGAGCTCTGGCCAATATTTGTTACTGGTTAGAGTAGCAATTCATTGCTGTCATATGAAATGGCCTCAACCAGCAGCTATAGCTGTAGCTGTAGCTGTAGCTGGAGCTGGAGCTGGAGCTGGAGCAAGAGCAGGCAACAGGCACCAGGCACCAGGCACCAGGCTTGACAGCCCAGCATAATGGTAATTTTCTGATTTCGATTTTGTGTAAATTCATTGCAAACTGTGCGGACTCTCTATCTATATTTCTTTTTCCTTTTTTTTTTTGGTTTCCTGCCCCTAAGCACTGCCTGCACTAGATAACCTTCTCAGCGTCGTCATCGTCATCGTCATCGTCATCGTCATCATCATTATTATCAACTTTGTTGTCGTTGAGTCCATTGTGTGCAGTGGAGCGTTATTAGCTTCGACTTCATAACGAATTATTGGAATTTTGTTGTCGTCCCCCAGCTGCAGTTACTTAGTTTTTCCAGCATTTCATTTATTTTTTTTAGTCTTTAGTCTTGTGGTGTTTTGTTTGATTAAGTGTTGGTTTTCAATTGATTGAATTATTATGTGGTCAGTTAAAGTTGGCCTTACCGCCAGAAATGGAGAATAAACTCTCAAATCATTCTTTTCCCGGCCATAATACATATTTTTTTACAATAAATTGTTAATTACTGGGAATATAAATTTATAATGTTATAAATATTTAAAATTTAGTATGCAACTTAATTCGAGACATGAGTCAAATTTACAATAATCATTTCGGAGTGATTATGAGAACAGAATATATCGATTGATATATGCGTGTTGTCTTAAATTATATTAATTGACATTCCCATTAAGCTAAGACTGTTGAGCAAAGCTGTTAGTTTTAAAAATGTTGTGTACAATCAACCTTTAGCTGATTAAACTTGGCTCAATTCGGTTGATGCCACAGAGCAATACCTGCCATTGTTCGCCGGCAACGGCAACGGCAACTGCAACAGCAACAGCAACAGCAGAGCCGCATCATTTAAACAATAGTCGGGAAAAGTTTTATCAGCACAGTTGTTGGGTGTCGACGTCATCGCTTTATAATCTGCCAACAATAAACAAAAGCCCCAAACAGAGAAGCCTTCAATGGCTGCATCCTGGTCCTTCGTCCCTCTTCCCGCCTCCAGTTATCTGTACTCTTTCCTTAGTTTCCCTCCATGGCCGTTAAATGCATGCTTGCGTTCCAGGTTTAATTGTGAAACAATTTAAGCGCATAATGATACATTCACTCCACAGTCCACGGACCACAGTCCGCACACACACCCAACTTTCCAACTGTCTGAATTTCGTTTTGATTTACTGTAATTTAAAACATTTGCCACAGTTTTTTTTACGTCATTGCTATTAAAAAATCATTAAAAATAAATTTTGGTTCGAGGCGAAGCTTTAATTTGCAATTCAGTGCGTTCTTGAATAAATAAATAATATTACAAATATGAAAGGGACACTTCTGAATGTGGACTAGAACATATCCTTTACCTGGATGCATATGGCTTAAAATTAAAAAAAAAACTGATGTTATTAAAATACATAGACGAAATGTTAAAAGAATTAAAGTTTTATAGAGTCATCATTCATTCCGTTTTTATTATTGTATTTTGAATTAATCAACAATACAAACTGCCTATTTTAAATATCATTTGGTTGTGGTTTTCTTACTGTTTTTATGCAGAGAAATCGATTCAACTTTTTGGGGTTAATATAATGCAAAGGTTACAGGGTATAAGAAATTGGAAACTTGTAAATCATTCAAGCATGTTTTTTTTTTTTGATGACTCGTAAATTTACGACACAAACAAATGTCAGTGGACAGTGAAGTGGAGAGGCGGAAATAGAACGCATGTCCAAGAAGTTTGCCAAGTTGAATTATGAGCTTGTCCATGGCACACACTCGCATTCACACTCACACACTTACACTCACACCAAAACACACTCTAACACACACTCACGTTTACGTACAAGGCGACATATTTATAGAAGGGAGAGCTTAAACTGCCATTGACAAACTGGAATGTCCTCTCGCTGTTATTGTTGTTGATGTTGTTGTCATATATGTTGTCTTGCGGAGCAGGAGGAGACAGGAGGCAGGAGACAGGGGGAGCAGAGCATCCAGACTAAGCGGATGTTATGATTGTCAAATATTGAGTCATTTACTCAAGTTTGCCTGTCCTGGGCAAATGACAATGTGGGATGCAAGCAGAATATCAGGACGTAGGATGGAAATACTTGCCTTATTGTTGCTGTTGCTGTTGTTGTTGTTGTTGTTGTTTATTTAGTGTAATACGCTTATGCATTAATTTTCTTATTTATGATTAACAATATTAGCAAATAAACAATGCAGCAACAGCAGCAGCAGCAGCTTGGTCCCAAACTTTAGCCCTGCCAGTTGGTCAAGCTTAAATCTGGCACATGTGCAAAAAGTGTTGATGAATTATTCAAAATAATCAGAGCAGAAGGTCGCAATAAGGACACAGCCTTTTGCAATATGCATGAGACAAACTGTCTAACAAAATTGAATAACTGATTAAACTGTTACTGGGCAACTGCTCAAGCACAATCCCGGCACAATCCAGCTTTATGTGGCAGTTTGCTACTCATATATGTATTACAAAAATCACATAGGTAGATTGCTATAAATACGAGGCGGTTAAGAATTTATGTGGCTAGGCCATGACACGAATAATTTATAAAGGAAACCAAATGGAAAAAAGTTGCAAAATAACCAAGGAATAAAAACGTGAAACCGCGTCAGCAGTTAAAAATGTTTGCCTTAAATAAATAAAAACAGACGAACCGGCGACGATAAAGCCCGGAACGAAACCAGGAGAATGACAACACAAACCTGCGGTTAGTTACGAGTTTATAAAACTGCAACAGGTCCGGCACATATGAGAAAAAAGGCAAATATTTAACTGCATTTAAAAGCCCGAACTCACATGCAAAAATGCCCAGTTTCCATCAGTTGAACAGAGCCAGCGCTAAACCTCGACCAGATCTATTTTGGCCGCCGTTTCCCCATACGAACATATGTCAAGTGCCAAATGAAACCTCAACAGACGGACGGACGGATGGAAAGACATCCCCGACAGCGACCGGGATGCCAGATCTGGATGAGCCGGACGGGACCGCAAAATGTCAGCGCACGCCCCACGCCTGTTCAAAATTTATTGTCAGAAAGGCAAACGATGGGCGTGGCAGACAGCAACGGCAAAAAAATAAATTGCTGCAACACTCGCCATCGCTAAACTAATAAAGGAGTGTGCTTCTAAATTGGGGGCAGAACGGGGAGCATAAGCTGACTCCACTTTTAGCAGGACATTGAAATGAATCCGAATTGGGCAATAATTTAAAAATTGAGGAGAATTATATCAAAAGGAAAATGAAATATGAGGAGAAGAATCCCATGAATAAGATATCTAAGCTTTTAAATAAGGCGAGGAATACGATTCTGATGAGTCATGTTTCTACTATGTTTTATATGACATCAAAAGTATTTATAATATAAATCATTAAAGGTAATTAAGTAACCTTTCCAAGAAGTAGTCGTTCACTAGAGTCGTGCTCGATTTATGAATTAATAGTGGATTGGGTTAGATTTATTCTGGTCACTTTAATTATTCAAAGAGAATAAATTCAATTATTCATGGTAATATTAAGATGACTCAAAATAAGATTTAATATAGAATTAACAGAAACAAGCGAAAACGTAGAAGTCGAACTGACGTCGAAATAATTTAAAAGAACGGCCCATTAAAATACCATAAATTATGAAAGATAGAGAAAGGTGTTATGAAATAAATAATTGTTATATTTTCACTGTTATATTAGTTGGTTTACTTGTGCCTCCAGATTCGATGCAATATAAAATCATTTTAAAATCTAAGCATCGGAATGTTTGGTGGCTGGAGTCTTGTGATGCCCTAGAATATGTCAAATACTATGGAAAAATATAGGCGTTACTATTTACATTTGTTTGTATGGTGGGTAGAGCTGATCTTCCAAGGTCATCAGCAATCTACCATTCATGTTTGGTGAGTCTATCTTTAAAATTGTGGGAGATTCACAATTTTATCGGCTTACAATTTCAAATATATAAATATATATATATATAGATTTAAAATAAGATGAGTAGGGGGGTTAACTTAAAATGTTGTCAAATATATGTCCCAAGAGGCCAGGCTCTAGCTTTATGCTATAAGCGGACATTGCATAAAACCAATTTATTCTTGTTGCTCCGATCTCAGATTTTAAAAATATTTCGTAATATTGTAATCGAAGATTGAAAAGAAAAGTTCAGATTACTGCAAATGAAAAACGTAAGCTTCAATTCGTTAGCAGCTTTCAAATTGCTCATTTCGACAGACAGTAAAGACAGTAATTACACCTAGGGTAATACTTCAAAGCAGATATCCTTTGTGCGATTTCTCGCCCCCAAACTGGTAAAATCACTTTGCTCTGCAATTCAACACTTTGCCCTTTTCAAATTGCCCCATTGCTCCGTTGCTCCATTGCTCCATTACATAAGCAGTTCACAGTCCGTACAACTTAAACTTTGAAATTAATTCGAAGTAGCTATGTGGCATGGTGGCAAAGCTGGCTAGGTGGCAAGGTGGCAAGGGGGCAAGGTAGTAAGGCGGCTAAAAGCGCATGCAAAGTGCATGCTACAAGCTACGTAACTGTAAATATGTATAGTGTATTGAATCAGTGTGCTCCAAACCCCGAACCCAAACTATATCAATTCAATGGTAATGCTCCGGAAATAGCAGCAAAACTCCATTTATTGTAATGCAGCAGCATCGGATTATCAAAGTACACATACATACACACACACGTTTATATATATATAACGTATATATATATATATATATATATATATATATATATATATGTACTTAAGCAGTTACGAGTTTATGGCACATATACAAATGTACGTTTCAACATATTGCACAAGTCAATTATAGGGATTTTGTACATTTTATTTGGACAGAGCTTTAGTTTTACGGATTGCCTCCCTTTCACCCCTCCCCTGTTATCTTGTAACATCATCCGTATGTCAAATGGGAAGGGAAGAGAGACCAAAATATCTGCGGAGAGTACCAATGTCAACAGCGTGGAGCCGCAAAAATTGTGATAAAAATATATGTATGTTAAATAGTTTGCTATTTCTTTCCTTGCGATGTTTTTTTCCTTGTGAAGCACTCAAACTTCAATCTGCGGGCACATGGTACGAGTGCCATGAACACAGAAATGGATAAAGCAAACACACACACAGAGAGAGATAGAGAGTGAGTGAGAGAGAAAGGGAGAGAGGGAGAGAGAAGGAGGCACACAATTCAATTCAATTTGCTGGGCTAATGTGGCATTTGTCAACAGAACCAACAGAAAATTACAGAATTACTCGGACATTGATTGAATCGAACGGCGCGACGAAGCGACGGAGAAACGGAATAACGGTAGAAGGGTGTAACGGAGGAATGGTCCGGAGCACGAACGAGCCACAGACCGAAGAAAATCAAATTTTCCCTTTAGCATCTCTCTCTCGCTCTTTATATCTGTATGTGTTGTGTGTGTGTGTGTTTTGGCTGGCATAAAATTATAGTTGAACACAAGTTCAATAGCAACAAAAACAACAACAATTGCAACAAAAACAACAAACGCAAATGGAGTGCAAGTTACAATTTTGTAGTGGTAAGTAATAGAAGTGGGTGTGGCGGGAGGGGGGGGGTCTTATTGCTTGGCTTACATAATATTCAATTGGAGTTTTAATAAATTAAATTTGCACTCACCTGCATAAAGCCCTCGGGACAGCCAGGCAGCTCGCCTGTCGGACTCAGATTCGTCTCATAACCATCCACATCTGTATCAACCATGCCCTCGTCGAAGCGGCCCACCGTAAACCCGTCAAATATGATCTGCACAAGGAGAAAGAAATATATGTTCATATGAGTATTATTGTATATTATGTTTAAAGCGGATGGGCCCAATACATCGACTTAGAAATACCCTGTGGGTAAATCGCATTTTAAGAAGAAATTTAATTAATAATGTAAATGTTAAAAATTAATTACAAAATATAAGATAAAAATTAAAATTATATATATAAATGATTTCATAATATTCACAGGAGCGTAGTCAACTATTAGCACCAAACATGATTTAATTAAAGATTCATAATAAATTTACAATCGTTTTTTGGAAAATTGTATATTGTGCAGAATCTAGTTTCTTATATTTTAATTACAAATAAACATATATTTTAATAGACGTTTTACAAAATTTTCAATTATTTAATACGTTTCTGGATATTGCGTATTTTCCCTTGCAATTCCACTGCTGGGTATTCCAAATTTGATGTGAGTTTAGTTTCACACAGACAAAGTTATGCAAATGAAATTCAATTGCAAAAAGGAACTTTAACAACGCCCACGCCACACACAATTCACTGGTTTCTGTTTGCATATTAGATTGGCCGTAAAAAGACAACACACTGCAGGCGCCGGAGAGAGCACGTGCAAGGTCAGGACAGGGACTTCAAAAAATATAAATTCGAAGATGAGGGCCAGGCAAAGTCAAGTGTGTGTGTGATGCTGTATGTTGCTACACGGCTACACACATATATTTTAATAAAATATGCAAATAAACTTGAGTGTGTTTGAAATTTTCCAAATTGCAAACAAAACTTCTAAAAAAGGTTGAACTTTCTGAGGCGCTACTTTTTGTAACACCTACCCAATAACCAACCATAAACAGGAAATGTAACAAAACTCCATTTTAATTTTGAATGTTAAATAGACGAACGGACTTGATGGTCTCCTGGATGCTTCACTAGAAGCATTGGGGACAAATTTTCAGGTTGACCAGCCAAGTGAATAGGCAAATAGTGTTTTTATACGCTTGCAAAGTCTATTACAATTTTGTAGTGAAGTACAAGAACATAACATTTAAATATTTGTGATCAGCAACAAAGTCGTATCTTAATGAGACTTTTAAGATATTCGATATTTGCTGTAGGAATTACACATTATTATTAACATATATTCAGAATTGCATGAACAAAATTTATCTTGAACAAACTCACATATTTTAATACTTTTTTAATTTGATTATTATTATTTTAACACACTTTAATACTGCCAGTAATGTAATCATCTGTGATTCGAAACCTTTTTTTGTTTTCTCTTTTTTTTAAATGCATTTGTGGCAAAGTTGTTGCCGCAGGTATTGATTAAGAATGTCCAGTTTCAGTTCAGTACATTGTATAAGTTCAGTTTTACCGGATTATAGAAAATATACTCGAAAGAGAAATGATTGCAAAATGAGTTGTTGTCTTTATTGTTAATTCTAATGTCAGTTTTTATAGAGCTTCTTATGCCAAGGAAATCTACTATAAAATGTTTAAATATCTCCTTAATAAATTCGATTAATATTAAAAAATTTTCGATTTGCAAAGCCTCTTTTGCATATTCTGTGTGTAATCAACAATTCAAGCCAAATACTCAATTAGTTACCTCATAAAAATGAATATACCGTTTCCAAAATATGTAAAAAAATCACAAAAGAGGTGATAAAAAATTTCGATTCCAATGCATAAACAAATATAAAGAACACATTTAAAATACTCGGAAAGAGACAAACAAGGAAATAATATAAAAAAAGAAGAAAAATTATGTAGCTATGTAAACTTTATATAAAAAATATCCGTTGATTTATGTGGGTGGCAAAATTCGTTTGGCTTTTATTGCGACAATTTAATATTGTTCCATGCTAAAAATGTGAAATACTGAGAAATAAGAGAATTTTGCTGGCACCATTCACCGCTTCGTTTTTTATACCCTGACATCGAGTGTATCGCAGTGTATTGTCCGAGCTTATAAAGTTGTTGGTCCTTCATGTCCTTCAAGGAGCGACATATACCACATCGACCCCGATAAAACCATAAATCTCACACAATTTGAAAGCTAGACTCACCATATTTGAACGGTATATTGAAAGTAACACTTACTTGTTACTTGTCGTCTCAGAGTATTTCGCAGTCGGTTAGGGCCGACTGAAAAATGCTCTCTGGATTTTCATCTATGTGTATTTATAAAATATATAAGGTTTAAGCAGACCCACGCCCTCCCATCAGCCTCACACCGTCGGTTTAAATATGCGCGCAGCTCATGGTAAATTTCAGAGTGCAACTTCAGGGGATATTTGATTAAAGCATAAAAATTGAAAAATGCATCATTTCGGAAGATTGAGGGCAAGTTCCTTCCATTAAAAATTAGCCCTGGGTAAAATTGCATTGCTCTGGACTTGGGATTTGAGGTTTGCTGAGTGCGAAGTGTGGTGTGGGATTCGCAGGGTAATTTAAACTTCCTCTCTCGCTGGAAAGCACACGCCGACAATCATCAATCAATATGTACATCAGGTCTGCTGACAGACAAGACGATTGCGGTGCCCAGGACGATGTCCCCTGAACCGGCGCGTAACATTATTATTGCAAGCCATTTCCCACGTAGACACGTGGAATGGCTAGGCAAATGGGAGATAGATGGGAAAGGAAGAGGTAGTGGGATGGATACGGCGAAATCCAGGCAGATGATTTATACGCATTGCGAACAAAATCAGCCACGTTTATTCTACAAAAGCGGAAACACAAAATAAAGGTTATAAATTATGCTTGACAGATTTGGTGCAAGGTGCAAAGCCGCCAGGGAAGCAACCAGCAAATTTAGCATATATCACTTTATATGGAGACAAAGGTAATTCTCAGCAGCGGATTACGCAGGGAATTGACAACTCTCGCCAGGAAGAAATCTCGTTGTCGTCTCTCAACTCTGTCTCTGATTCCAGCACGCCAATCCCCTGTCGACTAGGCAGGAAACTCCCACTCCAATCCCAAACTCTTTTCTGTTAACTGCTCATTGCGCTGTTACGCAAATTGCATGGAAATCAATTATTTTGAAAATTGAAATTGACGTTTTTGTGACAGTTTGCCAAAAATGTGCTGAAGCCTGTCTAATTTTATTGTCAAAGCTCTTCCCATTGCCGACGCTCGATTGTGCCCCAAAGGCACTTTAAAGACTTTATTTTAAGTAGATATTGCGCCGATGAGGAGGGCCAGCTAGACTCTATGTACAGTTATACCCCCAATTGAGCACGCACATAAGCTCAGAGCACTCCATCACGGAGAAATAGAATGAGAACACACTCGGCCGAAATGAGGCCTGCTACAAACGAAGCTCGAATGCTCTGAGATTTAAAATGAAAGATGAAATTCAAAAAACACAAACAGAAAAAGGTGTACTCTCTTATCGTATTTATCATTGTTTAGCATTAACATAGACCTTTTAGGTATAATTTAATCGATATACTTTAGAAAGAGTAATTAAGAGGTGTAATTCACATATATACTGTACTTATTTAGAAAAACTAAATCTGTTGTGCTTGATTTGCGGTTCTAATTAATTTAAATAAACTGCAGATTTATAAAAGAGTTTTAAATACTCAACACATTAAAAAACAGAGCCCTTTTTGATGTATAATATCCCACATGAAAATGTGCTTATTAAATGTCAAAACAGGAAATTCAGAAACAAAATAACTGAACTTATTGCATGTAGAATCTTTTACTGTTTTTTATGAAAACATCAATATAGATCTTTATGCACTGATATCAATCGGATCGTAGTGACATCAATAATTATTTGTACTTGCACCTGCTGAAACATATCTAAGAATTTTAATTGTATTTTATCTTCAATTAAAATAACTTAATATAATATTATTTCTCCAAATGTATGAGAACTGTTATCAAAGTGAGAATACCTCTTGGTAGTTAGTGTGTGCAGCCCCAGGCACCACGTCATCTGGCATATTCTTGTATGCTTTGCGTTCTGCACTGAACCCAAATATTTCATGTCTGTATATGTGTGTGTGTGTGTGTGTGTGTGTGACGGGAACAACAACGATTCCACTCTCAGTGCCAGCTTCAGCTCTGTGCCTGCATCCACACATTAACAGAATACACATCTGTCTGGTGTCAGTGTGTGTATGCATTGCAGTTTTGTCGCCGGCACAGCCGGCTAATCTTGGCCTACGGCGTGCCAAAGCCAACAACGACAACAGCCGGGCAAACACTTCAGAACTGGTAGCTCTTTCCCGCTCGCTTCCTCCAAATCTCCCTCTTAAAAATGGGCCCTTTGGTTGAAAGCCTGCAGACTCACCTGGACGATGTCGCCTTGGTCATGGCCGGACGCAGTGAATGTCAAGTGGCAGAGGAAGGGCAATTTATTCCATTGTGGCGTTGGCACTTTTATAGCATAGGTGCGTCCAATATCGCCGTAATAGGTCCGATTGCATACTGTCAGCAAAGATAAATATATACATATATATAGACAGACATATCACAGGTTGAGGTAGTCATAAAGTTATGGCTGCTTCAGCTGCACTCACCGGAGCAGTGCTTGGGCTCATCACTGCCATCGGCACAGTCGCTGCGTCCATCGCAGTATTTGTCAAGTGGCACGCAGATGTTGCCACTGTTGCCACTGCCCTTGCACGAAAACTCCGAAACGCGGCAGGCGAGGACCATGCTCAGTGCGGCAACCAGGAGCAGCGACAACAGCAGCCATTGATGAATTGGAATATTTCTCCGTTCTATAGCCAGCATCTGCAAAGAGTGCAAATAATAATTTGTTAACCAGCACATTTAATCATATAATTTTTTCATAGTTTTCCGTGAACTGTATTCGCCAAATAAAATGGCGTAATGGAATCCATTTTTGGGTTCCAGAACAATGATTTATTTTTTGGTTTTATATAAAAATCGATGACAGGCTAAGACAATTGGTGGGAAAATAATTTAAATTTAAAAAAAAAATAATTACAGCTTAAGAGAAGAATTTACATAAATTAAGAGTTTGTTTTAATAATTTGAGTAATAAATATATGTTTGAACAACAAACATAATCTGAATATTCTCGAACGATACTTTTTTAATTTTAATTCATCTTTTGTATCTAACGTGCCTGGAACTAAATTCTGAAAGCGTTCGACATGAAAGAGAACAGATCTGCGAAACAGCCCGATACATCGAAATTATCCTTTCCAAGCTTTCACGGCTTTCAGCTGTCAGCGGTTGTTGTTGTGTATTGTTGATTGTTGTCTGGCTGAGACCGAGCAGACATTAGGACGTACCTGCTTCAGGTTTTATGATGCCGTCAACCTTTTTCCCTGTGCCACACATACACATTTTATGGGGCATACGAGGGCTTGGTCATATTGGAAACTGAGCATTGTTATGACTTTGAAACTAGGGGTAGCAGTGAGGAGGAACAACAGAAAAGGCATACAACAGCACGAGCCGGTGAAAGTCCAGGTAAATGGCAGGTGTAAAAACTGTTATCGGTAGCCGGTTACCGTGGATGAGACAAAAGTTCTTAAAGCGTACTTGATTGCTCAAATCCTTTGTGTATCCTTTTAAGCCTTTTGTTTTCCATTATGCGCCGGAAGTGTTGTAAACACTTAAAGAAAAAAAAACAAAAAATCCACTAAAAAAGAGGTAGGAGATGAAATCAACTACGGCCTGGAAACAATAACAACAACTTTTTCAGACTTGCGGAGAAGTTGTACCCCAGCCACGGTTTCTTCTCCGACTGTCCGCTGAGGACAACATGTGGAGACAGTCAGCTCTGCGGGAAGCCGTCGCCCTCCGACTTGGCTATATGCAAATTTGAGACGACAGTTTTAATAAAAATAAAGGAGGCACGGAAATAAAGCATAATAATGTGTGATGACAATCACAACTCAGCAAAAGGGGTGAGCTGAAGCTGAGGCTGAGGTTGAGGCTGAGGCTGAGGCTGAGGTTGAGGCTGAGGTGCGTGTCGAATGGGAAAGCACTCATAACGCTGGGTTGTTCCTATGTCGGCATTCCCTTGGCCTCTCAATATGCTACTCGCTTGAGTTATGTTATTTTTCTGGATGTGTGTTTGAGAATGCTTTGCATAAGTGTATGTGCAGTGTTGGGACGTGGAGGAGCACTTTAAGTTACTTAGCTAATGCTTGGAGTGCCAACCAGGGAATGCAACTCTGCAAGGGATTTGACGTTGACAGGAACCTGAAAGTGGCCAACACGGTATGTAAGGAGACGGAGTTCAGATGATTAGTTTGTGCCACAAGAGAATTTCCAACAACAATTTATTTAAAAAGAAAATCATAAAGACCCTTCACAATCAGCAAGAGCAAAGAGAATTTGTCGGGCACATATATGAAAGACAAAAGAGAATCATTTGGAATGAGCTAAATCTTGAACGCTTCCCATTTGAGAGAAAAGGAGAACATGTTGTTTGCTCTTATAATGCACAGAGAATATGTAGATACTGAAAGAGTACTCATCCCCAACAACATAAGTACATAAATTCTGGACTCAAATGTTAAGGCAAAAAATAAAATAGCAAGTATAAAATTGAGAAAAATAATTTAAAACCTTGATGTAAAATAAGTATAATAGTAAATTACAGTCCTGTTGAATACCCAGCTTTACCAGTCGACACATCCGTTAATTCCGTTTTTTGCAATACATACATATGTTGAAGACGGACGGATCGGATAAGTATATCTTATCACACAACTCAACTGTTAAATATATTCTAGTTTCATTGCCAAATTTTCGTTTCAAAGTTCGACACACTCAAATCTAGGTATATATATATATATTCTCAAGCCTGAACTAACGAAGCACTGCAGAATACACCCAAATACACGTATATAGCGTAAAATATGTACTATATATATATATATATGTACATATGTATGTATGTATATAGATATATATAAAATCGCGTCGATTATTATGCCATCACTTCCTTACAAATGCGCTCACATATGTTTGTATACATTAAATTATTTCGCCTACAAATAATAGTGAGACCAATATTATTTGTAGGCGAAATTAAATTTTGTCAATAATATTCATATGATTAATTTATAATATTTAGCACACTCTGCCCTTAATCAATTGTAGCTATTATTGCTATCGGAAACACAGACGGATGGATGGACAACGGACGGGCAGCTTGGCTGTTAATCCTGATCAAGAATTAATATATGGGGTTGGAGACGCTTCCTTCTCCCTGTTTCGTACATTTGTATTAAGCCATTAATCTTTATTTTTATCCATTTTCAGTGGGTTCAGAAATTATGAAGTCAGATGTTTGATTTAAATATGTGTGGCAAAGTGGAATACAGCTTTTATATGGGTTAACTAAAATTAAGCGTAGATGTAAGTTTAATTTATGTCTAAAATTTTAGGCTTGTGAAGTATAAAAATGCAACCTGTCACAAATCTAAAAAGTCAGATTAATTTTGTACATGTAATAAATGAGCTAATCCAATAAGCAATAAGAAACTGTGTTGGAATAAAATTGAAGTAATCTCAAATAAGACCACCTGCGAATTGGCTTAAATGATGAATGTAATTGGCAGAATCACGATTAATTTGTGAGCTTTTAATAGCAGAATATCTGTCAACCATCTGCAAATTAAATGCGTTGGCTATTTCCAGACATATACCTCAGCTTCCCTTAACTGCTCCAGCTTATGTCGCACAGCCCCCATCCCAAACTTGGGCTGGGGGAAGGGGTGAGGGAAGTAAGCATTGATGTTAGTTAGTCGTGCCTCTATGGGTAATCCAATCAATGCACTTTCGTGCTTCGACACAATCAAAATCTAGTTACCCAAAACTGGAGTCTTTGCGACACACGCGTGGCACAATTAGAAAGCACGTAGACAAAAAGGGAAATATTAAAAAAAATACTTGGCTAACGAAAACTGTGTGTACACACATACAAATACACACACACTTCTTGTTAGGAGCTGAGACCAGAACCAGGACAATGACAATGACGAGCTGCAGAGTAAACAGGAGATGTGGCAAGCTAGCTGACTGGCAGGCAGGCAGGCAGGCAGGCACCCAGGCAGGCATGCAACATTTGCCACAATTGACAAAGAATTTATGCGATGCTTATAAACGGCTTATGGGGTAAGTCCTTTCACCCAGACTGGCACACACACACACGCAAAGACACATACACGAGAGAAAAGCGACATGGGGCAAGAGAGAATTTCTCTTTTTCCATTCTAGAGAAACGATGATGTTGGGCAGCCAAAGTGACAACAGTAAATAAAGAAGAAAAAAGAGAGAGAGATGAGAAAAACTGAAAACTCGCGCAAGTTGGAAAATTATGTTGTAAATGCGCACATCTGCATTTTGAATCATTTTTGCAATACTGCTACCAGGACCAAACCGACAAAATAAACATTTGTCAATACTTAAGTAATTAAAATGTTTATTTGAACAGGTTCAACAACAAAACGCTGACAGCCATGCTGAGGGATAGTCTGAGTAAAAGTTGAGTGGTAAAACCGTATAGGATATAAATAGGAAATATAAATAAATTAGCGTAGGGGGCCACGAAAATGGTTACTTAAAGATGCAAAAAAAAGTGACATCAAAGCAGGCAGCAACCATAATAAGCACAAGTCGGGGAGAGATAGGAACAGGCGAGGCAACTTCAATGACCACGAGGCGTCAAGAAATTAGCATAACAAAGCCATTTCGAAGAGGCGAGAGGATCCAACACCAAGAACCTAAGGCAAACAACTAACAACAACAAAAATGGAGAAAGAAACAAAAACAAAGCAACATTAAATTGTTTGTGATTTCAAAGGGCAACGCAATGGCGACTCTCGCTGTGGCAGTGGACGTGCCACTGACAGTGGCCCAAGGACGCTGCAGCATGAACACAAGCAGACTACAAATGTCACCAACAGCAACGACAACAGCGGCAATAACAGCGGCAACAGCAGTTTCAATTGTGGCTGAGTAGGTGGCCAAAAGCCCCAACTACAACTGGAACCGCAACTCAAAATTCCACTCCAGCCCCTGGCCATAGCCCTGCCATTATAGCCGACATCGTTGCTCGTTTACATTGCTTCAATTTTGCTCATTTTTTTGTGGCCCGCTACGTGCCTCGCTACTATTTGAGTAATGGCCAAGATTACGCAGCAATGTGCAGCCAGGAGATACATATAAGGCTAGAGTGGAAGGCTCGTGGGGCGTGGGGCATAGGGGCGTGGGGCATAGGGGCGTGTCTTCGACAATTTAAAGTTGGTGTCACGCATCACGCTTTGCTCTAATGAGTGTTGTCGATGTCCTCGTCCTCATCCTCATCCTCATCCTCAACCTCATCCGCGACCTCGCCCTCGTCTCGAGGCAATTGCTGATTTGGCGCCAGCGAATGCCGCAGCTCAATCACGCTTGAGAATGAATTCTTGGCTGCAGTGCGGACAAATGGCATCTGTTGTAACTGCAACTGGAGTCGTCTCCGTGATGCATTGCGGCGGCTATGTGGCATGTAAGGAATATGAAATTGTATGTGGCGCAACGAGCATTGGATGTTAAATGAATTAGTTAAACTCTCAAGTCGTATGCGTCCCTCTGTCCTAACGAGGTAATTAGTCAGCAGTAAGGGATAAAAATATAATATATTCAATACATTCCAATCAGATACAAATTGGAATATAAGTCAGAGTTACAATACAATTCAGAATTAAAGCATGAGCAAAATGTTCAAGCTGTTAATATTTTTATCAAACTAAAATTAAATGCAAAAAGCGTTTCGGTTTCAAAAAAAAAGTTTCTTAATTTGTAGAACTGAATTAAATAAATAATAAAAGGTAAGAAGTCTTAACTAACTTGTGAGATTATGTTTGGCATAGAGAAAAAAATAAAAGGTATTTTCAGAATTCAATAAAAGCTAAACTCCGTTTATCGACTCTAATTCAACAATCCCTCGTATTTAGTTTGGCCTCTAGAGCTTACTGCCACAAAGCAGAGCATCAAAAGCCGGTCGAAGGAACTGACACAAATATTTCTTTGAAATAACCAGCAGGTCTTTATGGAACATAAACTGAACATTTTAATGTGATTCAGTATTTTGTTGTCGCTGCCATCAAAGAGATGACGTATTCCGCAATGGACTTATTTCCACACGCAATAACCTTAACTGTTTTCCAGAACAAGCCAAGCTGACTCAACTGGTGACCCTATCCTTGCCCATCCCACACCGTCCCCTCCAAAGTCATGCCCATTAAAGTTGCAATCATAAAGCTGCTGAGTCAGTGGGTGATAAATTCCAGAATAGCACGTTAAGAATGTAAGTTTTCTTTAAAAGCAGTTCTCGGATTTTGATTGGTTGTGTTTGTGTGTGTGTGTGAGGTAAAGTTTTGAGTTGCATGCAACAATAATGCCCAATCCCAGTAGTCTATAGTGTGCCTTGGCAAACAATTTGCATAAAATGCCAAAATGCCAAAATGCCAAAATGCCAAATGCTGTTGTGAGATCGTAAAGCAAACGATTGTTGCCAAACGCCATTGCCACCGACAACAATGTATATGGCCAGCACTTTATGCCACGGCCCGCAAACGCAAATTCGTTCAGCAATTTTAGCCGCGCTGCAAGCCAAACGAATTTCATATGAGCATTTTTCAATTTAAATTTTTGCAGCGCTGCGGGCGTTGGTATGCACAGAGTGTAAATTGGAATTTCTCGCAAAGTGCAGAAGAAAATTCAAAAGTAAAATGATTCATAATAGCAAATGCTATTGCTGGGCAACAAACTGGTTGCCAAAGAAACAAATGAAGAAACTCATTACGGAACCTGGTTCTCATCTTTCGCATATTCCAATGACTGCCATCGCTTAAGGCCAAGTTCCATGCGATAAACTAAGCACAATCCAGTTCACAATTGTAGAGCGCTCCTTACATAATTAGCAAATTTGTACATATATAAGTTGGATTCTTAGCCACACTAAAGTTTTCATCTGATAGGCACCAAAATGAGAGACTTCAACTGGGCGGACATTTTGGACTCCCCTAAAACTTGATTTTGCCACGGAAACTCTGCTCCCAAAAATACCAAATGCCTCTCATGTGTTATTTCATTTATTTGTTATTTCATTATTTTCCCTTGTAATTTACAATAACGAATCAGCATTAAAATAACCAAGCACATGAGTGCATGTATTTATGAGCAAGTCCAAATCCATTTATTAAACTAATACGGTTCATATAAACTCTTTGCTTTTGGTTATTGGCATACCTTAAAAATTAAAGGTAAAAATACATACGCTTGCATAAAAAATTCTCACCAACTAAAAACTGCGGAAATTATAGACTTTTCAAAATGTTTGGAGGTGGGCGTAGAGAGCGCCAATCTTTGAGGGACATCGCCAACAACCCGCCTATATAGTCATGTGGACTTAGCGATTGTCGATCTTATCGAATCCCCTGCCTAGTGGATTCATTCCAAATTTAATACTTTTTCTGATTCGGTATATTTTTTAATGTTCAAATCTCTATCTCTTATTGCGTCGAAAAAAGGTGGACAGACGGACAGACTTTGGAAACTCCAGATAGATAATCACATAGCTAAACAGTAATCGAAAAAAAAAAAAACAAATAGAAAACATAAATTGCGGTTGAGAAGCAGTCAAACACATTTTTGATAGAAAATTGTTATTTATTTAATGCTTGTTAAATACTGACGTATATTGCCGAAGTTTCAAAGATTCAAGCTAAAATGGAAGCGAAGACGCTGTCACAATAGTTAATTTAAGAATGGAACAGTTAACTTAACTTTTAGCGAAAGTATTTTCGCTGTGCTTTAATGAGCTGAGATGCCTCCCTGAAGGCAACACATCACACATTCGCCCTGGTGTCTGGTGACAGGCATTGAAAACAGTGGAAGCCATCAACAAAAGATTCGAGCTCAACTGAAATGCGGCTGGAGAACTCTTTCCGATGGGGAGGAGGCGTCGTACTTTGTGCCTGTGGACCAGACCAGTTGGTACCTTTTGTCGGTGATTTAGACACAAAAACCACAAAAACAGAGTCAGACAGGCAAACAGGCCGGACAAAAATCTTATGAATCTTTGAACATACTTTAGCACTTTGACACTTTGCCGTCGGCAAATGGCAACAACAGCAGCAACTGGCAAATGGCAAATGGCAAATGGCAACGACAACGTTTTTGGGGCGCAATTTTTGACTTGGTGCCATTAAACACGGAGGCAAGTGGGTGGAATTTACGTGGCATGTAGCTGGCTGCCTCAACGCGCGTCTTAGATTAATAGCAGGCGGCTGCGTTGACGATGCCATTGCGTCTGGTTGAAGTGCGTGCTACGTGTCTCTTGATGTATGCCACGTTTTTTCTGAGCATAGATCTTGTTAATACCTCAACGCTAAGATTAACTGACAATTGTTTTTAGATAAGCCAATGCAATTCATTTAAGCTTTACTTCAAACAGCGGAGCTGCCACATATTGCGGTGAGAAAACCGAGACACAAACGATTTTATGTAATCTAAATATACAAAGTGAAAATATAATATTTATACATGTACATTTATAAATGTATATGTGTATAACAAAATGGAAATGAATCATCTAAATATACGTATAAGTCTCGGATTTATTTTGGACTTTTATTTTAGCTGTGGTATTGCAACTAAATAGAAAATTTAAAATTTATAGAAATTCAAATGCAATGCAAGCAACCTTCACGTTAAGCTGGCTTAAAGCGTTCGAACAGGAAGAGCAAGGGGCGGCGGCTGCGGCAGGGGCAGATGAAGAAGAACCAAAGTAGGAAGCGGAAGGGTCAGGACACAGAACTATCAATGACAGTCGCTGCCGCTGCCGCTGCCGCAGCTTTGGCGTTGCTACAAAATGCCAAATTTGCATATAAAGTAAAATTGAAAATGCCAGCGGGAATTGAGAAGAGCTTTGAAAAACCCCCACTCTGAAACAAGCCCAAAGGCAAAGCCAAAACCAGAGGACTGCAGTAGCAGCAACAAATGGAATGCCATCTAAAACTACTTCATCTGGGAACAAAGGCAATGTAAACTATTCAAACGCGTTTTAAGCCGGGCTAAAAGGCGTTCCCAAAATATTCACATTGATTTGCTACTGTTGCTTTCACAGATGCAATTCAAGTATAAATTGTAGCCACTTTCTGTGTGATGGACATTCGGCTAAAATGCGCATCACGTTCAGGTCCACTCAAAAACCAACAGTCCGCAAATCAAAATGGACGCCGCAACCACCTAAAAAAAAAATCAATAAATAAAACAAGCTAACGGCCAAAAATTAAACAGTGAAAAAAATTTAATAGTTGTTCTAATTTCTATTGAAAGTGGTTTGTATATAACAAAAGTATGAAAATAGTTGTCTTATTGTAGTTTATAGTTAGCTATATCTGATAATTTTTTGGCTAATCTCTTTTTATAATTTACGGAATGTTTTCGGCGATTCCCTCCAGAAAGACATGTACCGATTGCATTCGAAAAACATACAAGTTTTTTAATAAAAAAAAGAGTAACAAACAAATAAAATACATTTAAGAAAAAATAAGTTTAATAGTCTTCTAAAAAAACGCAAAACTAAATATATTAATAATTATGTGATTTTAAGATATTGTATTTTTCTTTCGTACAGGCACTTTCCAAATCAATAAGCTCCAATAACAATTCTCTTTCTCTGCTTTTCATACCCTGGAATCGTTAAACTTGGGTAAAATTGGTATCCTGAGGTTTTACGTGGATATGTGTGTATGGATAAGCGAGTCAGGGTATTCCTAAGGTGACAATTTCGACTATAGCACTCCGATTTATTTTTTTTAGATGCTGTGTAAACGCTGCACGGGGGACCCAAACCAACTGATACAAATTTGCAACACGTACAGAACTCAATAGCTCTCTGTTTCTATGCATGTGTGTGTGTGTGTGGTTGTGAGTGTGTGTGTTTTGATGTGTACGTGTGTTCGTTAGACTAAAATCCGCGCTGGTTATAAGCCATTGTTGTTGTTGTTGTTGTTGTTGTTGCGAGGCAAGCTAAAAACTAATTCGAAATTTATGGGCTCGATTTGCATTTTTGATTACTTGAACACACCACATGCGAATAGTTAGAGCGAGATGGCAAGAAGGCAGATAGAGGCAGAGCTAGTTTTAGCGGTAGCATTGTCTTGGCCTGGTTAACACACACATACACCACCCTACTGGGCCAAAAGCCTACTAACGTAACTAACGAGACCCGGCAAAGGTGTGATATTTATATTTATGAACACAAATTGTGCGGCTAACGCTTGGGGAATTTTTGGTTAGTTTTTAGTAATTGGGCGCTATTTTTATGCACATGTTTTGAGGCAGAACCTAGGAGGACCAGGAGGACACGAGCACACATTTGGGTGAGTGTGTGTATGATGTCGTCACAAGGGGCGCATAGCTAAATACATAAATATTAAAATAAATATAAAATAATAATGTAATGCGTTATGGTTTAATTGGTTCCCACTCACTCAATATCTCTCCATCTCTCTCTCTCTGTCTCACTTGCACGACTTCTCCCATTCTGCATATGTGCACAGTTTTTTATGCTCCTCTAATTTAAAGAGTGGCTTGGGAGCGGGATGCAGAAGCTCGAATTATATAATATAAAAGTTTTAATGTGGTCACAAGTCTATCCGCAAAAACTCCAGAAGGAAATCGCCAACAACCTACCAAACTAATTTGGTAACTGAAGCATTAGAATTGTGGTAGTTATGTGACTTTGCCGATTTGCGATTATCGATCGTATCGATTTCCTAGCCCAGCGGATTAGGCATATCAATTACGAAACTTTGTCTGATTCGGACAGATGAACAGACAGAATGCCGGAAATATATCGATATCTTTGGTGTCAAAGTATAAAAATGAGATTCAGCAAGGGAATTATTGTGAGCACAACTTATAAATGTTAATGCCGTGACCTCTTAACTGTCTATTTACCCGTACTTAATATTAGAAATTGAGCTATTACTTTAACTCTATGAAAATGTGGTAATTTGCTTGCGTATGCAGCACTTCCCCTTAGCACAGGTGACAAATACCTGAATTAATTTCGGTCGCCAAAACTTTCAAATATGCCAAAGTTGCCGGCATCAATTTCCAGTGCGACGACGATAATTGTCGACCTGTTTGCGTGTCACCTGTATATTAAGACCAGCTATTGTCACCAGGAATTCCTCAGTCAATTGCTTAATTAGTCAAAAATTTCGACAATACTTATTTCCCTTCTGCCAGCCGTTTTCTGCCTACGGCAAGCCGGCAACTGTCAAAATGTCATTCAAAGTTTTCAAGACCTAATTCTATATAATCTTCTGCCAGAGGGTGTGTAGGGCCACATAAATTGCATTAGACTTTAGCCTTTTGTGTGTTGATTTCTGATTATTGCGTGACATTTTTCGTCCAAATATTCTGGCATGTTGCCTAATCAATGACCCTTATCACCGCCTCCCGCATTGGCCCTCACCTGTCGTCTGACACTGCCTTAATTAAAGTTCACACTGTCAGTGCGCACGTACATTGAATTCTAATGTGTGCTGCGTATACGTAATAATCAATATCTACGTCTACGTCTGCTTCTACGTATACATATACATATACGTAACGTGATACAATACGTAGCACTTGCGCAACTGGCCAATTACTTCGGCGCTACTGTCGACGCATAATGTCAATCAATATTCAACCAACAAACAAAAAACTTAGCCCACATTGCGAGCACCCTCGAATGGAGAGTCTGCAGCGCGCTGGCTCAAAACGTCCCAATCTGTGCTCCGTCTCTGTGGCCTAATTCTGCGCCCCCAATCAGCGAATAGATGTATGTATGCAGACCTTAAAAATGGCTCAAGTGTTAGCTGGATTTTAAGCCGCAAACAAAGAGGAAGAGGAAAGAAAGGCATCGTGCAATAATTGCAAAAACATTGTTTTGATAAGAAAATTTGTTTTCAAATTTCAATCTATTGAATATTACCAATACCCAAAATTGGTAATTAAGGTATTTCGAGCCATGAACATTTTATGACCATAGAAAAGTAAACCAAGAAATTCTTAAGAATCTCTTTTTTATGTCCGACAGCCTTCAGACACAATCTGTTTGTTATAATATAATTTTTACTGCAGCTTGAAGGCAATAAAACTGATCCCTCAAAAAGATATACATTACTTATCAGCATCACTATTCGGATCGATATTGCCATGTCCTTCTATCTGTCAGTTTGCAGCAAAATGCTGTTAATTAAATTATTTATGACAATATAGTTACATTGTTATATTGCAGCCATAGAAACAATTTGTCTAAAAATGAATTGTTGTATAAAAAACTGTTTTGTTTACCAAGGTATCTAAGCAAAACTCACTAAATGTGTGATAGGAAAATCATCAACATCAGATTACTATATCACATAATCTTCAAAAATCTATCATCGAAAAATCCAAAACTTGACTCAATTCTGGTAAGTCGTTCCCTTTTTTACTACTTATATTAGCGAATAGTCCCATATCGTGCAGTTTTTAAGTTATTTATGTTTCAGAAATTATATTATTGCATGATTGGCATTCTACGCAATGCCAACTTGAATTGGTTTTCACATATCTTGTTGGCCCCTTCGGAAATATGTTTATTGTAAAATTTTTCATATTTATTGGCACGATATGACTCGACACTTTTTACTGCCGCTCCACTGGCACTATTCCGTCCTTATGTCCTTATTCAGGCTGTCCAACTGTGTGACTGTGGCTGCCAGTGGATATCACTGTACTCGCTTTATGGGCACAGTTTTTCAATGCGCTGGCATTTTGTTTATTCATAAAACGCGCAATTCTTGCATTTTATGTGTCATATGTTTTCTGGGTTTTATCTTTTTCCTGCACGTTTGTCGCCTTTGAAAAAAAACCAGACAAGCAATTTATTTAGTTTTTATGCAAATCAAATTACAGACAAACAACTATTTTTATTGCTGTCTTCTCTTATTGTTGCTGTTGGGCTTTTAAGCGCTTTTCATTTAAATTCCATTTGACACACGAATTTGTTAGCTCTAAGTGCATTTCGCTTGAAATGGCAGCAGTTTGTTAGAGGTTTTTAATTAATTGATTGCATTTCTGTGACAGACCACAAAAAAGTCGAATTTATGACAAGAGGCGTCAGCCAAATTTAGTGAAATGACACACGAAATTGGTAGCGTACAAATATGATTTTATTTAAATTTAAATTGCTTTATTCATATTAAAATAGGTAAGATGTAGTGTGAAGGAATACGGCAGTTTTATTAAAATTCATGATTTGCAATACACGCATTTTTATTTTGTTTTGAAACAAATAAGCTCTTAAGCCTAAGAAAATCGAATTTCTCAATTTTAATCTTTTTTCAATATATTATTTTTGTTTATTTCTTGAATCGCAAGACATCAATAAATTCACAAATTTTTCATCAAACTTCAGAGATGTTGCCATTTTATGATTTTCATTTTCCAAACATGAAACGACCAACTTCAAATTAGCTTCAAACTCAAGACAACAATCAAAAACTACACCAATTTGTCAACACACACACTCACACAGAATCTGGAAAAAATATATGTGAAAAGCAATTTCTATAAGCGAAATATTGCAGTTACATTTCAACTTTAGCCACACAACTTGTGTGTGTGTGAGAGAAACTTCCAGAAATGAAGAAAATTTGTAAGGGAAGTGTGCATCAGTCGAAGCCGTTGACCAGGATATGTATAATATTTTTGTGGTCATGGCAAAAATTCTATGAATATGCAAAGTGAAACTAAATGGCGTGTAACAAAAGCACACACTCAAAACGAAAAAAAGACCAAAAATACACATTGAGATGTGGAAATAGAAAACTATTTTCTTTGAATGTGATAAAAAGAAACGAATGCATATTAAAGACTGGCGCCAAGTTGATCAAATTTATGCTTTTCTTTTGTGCCAGCAGCCAAGCTGTTGCCGCACGACTCTACGATTATAACTTAAAAAGTTTTCCAGCTAAGAAAAACAAAATGCATAAAATAGATGGGAATTGCAAGTGAGTCACAGTAAGAGTCAAAGTCAGACCAAAAAATTGGATAAGCTGAGAGCGGCCAAGAAACGTAAGCAGAGCGCAACGGACACGTAACATGGACGATTGCCACAATTGTTTCGCTTGTTGTATGACAACCATAACAACAGTTACACTCCTGTGGGCCTGTCATGACACAGTTCAATTTCGGTGCGAAATGGGGGCAGTCAGAAATTGATAGCAATATCGAACTGCTGCTTGGCGCTCCCATATCTAAGAAGAATTTTGGCATAATCGAAATTTTAAAGTTTGTCCAATAAAGCTGGACAAATGTTCAGTTCTGCGCCTGATTAATTGTATATTTTTTTTAAGTTGAAGTTCCATAATACTAATGAGCAGCTCAACTTTTCTACCTTTTCCGACTACTCTTCTTGGTACACCGCACCTTAAAATTTGAAATTTAAAATTTAATATTGACTATTAATATATTATATAAATATGAATATTTGTAAATATGTACATTTGTTCACTCAGAAAAAAGCGCACTAAAATTAAAAAAATAAATATTTTTCTTAGAAACTACAAAATTTATAGAGAAACACTTGCCCAAAATTCGGGTTTTTTTTTTTTTAATTTTTTTATATTTTGTTTTTTTATGATTAATAAATACTTTTATAATAATTTATACTTAGAAAGTAACTAAAACCAAAAGTACTTGTAAGTTTCTTCAAATTTAGTTCTTAGAATTTTAAAAGCTATGTAAATTGCTTGTATATGTGAAATGCTGCAAATATATATATATGATGCAAAATAAGCTAAAATATATATATAAATACATAGGATAACCTAATTGGCATATCATTTATTTATCTATGTATACGTATACATTTAATAAAGAAATTATTTAGCTATAATTAGGTAAAATCATATTTTACAAATCTTTGTGTAGCCAAGAAGCTTGCCATTGAGAAAGTTTGGTCGTTGCAAGAACTAATAAACAACTTAATTTAATTTTAAATTGACTAAACTGCAGACAGCAAGCTAATTAGTCTCCCGTTCAATAAAAAGTAATAATAAAGTATTTTAAGCCATCAGTAGTTAAAAATTGCCCATTGAAAATGATTGTCTTTATCACATATTTAATTACTCACGTCATTTTATTGTCTTTTGCAGCTTCTGTAAACTGTCGGCTGTCCGATGAGAGAATTTTGAATAATATAAGACTGACTCTCAGTCTGACTTGAAGTAACCTTTGACAGTTTAGAGTGAATTCAAATTTCATGTATCCATTTCCGAAAACGTAGAGAGACTTTTGACAGAGTTTGAGTACAAAGCTTAAAATGAAATATGCACCTAATTAGTGGGAGACCCTGATCCATTTCTCACCCGTAACTCAGGAACAGAAGAAGAATTTAATTATTTATGAACACATGCAATGGCAAAACACCCAAATGGCCAACGAACGAGTCGAGCCAGCATTTTTCATTAGTGCGCGCGTCGAGTGGCCAAAAGCCCCGATGTTTTACAATATAATTGCAAACGAGCTGCCCCAAAAAAAGTCTCTGGCCTGACCGCCGCTGCGGCCTTGAGCTCGTACGTAATTTGTTTTAGCCGAGTTTGTGCTCTTTTCCAGCCCCACCCCCTGTCAAACAGTTTTCAACATGCAGGGCAAAGAGCGAGACTCATACAAGCTCAAGCGAGTAGATATGTACGTAGGTATGTATATCGCTCGAGCCACTATATATTAATCTTATGCACGCAAGGGCCAAAAAAGCAGAATAGCATAAAAAAAAAAAAAAAACTCAGAAATATATGAAACCATTTAAAAAATGAAAGCCAATAAAACGTTGCCCACAAAAGTTGGTCGAAACGGAATGGGCTGACTGACTGAGTCAGTTCTTATGAGCCACAAGGCAAAGTGAAAGTATTCGAATTGAAGGACAGAATATGCCGGTAATAAATAAACTTACACACAATGTATGAGGGCGGCAGTAAATGTTGATTGTTGCCCACATGCCAAAGGACCGTTTAACATGAGTCAACAACAAAAATGAGGCTATGTTTTCTGAAGATATCAAGGAACATAAACTACAGAGAATGTCATTTTATGTATTTAATACTTTGAATATATATTAATGTTATTTATATCCATGTTGAGGCATTTCTAATATGAATAACACCAATAAGGCAAAACGCAATTACGTTTGTAATTAATCTATAAAGGTTAATCTATAAAGGAAGTTTAAAATTGAATACAAATATCTCTTTATCTGTACTAAAAACCACAAAAAGCTATATCAAGTAAATAGTAAACTAATACAGCAACATTATCTATTTCTTTCATAAAAGGCCACTTATATCGCTGTCTAAAAGCAATTTCTTAACGTACTACTTAAGCCCAAAGAAGTAACAATTTGGAACAGCATGAAAGAAACACTAGTACATATAACAGTTGCCCCATCTACAACAAAGTTGACTGCAAACAACTGGGCTATATATAAAATACACTAGAATGCTGTCATAATGACCCAGATACGGCACACTTTTCAAATGACAAACACAACCCAGTCAGCGCTACAATTTCCATTACAATATGTAGTATTTTTGTTGTGCACACTTCTCAACAACTAAAAGCCAATCAAAAACCCGAGTTTTACCCAAAACAAATATTAAAAAAAAAATTAAAAGCGTTGAGCTATATTTATATATTTATGTATATATATATATATATATATATATATTAATAAATATACTGACTGCACCTTTTGGGATTTGTGGTTTGAGCCAAGCCCATTGTTTTTATCTATTTTTATTGTTGCTGCCCTTGTTATTGTTGTTCTTTGCTACACACTCTTAGCCTTCAAGTCTGGCCTGGCCGTTGCTCTGTTTTCATTGATTTTTTTGTTTATTTATATACCCTGTGTCAGTTACTTGTATACAATAGGGCGTAGCACATATATAACATTAACGATTTTTCCAAATATTTCAAGAAATATAGCGCTTCTTTTAAAATACAACATTAAATAAATTATTGTAACTTATTTTCTATAATTCAATATGTATTTTAAGACAGACTGAAAAATATAAATTAATTCATTATACATTATTTGAATACCTATTTTAATTAAATGTGTTTTAATTTATTTCTCGCACATAAATTAAAGTATAATTGAAAACAAGCGGTTACTTTGTCATTTACACTTACACTTAGAAATAGTAAATTTTTCTGTATGTATTATGTGGTATCCGCACTACCTACAGAAAATCTCTTGGTCATGGCTAGGGCAATCTTGTCTTTTTTTAGATTTCGATGTGAGCAATTGTTTTGGTAGAAGGCTTTTAATATTTAAAGCAACCCCCAGTCACAAACACACAAATACAATTTGGAATTGACCCAAATGCTTAAATCTCAATAAAAGGGCAATTGCTTTGAAGCGTCAATCAGTCTGCATGTTAGTCAGTCAGTCAGTCAGTCAGTCATTCCGTAGTCGAGCTGGTTGATTCTATTTGGAATTGTCTGCTTTGTTGTTTGTAGTCGCCAGCAATTTGCTGGTCCAAGTCTGCCCGTCTGCCTCACAAGCATTCCGACTGACCCAGCGACTCAATGTCAGGCTGGTGGACTGACTATATGACTGAATGACTGGCTGACTATTGGAATGGCTTGTTTGCGATTGCTTTCCTCATAACCCTGTCCAGCTCCCTGTTGGTGTATTTCAATGTGAAATTGTGTAAAAAATCGCATTCCTTCCCCGGTTTTTGTGCAACGGAAATTGAAAATAGCGCCATGTTCGTATGCCACTCTCCATTTTAGCACAGCTCCGCATTTGATGCCGTTGTTGTTGCTCACAAAATGCTCATGTGGCATGAAAATTTAATTGGACTAAAATGCTGCCGCACACTCTCAAAAACTAGTTTATGTTTGAGAGAAACAAAAATAAAAGAAACTGGAACATAAATCAACGAGTGCATATTCCGCGACTGAAATGTGCATATGGCATTAGCTTCAAACATAGTTTTCCTATATATGTAAGTCGAATTTATATGAATACTTTAAGAACACATCTGCTAATGGAGAAAGGCGAGAAAAGTATGCGTTTAAAAACACAGTTAAGAGGAAAACTAGAATTGCAAAATTAATGTGCAATTGGTTGAAAGAAAATGTTTGTTCTTCTTTAAGATGACAGGTTAAATTCTTTGTATTACTAAATTTAGGTAAATATCGGGCAGTTGTTAATACAAGTTTTATGAAGCTTATTTAATATTTTAAGTATACATATATATATATATATGTATTGGCCTGTTTACATGTTTGATGGCAGATAAGTAATCTTGTCGTATGTCCTAAAACAAAATATCAAACCAGATTCGCCCACGTTGCGTATGAGTTATGCATTATGTTTTCTTCCTTCTGGCTCAAACCTGCTCGATTCTAGTGGACTTTGTGCTTGTTTGTGCAACGCATGACGACAAATATTTGCGCATTGGGTATCAACATATTCTTGTCGTTGTTATTGCTTTGGCTGTGTTTTGGGTTTTTGGTTTTACTTGTCAGCCCGAAAACGAGGTCAGTCCAGAATCTAAGCCCTTAGCTATCCAAACAGCTGATGTCAGCACAACATAAAAGAGGTGTGTATGTGTGCTTTGTAACGTAATGTGTTTTTTGTTCTCACTTTGATAAATCAGTTGGTTGGCGCTGCAGGGCAAGCAGTCCTATAAGTGCTCAAATGGGGGACACGGGCGTGGCAAACACTTTTGTCTATGATTTATCTGCAATGCAACCCGGAGGCACACAGAAAGTTGCTTAAATAGAGTTCACTCGGGGCATGAATGAAGTGTTTATTTAGATAGACCAGGAGTAAGCAGCAGCAGAATTTAAGATATTCTTACTTTTTATGCATACTAAACTGGTAGAGCAAACAATTTGTTGCTGCCTGCCCCGGTTGCAAGCTATGTGTGAAGGATTCCCAGCATCAGAGAAGGCAATCTCTGCTGCTCACGCTTTGAGTTATGTTTGTTGCCATGTGTGAATGAATCATGAAGTTATTTGCATTCCACAGCACAGACCGAGTTCCTTGAAGGCCAAGGATAAAAGTAACTCATTGTGAATAATTTATTGAGCAACTGTTATTTATCATATTTGCCATTTGCTATTTGCGACAAAAATCTAAATTATGTTGAATGCATGGATCACTTTCTAATTCTTTCCAATGCACAGCTCAGCTTAAATCAGGTATTATTTAAAAATCTTAAGTATTGTTTAATTAAATACATGATTTTATTGAAACCAATAAGCGGGTGTAATCCGTTGAGAATTTTGTATTTATTGTTTAAATCTGTTAAAAATATCAATCATTTTGACTATTATTTTATTTGATTATTTTTTCTATCAAACTGAGTTATTAAGAAATTAATAACATCGAATTTAATAAATTAAATTTATGCAATCTATAAAAGTTTGGATATATGAATTTCAAGAATTCTGTATTTTTTGTACAAATAATAATGACTCATTTAAATTAATTGTTATAAAGTAGTTGCAAACATATGTAGAACCAACCCAAAATTATTTGTGCACATTACACAATGAATGTGGAAAACCATTAGCCAAAATATTAACTTCAATTTGAACGCAGAATTTCTTTAAATCAACATTCTTACTCACTGTGAGAATAGCGCGCACTAATATAAAAATAAATCTGTAAGCGATTTTCTAGTTTTTTTATGGCAGCTTAGTAACTTTAAGAACAAACCGAAAAAAATAAAGTCCCATGTTTTCGATAAAATAAACACACGGAAAATATTGCAGAAGATTCTCCGATTCCCAGTTCGTTGTCCTACAAACAGGACCAGTCACATGACCTGTGCAACCACACTCAATAAGGTCCTGGCTGCTGCCGTTGTTGTTGTTGCTGATGGGATTGTAGGCGGCTTAGGGCTTGGAGAATAAATATACTTATAGGCAGTCTGTAGCCATTTTGGCGTCCTCTCACGTAAAATACATAAAATTTCGATTTTTTGCCAATAGCCTGAGTTGGTATTTATTTTGCATTTCATTGAAATTCGCTTGGTTTGCTTACTTTAATTTGGCTTTGGCAGCTGATGAGTTGAGCCTGCTGATTACGATGACAATTTGCTTGGCTGCTCGTTTTGAATATTTGTCAGTAGTTGTGTTTTTTTTTTTTTTTATTGTTTGTTTTTAGGTGTATGTTTGTGACATTTTGTCCGTGCGACCGCACAAAAAATACGACCTTGAACGGGCGCGCACACTTTTACAAATATCCACAAAATGGCACAATTTTTGTGGGCAACAGTTCTTATGGCGCCGCTGCCCGAATTTCGTTTGGTAACATTTTAAAGCAGCTTCTCACAAATTTCGTATCCTTGAGAGCAGCGTAGATAACGTGCAATCAATAAAAATATGCACACACACACAAACTCGCACACACACACACTGACACGAATGGTCACAGGCTACGTATACGTGACGCACATATCTGTATATCGAACAAATATTTGATTCACTTCTTGCGCAGCTGATTTTGACATTTAACTTTGACTTTTACACATACACACACACACACACAGAGACACAAACAGAGACACGAGCTGGACAATGGGACCCAACGCTTATAAATTGGGCTTTACTTTTATCACCGTTATACGAGAACGCTTTTTTTGTTGCGCGTTTGCTTTTGCACGTTACGCGTCCTTGTTCCAACTACTGACGTTCAACGCAACGCAACGGCCACAACTCGATTCGCTGACGGGTCCTGGATGCCCCCGAAAGCTGCAGTACCAGCAGCAGCAGCCGCGTCAGCACCCGCAAAGCTTTCACACTCAAACACTCTCTCTCTCTCTTTTGCTCTCTGTCTCTCTGTGTGCTTGAATTCCATTCAGCGCAAGTTGAAAAGCTTTGCGCTCTCAGTGTTCTTGCTATTGGCCCAGGCTCTTTCAGCACGTGCTTTTCCGTCTGTTTAACTCTCCCTCTCTCTCTCTCTCTCTCTCTCTCTCTCTCTCTCTCTCTCTCTCTCTGCTGTTATTACCGTTGATTTTGCTTTGTTCTGTGCTTCTATGCCCTTTTCGTTTTTGTTTTGTTTGCCTCGTTGGCAAGGTTAACAACAAACGCAGCTGCATGGCGCCAATAGCCCAAAACATCTGATTCCTGTCAAAATAACGGGACATGCGCAATTCGCTTTCGACAGCTCAATGTGAACTTGCTGGTCAATGGTTAAATTTAATGGGATCTTTGCTATGTTTAGCTAATGTTTCTTATTCCTTGCGCCAATATCTTTAAACACACGTTCGCTTAGTTCGGACTGCTAAGTTATTCCTTCGTCGATCTTTAGATACATTCAGTTGAACTACATTAGGCACCCGTGATTCCATGTTACGTTTTACACTTAGTATCTGTAAATTGACATAATCTTAAAAAAATCCGCATAAATTTTAGAAAATCACTATATTTTCTGCCTAATGGTTTGGTCGTCATTTTTTGCGAACAGTAATTTTTTTAAAATTTCTATTTGTGGCTCTAAAACTGGGTTTTTCATTTCTAAATTTCTAGATGCTTATTGGCCTAAAAGGTATTTGACTCCTAATCTCTAACAAAAAAGCCGAGCAAGTGAATTTCATTACTTGTTTCTGAATTTTAGAATCGATGTTTTTTAGTTAGGATTTAAATTTGTTATTCAAAATGTATGCCTTCCGTAAAAAAAAAAATTTAAAAAAAAAAAAATTAATATATATATATATTTTTATTTATTTATTTTTATTTATATATATACAAAGAGCTATAATTAAAAAAAAAATATATATATATATAAAGGTTAAATTATTGAAGTCTCCAACCCACAGATTTTTAATTTTGAATATTAATTCTGGTATACCACGCAAAGATCAATTTTATTTAAATTGCGAACTTTTCGGTAATATTACATGTGGATTTTGTTTATTTAGAATCTTGTGTTTCATACTGAAAACAGGTGATACAGTAAAGCAGGTTAAATAGGCAAATACAATTATTTCCAACATATAGAAATATATATATATATATAGATGTAGATTGGATGCACATTTGCTTCTGTTCAACACTCAGTAGCTGAAGTAAATTCACATACCATTTTTACCTTTTCTGTTCCTCATATTTATTATTTGTCCAAAATGAAGTGCAAAACAAGAAATCTTTTGTATGCTTTAAATTGGAAAAGTTTGTAACTTTGGATTGTGGGATTAGGTTTCAAATTCAAATTATACCTGTCTTTAAGAGAAAAGTGAAGTGACATTTTTACTTTCCTAATTTTTTTCATAATACATAATTTTTCTATTAATATTTGTTTATTCATTATATCATATTGCAGATCAGGAAAGTTATTTTGCATACGACTATTTAATGTGTTCGACAGTAATACAAAGAACATTTTATAATCATTACCTTTGTTTTTTGCAGATAAAAAACTTTCTTTTGGGGAAATCAGCTAGTGCAATGTTTATTTTAGTGATTATGTAACCGCAATTGTTACACCTGCAACTGTAAATGTAGGCAGAGAAGTGCCAGCTTCTAACACACCCAGAGATTATACATCCAATATTTAAAAGCCGCAAAATTTCGAAAAAGCGTCCAAGCGCCAATTACGCGCATGCCACCCCAGAAATATAATTGTAAAAAAAAACAAGCAAACTCAACAAAAATTGAATATATGGTAAACCGGGAAATGGCAAAATACAGATGTAGGTAGCCAAAATTGCCAGAGCTAAGGATGCAGCTGTGGCTGAGGCTACGTCTGCCTCTGCCCAGTTAGCTAGTGCTTAACCTGGTTACCAATCAATTTTGTGCATATTTCAGAAAAGATGCGACAACGTTGGCAGAATCGCCGTTTTATTTTGGGCATCGCATGAAATCCGAAAGGTGACACTTGTCCAAATTATCTTGCACGATAAGTTAGCGCACTTAGCGTGTTATCAAAGCAAATACTGTCGGAACACAAACTCACACACTCACACACACTCACACACACAGCGAGTCCATCCAGGATGAGGCGCATTGTAGTCAAACGCAGGCAGCTGCAACCCTTGAGCAACAATCAAACGAACCAAGGGGCGAGCCGAGGTCTGACGTGCAGTTGACTCTAGTCGGGTCGCAGCCAGGATACGTTCACCAGGATACCACGAGAACGACGAGGCGTGCAGCGGACGCTCGAGAGTGTGATCAAACCTACATCTGAATGCAAGTGCAACTCGGAGTTCAAGTGTCGGGGGTTGTGTCCGCCGTCGACAGCTGCCGCGAAATACAGAACACTCACTCGGCTCATGCCAGAGCCAACTAGAAGTGTCCAACTCGAAAAGGAGTTGTCACCCTGACAGGACGCGGGCAAAATTGAAACGAGAAAATGTCTAACGGGGACAAGGCAACGTCACTCGTCACACATTATGAATATCAGGAAAAGAGATAAATCTCTGTAATCGATGAATTCTCTTTTCTCTGTAATATAAAGATCTGTTCAAGCTGAAAAGATTTCGCTAATTTTATGAGTATGCATTTTTGCAAAACTATTTTGATTGTGTGTACAATTCTTACATATAAAGTGAATAAAAGTTATAGCTGAAATGGAATACATCTGAAGCACACGGTTAGTGTATCGTAATTGTTTAAATTAATTTAAATGTGTCATTTTCTACTTCATGCAGTCATATCCCATGTTGAGTTAGCCAGGGAATGAGCAAACCAGCTAAGGTGCTAAAGATCTCATTGCGGATAGAGATGTAGGTTGTGATTTATGTTTAGTATTTTAAATGCGCAAACTTCCCAGAAACGAAAAAAATCTTCTTATTTGAGCTGCAATCTAAAATGTAGCTTAATCTTGGTCTCCAGATGGTAATGTTAAGTTTATGAAGTTTGATAAAGATGAGATTAAAGAGAATATTATATATCCGTAGAATGGACGTAGTAAGAACGATTTAAATTAAACAAGTTCCCAAGTTGCATTGCAATAAAGCCTTATCGACATTCGATAAGTCGATGGTTCGCTTCCCGCCGAAGTTAAAACCAAAGATATTGTTCTTCCGCTTTCCTAAAAAAGTTACCTAGGGCAAATGAAATCATTTGAATGCAACGGAAGATAGTTGCACAAAAGTTAGACTTAAAGAAAATATAGTATAGTTTTACCTAATAGTTAAATATTTTGCATTTCATCTATTCAATGCTCGAAACTTTTCAACAAGCTCTTTTTACCCCTTGAAACTATTCACAAGGAACAGCTGCCCACCTTAAAAGCCAGAAGAGCTTTGTAATTTTCATCTGGCTAAAATTAAAACGCTTTCGCCAATGATAGAAACAAAACCAAGAACAAGCACCTCGGTAACCGCAGGCCATGCGACAACAGACAGTTGGTTGGTGGCGGTTGTGGGTTGGTCAAGGGTGTGGGGGAAGGCAAGGAGTGGGGGATGGGGACTAAAACGGCATCCTCAATGGAAGCAGACATAACAAAATGCCCTCTTCGGAACGGAATGACAACCATAACCACACACCCCCCCCCCCACACAACACACCCAAACGGCTGTCAGATTTGAGGCTGCGTTAGTTGCCTGCAACTGAAATCTAAAATGAATGCGGCAACCGCAGTTGAAAAAAAAATTGAAGTAGCCGCAGTTGTTGGCCGGAAATGAAGCTGCCTGCAGAGCTGGAGCCAAAAACCACTCCTGAGAATAGTTTTTGGTTTCTTTTAAAGGGCTGCTAGAAGAGGGCAGGAGGTGAGCAGTTCATAATGGCCGTCGATTAGCGCGAAAAATTGTAAGTTGAGTTGGCTTTGCGGCAGCTTTTTCCCACCTCGCAATGACTTTAAAATGTGGCCACAAGTCATTTAAATGCGCCACATTCTTCTCCACCCTCCTTATCAAAACCACCACCCGACCACCAACTTGTCGCTGTCATGTGTGTGGAGCAGTTATTACAAAGTCAGCGCCAACTAATTACACATGAGGATGGGCCAACCAACCCAGGCACCCCTAGTCAATTCCTTGTTGTTTTAGTCCTTAAACAGTCGCCAGCGTTGATGGCTACACAAAAAACCACCGCAAGCAGCCCAGCCCCCAACACCAACATAAACAACAACAACAACAACAACAACAACAGAAACAGCAACAATATGCCACATAGGCAACTTAACCCGTTAACGCGTTAAAGAGCAAACGAGTGGTTAAAAGCTATGGCAGAAGGCAGAACAAGCAGTGTGAGTCCAGTATGGAGACCGGTTCAATGGCTGTGCCTCCTGTGGGTGAAGGGGAGATTGGCAAAGGTGTGCAGTGGGAAAGACGAGGGCTAAGTCAAAGACTTTTCGAGAGGACTGCAGCACACTGCAGAGGTTAAACACTAAACTGATGCCGGCAAACACCGGAGCAAAACAAAAACACGAAATTAACGTTTTCTTATAGCGAATTTTGAATACCCTAACACGAACTCAGGAAATGGAAAAAATTGAAAGAGAGTCATTTATGTGAATACACAAGCTAATATTTAACAAGCATTTTACATTAAAAGATATATAACAAGCACTAATGAATCTTAGAATATGTTTAGGGTTATTAAATCATTAATACAGTAATAATTTATCTTAATCTTATGAAAATAATTTATTACTTTCTATTTGACTCGATGTCAAATACACCCCCGAACTGGAGTCAACAGAAAACCGCCTTAAAAGAGAAGAACTCATTAAACAATATTGTTCTTAAAGTCCCCTTTGAGATTAAATTTGAATATTCAGTACACTTATATATATATATATATATATATATATATATATGTTTATGTTTATGTATCAGTTAGCAAATATTGCTATAAAACAAAACTCAATCTTCGATTTATATTATTATCATTCCAAAAATTAAAATAAATATGTATTAAGCAAACAAGATGAAATAGAAGTTCAACTCTTTTCCGAGTTTATTCTCTAGAAATGCTTCAGTTTATGTAAATATGTTGTGGACCAACTCGTTGTCGCTGCCTTTTGTGTGTTTGTTGTGTTTGTTGTGTTTGTTGTGTTGGTGACTGTGTTGGGCATGTTTGGAGCCCTCGAAAATCAAGACATTTTTGATGTTGAACTTTGTCCAGGTAGAAATTTCAGTTTGTTTAGCTGGGTTCAACTCGCTTAAAATGTTGCGGGCAAATATTGAGTGCAATAGTTTGCACTTTAAGGCAACACAATGTGACATGCACGTGCAGCAACACGCTGCAGCAAGCATGAAATATGAAAATATTATGACTTCTGCTGCATTAAAAATGTTTTTCGTCAGTGTTCTTTGCATTTTTTACATTTTGTTTTGCATACTGCGACACTAAAAATTATGTTGCCTGACTCTTGATGTTCTTGATGACTGCCTGCTGTGGCGTCCGTGATGGGTTCGCCCCTCTTCCTGGTGGTCGTTTTCTTGCCGCGCTGACAGGCGCACAACACGCCACCTAGAAAATAAGAACAACTGGAACTGCAACTGCAACTGCAACAGCAACAACGTAATCACTTTGACATTGATGAATAACATCAACACTTTTTGCAAAGGCACAGTCTGTCAAACGGATTGTGGCAAATGGTTTATATTTTTTGGCCTCTTAATCCGCACTGTTCCAAATCTGCAATTCGCCAAAAATATTTATTGTGTTGCAGAACACATCAAAAAAATGTTGTCAAAAATGTTGATTTACAAAAATGTTATCGATTGCAATTTAATGATTGAAAAATAATTTCCTATCAGCACTATTTTAAAATATTTCCTACTGATAAGAGAATCGCTTGGAAGCTTTCCTGCCAGTTGTTAAATACGAGCTTCAAGAATACGCCTATTCTGTCACAAACGCAGCCATTCTGCCCCAAGAGTGACAACTGTTCGACCTCTTTTCAGCTAACCCAAATGACTTTAACCCCAAAGACTCTCGCACAAAGCCTTTCGACGGCGCATAAAACTAAACCAAAACTACACTCAGCTCAACCTCAAAACTAGCTAACCAACAAGCCTTATTAAAATGCGAGCTACACACCCTGAACTGAACTGAACCTAACCTGCCTCAAATACTCAACCGACACCCCTCCCGCCATACCTTCATGCCTCTTATCGCCGGGTACGTAAGGAAGCGTATAATTAAATTAAATTATCTAGGGCAGCTGCAGCAGCAGCTTCAACATCTACATCTACATCAGCATCAACGAAAAATGTGCATCAAAGTGCACTTAAATCATCAGCGAGGCACGGCGACACACACAGCCAGATAGAGGAGCTCTCCCAATGCAGTCCAACCCCATTCCGATTCCCCTCTCATTCTTTCGAAATGGCGTTGGCTAAGTGCCGTTGCATTATAAGCGAGAGAAGCGGAGGGCAGAGATGTGAAGTCAGCCAACCAGCCAGGCAACCAACCAACCAACTTTGTACTTTGACTTATATTAGTGACCGGAAATGCAGCTTTCAAACGAGGAGGAGGCACACAATCAGAGCTGCCTCAATGACTTGCCAAAGTGGCATAGAGCCGAAGGTGGCTTGGCCAAACTGTGATGACTACCATAAGGGTGCGGGTGATGGGGGAATTTGGAGTTTGTGGAGTTAAATGCGCTTATTTTGAACATTTTTATTCATTGCATTGAGAGCATCATTTGAGCTGAAGCAGATTTATGAGATCTAATGACAGCAACTTCGACCTCTGTCAAAAGCAAATAACTTTCGAATATTTAAATGTTAAAAACTCTGCAAAACACAGTTGGCTCTTTTAATTTGCTAAAAAGAAAAGCTGGTCAAAAAACATAATATTAATAGCGAAAAATAGTAAGCAAAAATAATTATAATAATAATTGATACGTAAAACAGCGAAAAAAATGATGTGGGATAAATATAAAAAACGTTTTTTTTTATCCTCTTTTGTTGTATACTAATATTAGATTAATATTCCGACTCACAATTACTATTTAACCTATTATTATACAATTATAGTATAAATGTAATTATACTAAATAATTTAAAAAATAAATTAAGGATAGCTTTGCTAATGAACTATAATTTTTTTGTTGTATATCTGGTGTAGCTCAAATTACTTTGATTTTTATTTTTTTAAGGAAGTAATACAAAAGTATATATCAATCATCTGTATTAACTTACACCATTAGATAAATCGCCAAGCCCATTTAACTCTTAAGTCAATATATCTGAAAGTGCAAATGGATAATACTGCATAGCTGCCACAATTTAAAAATACGAGACACTAAACAAAATTTGATGGAATGTTACCGGGACAAGGTTCACCCGAAACCGATATTCTTCATCAAAACAATATTATATTTATTATAATATTATAATAATAATATTTGAAAGATGGCGTCACCGAATTTGGAAGGTGTATGGCTAGTGCAATCTTTTAAAAATTAAAAAATCTTTCGGACCACTTCTACATCCGCCCCCAATAAACGTGAAAAGCTATATCTCCAGCAAAATAACCAGATTTTGGATAATACTTGTAAACTTTTAAGACTGAAAATAATGTTTCGATGGCGCGCTCACACCGCCCTCAAATCAGCATGGTCATAATCTTACGTAATTTTAGAGCTCAAATAACAAAATTTGGTATGAATATTTCTAAGAACTCCATCTAAGACTAGCACTGCTATATACAATGAACCCAGCTGTTAGATATATTCGACCTTTATTGGCAAATCATTATTTAAAAAGTTTTGCACCCAAATTTGAGCAGATTTTCAAGTGAATTCTTCTCTTATGACCTGATAGACCCGGTTGCTGATTGAAATTATATCAATCTGAGAAAATATATCATGTCGTCGGTGATGCTTCCTTCTGTCTGTTACATTCATTAGCACAAAACCATTCTTCTTACTCATTTTTTATCGGTATATATATCCAGTAATTTTGAAGAAAGAGACACTAATGTCAAAAAGCACATAATCAATTTCAGTGGTGTCAGAGTATTCCAAGGTCGGTTACGCCAGACTACTACATTTTCACGTGTTTTGAGTTGATTTCTATTTCGGGTTGCCCACTCCCCTATTTACAATTTTACACTACCTGAATGTCAGGTAAATTTCAACCAGAAACCTCCAATTTGACACGCCCGCAACTAACTCGATAAAGCCTCATGCCCCTAAAATATCCTGTTGGAATTCATGAAAACTTAATTAGAGATTTATTTGGCGCATTTGCAAAGCGCCAACATTTGCATACCGCATTTAATGTGCTCTGTGCATAGATAGGACAAAAACAACAAAACATCAACGCATTCCCGTTGTGTGTGAAATAATAAAACGAAACGAGCTAAAATTAGCATAAACAATAAAGCGATAAGCGATAACTTTGCAAATGTGCCACATAGAACAACTAGTTTGGTTGGACAGTTCAAAACTCATAAGTTGCTTCGCGACTGGGCTAATAAAATATTTCCAAACTGAAATTTAATTAAAAAACAACAAATTGCTTTAATTATTCAATATTTATTGTCATAAACGATTAAATTTATTGGTCTATAAAACATACGGCTAATCGTCTAAAATATTGAAAATTTATGAATGACATAAAAGAGTTTGAATGAGAATGTTGCAATCTGATTCGGTTGGTAAAAAGATTAAGAACTAATGTGTAGTTGATTTAACAAGCAAAGGCAATTACAATTGTTTTTACCTAAGGTTAACTGTAATCTTATCTTTTAAAGCTTATTGACTCCATTCGAAAGATTGTGGCAACTATATAGGAAGTATATAGGGCTTTTATCAAATTGCAGACCTAATGCCTCTATGTAACATAAATTTTAAGCCTGACAGGATATTGGTCAAAAACTGTCCATCTTTGATAACAGAATATGATAAAATTAAAAAGTGCTTGGCGAACTGAGATAACACAAGTAAGGCTAATTAGTATCTGGATTATTAAATCTTCAACTGAAAAAGAGCCAAACTCATCGAGAAAATTTGCATAAATTTTAAGTCGCATTCAAAATTAATAAATATTTATTTTTCGGATACTTTTTTTTATTAATAATACAAATTTTTTTAAATTTATTTATTTTTATAAAAAAAAATGGTTTTATGAACTTCAGAAATTAGTAGTTACTTAGTTTGAATTATATATACATTGGCGTTTTTCTAAAATTCAGGTCGACTATGGTTTTTTAAAGCACTAAGATTTCTCTGAAATTGGTAGAATATCCAATTTTGGTGTAAATTTGAAATACTCAGATTTAATGACCTTGTAGATATGCGCTACTCGCGACAAGCAGCCGCTGAGAGCTTGGAGCACGTGCCTGCGAAAGGCTGCGGAGGTTGAGCTCTGTTAGTGGCAGCAATGTGATTAGTACAGCATCTTTGCGGGGGCACAGAGACTGGAAGGCCTATGTAAATAAGTTGTTAATTAATTTGGAAATGTTGCATATACAAATATATGCACATATTACGGGAATGCGACGAGGACGAGAGTGAAATTATCAAGTAGTATTTGGTGGCAGTTTGCTGTCGTCGGTTGCTTGTTAAATTTAATAAACTCAAGCGACTTAATTAAAATGAAATTAATTAACTTTTTGACGGCTGTGATGCAATTTTAGGAACTCACTTAAAGCTGCTTTCCATTGAGGGAGTCCAAATGAACGAGCAACGAGATGTGTGCAGAGGCCCATGGTGAATGTGCCGCATATGCCGCATTGTCCTATGAACAGAAGATTTGCATTAATTTCAAGCTAAAACTTTAATTTTCTACGTTATTCTGTTCTCGCTTTTTGTGTCTCTGGCGCTTTGTGTAATTTATACGCGCGAAAAATGTTTGTAAAGTTGCTGCTGGTTCTGGTGCCGCATCTTTTGTTTTCCGGCTGCTTCTAATTAAAAACAAAAGTTTTTTAATCTGCTTTATGGCATAAGCAAATAATTATTCACAATTAACTTGAACAAAAAAGCACGCCAAAATGTCATAACTTGTTTTCTTTCTTTTTTGAGTTTATTATAGCGGGGTAGAAATGCTTTGATTTATAATGATTTTAAGATGGAGAATACTATACTTTTTTTATTATATCGAAAATGGTTTTCCGAATAGTGTTGTATTAGCTAATGGTATAGGAGACAGACTAATCAGTATAACTATACGCATAAGAATTTTTTAGTTCGTCAACTAATATGAATTTGGTGAATTGGGCTTAAAATTGTTTTGAGGAATACGCAGAAATTTACCAAATATCTGTGCAGACGCCTGCGTGATGGAAATAGATTTGAAGACAGGCCGAATTGGCAAAGTTGTATTTACAATTACACAGTCGAAAGTTATGCAGCTGCAGGCTGCAGTTGGCCTGCTTAGATATGTAAACAATCCATTAACCAGAAACTTAATCAATTCAAACGAGTTTGGAATTGCAAATGCATTGCCAACACAGCAAAAGCCAAATGTAAACGCCTATGCTCTAAGGCAGACACTTGGGTAAACCTTTCTCATCATTTTCAAAGGGCCTGGATAAGTTTACCAAGCCACATCCCCAATTGTGTATTTACCAGAGGGGCGTAGACTCCCCCTCCCACTCCCCCTTTCCGACCGTTGTTGGTGTATCTTTGACCAAAATTTCAACAATATCTACTTCACGGCAAAGTTACCCGTCTGAGACCTGTCCTATCTCTGATGGCGTCTCCAGTTGGCCTTCGGTTGCCAATAGGTAGCTGATAACTTTTCTGATTTAGAGCTGCAGCTTAAATTGGTTTTAATTGTATATTAACTTTTGGATCCTGGCCTCAGCAAATTTACCAAGTGCCAACTAACGATAAAGTATTAAGAAAAACCAACATTTAAGATGAACTTGCTTGATACTTAAGTTTACTCAGCAACTATCTGGCAGTGAGTAACACAAAAGTAGCTAAGGCTGACTTGCTGATTTAAGTGAACAAGAGAGAAATAATTATTAAATGTAATTTATGAAATAACTAACATGGTATTTCATCATTGATAAAAGAATAAATATTTAAAATAACTAGTAAAATTTATTGTGCAACTTATTTATTGTAGCAAATTACAAATGAGAATGAGACATCTTTCTAGTTGAAAATACAGAATCACATTTATTTTTAAGAGGAATATGTATATACAAATAATTTTATTGATGTTCACCAACATAATGTAATCAAGTTCAAAGCATATTGGAGTGTTATAAAGCCCGTAACGTAAATTAATGCTATCAAAATGAATGATTTATTTGGGTTCTCGGTGTAAATATGTATGATGGTGTGTATGTGGGTGTGTATGTGGGTGTGGGTGTGGGTGTTGTAGAAAGTATTGTTGGCAAAATGACAACGGCAGCAGTTGTCGCTTCACACATTAAAATATTACAACATGAACTGGAAACATGAGCGCAGGACTGAGACTTGGACATATACATATATACCCACGTACACACGCACACACACACCCACAAACTCACACACAACAAGAGCCAAATTATGATGTGTCAGCACAACAACAACATCAAGAACAAATTTAACTTGACGCTCAAATTTTGGTAGCTATAAATAAACTAAATAGCCAAAGTCGAGTGGAGTCGAGTCGAGTCGGGTCTGGCTGAGTCGGGGAACACACACACAGCGAGTCACCTTGTTTCGAAAGCTTCGACATCGGCTTAACAGCAGATTAATCATAAACGCATTGTGGGCGTCAGACCACGCCCACACATTGTTGTGTAAGCAGTCCCGTTAGCGATCATTAAGTATGCACATTAAACTTGCTGTTACTCACTGCTTGCTTGGCCAAGTACATCACTTGAAATTCTAGCCTGTCCCCAGTCGTATCCAGCTGTCGCTCATTAAAAAATAATAATTGAGAAGAAACGCACAGGTTGTTTTTGGATAATTATTCATCATGTATTGTATGGCAAGAATGAGAATATGTTGCTTATATTATTTAGTGATAAAATCAGTGTGCATATAGGAAGTTTACTAATTAGCTTGCGAACTTTCAGAGTATATAGAGTATGCTTACAATTTATTTAATTTGCATTCTTTTTGGTAATTATCCTTAAATCTGGCACAACTGAGATTTTAGTTATTCATAACTGAAATAAATTATATAGGATTTTCATCAATCGTCGGTAAAACGTTCATTAAAATTATAATAACTAATTTGTAAAAGACACATGACTCGGCCTTAATTTTATTTCATCATCAAAGAAAAACAATATATTATACATTGATTACATTCTTCATTCAGAGCATTTTGCCATGATAAATTGAAGATCTTTAAGGATAAATAAATAAATTATTATTATCGAATTTTAGGTATATTTTTAGGTTATTTTAGACGGTTATTGGTCATCAAAGCCAACTTAAGGCCAACTTAGGCTAGAACTGGTTTCAGGTTATACTCCATTTGCATTGACATATCAGAAGGTGGCCAATGCGTTAAGAAATTTCGGTTGATCCTAGACCAGGTATATAATATTGGTTGGTTTCACACGGTGCTTAATAACTTACTGGCAGATAAGCAGGAGCAAATGAAGTGTTTTGCATATTATTCTTAATATTATTGCTTCTCGTTACAGTAGTAACTGCATGGGACCTTGATTTAATTGAAGTGAGTTCCGACTAACCAGATAAACATTATTTACTCAACTTCATACAGTAATAATAATTTGCATAACCATATTTCTGTCAATTTAATAAGGATGTGAATTACATAAAAATGGATTTAAGCCTTAACTTAAAATACAAATTAGTTGCTGCTTAAGCTCAAAACATAAAAAAGAAAACCATTTCAAGCAGAAAATTTCTTAGCCTAAATGTTAATTGGGCCCGTGACACTACTCGACGGAACATAAATCATCAAAATGCCAACTAAGAAAAAATAATAATATTGTACAAGCCTTGACCAGGCCAAGCGACAAAGTTCACAGCGAAAATGTTTTTTTTTTCATCTTTGGGTCTCTAACGAAACGTAAAGACGAAAATGCAAAAGACTTGATAAGTGAGAACTTTATATATATATATATATATATTTATATATATATATATAATAAAGTACTTAATTGGGGTATGCTCAAAGATGGAAATACGCTAGTATTCTACAACTAACATAGCTGGTTTGCCAGCCAAATATATATAAAATATATATACTTTATTATTTATCATTAATAGGCAACAAGATAACATATTTTTGAGTGAAACCACTTAAAACAAAATACCCCTTACGAATAAATAAGGAAAATACAGAAAACTTAGTAAAATTCCGCTTAGTGTGTATTTTAAGAAATAATCCCAGCTTAAACTTGAATCTCAATCAATCAATTAACATCTGAAAAAAACAGTAATTTAAAAAAAATGTTTTACAAGGTGTCCTTTTAAATTTTTATGATTAGAACCGGATGAACACGTTTTTAGAAGTAGAAACAAAACCCATCATTTTCATTCTACTGAAAATATATAAAAATATCTTAAAAATAAACATTTGACTAAATTTCAAAACATGTTTTATTCGTTAGAAAATGTGTCAGAGTAGTACTATTATTTTTTTCGATCTGTTTATAATATATATATTTTTGCACAGGCATTTGGGTTATTTAAACTCGATAAGCAAAAGACATCTATGCATTACACTAATCATGCCCTTATCATCTTTGGACTTTACACCTTTTTGCTGTCCAAGTATATGTGAATTTACATTTCATTTTGGCTCTGAGAAGTATTTTACTTGCCCTTGGACATCTTCATTATGCCACGATTTCTTCTTCGAATAACTGCAGGGTATTGAAATTGAACAACTTTCGTTGCTAAGATGCCTGTGAAGTGAAATGTAAGTACAACGTAACTTAAGCAGTTTTACATCTTCAAGCAGCACAAAATTGATTGATGGCATTCTACGTGAAAAATGAAAAATGATTTTCGCGTTTCGCCAGCGGTGGATTATGAGTTGTGACTTGAAACTAGGAACTGTGATGGCTGGACGACAGACGCAAGAGCACTTTTAACCTTGCTCGAGCTCGGACTTGGCATTGATTAAAGCCGCGCTGTCACCAAAGTCAAAGTTAAGTAGGCATTAGCAGTAGCTATCCAAGTGAAACAGCTTGATGAGGGACAAAACAGTGCTCTGGACGCACATTTCCGGCAGCCCGGGCAACGAAAAATGACAGCTGATTGGCTTCCCGCTTAATTAGGGGTGGGTTGGTGGAGGGGTTTGGTCTTGAATGAATATATTCACATATCATGGTACTTCAAGCTTAAAGGGCACACTTAAGTTCAAGGCCAGTGCGCTTTTGCCTCGGGGACGGTCTCTCCTGTTAGGTAGCATAATTAATTTTCGTTTAATTGCCAGGCGCTAGTTGAACTAACAAGCGTGCAAAACACACGACTTCCCACACTGTTCGCTTACCATGGCCAACAGCATTTCAATTAATTAATGTGCCAACATTTGTGGGCGTGCTCGGAGACTGGGAGGGGGATGGGAGTGTGCCACAACTGTGTGACAGCAGCAAACACACAAGTTAGCCTACATATAAAGCGAGAAATCAAACATGGCAGCTCTCTGTGCCGTCCCAGCAACCAACGGATTTATCTATGCGTGTGTGAGCAGAGAGGGAGACATCCATAGACATACTGAAAGAGACAGTGAATTAATATGAGAGTGCCAGATCTTGCTTGATGCTGCAGCTTGTGTGTGAAAGCGTTAACGACTTCCGATAGTTGCGAAAGTTCTCGCGCCCCAAGCCACCGAGCAATCCAACCATCCACTATCCACCACCCACCATCTAATCCCTATCCATAGATTTTAGAAAGCGCCACAGGATAAGTCTGATAAACTAAAAAACAAACAAACACACATATTGCAAGCGAGGGTAGCAGCAAAACTAACTTAAAGTTGTGCAATAAATTGTAATTACAATAATAATAAATAACTTTTGTAAGTATTTAAAAAAGTTGGCAATTGAAAATAAATACGAGCATGGTTAACACTGATCAAGGTTAAAAGTCAACCTTAAGACTGAAATGTGAAAAGGTTAGATCAACCCAATTGATACACAAAACATACAAACAAATTATAAACATACATGTGCAAATATGTGTGTAGGTTTGTTGGCTGGCAAACTCTGTGCTCATTATATAATTGTAACTGTTTGAAGTTGCAGCTTCTGTGAATGTTGGAACTAGTGGATGGTACTCGTGATTCCCCCTCTGGCCGCTGTCATGGCCACAGGTTATGTGTCGTAATTTGTAATCTCAAAACGGTGGCAGGGAAAATGTTTATCGCTTTTTATGTTTGCTGTTAAATTGCCACAGCAGCGCAACAAGCGAAGCGGCTACAAAAAGATTCCAAAGGATTTTAGGCGTCTATCATATTAAACATTTTTCTTGTGGTTTTCTTTGTGTATGCGTGTGTTGGTAACAGAGAGGGTGTGTGTTTGTGTGTGTGTGTGTGTGTGTGGTTCGTGTGTTTCGTCTAGACACAGTTCTTTGCACAGGTAGCCAAACAAAAGTTGACTGAACTGCAAAGCTAAGCATAAAATACTCTTAAGTAGAAAAATACCAGACGCTTGCTGCCCTTTGGTGCTGCTGTTGTTGTTGTTGCTGCTGTTGTTGCTGTTGCTGCTACTAAAGTATACAATAAAATATTATATTAGCAAACAAAAGCAGTTGCAGAAAATACACGTCATTGGAGTACACACACACACACACACACACTTTAAGCAAATACAAATAAACCACAGGCGCAATGCGTCGTATATTTTACTAGTGTGACAACAATATTATATTGAAATTACAAAATCCATGTCAGCAAGTGGCTACAATGTGTAGAGGCATGCCCCTTCTAAGGCAACCATTACTGCCTCTAAGTTATGCGAAATTACTTAGGTTATGTCGATTCGCTGACTAAAATCAACTGAAAGAGGTATAATGTTGCAGGCAGAATATTATTTGGGGATCATAATAAGGCCAAAATCTTTTCAATTTAAACTAATATAGTCAATTCTCTTAATATTAAACAAATTGGGCGATATAATATTGGTTTACTTTGGATATCGAAACATGTTGATAATCGAGAAACGGAGGCTCTTATCGATAGAATAAAGCCAATTTGAGTTGCACCGGGTAAACAAGAATTTATATTCCAAATTTAATCTAGCTCTTACAGTCTCTGAGATCCGTATGTTTATTTAGACAAACGGATGGAAAGACGGCTAATGATCCAGATCAAGAATATATTTACTGTATTATTTCCCCTTTTTTTATGATCTCAGCAAAAACCATAATTGTATATTTTTTATATTCTTATTTCGCCTGAATTTAAAACACAATAAATAGAACAAGCTGCCAACAAAGAACTGCAATAGAAACAGCAAAAGTTTCACATTTCGACAATGACATCAATGCAAGCTTAAAAGGTAAGCCATTAACATCGCCATCATCTAATGATGACGTATTCCCTCACGGTTCACGTTTCTGGAACCATCTTGGAGAGCCGAGCAGCTCATTAATGTTTTTGTCTGGCATTTAGTTTGTTTTCCCGCTCGCTGTCCTATTTCTTGGAGCACCTTTCTGCGCTTTCGTTGCGTCAACTACTTTAATTATTTGCTGTGCTTTCAGTTCAGCTATTGAATGGAATTTAACGCTCATTGTTTGGTCAGCCATCCGCGTGGCCGTGCCTTTTGTTCGGCTCTAATTAAAAGAATTTTTCAGCAGGTGCTTGTGGTTCTTTCCAACAGTTTTAGATATTGAGCGTAACTCTATTGTTTGCCTCGTCCATAAAAGGTTAAACTGTTTCACGTAATTCTGGCTCAGCGCTAAATTTTTGACCGTCTGCTAATTGAATATGCATTTTTAAAGCATAATTTTTGAGAGTTTTTTAAAATTGAGGTGTTATGAATATCCCAAATTGAATCAAAAGTATAGGCTCATAAATGGTTTGATTCTATTTCGCTTCCTTAGCTGTTGCTGTTCGGCGCGCTGGCCCAGTAAATGATTTTTTTTTTAAATAAGGAAAAATTAGGAAAATATGAAAATCGGCGGTGTTTAATAATTCTCTGCTTCCTGCATTAGTGTTACCTTTGGCAGTTAACGAAGTGTAAACATTTTCAAAAGAGTTTATAAACTCCTTAGCACTCGCCTGCATCTCATGTCAACTGCCCCATTTTGATCATTTTGTAATTTTGCTTTCCGTGTGAATAGACAATTGCTCACAATGTGAATATGATGAGCGACTAGGAAAGTCGGAAATGATTTGTCGAATAACAAATAAAAAATAAAAATGTCATAAGTATTAAATCGTTTATATTTCAGGAATATGTTCTACAAATTTGGATTTCTTTTCAATTACCAAGTTTAGTATGGATTTACTCAAACATCTGGATTTATTTTTGTACTGTAACTAGCTCCAATTAAAATAAATTACTGCTTCCCATTTAAATATTTTGGCTTTGTGCTTGTGTTTTTATTTAAAATGTGTACAATTAGAGAGTTTTAGATTTTCATTCAGCTTGCAGATGTTTTCTATATACACATTTCAAATGAAATGAATTTCATGCTCTCATATTATTCTACATCAGTACTGAACATAAAGCTGACTAAAAAAGTAACATGTTAATAAGACTGTAAGTTAATCTACTGATAAAAAACCATTGCACAGCCCTCTACGAAGGGGATTGCCCATTTCCCATATGAGCCCTTATCCTTTTAATTTTCCGCACTAGATCACATCCCCCAAATTTCCTACTGGGGTAATCAAATTAAGTACAACTTTCATAACAAAGTCGCCCACAATGTAAAGCACACACTATTTTTGAATAGTGTCAAAAATATTCAACACTCGACCCCAAAGAACCCAAACACAATCGCATCCAGTCATCTAGACCGGTGTTTGAGGCAGCGGATCAACGAACGCTCAAGTGGAACTTGAAACTATGACTCGAATAAAGAGACATAAATTATTCGTGTGTGTGTGTGTGTGTGTTGTGTGTGCTAACAAAACAAATTATTTTTAAATGCGAGCCTTTTGTTAAGTCCTCTGAGTGCGACAAGAGTTCCACACGCTTCCAGAGTCATGAGTCAAATGTGGCACAGCTGAGATAATCTGAAAAGAAAAGTCCAAACAAAAAAAAATGTGGAGAGAATATGCAGAATTGTGTACAGTAAAAGTTCAAATTTCCAGCCAAAGAGAATAAACCAGACCGAGAATACTAGCCAAAGAGAGAGAGAGAGAGAGAGAGAGAGAGAGAGAGAATCAAACTGCGCAAGAGTGAGAGAAAAGCTCGATTATACAGAAAAAGAGAAAGTCCAAAACTGAGCACGTGCTGTGTGTAAAAATGATGTGTTACGAATAGAAGAAGAAGAAGCTGCATATAAATGGCATCGGCATAAAACAAAGGTTTGAAGGAACGGAATGCGGATAAGAACTATGCTATAAAATGTGATATGGAATAGCAACATATGACAGCTGTCATGTTGCAGTCCGTAGCAGCTAGCACAGCCAGGACAATGAAAGTTGGGTTAGGTTGCGGAATTGTAAGATTACGGAAAGAAAAGAACGGATCTGGCCGGATGATGTGGCGGAAGAAGTGATGTGGGATTAACAGATACAAAGCACCACAAAGTTGTCAATGAATAACCGAATAAAGACAGATAGATAAGCCAACTGGGAAGTGTTTTATGCAACGGCTTTATAAACTCTTGCTGTCAACGAATCGTTGGAACCATGATAGGACAAAGATAGTAGATAACAAGAAGCTGCAATTATTGAATGGCAACTAATATGACAAACTGAAAAGAATAAAATGCGGAAAAACTATGAAAGAAAAGAAGAGATATAATAGAACGGAAATCGTTTAATAATAAAAAGTACCGAATACGGAGTACTCCTTACTTTATTTACTAAATGACAGCAACACTCAAGAACATATTATGTTGATAGGATACGTATGATATGTGAATACTTCGATGCAGGTTATCTTCTATTCGAACTCACTACGACGCAAAAGGACAACAAAAAGGACAGTCGCTTCATACTTGATTCGGGCAATATCGGTGACTCGTAAATATATATGGAAGGTGACCAAAAAGAATGAAGGCCTGAATTGTGTACGCATACGAAAGCACCCAAGGCAAATAGCGAGAAAATATCGGAGATATAAGAAAATAAAATCAAGATCATGAGACGCCTCTATTTTGGTAGCCTGTTATGTCGTCGAGTCTATACCGACAACCTGTGAATAGACAAAAATACAGAAGAGCTTGGCGAAATGCAACATTGAATCTGTCCCTTGCATACTTTTATATATCATAATTAAAACAGCACTGGCAATTTAAAATGGTTTGAAAGTGTACATAATTAAATGCAGAATTTGTAACTATTTACTTTAAAAACGCAGTTAATGAAAACCAGCTTTCCACAGGCGCAGCGGAGAAGCGAAGAAAAGGAATTTATTTTAATTCAATTCAACATTGGATCGGATAGGATCACAAAATATTGTGTCATTGTACACACTTCCAACCGCCTCGACGAGCCAAGTTGCCAAGTTCAATATATCCCATAGTTTACTGGGTACGAGGACAACAGCTGCTCCGAGGCAGGTGGCGCAGAGAAAGGCGAGTATTTTTTATTGCATTGAAACCCAAATCGAAGGGGTTAAATGATGCGTAAAATGCCAGCAGCTGACAAAGAGGAAGCAGATACAGGAGTGGTGGGGTAGCTGGACATACATATATATGTATACATACATATGTATAAATGTATATGTGTATAAAAAGTCTAGAGATACAGAGATAGCGATATTCAATGCGTTGGCTCCTGCGGCGTGCTAAGCTGGGAGCACATAATAAACTCTGCAGCGCATATAAACCTGAGTCGCTGCCTTGCCTGCTTCTGACATTGTCACTGGCTGGCACAGAGCACAGCAGGATGTGATGATCCAGGGGATGGAAGGGGAGCAAAGCATGCGGCAAATTGCCACAGAGCTGCAGCACTGCATCATCCACAAAATGCTTTTTGACCGCAGCCGCAAAGGCTTCCACGATAGCCAGAACCATAACAACAGCAGAGCAAATTAATATTTTATTACTTAATTAAAAACACCAAATAAAATAGTCGTATGAATATATGAATACAGTGTGTAAATAAAAAGCAGAGCATTGAGATTACCGGCAACTTTAAGTTGCCGCCGAGTCCAGATTTATAATTCATACGCCGCGTGGCGTGCAACGGAAAAACGCTTCTAACGCGAATTACACACAGTCAATTTAATTTTAATTTACACTGCTCATGCATAAAAAATATAAAAATTAAATAAAGCGCTGCGTCAGCGACTCATTGAAGGAGCAAGGACGACATAAGGCTGATAGCTGCGTTCACGTTCTCCATGCCTCCATTGTCCGAATGCGCAATATTTACAAAAATTACTACTTCCCGCCGCCCTTCTCCTCCGACTCTCCCTCCCACAAAGCCAGGCCATTAAACAGTGAACACCACTGCGGTCAAATGTGCAACGGAATCGAGATACGAGAATGTTATTGACAAGCTTAAGGGGCAGGAGGCAATTGGCAAGGACATAGCAGTGATATACCGTAGAGCGCAGATCAAGTACCTTCGCTTTTACAGATGTATGTGGGAGCGGGAGAGGGAAAGAGACAGAAAAGCATATGTATTACCCACTGCAGTTTGTTGAGTGCGAAGCGAGAAGTTAAGCAAAAACCATTAACGCAATTAAATTCAATAGTATCTAGCACTACGAACTCAGTTTGCTCTCATTTATTAAACAGTTCCACCAATATTTTACATTGTCCTAGGCACATTAAAGCCGTCGTGCTTTTGCTTTTAACACAATGACTTAAGGGCACACAATATTGAAAGTAATATTTACAGAAATTAGTATTATATTAAGATATTTTAAGATTAGCTTTCTGAAATTTAAAAGCAATATTTATATCGATCGATAAAAGCTGTCTGTCGACCGAGCACCCAAAATCATTTATTTATTGCAAGAATATCGGAGTGACGAAATATTAAAATTCTGAGTGAAGTTTAAAGAAGCCTTGCGCATAAATCAAATTCTTCTAAAATAAAGCACTAAATATGAAATCATTTAAAGTTTTCATTTAAATTCAGTTCAAATAGGCGCATGAAACTATTCTCTCTATTGGAAGACGACATACCCTTTCAGATCGAAGTCCAGCTGCCCATTTCTGTATTACATCTGAAGTTAAAAATAGGCTACATAAGGTAAGGGTTATAATAGTTCTCTCAATCGAGTGGCTTGTCCGAGTATCTGGGTAATCAAATATTAACTAACAACGCCTGCTAAGGCTAAATGGTTCTTATATGCACAGACTACTAAAATAATCAAAAATACATCACATGATTCATAAATATAGCATTACAAACGATAAGCTGACGAATGCTCAGTAAAACAATGCCGTTGTTTCGAGAGCTCGACTATGGGATACCCTAAAACCAGCTGTTAAAAATATTATTCTTATATTTAAATTTCCGCATTTGGCAAGCAGTCAAATGCGGAACTACTCTTATTTCTCAAAGTCAACAAGTATTTTTATTGAGAAACACAAACTTAAGTCACAAGAAAGCGCGTGCATGTACATACATATATAATATGTGTATTTATAGGTATATATAAATGTTTGTAGGTTTATTTCTATTAAAATGTTGGACTATAGTATTATGTAAAAAATGGGAAGCATTTGTCAATGTGAATTGATATCATCTATTATTGGTTTAATGCTTTTCCATTTGAAAAGGGTAAGGGATTATTAACCGGGGTTAGAAAAATTTTAGGTATCAGAGCACGTATAAATCATTATTGACAGAATATTGAAAATTTATGTCTGACCCTGTTCTTAATGGAGAGATTAAAGTGTGTAACTTGTAACCAGTGGAGTAGAATTAGATGACGGATCAATTTGTTTTTTTAAGAGTGATTGTAAGGTGCGTAACCTGAACCCCTTTGCTAGAATTAAATGAAGGATCGGTTAGCGTGCTGAATTAGCCATAAGTCAATAATTGATGACCCCAATTATCATTGACAGCTATTTCCTGTCGCAGAAGTCCAACTGATTTACTTGTTTTTTTATTAATATTGTTCGAACGTGGTTTTCTCGTGCTTGACTTATTACAATTTCAAATTTGTATCACAGACTATAGAAAATATTTACAGTTAATCAACGCAATGCAATCACATATGAGATGGACCAACAACCAACTCACTTTATGACCCAGATTGACTGACTCAGCATTTTAATTGTAGCCTAGACTCTAGCAAAATTGTTGCCCGGAACCAGCTAGATTCCACCTCAGTGAGTTCACCGCTTACATCAAATAGTTGGCTTGCCTGTTATGTCCGCCATGTGAAGCTCCCAAATCCAACAATGAAGGCAACGCAGCCACATCCACACCCAAACCCACACCCACACCCACAGATGCAATGGAAACATGGAAATTGCAATGTTATTGTTGTTTCGCTGGGTTTTTGTCATTTTACTGGTGAGTAGCTGTTATGTTCGGCAGTATAAAGTAAACAAGGCAGCATTTTACTGGGGTCACATGCCAGATTCGGGGCCATAAGCAAACTAATATCGGATGCAAATGATTCATTTCATTTCATTCAGTGTACTTAATTTTAATTTATTGCTTTTCAAAAGGCTCTTCAAGAAGAAACATGCGAAACAGTTTTCGAAATAGATTTTCTTAAAACCTCAAAATGATATACTTAAAGCCGAAGAAACGTAAAACTTATTACAGTAGTCAACTTTTATAATCGTTACATGATTGTCTTCAGGCTTATGAGAGTTATCCGACTTCAGTTCGTATCGCCCAATTGCAGTTGAGATTTTTGTATTAACAGTAAATGACAAGAATTTGACTCACGGATATCTCCCCATACTAGGAAATTTAGAGCAGCAAAATTACAAAGCAGCCACTGCAAGGCAATTAAAGAGCAGCATGAGAGAATTTCATTTATATAATTTATTCCCCATACCTTTACTTACACGTTAATGCAAATTATAAGCTTCATATAGCCACACAAGTCACTGAACACTTGTATTATATCGAATCCAACTTTGAAGAATCAGTTTAATATCTCAGGCAAGCTGGATTTAAGAATTTAAGCAAGTTTCCCTACTGGAATGCCAAGACACGCATCCTACTTCAATCCTCAGCACAGCTGTGATTCTACCTCACATCGTTTGCAAAGAACATGGGCCTATATAGTAAAAATTGATTAGTCCATTTAAAAAATCCAATTAAAATTGGATAAAGGTTAAAAAAATGTAAAAATATATTTTTTTATTAAATTAGATGTTGCAATACTAAATATTTATTTAGATTTATTTAGATGATATAATTGACTTTCTGGTAGTCGTACTGAAAGACAAAAAGCAAAAGACCTAATTGATACTGCAACTTATTGTGCAAAATTACGTGGCCAAATCGATAAGCGAAGTCGTGAAGAGTAAAGGGATAGAAATGTAAGTTAAAAGTGCTCTTAGAATGACTAAATATTGATTTCATATTTCTTCTTAGCCAAATTTATTCTTACTGGTATTTTATCATGCATTAACTGAGTTACTGAACAAATAAAATGTCCACAACTTAGGCTGTATTTTCAATTCAATATGACCAGCTCTAATCATGATGTATAAAAGCGTCTCTGTACTCGTAATTTAATATTCAAAACAAACAACCAGTGCCAATAAATCGTTACAGGAAATCGTTTTATGCAACGAACACATCATTTATATAGCGCCATTAGTGTGTGCGGATCCAACCGAAAAATATTTCAATATTTGCCAACAAGCATTTTTTGGTAATGTTTCAATTAACTTGAGCAAAAATATTTATGAACGACGCACATCAAATTGTTGGCAGGCATAAAAATCGTTGGGCAAACAACTCACATACATAGACGCATGCAGATACACATGCGTATACACACACATGCACATATACACACACATACACATAAACTCTCTTTTCCGTCTGCTCGCACTCTTTGGCAGGTTTCCCTTTTGTCCTCCCGATGACAACATAATTTGAGTCTATTTGGCGCGTAGCATACTTTTCAGCGTCTGCCTGACTGACGCACAAGAGCAACAACAACCACAGCAACAAGAGTCACAACAACAACAGTCACAGCAACAAAATGAACACAAACGTTAAAGAAACAACAACAACAACAGTAACAGCAATGACAACAACAACAACATATAGACACATAAAAGCAATCAAGTGTCGCTGGAAACAAAACAAAACATTGCCAAAGAGCAAAGCGTTAAGTGTGGTGGCTTGTTTGAGGGGGGTGTTGCGGGGGAGGAGGTTGAGGAGGTTGAGTTGTTTGTGGGGGTTATGTTAGCTTATGCGTAACAGGCAAAAATAACAACAACAAACTGTAAATTTAGTTACCGTCGCAAATGATTTTAATATCGATTTCTCCCAAATTTCAACAGTTTTCATAATAACAAAATCTAAGAGCTTTTCTAATGGATTTGAGTAGAAGCATAAATAAATACAAATTAAATAACATGAATTAAATAAAATATGATGATTTGGTTTTTGGTTAGTTTCCGCAGTATGGCTTTGAATCTATCCAAAATATGTTCATATTTTGCGATTCTCTTTCAAGGGTTAATTTGCAATCTAATTGCTAAAGCTGCAATCTAAACTGTTGTTTTATGTGTACTTTGGTGAAATATGTAAGAATTTGTGTTTTGGAACAGGTAAGAGCAAAGAAACATCAGAAGCGGCTTCTGCTACTGTTCAGTCCGTCAACATCGACGGCAGCGACCGAAAATCAATGGACTGGAAAATATTTATGATGCCCACATGCTATGCGCAAGGGACAGAGCGAGGATGGAGGCACAGGCAGCCGGGGATGCTGTGATCTGGCTACCAGCTGGGTGTGAAGTTTGGCAAACTGGAAAAGTTGACAGTTGCGTATGCAAAATGGCAGTGGATAGCTGGAACAGCAAAATATGGGTGGGTGGCAATTAACAGGCATAAAAATAAGTTGCAACTGCCGTCGATGAATAAATTTTGCTGCAATATATTTTTTAAGGCTCTCGCCCCATTGGAGACCAAGCCGCAAAAGCATTTGCCGCTTCAGTGGCCACCCAAAGGCATTTCAAATATAAATCGCAGCCAAAGAGCTGCCATTTTGGGTTTGGGTATTTGGTTTCAGTTTTCAGTTTGTTTCCCTCTGTCCGTCTCGCTCCCACTCTACCGTTTTCTCTTTCGCTCTCCTTATCTGTATTTGCTTCTTTTGTTGCCACTCGACGAATGTGTTGCCTTTTGTTCGAATTTACTGTCTATGCTAAGCATCCGAAGGGGGCGTGGTAGTTTCAGCACACAAATTGTGTGCTCCGTGCTAAGTTTATCTATCTGGAAAGCATTTGTGTGTTTGTCCGCCCTGCGTCTGTCTGCTGTCCTATGTCGTTGGCTTGCCAATGATTTCCCTTGGAATTCCCCATATACATTCATATTTTTCCGATAGTTCGCTGGAAGTGCAATAAAGATTAATTTTATCAAAAATTGACTGTTTAAAATTAAAAATGCCTCCATTAATAAAACTTATCTTAATATATAAATATCAAAAACTCAAAACAATTACTTCGAAAAAGTGGATAACAATTTACACTTCATTAAAAGCTGCAGCAATTATATATTATCACCTGTGGCAAGTCAATGGTAATTAAACTAAATGCAAGTAAAAGAAGCTTACGCAATTAATCTGTAAACAGTTAAGAATATAATATGAATAAATAATGAATATGAATATGAATAAAACAGCGTGTACTAATTTACTGGTGGCCAAGGCGTCCCAAGCTATCAATGTCAAATTTGGACTGCACTTCGATTTGGACCTAAGTAGTTGGCAATTAGTGAGTCAAGGTTGTTTTATGTGTTTGTCATAAAAAATAAAAGCAACGTAGTAAAGACCGATCAATTTTGCGGGAAACTTTTGTATGCAATTTTTTAAGTTTTTGTCCCGTCAGCTTCAAATTAATTTTCAGATCAACGTCAAAGTTCGTTAAAATTTTTTTTTTTTTAAAATTGCCAACATGAATAATAAATTTTTTATTAAACTTATCTGAACGAAAGTTCAATTTAAATGCAATTGGATTCAAAGGCTTTTTTCAAATGAACGCTTCACAATGTTGTGGAAAATCCTACTTTTTGCTTGGAAAATTTCAGTTTTTATCGATTAGTATTGAAATAATCAGCGCATATTTTAAAGAAACATAACAATAGGGAACGTGATCGAAAAATTAATCTGCTCACAAAATCTTGTAATTAATGGATTGAAACTCATAAATATATTAATATATTTTGGGTATGTTTAAGTGATTTGACTAAACATTAATTTAGTAGGCTGCAACCTACAGAAATTTCAACTGGTTGCATTTCACTTGACACGTTCTTTGAAGAGGAAATCAATAAAAGAAAACCTAATCCAAGAAACAGACACAGCTCAATTATTTTGTGTACCACATTTGCTCAATCGCCTGTCAGACACCGGCTTTGAAATCCAATCTGACGAGACGCTGTTAATGCGTTGTCATTGAAATTTTAGCTTAATTTAGCTGTAATCAACCTCTGGAATGCACACCAAATACATATGACGAAAAGCAATTTCTTTTATTAAACATAAGGTGTTAGTTTTGGCATACAAATTGTCTTATCAAAAACAAATTTCGTTTGAATAGTGTTTGTTGTCCTCGAAGTAGGAACAAAAACGTGCCATCTTAGCCGAGATTGTCGCCAGGTGATAGCTAGCCAATAATGAGGCCACAACCCGAGGTGAGTTAAGAATACGAATACAATCTAAGAGAACCGTAAAAAGCGCAGGAAACTCATCATGGGCAAACAAACAGTCTGCTGATTTAAGATCTGTCGTAACCGCAGCGACAAAAATTATGCGATTTAAAACGTATTTTTTCAATGAGAGACACACACTTTTTTCTGTTGAGTTCCTCTTCACTGCTCTCAGTGCTGTTGTCTGTAGAAATGTTTTCGGCATTATTAAAAGGAACACGCTGCGTATACGCGATGTAATTTCGTCTCGGATGTGCCCTCCTAATTATACGGGCAGACATATTTGCACTCTCCTCCGCAAGACAACAACAATCAACAACGGAAAAAGGGAAAATGGCAGCGAAACGTTGCTGGCTTTGTGCTAAGAAACAAATTTTAATTAAAAGCCACAGAACAGCACAGTAAAAAGTGGCAAAAAGTAAAGTTCAGCCACAAAATGTGGCAAAATTATGCGGGAGCCCCGAAAAGTTTAATGGAATTTCGATTTGCCACGAAAGTGAAACAGCCAAAAGGCGTCAACATTTGCCAAAATTAATAATAATTAATTTCATTGGCGAATTGATGAAGCAACAAACTGAGCTATAAGTTGTAAAAGTGGGTTACATAATATTCAATACGTAAATTATATATGCAACTGTTGCAGAAGCGTTGCACGTTGTCCGCACACTCTTCAACTATCTTTTAATATAAGCTTGTACATGTTTGTAATGTGCATTAATAATAAAAACGTAGTATTTTGCGACAGTCCAAATTTGTTTAATTTTTACGCATTACGCATTACGCGTTACGCATGTAAAGTTGTTACCCAAAACGACAAAAGTTAAATGTTGAGCGTGAAAAGCCAAAGCCAATGTCATGGGATGCTAATTGGGACCACAATGTGTAAATATGCTGGAATATCCGTAGCTGTGAGTGTGTGTCCTTGGGTAAGGAGCTGAATTGCAGCAGCACATGTGTCAGAGAGGGATTTTGAAGAAATGAGCATGCAAACGAGTATTTGTGTTAACATATGTGCATTTTGCAGCTGCAATCCAAAACTTCATTAGGCCAAGCGGCAGACGAGCAGTGACTGGGTGAGAAGGCAGGCGAAAAGTTTGCCGTCTAATAAATTGAAATATAAGTAAGTCCATGCTTGTTCATGAGCACAATTTTCATTTGTGTTAATAACGCCAACGGTCAGCTTTGATTGTACATTTTGGGGCAGCAAGTTTTTGGGGGAGAACATGCCACAAAACTTTTACTGCAGCGCAGAAAAAGCATTGAGAATTGAAATTTGAGAAGAGCAAGCTCTATTTCGCTGCGTCTTGGCGACGGTGATGCCACTCGAAAACCACTTGGGCAATTAGAGCTGAAAGTTTGCGCCTGGGCCCAGAAGCTGTGACAACTTTTGTCAGGCCCAGGGGATGTTGAACTTTTTCCAAGCTCCCAACTGCGGTAATTGCGTGCGTATTGTTGGACATAAAACGGAACGGAAACGAACTCTGATTCGGACTCGAGACGAAGAATCCGGACTAGCTTTAAGGTGTGTGCCCCAAAAGCAATTACCGAACCGCCGGCATTGCAGCTCCTCCACTGACTAACTGCAGATGCAGCTCAAATGCACTGTACCGAGAGCATCAATCAAAGCGATTTGTCTGATGATAACCAACTGAGCGGTGCTGGGGACGGTGGGCAGCGGTGCAGGGGACGGAAGGATCTAGTGCCAAAAATGTGAAACCTAATGCATAGCAATCAGTCTAGATTTGATGACGCCTGAGTGCATATTCATGACCGGGCGATGCTCCGGTTACACTTAGAATAAATATAACACTTTGCAGCTGCAATTAATGTCTTGTGAACTTATTATTATTATTATTATTATTATATATAATCATTACTTACTTTGCGCTTTTCAATAGTGTAAAGTCGAATTAATAAAACTAACTCTTTACATTATTCAAATATAATATCTTTGCACATAGTATTTTTTACAGTTTATTAAAATGGCTCACATAAACGAGAGCCCTTACTGCTGAGCAAATGTGCCGTATGATGACTTTGATTCCCAATAAGTTTCTCAAGCATCGCATTAACATATCGCATGAAAGGAAGGCGGATCGAAAACCGAGCCACCATTTAATATCCTTATAGAAACAAGCAGGCGAAGCAACAATAACATTGTATGTAAATAAAATACTTCTCTGTTTTGCATGAAATAAACGCAATGAGAATGGGAAGAGAAATGCCGAGAAGGGCGCATAGAAAGCCCGAGAGTCGACGAGTGGATGAGAGTTTCACATTGGTTGGAAAATGCTGGAAAATATACCTGTGCCTACACATTAGGCAATGAAAATGCGGTCGCATCGCACAGCATGAGTAACAAGTAGGTATGTATAAATATATACATATACATATATATATAGGTTTTTTTTAGGAAAAATGAGCTGAGAAAGCTGGAGTGTATACAACAAAAGGCCAGAACATTATGAAAACAATGAAACGTAGAATAGCAATATTCAAAATAACATGTACATCAAGTGAAGGTAAGGAGTTATAAGGAGGTGTGCCTTAAAGGTTTACAATCTTTAAAAAGTAGATCAATAGTTTAAGTTATCTGCGTAACTGGCTACTTAAATCATAGCATTCCTTATTGATTTTATGTCATTCTTAATGCTTGCTCAAATTGACGCTAGAGTTTTCCTTAAACTAATTTTAAAAGATAAGCATACATATTTATACATATATTTTTATGTATGCTTCTCTCCTAAAACGTTTAAAAAATACCAAATTCAGAATAAAACTCAAATTTTCTTATAATTAGTTCACATTTCAGCATAAGGTCAGCCTTAGGTCGTAGTTGAACCTAATGTTACCCGTAATTCAGCTATGCAAAACCTGGTTGTAGGAAAATAGTAAGGTTCTTATTTTTCATAGCTTGTTTAGCATTTTACATCAATTACAAAAACAAATCCCCTTAGAATACAGTCAATGAGAGTTGAAAAGACAAGCAAAGATTTCCAAAATTGTGTTTTTCTTTTGAGAGGAGTGAGTGAATCGAAAGCTGTCTTGGCAAGGGCTTCACAATAAGCAAAAAAATAACTACCAAATGAAAAATAGTTGCTCCCATTCGATTGTTAGACCAGAACCAAGAAGAATAGGCCAAGCCCCGAGCAAAGTATTGTCCGGGCCAACGTCCATTTGGCCAACCCTTTTATGAGAGCTCAATTCTACTCAATTTCCGTTACACGCCAATGCGCGTGTAAGCAGCATGTAAATATGAAAGCCGTAGATTGATGCCAAAGTTTTGATATACATTTGGGGAGGTGGTTGGGAATGCGAATGGGAATGGGAATGGAGTTGGTTCCGAATCGAGATGTTTCCCGTATTTGGGGGCAGCATAAATCAAAATAGAATTTGAGTGGTGTTTAGTCAAGTGGCTACAAGACTGGCGGAAATAGTGCCCGAAGTGACCGATAAGTGGGTCAGCAGTGGGCACAAAGAGGAATGCTGAATTACCGAATTCTATGGGAAGAGCACGAGAGATGGCAGAATAAAAGTGCCTTCTGATTGGGTTGCTTAAGACAATTAAAAGATTTCTTATGCCACCAACAGAAAGTCATAAAAGGGACGATGATTACGAAATAGAGATGAAAGCGATATAACATAATCGAAATGGACATGAAGGGTCTTAATAGGTATCATAATCGACCTTAAGCGTACTTACACACTAAGAACGCAGAGAATATTATAATTATAGTTTTGTCAATAAACTTTATAAAAAAAACTTATGCAACTTGCTTTTAAAAAAAAATAATATATAAATTAAAAATTGTTGTATTATGTGCATTCCATTTTAGTATCCTTTTTAATACAAGTAGTAAAGAAACAATACCTATGATTTAAGCACATATAGATATGCCTGTAATATTAATTCCAGAACATTAGAATGCAACCAAATATATTTCTTAGTCATGTGAACATCCCCAGACTTGAGCTTCATTTAAGCCGTTTGGGTTACGCGAAAAACAATTTGCATTTTATTGGCCTCACTAAAAACTTTAGTCAAAGGCAAGGCAAAAGTAAAAGTAAAAATCAATGAAAGACAGAAGCACGGACAAAAAGACAGACCGAAAAACAAGCAAACAGATTCAGCTTCAGATACAGATACAGATACAGATACAGATCCAGAAAAAGGGGCCAACCGATTTGCATTACAAAGTTAGCAGGCGCTCAATAAAAAATTACTTTGGCTTTCAAATTCTCAGGTGCGGCGTTGCGGTTATATCAAAATGTTTGAGATTAAAAGCGTTCGCTCATTGAAAAGGAAACTCACTGATATTTGTTGTTATGTCTATTATAAATATCTATGGTTAATAGTGTTTTAAAGTTGGGGTGCAGTCACTCGCAATAAAACGAAAGTTGCCAGCTACTCTGATTGCCTGTGCAGCGCGAACAGACTGTGGACTAGGAGGATAGGGAATGGAGAACAGAGAATCGAGAATCGAGAACCGAGAGTGATGCAGAGAGAAATAGAGTTGCGACAGTGGAATGTACGGAACAGAAGCCCATTTGAATTTCATTTTCGTATGCAAATTTTCAATAGGTTGTTTGCTGTTCGTTTGGTTTGAAAACGGAAACTAAGCCACAGAAATATGCAAGTGAATGGTTTCTGCCGCTCAGCCTTAGCCTAGGCTTTGGCCATTTGTGCACACGCTTTGCCTTGACTTTCATGGCAAATGCACCGCCAGCTTTTCGCCAACCCAGGCCAGCCCAGCACCGCACTTTGTTACGCTCCTCAGTCGGTTACGAAACAATTGAAACAAGTTTGCAATCAGTGCATAAAGTTTTTGTCGAACACAGAACACTGCAGCAACAGCAAAAGCAACAGCAAAAGCAACAGCAAAAGCAACAGCAAAAGCAACAGCAAAAGCAACAGCAAAAGCAACAGCAAAAGCAACAGCAAAAGCAAAAAAGCAGCAGCACAAACATCCAAACACCGCAAAACAGACACGGCTAAAGATACAAAGCGGCGAGCAAATTGTGCGGCTGCCTTTTCCCCCTCGGCGCCCCTTGGTGCCCATCTGCGGCTGGTGCTGTTACGTTGCTGCTGCTTCTGTTGGTCAGCGCCTTTGACTGCAAACAAGGTAAAACGCGCGCCTAAAAGTATGCAGCTAATGTGGATTTAAAGAGATTCTCTGCGCCTCAGATACCCTTTCATTGTGGCTTCTTTTTTAACCGCGCTCTGCTCTGTATATGTGTTAGAGTTATTATGCTAATTTTAAATAAGAAATTATTTAATTAACTGACAGACAGAGTCTTGCACAATTAAGTTTATTTTACTTTTAATATGACTTTTATTCAGCGATACAACTGATTTCTTGTATACATTCTTGAAACTATTGCTAGTTATATCCGCGGTTTTTATATATGATATATATTTAAATATTATGCTAGTAGATAGCTCATATTAATTAATCGATTATTTCAATTAACTGACACAAATTGAAAGACTACCAACCATTAAGACACTTAAGCATTAGCATATAACTTAAGAGATACTTACTTATATACGCTGGAAACTATTGCTAGCTATACAAACAGTTTTTAAAGATGGTATACATTATACTGTGCAGCTTGGTGCTCTATACAATTTATTTACCACAACGGCATGGATTATCCAACGGTTGGGTGGACTTGCTGTTGGCTTTCGTTTTATGTGATCCACTATCTATAAATCAAAAAGCGTACAAAAGATTTTTTTGCAATGTGGCCTGATCCCATAAACAAGTGAGTCGGGAAAAAGTTTAAGCAGCAATCAGCGACAACAAGCTGGGAACAAACTGAGGCGCCCCATAAGCCTTCAAATTGAAACTTAAGTTTGATATTTAAGTTCATTGAATTCCATACAACTTAGTCCATAAATAGACGCTTGATTGATTGAAATCAATAAATGCTTTGCACACAAACCCCCACAAACATTTGCGAAAAAATTTAATGTTTTTTAATTACGCCTCATTAGAGATGCAAACAGCAGAACGACTGAGAGAGGAGGGAAGACTTGGTTTTCTGTTTACGCTCTCATAAATATTTAGGGCAATGAAAGTAGTATTAAGTAAAACTGAAAATGACGACATTGCGAATTGAATTGAGGCATGTGATTGATTGTCTGGCAGCTGCTATTGCAGCGGGTCCTGATGATGGAATCCTTCACGATCTCGATGCTGTCGTCGTCGACACCATAAATGTCGACTTGTGTCACAGCCACACCTACACACACATATCCACACACACACACAGATATGCGCAGACAGCGGGACAGACAACAGAAGGTGTGGGTTGATTTTGGCAAAACATGACGTATGAAAGTCGTAACAAACACTTTGATTGATGATTGAAATAGGCAGCAGTATGGAAACTATAGTTGAATGTGTCTGGTTGAATGTGTTTGTGGTCAAAGGTGTGTGTGTGTGTGTGTGTGTGTGTGTGTGTGTGTGTGCGTGTGTCTTTGTGTGGTGTACTCGACCACAAATCGTTGGCAGAACAGCAGCTACAGGCAAAATGGAGTTCAGCCCATACAGGTAAAAAACAAGAACACACTTTTCCTCTCGCTCACTGCCACCCTGACGCTGACACGACAACAACAGAAACGACGCCAGTAAGTTCATGATTCCATAATGTCTCTGACATGTGGCTGCCTCATCTTCCCGCTGACTCATCCCCTCCGCATCGGCGTTTCTGTGTGTGCGGTCATTCGGTTTCAGGTTTGAGAGTTAATCCGTCGTCATTGTTCTAGTTGTTGTTATTGTTGCAGATGGTTTGTCTTTGAATTGTTTCAGCGGTCGTTGTTCTGTGGCCTGACATGATTTTTGGAATCAGATGGCGGGCACTGTGTCCTGAGTTGAGTTGAGTTGAGTTGAGTGCAGTGGAAGCTAAAATCGAATGACCGATGAATACTTATTGCATTCTGGAAAGCATAAGTCGGTTCATTGGATCTTATGAGGCGCTCCAGTTTCGCTGGCAGATGCAATATTTCGCCTGATTGAGCTTAAGCGCTATGGTAGAGTTAGTAAATAGTGTCAGACAAAGTTAAAATTTGAGTACCACAGCCATTAGAGTGCTATGGAGTCGATATTCGCTATCGATTTCGATAACTCACATATCTGCCACAATTGTAAGTCTACAGTTACCAAATTATATTAAATGAAACACGCGAATCTTCCACAATATATAACAATATAGTAGGATAGTCACTAAACTTGGAAGGTAACTTGCTGATAACAACGGCATTTAAATTTCAGACCATCCACATACACGCTGCCCCAATGTACTTCGGTCCTAGAAATATAAATGGCACATATTTTCCACAATTTGTAAGCTGGAGTCACCAAATTTTAAAAGTATCTTACTTGTAACTCCCCTAGGAGATCGACAAAAAATACACCTGTTAGTGTAAATCTATAAAACACCACATATCTAACACAATTCAGGTTACCAAACTTGGAAGGTAGATTACTAAGATCGTACTCCAAAAATTGTTTGTAACACGTACACTCGCGGCCCCAAAAACGATTTAAGCCTATATTTCCAGCCATTTAATAGCAACAGTTATCAAGTTTGGATAAAAGATTACTTAAAACCTTCTGTATACTATTTTTCAGCCACTCCATTTTATACAGTAATTTTAAATTAGCTTTACAAAAATGTCCATAATTCTACTCTCTGAGAATTTTAGTTTTATTTCTGTGCATTTAATTCCACTCATACATACAGTTGTCAATGAAATCCCTGTCCATAACATCGATGCTTGCTGACTTAATCTACATAAACTTAGAAATTTGGATTATCAACTTTATTTATAAAATGTTAGATTTTAGTTACCTAACACATAAATGGAAGAGTATTTATTAGGAGTAACAAATTTCTAGCTTCAGGTCGTGTTCATACGGGCAGATAAAATACAGATCGGTAATACGGTATGAAATAAATGCCAATTGTGCATAATTAGTATTGATAAACTAGTAAACTTAAAATGTTTGAAGAAGTCAAAAAATAGAATAAAATGATATTTAAGAACCACAATATATCAAACAAGGGCAAATAAAAACCAGACACTTATTAGATTCTTAGTTTATATATAAGTATATAAATACATATAAGTCAAAACATCTGCCAACACATTCATTATTTCCATTGGAGCCTGTCGGTTCGTATGTGGCTGATGTGTACTATAAGTCATCGGTTTATTTACACTCAGATTCAATCAATATAACAATCTGAACAGCTAGTCTTTAGTCTTTAAATATTCTAGGTGAAAGCTTTGAATAATCTGTTATAATTGGCGACTTAATTTAAATATAATTCTTATTTTTACTAAACAATATATTTTGACTTGAGAGTTCTTTGCAAATAAAGCAATGATTATAAAAATAAACCTTTAAGACAGATAATTTTATTTCAAGACTTATTAAATTAAATCAATATTATTCTGGAAAATACAACAATACAGATCGTAAATATTTAGTTAGTGTCACTGCAGCTTGCCTTGCTGTCTGTTCGACTCTTACGCAAGTAATTAACTATCCATTTTCTAGCTAATTACGACATTACCCTTATGATAAACAATGAGATGGCAATTACATTAGCATTATGAAACAGCCAAACAAGAGTTTTCAACTTGCAACTCAAGCTGCGCCCTTCATCCAGTTATTATGTTTGCCTGCTTGCCTCTTTGTTGTTCACCTATTTCGATGTCTGTAATTGACACTTCGGCCAAAACGGCACACAAAGGCAAAGACAATTGTCTTTATTAAGCGCCCAGCTCAAAGGCGACTCGTAGCATCCGTTCATCTGTCCGTCATGTCCACAACGTACCGCTGCTGGGCATGTGCAGATTAACTGCAATTTGTCAATATTATGCAACTCGGAAGCATCAAAGGCATCAAGGGGAATGTGAGAGTCAAAAAATACCCGTCCAATTCACACAAGGAACTAAAGAATTCTCTCAAATTTAATGAGATTTTTGGGAAGCTATTTAAAACATTATGGAGTATTAAAACCAATATTCGGGTAAAATAATATATCCAAGCTCTTTGAAAGTAAAATTTGTTAGAATTTTGTTTTTCCATTAAGTGAAATGAAAAGAATCTTTATACCAATTTGAATATTGAAAAAGATAATGTCAAACAACCTGACTGATAATAGTTTGTTCAATATAAAAGTACAGTTTGTTAATAGGCCAGAAGTTTAGTTAAAAATCTTTTCGATCTTAATAACATTTTTATACCATATTAATAATATGTCAAAGTTTAATATATTTTAATTGAAACTACCAAGATCGGTATCTATTGACTGCACTCACCATGTTCTGTGGTCCTGTTATTATATGATTTGAATTATCGGTATCAGAGTATTTCGCAGCTGGTTAAGCCCGACTGCAATGTACACTCTTGTTGCATTTTATTTTTATTTATTTACAAATCTATTTATTTTTTACTGTATACTATTAAATATTCGCAGACTGCTTTAATTCTTAATTAACAGCCGAGCCGATTCAGAAATATCCGTTAATCGCAAGAAGTTTTCTCAGAGACTATAAATGAAAAATCTGTTATATATACTATGGATGCTACTGGAAATATGAGAAATTTACTTTTGGATTAAAGTTGTATACCTTTATTAATGTGTGGCTTATCGAAGATAGTGGATCTTAGTTTCTTGTTTTAACCTATGATCGGTCGGGGGTAAGCCATTTTAAATTAATAATATTGATTGTAGCATGATATGCAATCTTAGTCTTCATAACTACCTTGCATATTCCTTAGGAGAATAGACAGAATCTAAATTCATATTTTGAATGACAGCTCAGCTGGTGCAGCTGGCTTAATCTAGCTGGTATTATGCTTTTTACTCTTAAGCCTTAAATTTTAAGTCTATTATGCATTAATCATCAACATCAGAAGCAATTCCTAATATAAATGTATATATTTAAATCTATATATCTATATACATATATATAAATCTTTATATAAATCTACTCTGAAAACATCAGCAATATAACCAGCAATATAATCAGCATTGAAGACCCGCTCTATGCGAATCCGATTTGATTTCGACAGTGCAATTGTGTCAAGTGTTAGAAGTTCAAAGTGCAAACTATGTGTGTCCAAAAGCAAAAGCAAAAATCAAATATTGGGAGTACACCCGATATCGGCACGACATTGGTGCATATCTAATAATCATGCCTTATAACCAGTAAGCAATAGTAAGCATGTAATGGTTGGTGCGCTTAAATTGTCGTTTGATTTTTATGTTTACACCGCAGGCTTTTGGTGCGTTGTAAAAGTAGATTACAATCTATGAGTAGGCAATGATTTTTATTTTAATTCGAAGAAAAAACCGTTGCATACTTTGCTTTGCTTTCAAAAGCGTTGTGGGAAGTAAGCCCAGCTCAAGATAAAAGCTTTGATGCGGATAGTTGCTGAATTGTCTATTGTCTCGTGCCTTGCTGAACGTCAAAGGTCAAAGTGCACATCGCCGGTTCAAAATGGATCGTAATGAACCAATTTTGAATAAGTTATAAGCTCCAATGAGGCAACAAAATTCAAACCACCTCAGACGTTTATCTGCAACCATAATTAACATTTGTGCGAAATAAAAAGGAATGCAAAATGAATATAAAATTCCTAACCACAAGTAAAAAAAAGTAAAACCCCGCAACAAAACTCACATACAATGGTTGAACAGTTTAGTAAACTGCGTTAATATATACAAAATCAAGTATGTTAAAAAAATAAAAATAATAAAAAAAAACAAGCCAAACCATTAATAAAAAAATAAAGTCAAAAATTTTGGCGAGGATTCGCACCTGTTCACCCTTCATTACCGAAGTGTTACAGTGCAGTGCCGAGACGACTCACTGTAACCTCAGTTTTTTTTTTTTTTTTATATTTAAGTGGTCTAAAATCTACTTTTTTTTATGTTCGAGTATCAAATTTTTTAATACAATCTCAAAGGAAGGGTGTCAAGTGTGGGGAAATATTACATTTATTACAAAATAGCAAAAATCGGGAAAATATAAAAACATAAAAAAAATAATTTACAAAGTAATTTTAAAATAAATTATGCAAACAAGTAAGCGATTTCGACTCAACTAAGCTGTTAAATACTTCATAATTTTATTGGCGAACTTCTTATTAAAAAGATTTGCACCCAATTGTGAGCAGGATGCAAGTGCATTCATTTCTTATTCCAGGAACGGGCACGCAGTTGTAGGTAACGGGTAGAAGTGAGATCAATATGAGAATATATTTTTAACCATAAGTTGGGTGTTGCTTATACGATGAAAGAAATATAATTTGATAATTGATTCATAATATGAATATATTTATTGTGTATTAATTATAGGATTCTGCCATTAAATTTTTTGCATTTATTGCTATTGCAAATCGACAAGGATTGATAATCGAGACACGGAGGCAGTTACGAGAAGAATACCAGTGCCAATAATCATGGTTGCCTTTTAAGAATATCATAATTGTTACTTTGAGGGGCGTGTTGCATAATACGCAATGTAACAATATGGCAGCGCTAATTGTGTAGACAGGCACGTAGGTACCAGAAACTCCCCTTTCACAATAATAATATTTTCGAATTTATGGAACTTTAATCCAGATTATTGATAGAGTAGATATATGTCAACAGTGTAGCGTATGCACAGTGTATGCAGAAAACCCAGATACAGATAGAGGCCCGTTGTTGGAGGCCAAAAAAAATCTGTAACTATGTACTCGCACAATTAAAACCAATACTATGGTCAATTCAACACCCAACCGAGTTGTATGTTAACTGTGCGAGCGGAAACCGGGATTTGAAGCGGTGTGCGACCCTACTGGTGGTAGCTCATGCCGGGAGGTGGGGGGGCTGCTCCTACGATCCTGGTATTCCTTTCTGAACATAATTTTATTTATTTAGAGTTCCTTTTTATTTGGAGTCTAACTCCGAAGCAAGCAATTCGGTTATCAAATACCTAACTGAAGGTGCGAGAAGTGCGACAACTTCGTTGGTGTTGGTTAAGGGCTGTTGTTCGCCCCGATAAAGAGCTCTGTACCCACCCATCCAATTGGACTTCCTGCGCTGCATGGTGAATCTGGAAAGTCCCCTAGCAATTCCGATGCTCACTTAAGCTAACATTTCGGCCAGTAGGAAATAATAACTCAAATTACGTATCCATGTTTCTTAAAGATACTAATTATTCAAAAATTTCACTTTTCTGTACATTCATCTTACCCAGCTAGTTACATACAAAATACTGTATTAATACCACATGAAAGTTGTCTATTTTACTTTCGTAACAATTTTTTCTCATTAGGCTTGTGGAATTTTTTAGAATGTTTCGTATGTTAATGTTTCATTGGTTTCTTTGTTGATACAACTGGTAAACGTATTATACTTGTGTCCCTACTTAACTAATGATTATTATTTTATATTTTTTTTCCTTGCATACTCACAGGCAGCATTTATTTATATTACAATTAACATAACAAACAGATGCAAGTGGGTAAAGTTTATCAACTTCTATATATTCGCTAATTCTTAAATAGAAATTCATATATATTTTAAATTATCTTTTTTGTGAGAGGTTCACGGAGTAATCAACATGTATGAAGAGAAAAAAAACTTAAAACTTCAAATATTTGCATTCAAATGATACTGAAGGTAACTTTTATTCATTCCTTCTTTTTATTTAAGCTTGTTGTGGATCTTTGCTATTTGCATAATTAAAGAAAATCAATAAATTATCACTTACGTGGGCATCAAACTTTTAGCACTAAATTGTTCGAATAAAATTTAACAAGAAAAAAAATTAACAAAATAAAAAAAATAAAAAAAAGGTAATTTATCTTAAAATCCTTTTTTCTTCATACACCACCTCCGCCTTGACAACATCAAATGTTGTTTAAATTTTTTTTTTATTTTTAATTATTTTTTCATTTTATAATTTTTTTTTTTTTTTAATTTTTTTTAACTTCACTATACCACACTTGCCCTTTTGTTAACAAATAAAACTAAATTTATATAACATGAAAAATTAAAAAATTGTTAGGTTACAAACCACTTATACATAAAAGAATAATATTTTAACTTAGGTCTCTGCGACATCTTTGAATGGGGGGGGGGGGGGGAATGATGCTGATGGTGCTCTAGAGGCCACGTTCTGATTTTCCCGTTTTCCAATAGTTCTTTGATTTTTGGCGTGTTTGGTGTGTTCATATATTTTTATTGGTGTAATTTTTATGCCGAATAGTTGTTTATGAGGTTAGATCGGTTTTCGTTGCGCAGTTTTTCTTTCCTTTGCGGTTGAATGTGGTAGTCATATTTCTCATTGCAATTGTTCTGGTAGAGTTTCACAAATTTATTATTTTTCTGCAGGAAAATGTCCGCGGGTCTTTAACAGAAATGCCCAATTCGGGCTTATAATTTATTACATCTTTTCATCATCCGATTCACGTGGTTTTAGATCGTTTTTGCACCTGCGATGTGCACTTTGATCATCGACGTGCCTTAAGACCCGAAACAATAGGAAAGAGATCTACTCAGAGCTGATCTGGGCCTTTATACGTCCGTGGGGTAAACTCTTGCCTTCAGGAAATATTCAGCACTTATCCGTAGCAAAGCTTTCACCATGAGCAGGGCTTGCTTCCCACAACGTTTGGATAGCTGCGCAACGTATGCAACGATTTTTTCCCTCGTGCACGACGAAAAAAATCATTGCCTACCCTAGATCTACTTTTTCATCGCCCAAAAGTCTGCGATGTAAACATCACAAAAATTTCCGAGCACCGACCATTACAACAGGCCTGCTGACATCGATGGATTAATAAATGTGGTTGCATCCTGAGTTGTAATAGGATACAATAATGCGCAGATGATTTTAATTTTGCATTAATGTGCACATATGATAGTACAAAAATTAAATTTTTTTTAATGAAGTCAAGTGCTATATACTATAGTCACGAATTATGCTTTAAATTTTTAAAACTATATTGTAACAAAGCCAATAGATTACCGCACAGCAGACTAGGTTAGGGTAGGATCAAAAACCATGGTTGATTCCCACAATGTTGTTTGGGTAGAGAAGTGATCTGTACCATCTTAATTCACCAATTCTAGATAGGGTGTAATACATAAGAGTAAATGTCCATTATGCCTGGTTCAATTTTCGTCCTTCCTTTAGTCCTTCTCTGTCAACGATATTATTATTATTATGACACCTTTTGCCATAATTCGCTGAGTTTGCATACCGAGTTGACTTTATAAGTGTTCATTACACTATACATTGTGATTTGTTATCAGATTTAAATGGATCGTTATATAGTTGTGTAAAACTGTGTTGGCTATCCGCCTTCCTTGGCAGATCATAAAATGATTACAGGAATGCATTTCCTTATATCTTGTATATGTCTCTCAAATGTATTTTAACCAAATATTAACAAACTTTTATGTTTTAATTTTCTGGTTATAAAATTAATTATTTTCAACCTCATTACATATATGTATTTCACAGCTTGTTAGAAAATACACTTTAATAAAATAATCTAAAGTGATATTTGAGTGACCAGTTTTTACAATTATCGAAATTATTGTTTTCATCATATTTTGGGAGGAAATTAATTTAAAACCAATATAAACGAATGCACACCAAATAGCCATATTCAATTTAGCAAAAACTATGTACTCAGAAGTAAGTAAACATATTTTCTAAAGAGAAAAAATGTAATCCAGATGGTTAATAATTCCAAGAGATTTTTTCCTACCTGAAACTTTGGTTGTGCTTCACTCTTCATCTGCGGTGCATTTAATCATTCAACTGTTCATCGAAATATGAACTAGGATGATTATATAAGCATTTTGGGCAAAGGCTTGGATCGTACTTTATGAACTACTTTTGAAATTATTTTCGTCCCATTCACAACATTTATTGCCTCTTGACTATCGGATAGGAATACTATTTCCGCATTCCGATAGTTACTTTTAAATTAAGTTCCGCCCACCTCCCTATGGCGCACACCTCAGCTTGGAATATGCTGGTGAGTGCCCACAGAGATTTAAGGTAGGATATCTCAGAGCCCACCGCTCACAGGCCTGTTCCCTGATTGGTAATTGATCCATCGGTCAAGTGTCGTTCATTCTATTTTGCTGTGGGTTCTTTAAAACTTTAAAATTTCGCTCGAATACGTATTCAGTATCCATTTCATCCCTGTGTTGTAACAGGAACGAATGTTCATCTGACAGAAGTTGGACATCTCTATGGCTTAGGATGTTTTTGCCCACAATTTGGTCTCTCAACCAGCCTGATGACCTCAGCTCAGCCTCTTCCCCACCATCCCACAAGTTCTTTTCACCAGAGTGGTCAAACCTTAAATGTATGTAACTAAAATTAATCAAATACTACATTTATATGTGCTAAGGAAAATCGCAGGTTGACAACTGCCTTAAGACTTTATTATTATTTGATTTACTCTTCATAAATTTTTAATTTACTCACTTTTCGCTATAAGTCATCGTCATTTTAATTTGCACATTTTTTTACACTCAGATTCAATCAATTTAACAATTCTAACAGCTTGTCTTTAGTCTTTAAATATTCTAGGTGAAAGCTTTGAATAATCTATTATAATTGCCGTTTTAATTTAAAGAAATTTATTAATTTCACAACATATTACATATTGACTTGCATGTTATTAAGCAGATAATTTTATTTCAAGACTTTTTAAATTAAATCAATGTTATTCTGGAAAATACAACAATACAGATCGTAAATATTTAGATAGTGTCACTGCAGCTTGCCTTGCTGTCTGTTCGACTCTTACGCAAGTAATTAACTATCCATTTTCTAGCTAATTACGACATTACCCTTATGATAAACAATGAGATGGCAATTACATTAGCATTATGAAACAGCCAAACAAGAGTTTTCAACTTGCAACTCAAGCTGCGCCCTTCATCCAGTTATTATGTTTGCCTGCTTGCCTCTTTGTTGTTCACCTATTTCGATGTCTGTAATTGACACTTCGGCCAAAACGGCACACAAAGGCAAAGACAATTGTCTTTATTAAGCGCCCAGCTCAAAGGCGACTCGTAGCATCCGTTCATCTGTCCGTCATGTCCACAACGTACCGCTGCTGGGCATGTGCAGATTAACTGCAATTTGTCAATATTATGCAACTCGGAAGCATCAAACGCATCAGGAGTGGGGAATTAGAGAGAGAGAGAGAGAGAGAAAATTTCTCGTCCCTTTCACCAAATCCACTATTCTGGCAAATTTAATGAGATTATCGGCAAGCTTAAACAATTTTCAATAGCTTCGAGAGCTAAGGCTACACAACATTATTGAAAGATTACTGGGAAACTTCTGCAAACATTTTCTGAAAGGACAGGCTACTAGGATCTTACAAGGATCGGTATTTCTTGACTACACCAACTTCTGTGGCACCTATTATGACTATTTTTTCACCACCGGTTACGCCCTACTGCAACAGGCTGTATCAGGCAGAAGAAATCATCGACGACTCCTTTATCTCTTTATCAATAGCCAAGCCGATTAACTTTGTCCGCTAATCGGACGACATATTAAGCTCTGGCTTGTCTAAAATAGCAAATGTTACTTTCATGTTTTAATTGGTCGGTGCTAAACAGTCTTGTCTTGATAAGTGGCAAGCATATTCACTAGGAGAATGGATAGAATCGTTGACAGCTTAGGCAATCTGGGTAACATTATATAATGTAGAATTTGAAATCGTCGAAACAATTCCTCAAAGAGTATAAGAAAACGTTAAAATGCTTTTTCCGCGACACCTTTACCAAAAGAGTTCGAATGCAGCTTTTAAATACAGATTTGTCTTGCTTGATTGGTTGGCTGATTACATGAAAATTCGCAAATTCAATGTAAGTAGATTATTTACTGCGATTTAACAAAAACCAGTATTTTAATGTCCAATATATAATAATAAAGAATTGACTTTTTTCTTGTTCGCCGCATTTGAGTATCAAACAATTGACAACATAAATTATTACGTAGCTTAGGATACGATGCATATGAGCACCCCTAAGGGGAAAAACATATATAAATAATACAGGACTTCCTTTAAAATACCAGAACATAAAAATAAACATAAAACGGATGTTCTAGTCCCCCCACAATCAAATGTATTAATTATTTAAACACAAATTTTTGCCTATAAAATTTTTATATTTCTTAAAGTAAAGAAAAAAAAAGTACCCTTGTGTTTTTTCTTAAAACCGAAGCTATTAAAAAGTATTATTGTGCTTAATGAAAAATTTCGTTAATCAATAATATATAAGAGTATACTGTATATCATTTCGAAGGAAATATCTTTAATATCGATCGATTTGTATCTATATTCACGAAACATTCAGGGGAACTTGTCGATAAAATTTTGACGTTTCTAAATTTACACGACTTTTGATACTAATTTAGAATATAATACATACTTTTGCACAACTTCAATTTACACATTTATCACATTTTAGAATAGGTTCACGGTACAAAAAGGGGTAATTTTGATTGATTTTATTTTTGGCTTTTGGGTCGTAAGCTGCGCGTTCGAGTAAAATATTTACAGCTCTGCGCCGTTTAACTACTTAAACATGAAAGGGCCGAAGCTACCAAGTCGCCAAAGACCCACGATTGTCCGGCAAAATTATAAGATGGGAAATTATGGGGTGAGCGGGGCGGCGGAGCCATCAACCCACGCACATTTTTCACATAATTTCCTTGGGGATTAAGTTTCCACTTCGCTTTGCCTTTGCCGCTACTGTGCTCCTCGCTTTTATTAATTTTGTGCCGCAAAGTAAATAGAAAGGCAACCCGAGAAAATTTCATTAAAGACGTCGAACAGAACACGGCGAGGATAGCAACGAAGAAGTAGCAAAATGAAGGCGGCAATGTAACTAATAGATAAAGCGCGATTACGATTACTCAGGTCACAAATCACAAGACGGCAGGCAGCTAAAGGAAATGACATTTCAAGTCGCTTGGAAAATGAAATAACCAAAATCGGTAATGGGCACCAACGAGTGGCGCCACAGAGCGTCACGGTGGGTAGAGTTGCAGACGGAGGTCAAATGAAATTACAATCAGTCTGGCTTTAAAATGAGTTTAGACCTACGCCATTGGGTGTCCCTCAATCGTTCGGTTTTGTGAAAATATCTTAAGCAACTTTAGGAAGGCGAAGCATCTTCCAGCAGACCCCCTTCCATAAGTACTCGCTCCAGGGCACAAGCGGCAACAATTTATGCACACACCTCTTTGGAATTTATGGAAAAAAAAAAACGAAAAAAGACACAGAAAAGAGGAGGAGATGGGGATTTGTAATGGGACTTGCGGCTACAGTGCACAAAATGGCGACAAAAGTGCGAGAAAAAAGTTTTTAAAGCGTTAAAAATGTGGAGCTGCAGTTAACAGGAAAGAGAGCGTAGAAAACGTTGAAATATTTCAGCAATTTTTGTATATGCAGCGAGAAAATCGAAATTATTTATTATGAATGGTAGATTAATCAATACCCTGTGTGGGTACATTAGTTGAACTGGAATTCATCGAAATAGATTATAATGGCTTAATAACTTACAACATAAATAGAGAATGTCTTAAAAATCATATATTTTTGTATATACAACGGTTTTTATTAATTATATAAAGTTTAATAAATTCAAGAAAATGTTTTAAAGGAACGTCGAATACTACATACATTAATGGAACGGAATCAGCCTACAGACATTTAAATTGCATTATAAATTAAATATTAATACATATTTAAATATATACTATTATATTAATTTTTTCGGAATATTAGCTTTGATGTTTAGGGCATTCAGTCTTGCTATGAACTCAATTTGTGTATACATTTGTGTATTTTATTAATAGCTGCAGATGTTATTTTTCTAAGGGAATAATACGCATACAGATGTACACTTATATATTGACTCGGCAATAATGCTCATCAAGAATATATATATATACTATTTTGATTTGGAGGTTTATCTACTAATGCGTTACGAATTTCCTGACAAAATTCTAATACTCTATACAAAGGTAAGAAAAGAATGCGCTCAACCATTGTGGAGGCAACTTTTGTAGCGTGCATAGTGAAATGTTGGCGAAACGGCTCAAAATAAGTTATAGACAAAATCAAGGCAATTAAGTCAAAGCCACGTCAGTAACTCAAGCAGGGGCAGCTCTCATGAATATGCAACGAATGAGGAGATTGGGAAAGAAGCATGCAACATCGGGCTTCGAAGAGAGAGCAACAACATTTTCGTGATTGAATTCATTGATAAACAACAACAACAACAACTTAGCTGGCATTGGCAGTAAGCAGCAGAAGTAGGAGACGCGAACTGTGAGAGCACAGTGGCAGAGGGGCAGAGGGGCAGAGGGGCTTGCAACCGCAGACATTGAAGTGCATGCAAGTGATTGGCCACATGTGGCAAGCAGAGTGGAGCAACAGGAAAATGGTAGCTGGGCTCAAACTCTATCGATTGCTGCCAGTACTCCATGTCCATTTGTAGCCACAACAGCGTGATACCCGTGGCTGTGGCATTGAAACAAATCACCTTGATTGATGATTGGCATTTTGTTGCCAAGTGATTTGGGGGAGAATCTGTTTGCCAGTAGCCCCAATGTCTGTCTGTCTGTCTGTCTGTGTTTGTCAGAGCCCCAAAAGTCAACCGCAATTAAATGAAAAGCAGCGGCTGCGAAGGGCGTCGAATTGTGCGGAGTGTTTGAGGTTGAGCTGTCGGGCAATTTGAGCTGCTGTTTTGCTTTATTACTGGAGTTGCTGAGATGGCGAAGATGGTGGGATGGTGGAGATGGTGGAGATGGGCAATGTGTCCTCGAGCTGTAGTTGTCAACACGACATGTGGGCAAACATCAAAGAGACGAGTCAACACTTGACATTAAATCTGGAGTTAATTGAATAAATACCAGTTTATCAGTTTATTCTACTAATTAAACATATTTGAGTGATGTTTTCGGTTACAAAACGGGCACTCAACACCAGTAATTAATAAAAATGAAGAGCGAAATGTAGAACAACGAGTCAGATACAAAGCTATGAAAGAGCAAAGAAATCGCAAACTAAATGATTATTTTAATTTCTTTATAATACAAACTAAAAAATGAATCCCCCTGAATTTGAGAAAATTGTTATACTTTCAGCTGACATATTATTTTAATAATACTTGATAATATCTGGCCTTTGTTACTTAAATAAATGTAAATAAGCATCCGTGTTTACGGTGCCACCTATTAAAGTGAGTTACTTCTTGATGCGATTTTTTCCACAGTCGGTGAGTCTTCATCTCAAAACTGCATTTGAGGAAACGCATCAGTGTACGTCACTCTGCAGTTCTAGTCGTCAATTAACCATTGCTTACTGTCCTTTTTTGTCTGCTGTGTAAAGATGGTATTCAGATGTGCATAAATATCACATCGAATCATCATGAAAACATTCAAAATATTGTTAATAGCAACCCAGTAAGATTCTCAGGCAAATTGATTTACTGTCCAAATCCAAAGGCAAATACATTAAATCAAACAACGCAATTTATTAACGGACAAGTGATTTAAATACGAGCAAATTGTATTATTATGTTAAATCCATTAATGAAAACCGGAAAACAAAAACGTAGAGTGGACTGATGCTTTTTTGCATGCACTGTGGCCATTACGAGCTGGAGAACAAGCTGAAGGATGCACAGCGTTGCTGTCGACGGCAGCGGCATCGACAGCACTTCGATTAAATAGCTCTGTAAACAGCAGGCGACTGGATGGCAGGACTTCTCCTTCAGACAAGACCAGACCCCAGCCAGACACTTGAAAATGCATAACTTTTTTATGGCCGCAAAGGGTCCTGGAAGTTAAATTCTCTATGGCGGACAACCTAAGGGCTGCCACATTGGGGTAGTCTCTTCTCCAGTTCTCCAGTTGTCCAGTTGTCTGTCTGCTGTTTGCTACGCTTTTAATGTATTTTACGCTGTGCTGGTTTCCTCTTTCCTCACTGCGCTTTGTTTAACTTTGCAGCAGCTGAAAAAAATGCAAAAAATGCAGCGCTATCAATACAAATAAAGCTGATTAAGCAGTTGCCATGCTATATATATATATATATATTTATATATATTTGTATATATGCATCATTACTAGCTGTTCGCCAATTTTAAGCAGCATAAAGCCACATTGCGGTTTTTAGTCCAGTTTTTCCCAAATTGTCATTCACTTTGTGCCTAAAAGCATGCAACGATATTTCATCAACTCTACTTACTCAAAGCCATATTAATTACCACACACATCAGGGTTACCAAACTAATTGAAAGCATTCCGAAGCAGCTAAATGGATTGCAGTTAGCCAATAATTTGATAAACCAAAGCGGCTTAATATATACGGCAGGGAAAAATAGTTTTAACTGACTAATTGATTAATTATTTAATAAATTAGTTAATAGTATATGAAATAAAAATAGTAATAATAATAATAATTATGCAGTACCCATTTACAATTTAAAATTATTATCAAGAAAAAAACGTTTTTGAGGTAATAAAAATATTATGGACGAATCAGCAATGAGGCAGTCCTGAGCCCTTAAACTTCTTCTTCAACTTCGAGTGCTTACACATCATTTTCGTGTAACTGGCACAAAACTTTTGGGCTGTTTGCTTATTTGTCGTATAATTAAAAGGCTAGCACATTAATTTTGACTGCAGCAAGAAGTGCGCATTGCAGACGTGGCCCAGCATCAACAGCAGGACCAGCAGCAGTAGCAAAGCAATAGTTTCCAAAAAGCCTTACAAAGCGCTCATGATAAATCCACAGAATTTTGGCCAAAGCAGCCAAACGATTTGCTGTTCATCTGCAGCTTATTTTATTTTCATTCTCCGTTTTTGGCTGCCTGCACAAAGTCAACAAAGTGCCTGGTAAAGTCTCGCAAAGGCAAAAACAAAGACCCCTTGCAATTAGCGCTGGAAAACTTCTTAGAAATAATTGATTTGCTACAAGCCGTTTGAAGCAGCCTCCTTAGATGCCGCTGCCACAGTTGCGACTCCTTTAAACTCCTCTTTTAATGCGAGCCATCCCCTTCACACTAAAGTATGCAACACAATGGTTATTGAACACGTAGCAGCCAACAAATGCAAGCAGGTTGCAACTTGCATCGAACCGCAGCGGCAACCATCTTCAAAAGCAAAACAAAGAGTTTTTCTCCTTCCAAGTTTTGTGTTGCTTGAATTGCAATAAAAACAAAGCAGAAAAATCGTCATCTGAGTAAAACAGGGGACGACAGATGATTTTTAAATATTTTTGAAGTATATTTGTTTACATTAAATTGGGATGTTAAATCTAAATGTTGTATTCAGAATAAAATAAGTATTAATAAATAAATATATTAACGCAGATAAGGGTTTTTATCGATAATAATATTTTTAAGAAATAAATTGGACTCTATTTTAAAAGCATGTCCTTGATATTTTAATATATCCTATTTTGTTTTTATTTAATTAAATCTATTTCAATATTTTGTCTTTGTATTACTCGCAAGTAAATTAATTGAATTAAATTTTCAATAACTTGCGTGCCCATCCCATTTAAGCTGCACTTATTTTAAGTTTTGTGTGTGGAAAATACACAAAATATGGTGCAGCCCTCGCTTCGTCAGCTCTCCCCTGAAGTGCAGCAAGATTCAACAACAGTATCGGCTTTGGAAAATGGTAGCTCAGAGGACGATTTGAAAATGCAACACAAGCAAGCGGCATTAACAAGCCAACAAAGCCTTTCACTCTGTTTAGGTAGACTTGTAACTGCAGCTGTTCCATTGATAATATAAAAATTTCACAAACTTTACAATTGCATGGAAACAACATAAGAAACAATAACTGGAACATAAACTGAGAAAGGTGTCCAAACGTTATATAGACCTGAAAATAATATGATTGTTTTCAGCACTAGATATTCGCCTTGTCATGGAAAGCTTCCAGCCACAGACTGACCCATGTACAATCAAATCCATCATCAAATTAGCCCAGTCCAACGTCGATTTCTTTGGGCAACACAACACCCAAGCTAAAACTCTGTTTAACCGCGTCGCGGCATTAAATGACACGTCCTCGATCAGCACAGTCACCGCCAGAGGGCGCCACAAGACGCCAGCCAGAATAAAAACAAATTGAACTTGTCGGCAGTGTATTTTAGCAAATGCTGAAAATTGGGAAAAAGACTGACAGACACAACAGAAAGTGAGTTACACTTAAAGCTAGGCCAACGCCTTTGACACGCATCGCGGCACGAGGCTTTGATGTTTCCCTCTCCATGGAGGCAGGCCTGTGAGACTTGAGAGGAATATGGAGCACCGGATGTCGGCTGAATTGGTTGCAAGCAAATATTTGCTAAATGTAAATTACTGTTCACGCTCTGCGCCCGGAAAACATAAGTAAAATGATTGACTCAGATCGAGTCTATTAGTGGCTGACAAAATAACCAGCTTGAAAGATACCAGGAGAGCTCTGCTAGGTGACTGATTGAACCGATTAAAATGAGAAAAAAATGCGTCTTCAAATTCACTGGCCTATTAAAATATCTCAGAGATGCACCAACAATACTAAGTGAGAGAAAATTTAATTCGGATAGCAATATTTTTGCTTAAAAACACTAGATTTAAATACTATTTCGCTTCTGCTTATCCTTGCTGTGTATATTAAAAGTGGCTCTAAGCATTTTTTTAATGTCTTTGTCACAGTTGACTGATTTTACCCTAAATAATTATTTTTAAAAATAGAAATATTAATTTTGATTCCATTCGTTCACTTTGGGAGGGTATTGCAATACTGTCACAAATTTCACACAATTCGCGAGTTCTGAAAGAAACTATAAAAAATGCACTCCAGGGCGCTTTAGTGTGTAACAATTTCAAGTTGAAATAGTTAGCATCTGCTCCGATGCACCGATGGTTGCTCTCCACTATCTTCAGGTGTTGGTGGCAGTGTTTGGGTGCATATGTTGCCACTGACATCCAAATGCAACTTCATTGCAATTAAACACTCAATTTGCAGCCCCTCTCTTGGAATGTTTATAAATGAAATTTGGGACAGGTAAAGTTTGTGCGCCGCTGGCGACATTCGGCGATGAAAGGGAGTGAAGCAGAGACCGAGAGCGGAGTGGATAAGAGGATGGAGATGGAGACTCTGAGTTGAAAGACAGGAGACAACGTCAACAGAAGTTGCTAAAACAAATAGTTAAAGCAAAATGGCGCCCCGGAACTTGGGTTGTTGTGGACTCGTCGTGGAGATATTCGAGGCAAAGACGATGACGTTGCGCATTTGCTGTAGATTATTACAAAAGTTTAAATACACAGACAGATAGGGCGATGGCACGTTGTGCTTATAGAGAGCCCTCAGGTGTTTTGAATTTTGCTTGTCGACGACCAAAGCAAAAACCCGGTAGAAACACTCGAGGAGTTGAGCTTAGTTGGAGTTAAAGCCTTAAATAGCCTTGCCAGTTGCAATTGCACATGGCAGAGTTATCCAAGAGTTTCTGGCCCACCTTACATAAGTCGCCAGACAGTATATTGTTTGGTTAGAAGTTTAGAAATGGCAGAAGTAGACAACATGCCCCTTGGAATCCGTTCTGTTATTTAGGAGTCAACTAATTGCCCGTGATTAGTCAACTTTTATTGTGGCCTTCGAACTGAATTTAGAAAATAAATGCAGCGGCACGAGTTGCGGCTTATATACATATTTAAGGTGTTATTAATGCACATGAATATTTATTGCGCAAACCAATAAATAGTTAATTGCCTATATATGTATATTATAGAGAAGACTGAGCAAAGATTATTAACGAAATATTTACTTAAGCGAATTTTGTATGCACATTTAGGTAAAATTAGCTCGTGAAAAAGAGAATTACTAATTGCTGTGTCAGGAGATAAATTGAGATTCTGGCTGTTTACTGGCGGGGTCTTTCGAAAATTCCATTTTTACTTTAGCAGCTGGAATGTGTTCTCCCCTCAATTCTTTTGTGTATCTTGGAGCGATGTTTGGTTATTTCCGTGCGTCTGCTGCTGGCGTTTACTTTTAGTTTTAATTTGACAACCCGCATAATTTTGCTATGATTTGCACTTCTTAATTAATTATTTTTCGCTTTCGTAACTGAATGCGGATCAGAGCTGTGTCAGCAAATATGCGACAAACCCATACCCACACTCACACCCACCCCCGCACCCACACTCAAACGCACACATGTGCCTGGCAACCCTTCAACGCCAGAGCCTGGCGGCAAAACAAACTTCGACAAAAACTTTCTCATTTTTTTCGGCATGCGTAAGAGGGGCTTATTCGGGTAAAATTCTGTGTCGAAGCAGACGTTGGGAATTGGTTTTGCTCAATTTCTGAGAGATTCGCAAATGCATTTGGCATTTCTTAGCACCTTTGACACATGCGGCGTATGCGTAATATGCGACACCAAAATCAATCGCCGAATGAAAAGGCTTACCGTGCAAATTCCCAGCTTATGGCAATTGACAGGGAACGATGCAGACATTCCAACCGTCCCGTTTGTTTCATTTAAACAAAAGCTCCTGTTTTTTTTTTCTAGTATTCATGTATGTGTAGAATGTATGTGCAGTCAGCGTTTTTCACGCCACAATTCTTAAGCTGCCCTGGCCCCTGCCCCACCTGCCACTCGATGGCATCTGTTCCGTGTCAATTGCATTTAGGTAGCAATGCAAATTGGCGGAGCGTTGCCATTTTCCGTTCGACGGCTGCTCATTATTTAGACGCTTAACGCACGTCGCCTTGCATTAGGCGATTAAGTTTTGCAACGCCACCTGGCGGTCGGGATTGAAATTCGCTTTGTGTGTTGCCCCAGCTGCGTTTTTCACGCACTCCAATTTCGACTCCAATATAGTTGCTTTTGTTGCCAATATTTTAATTTTGTCCCGAAATGTGCAATTGATATGCGCTATATAGACACTTGAGTTGGGAACACCGAACTTTGGCGGGGTCACACAACTATATTATTTTAAGACATTTCTTATTCAAAGTACTCTTTTACTTTCTTGTATATTCTGACCGAGTTTTACTTCAAATTAATTTAAAGGCAAGCAAGGGTATGCTTAACTTCGACTTGCGAAAAACAACTTTCTTTTTCTTTTCTTCAGATGATGGTGCCAAATGCCAAATTGGTAGCAAGAACTACACACATATACGGTCAATACCAATATGAAGAGCAGCAACAATACTAACGCACAGTTTTGTGAAGGTTTCTGGCATCAGCATCGCCCGGGAATCTAAAATGCTCCAGCAAACAAATCACGTAGTCGGTGTCCCACGTTGTTGGCGTCATATCAAAGGACAGAAGGCTGGTGGATTTTCGCGGTGTTGCATCTGAAATGCTTAGAGCACAAAACTGAACTTATCCATCCCTTTCCATTCCATCAGTTCCACAAATCTTAGGAAGCTGCTAAGCCACCACAACGAGGCCACCCTCCGCTTGTCTGGCAAATTCTGAGATTCGAGTCCAATGTTTACAAGTCAAGTTTGTAGTTGGAAAATAAGTTTTATATGTAAAGTATTCGGTTTGAAAAAACTTACATTCGGTTATTGCTACCTTAACGCATTGTCTAAAGTAAATAGTTTAAAATATTCTGTAAAATTTTCGACTGAATAAATTGTACTCAAAATCTTATTAAATTTGATAAGTTTTAAGTACAATTTATTCAGTCAAAAATTTTACAGAATATTTTAAATTATTAAAAATGATTTATTATTTCAAATTGTTAAAATTTTCAGGTACCAATAGGTATTTTGTACTGATTATTTATTAGTTTTTCAACAAATAAAATTGTTGGGCACTTAAACGAGTATATAATAACGTATTCTAAGAAATATTTATATTTCACTAATATGTTAACATGTTCATAGAAAAGAAATATCAAATTTTTCTTACAAATTTGCTTTGTGCTATATAGTGCTATTTATCTAATTTTACTTTAGATGATTAGTGTTCACAAAGTTAAGAAAGGATTCTTTTTTAAGCTTTTATTTCGAGGCAGTCCGATCGCCACATACATAGATAAAGTGTTGGGAAACTTGAAGGTTCTAGAGATTTGCACTTATCGGAGTAGCATCCAATGTTTAACCATTTGCCACTAATTAAAATATATTTATGGACATTGGAAGTAGAACAGAACAAATAAAATAAGATGTAAAATGTAATTTTTGAAACTTATTTTATCCAATTTAACTCGTAAATATATGCTATTAAATAACAAATTGAATATTCAGAGTCTTCCTAATTGCACGTAAATATGCATTAAGTGTTTGCACAAGAACTTGCTGTGAAATCAATTACCAAAAGGAAAAACTCGACGACGCAACGATGCAACAAATTAAAACGCATGTAAAGAAGGCTAATGAAATGTTTGAAGGCAGAAGCCGTCCATGCATGGGCAAAGAGCAAGGGGCAGATTGATTGCCGGAGTCGTTATTGAAGCACATAGAATTTTTGTGTCTGTATTTGTCAGGGGAGGAAATTACCAAAAATGTGCCGAGCGCAACACGAGCAACAATAAAGTGAGCGAAAATTAAGGCAAGTGGAGTTAAAAGTTAAGCCAACAAAGGAAGATGAGGCTGGAATAGGATAGAATAGGATAGGAAAGGATGCGAATCCATGGTATGTGGAGTTCCGTATGTGAAGCTTATGTGAGTGTGTGTGTGTGTGTGTGTGTGTGTGCGTGATGTATGGCCTACAGCACACACTCAAACGGACAAACTGAACTCCGGCGCAATTTTACGCAACTACAAAAAGTTTAATTGAGGATAAACTTTGCTGCGTTTGCGCTGCTGTTGAAAATCAGCTAGCGTCGACAGGGTATGTATATATATATATAGGTAGTGATATGTGGAAGACGGTTAGAGGATTGTCTGCATGTGTATATCGCTTATCTTTGCCGTTTAAGTTTTCGCTTTCCTCCACTAACAACTTTTTCTGTTCCCCAACCCCAATAAAAGGAATAACTTTAAGATTAAATTTTTGTGCACACATACTGGAAACTATAATTCAAATGAAATTATTTGGACATTTATTGGCCATGGGTACGCGCTTCCTTCGCATTGTTGGCCAAAACTAAATTACTGCCAAATATAGATGAAAGGTGCTTGAGAAACGACCTGAACTTGAATCTGGGTTGCAGTGCAGTCCTTGCTCCATGCTCGATCTGACTTACACAAAGGCAGATGTACAATAATTCATTTAGATGGATGCAAGTGAAAAGAGAAGGACAATGAAACACAAATGACCTGAATATAACTGATGTGCCACAAGCGATTGGATCTTTCACCGACTTTTACCCTCTCCTGTCATGCACAGTAACAAAAAAATAATAATTAAAAGCTGGCAGATGCTTTGGAAATGTTTTTAAGTCCCTTCAGCACCCATTCTATGTTTTCTATGTAGTCAAAAAAGCAAATAAACTAAATTGAAAGCTTTCAATTGCATATAAAATATTCAACAATTTAATTAACAACCAACAAGTAAGCTTACTAATCCCAATTTGAATATAAAGGATTTAGTAATGTTATAATAAGCTATGGCTTTATAACAGCTAAGTTTGGAATTCTGAGATCTGAAAAACTCAGTAAAAAAATACTGGAATACTCTTGATATGAGCATTACTGCGGTCCAGACAAACAATATTGGTTATTTTTTACTTTCCATACAAAGTTGAACACATTTTATTAAGGCTATCAGTCATTAAATACGCAGGCTGTTAATCCTTGCTGGACTCAGCTCTTACCACAATGCGGGTGCTGCCGGATAGCTCAGCGGAGCTGATCCATAAGCGAAGGGGGCGGAGTATTTGGCAAATACAGGTGCGGCATACGGATGAGCAAATGGATGAGCCGCCAACGGAGTAGCGAATGGTGCAGCGACAGAAGTGGCCAGAGGAGCTGCAACTGAAGCGGCGAATGAAGTAGGAAATGGAGCGGCAACTGGTGCAACGTGTTGGAAAACTGGAGCAGCCAGAGGAGCAGCAACTGGTGCCACAGATCTAATGAGTGGAGCTGTAACTGGTGCAACAGTTCTGATGAATGGAGCTGCAACTGGCAGTGGAGCAGCTGCAATCACAGGTGCAGCTGCGATTCCATTGAATGTCCTGGCCACTACTTGGCTACTAGCAGCGGTAACCACAGGTGCATTTGCTGCAAAGACGGCAGCTGGAGCAGCAAGCGGTGCATGCAATAATCCTGGCTTGCCGACAACGCAGGTAACCAGAGCACAGAGGACAACGGCCTGTGAATGATTACAAGGAATACAAGGATTAGCGATATCTTCAGCAAGGATGGTTAGTCTAAATATTACTAACGTATTTGATCATAGTGAATTGATGGTCGGTGGGTGATTTGCTGACTTGGTTGCTAGTTGGCGCTTTAGAGTACACTGCGAACTGATGTCAAATTGAGGCCTTGCCACGCATATTTATACCCAAGAAGACAGCACATTGCTGGGTCTACTTAAAATGCGCCCTGCGTGGCACTCATTGTCCATTATAAGTGGCGGCTATTGGTTACAATTGGTAGTTAGTCATGTCTTTCGAGGGTTTCAGTGCTGCTGCCAAAACCCGAAGGGCAGCCAAATCCGATTGCCGCAGCTAATTACACTAAATTTGGGTGGAAATCAAAGTGCATGAAATTAAATTGATCGCATTTGCTTGGTTACGAAATGCAAGCAAAGAATTTATATTACTTGTTGTCGATTATATCCACACTCGCAAGTCAAAATGACTGAATTAACCAACTATTAATTAAATGTATATGCCAACCCACAATTTATATGTAACTGTAACTGTAACTGTATATACAAGTATACTATACAAACAATTTCGATTTCGTATATTACCAATTTAATTTTAATCCATTTGTAAAATCTACATATGTATATCAACTTATATACGCATATATGTAATATTTTATATCAGAAGTGTTTTTTCAGCCGTACTCTTAAACTCTCCAGGCAGTAACCTGACTTCGCCGAGTTCTATTCAGTTTAGAGCAATCGACCAAATTAACATTTTGTGCACGTACGCAGACCAAAGCGAACAAAAATTATTGCTCGAACCCGGCCACAGTTTGGGTCAGCAAACACACTCGCAAACACACTCGCACACACACCCACATGCAACGCAAACACACACACAATGGACACTTTCGGTTGTTGACACAAAAATTATTTATTTTATTGGTATTGCCTCTTTTTGGGTCAAGGCTGTTGCAATCTGAGCATATTTGTTAGCAAATATAATATGTACATTAATTTAGGATATTAATTTAAACTGTTTCACATTGAATATAAAATTATATAATTATATTTTATTATAATTTTTGATATTAAACAACTAGTTAAATATTCCGAGTTAACTTTTTGTTGTAAAATAATATTATAGAAAGACACTACGCCTTTCTCTCCTGAAATATAGGTATAGTGTGTCTGCAAAAGTTTGGACACATCAAAATAAATTCACGTTTTCTTAATACACATTTTGAGATTTAAATTACTAACTAGCATAACATTAAAGTGGCCCAACGCTACCAAGCACGGACTGGTTAACGCACGGACCCAGGCAATCTGCAACAAACCACTCACCCAACCGACCAAGGAGCGCTGCAAGATCACGAATTACCAGAATGATGACTTAGAACAACAGTTTTAATAGAAGCAATAGACGAAGCACAACTTATTAATGGGAAACTCATATTATAATTAGCGGAGTTTATAGCAATAGAGGCAGATAATTCCTTATTAACGATTCCACACTTAACACGAAAGAATTAATTTCATCGTTTAAATATATATATAAATATAAAACTTAAGAAAGAATAAAATTTGGTTAATTTGCCTATCGACATGGTCGACCTTGATAGTAATGTGTGTTATAAATACCAGTGGGAAACTTAAAGCAAAATAAAACATTTATGAATCAATTCACTTATTAAAGTTACAATTCACTCAACGCTTTTTTTTTGTCTGACTTGGCTCACTTTTGCTCGCGTGCTCAGCATGCTAATTTGTTGTTTTGCATTGTGCCGGTTTTTTGGATTTTGTTTTCGTTCAGTATTGGGCGTCCGTCACGTTCGATGTGAGTCGCTATAAAAATAAATCGAAATCGAAGACATGTCATCAAATACAGTTTCGCTTTTCAAGTGACCACTCCAGAAAGCAATCAGACATCTCTCGCCATGTTCAAATACGTAAGTTCTCGTCATTCTTTTATTATTGCTACTGCTTCTCCCCATGCTCATATCTCCACAACTCTCCATTCAGGTCGCTGTCCTCTGCGCCCTGGTTGCCTGCGTTGTCTCCAAGCCTGGAGTTCTCCTGCACACACCAGCTCCAGCTGCCATCGTTGCTCATCCACTGCTGACGGCCAGCAGTAGCCAGGTGGTGGCCAGAAACTATAACGGCATCGCCGTTGCGCCCGTAATTGCAGCTGCTCCACTTATCCGAGCTGCTCCTCTGTCTACGCCTTTCGTCGCTGCTTCGCCACTGGCAGCGCCAATAGCTCCACTCACCTCTCCGGTTTTCGCCCGATTTGCAGCTGCTCCTCTCGCTGCTCCGCTTGCCTATAATGCTCCACTGCAGCACCTACACCACTTTTGATTTAAGCGCTTACACTATGATCCCATTTAAACAAATAATTTAAATATTAAAAGAATAAAACAAAAATTAATTTAAAATCTAACCTATTTCAAGTATCCGCAACACATTTTTCCACACCCAGTGGGTAGTTGTCATCTGTTATCAGCTGATAAACAATGGAAACTTGATAACCCATTCTTGCAGCTCGCCCCACCAATCCGGTGGTCTATTTCCCGTCTGCCAGCGTGGTAATTTAGGATTGGTTCTGTCTTATTGTCTTACTGATACCGCAATGTCTTTTCTCTTCATCTTCGCCCATCATGACCTCTTATTCTCTATTGTTTTAAAAGAGAAATATCCAAACTAATTATAGCAAAAAAAAAAAAAAATTGACAGATAATCTTTATAAACAAATAGAAGATCGTCGGTCAATACATCTCATACTTAGCAATTGCATTCTGTATCCCTGTAACATTTGAATTGCTAAATCTTAAAATATTTATTAGCTAATTTAAAAAGCAAATTTCACCTTGACATAATTAGAATTTGTATTCAAGCCAAATTTAAACTTAGCTCCATACATTTTAATGTGTCGCGTCACGCATTTGTCAATAATTGAAACAGCTGCTGCTGTTTTCTGACTAATATTTTTATTAACTATGTGATTTTCACTACAATTGGCCAACGGTAGACACATTGGTTATGTCTTCGTATATGTGCTAGCTGTGAGTCCAATTAACGGGACCAAGAGCACCCAGAGATAAGACAGGATTGGATAAGTTATTATTGGGTTTTTATTATCAGTCAGCCAGAAAGTTATTACACCAGAGCTGGAGCGTAGGAGAGAGGAGCCACCAAGTGTGAGCTGTAAGCCAGATGACTAGGCAACGGAGCAGTAGCATACGAAGCGATCAGAGGAGATGCCAAAGGAGCAGCTGCATACTTGGCAATCAAGGGAGCAGCAACTGGAGCGATCACTGGAGCGTGGGCGATGCCATTGAAATTACGGGCAATCACCTGGCTACTGGTGGCAGTCACAACCGGAGCAGGAGCAGCAACGACTCCAACGGGCGCAGTATAGGCCAACTGTTGGCCAAGGAGAAGTCCTGGCTTGGCAGCAGCGCAGGCGATGATGGCAAAGATAACAACAGTCTGTAGACAAATAAGTGACATTCAAATTGCGCTCTTATATAAATAAAACAATTTATCAACTTACGAATTTGAACATATTGGTTTCTTGGGATATGCTTGCAGCTCGATGAGTTGAACTTGTTTGATGGCCTTTAATAGCTTTGGCTGCGCTATTTATACAAAAAGGCGACTAAGATGTTGACCTTAAGTCTGCATTTTACCACGACGCGTGATAAATAAAACAATGGGAAATAACATAAGAGGCCATGTGAAGTGATATGGGCTGCAAATGGTTTAAAGTTAACTGTGGCTACAAACTGCCAATGCATTTAAATGAACCAAATGACTCACAAGTGGATAAAGACCATTTGGTGTTTTGTGGTATAAATACGCGCTGGCAACTGTAATTGGACATCACATACATAGTTTGCAGCTAACCCTACAAGCAACAAATCTTCAATATGTTCAAATATGTAAGAGGGAAAGTCCTTGTATTGTGTCCTGCTTCTTTAACTTAAGTGTCTCTGTTTTCACTTACAGACAATCGTTATCCTCGCTGTCATCGCCTGCGCTGCTGCCAAGCCAGGACTTCTCCTTGGCCAACAGTTGGCCTATACTGCGCCCGTTGGAGTCGTTGCTACTCCTGCTCCGGTTGTGACTGCCACCAGTAGCCAGGTGATTGCCCGTAATTTCAATGGCATCGCCCACGCTCCAGTGATCGCTCCAGTTGTTGCTCCCGTGATTGCCAAGTATGCTGCTGCTCCTTTTGCTGTTCCAGTTGCTGCTCCTGTCATTGCAAATTATGCTGCGTCTCCTTTGGCCTATAGCTCTACTTTGGGATACAGCCTGCCATATAGTTATTCCGTCGGAGCTGCTCCAGTTCTGTTGTAAGATTATAGTTAATGGATTAATAATGCAAATGAAAATTGATTTTTAATTTATTTCTTTGGCGCACACCAAAATGAATTTATGATTGTGCTCTGTGTGCTGATAATGCGCATAAGCGTCGATTAGCAAGTTACATTTAACTCACATAACTTGTGAAAAATTATTATCAGTAGCGGTTAACTGTCTATTACTTTAATAGTTTATTTTGAATATTTTTAATAATAAAAATATGTCAAGGTCTCTAGAGCACCCTGCCAAGGGTTTGGTAGTTGAATGATCATTTCAAGCTACGAGCGAATCATAAATACACATTTTTAGACTAATTAATATGGTTCATTTATATAAAATAATTTATAAAAAAATATTATAAAGATTTTATTTCTCTAACTTTAAGTTATGTGAGATATTAGTTCTTATCGTTTTCCACAAAAAGCTGAATAATAGAGCCATAGGGTACGGCAACCACACGCCATTCTTCCGAACGAGCTGGGGTATCAAAGGGTCCCTACTTACACTGTGACTCACTGGCTTCCGTTTAGATGAATTTAAGCAAAGAATATTTTCAACCGACTTTCCGATACACTGAAATAATACTGCAAGCACATCACACTATCCAATCGACACCCAAACGACAATACACTATCGAGCACTGCACTGGCCACCGATGCCCTGTCTTCATTTCATAAATGTTGTTATGAGTATTTTCTGTGTATTAGTATTATGAGTAGGTTCTAAAAATTATCTCTTTCGGATTCGGACTAGATATGTGTTGACTCATAGAGTCAATCTATGTCACCAAGTCTACTGAATAAATGTAGATGTGGTTGAGTTCATGCATCATGAGATGTAATAGGATACAATACAGCGCACAAAGGATATCTTTGCATCTAGATGTATATATTTGTACATTTATAATTAGAGTAATTTTAAAATTATAAAAAAAAGTTATTTAATTTAATTTTCACATGATGATATAGCCATGAATTACGCCTTGAACTAAGCCAATAGGTTTACAGCACCGAGTATTTACGATAAGATTATGGTTGATTCCTACAAGTTTGGGTGGGTATGGAAGAGATCCATTCAACCTTAGCTCTTCGATCCTAGATAGGGTGTAATGCATATCATACATCATATTATGTCAGGTTCAATTTGCGTCTTTAGTCCATCTCTGTCTATGACATTATTATTATAGCACTGTTTGTCTAGGCAGCACAAGACCCACGCCATATTTCCCTGAGCAAGATCGTCCGAATGGTGAACAAAGTGTGCAGTCCGAGTCGACTGAACAAGTATTTCATATTTTATTTTTTAATTGGTTGGCAGACCTCTTAGATTGTGCCAAAATTCGCTTTCATCTTTCCATTGATTGAATTTATGGCCTAAAGACCCGGAGATTGAGTTTAGCTTTCAAAATCACTTCCATCCGGATGCTTTCCGATGACCGGGACCGTATGTGGAAAGTGCAGGCACCGTCTACTCCGATCCGCGTCACCGGGAATCCAAGGAGCTTTGGGAAACAAGAGCTTATCCGACTTATTGGACTGCACTGGTCAATGAGCGCTCATGTCTTGAAATGCTGCGATTCATTATCAACTAACACCTACGCGGCTGGAAAGAGAACAATGTGAGGGACGTCGAAGGGATGGAGGAACGTAGCAATAGAGCGTGTACGGCCGTCCGCGGGTGATGGACTCGAAGTCGACCAATCCCTGTTGGCTTTTGGCAAGCAACGTGTGGTGGTCTCTATCGCAGACCCGGCTGGTATTACCTACTGGTAATTAAGCGGAATGCATAGGCTATAACTCCGAGCCTTCTATAAAGTCAAGAAAATGGATATCCTTGAGTGCACCTCCAGATTCATGAGATATGGATGGAAAATTAAGCAGACCTTTCAGTTGACTGTAAACCAGCAATCTTTTGTACTCGAATCTTTCAGTTATGTTTTGTCATGCTGAGTAAAATCCATCGTTTCTTTATGGAGCTTGACCATTTGCTTCGCCAATAGTTTTGGCATTGAAAGAGCTTTACCACCGGGGTAAGACTAAGATTGCCTATATTGACAGCCGTCAAAAGGTCTCGGAACGTAGGCCATATTCTCCACAAAAGACATGGCGGAAGTCTCTCACCTTTCAATATCAGGGTCAATGTCTTTTTATCACCACGAAAAATAATTTTTTAATCGGATCGTGTGGAATCTGAACACTCAGACATGTAATATTATTATATTCATTTTTGTTTTTTTTTTATAATTTGGCACTCCTGCGTATACTTAAATGTGGCGACTGAAATTATTTACATAAAACTGTTAGTTATTTAAAAGTTATTTAATTTAATAAGTTATTTGAGTTTTGAAACAGTAAACATTTACATATTATTTATCACTGCAGCCCTGAATGTGGCGAGTTGTAATTACAATAGCAGCTGACTATGCAATCAATATGCAAACCGACAAAATAATTTCATCTACGGTGCATTTAAACTGATCCAAATATTTCATTCCAGAAGGATAACATAACGGGGACTTCTGTGGGCGTCTCCCATAAGAAATTTTAAAATATCCTAATATTTGTGTTAAAAAGTTTTTGAATCGATGCAAATTTTTTAGTTATTAACAAATCTGGAGGCTAGACATATTTTTCATTTGTTATTTCCATGCCATTTGTATGTATTATATTAATGTTAATTTCACCTTGATAGAATTTTGCACCTTAACCCTACTTTCCATATTTTGATATCAAAAGCATCATAGTATATTTGTTTTGTGCAATGTCCCACAATTGGCTATTGTGTTCCCCCAGGAACTTCGGCCCTAGAAACCATAAGATTAAGAATCACGCCCCAAAATAACTCCCGAAATTTAATAGCTACAGTTACCAAACATCAAATGAAGTCTACTGTTCATTCTACCGGTTATCAGCTGGAACACCGTATTGAATATGGCTCGATTGTAACGTTATCTCTTGCTTTTATTGACTATTGTAGGAAAGACTCAAATGTCTATAATATCGAAATGTACAATTTATTAATTTATTTCGTGTCAACCCAATGTATTTATTACGTTATCCAATATGGAGTATAGTTCCATTGATCCGGATTGGATATCCTTAGATTTCTGGTAAAACTACCCTGAATAGATTTTCTGGTTAATATTCTGCTGTTCCTAAATGTCTTGTCCCAATTGGATAGTGTGCGACTTGCACTACAATTGGCCAACGGTCGACACATTGGTTATGTCTTCGTATATGTGCTAGCTATGAGTCCAATTAACGGGACCAAGAGCACCCAGAGATAAGACAAGATTGGATAAGTTATTATTGGGTTTTTATTATCAGTCAACCAGAAACTTATTACACCAGAGCTGGAGCGTAGGAGAGAGGAGCCACCAAGTGTGAGCTGTAAGCCAGATGACTAGGCAACGGAGCAGTAGCATACGAAGCGATCAGAGGAGATGCCAAAGGAGCAGCTGCATACTTGGCAATCACGGGAGCAGCAACTGGAGCGATCACTGGAGCGTGGGCGATGCCATTGAAATTACGGGCAATCACCTGGCTACTGGTGGCAGTCACAACCGGAGCAGGAGCAGCAACGACTCCAACGGGCGCAGTATAGGCCAACTGTTGGCCAAGGAGAAGTCCTGGCTTGGCAGCAGCGCAGGCGATGATGGCAAAGATAACAACAGTCTGTAGACAAATAAGTGACATTCAAATTGCGCTCTTATATAAATAAAACAATTTATCAACTTACGAATTTGAACATATTGGTTTCTTGGGATATGCTTGCAGCTCGATGAGTTGAACTTGTTTGATGGCCTTTAATAGCTTTGGCTGCGCTATTTATACAAAAAGGCGACTAAGATGTTGACCTTAAGTCTGCATTTTACCACGACGCGTGATAAATAAAACAATGGGAAATAACATAAGAGGCCATGTGAAGTGATATGGGCTGCAAATGGTTTAAAGTTAACTGTGGCTACAAACTGCCAATGCATTTAAATGAACCAAATGACTCACAAGTGGATAAAGACCATTTGGTGTTTTGTGGTATAAATACGCGCTGGCAACTGTAATTGGACATCACACACATAGTTTGCAGCTAACCCTACAAGCAACAAATCTTCAATATGTTCAAATATGTAAGAGGGAAAGTCCTTGTATTGTGTCCTGCTTCTTTAACTTAAGTGTCTCTGTTTTCACTTACAGACAATCGTTATCCTCGCTGTCATCGCCTGCGCTGCTGCCAAGCCAGGACTTCTCCTTGGCCAACAGTTGGCCTATACTGCGCCCGTTGGAGTCGTTGCTACTCCTGCTCCGGTTGTGACTGCCACCAGTAGCCAGGTGATTGCCCGTAATTTCAATGGCATCGCCCACGCTCCAGTGATCGCTCCAGTTGCTGCTCCCGTGATTGCCAAGTATGCAGCTGCTCCTTTGGCATCTCCTCTGATCGCTTCGTATGCTACTGCTCCGTTGCCTAGTCATCTGGCTTACAGCTCACACTTGGTGGCTCCTCTCTCCTACGCTCCAGCTCTGGTGTAATAAGTTTCTGGTTGACTGATAATAAAAACCCAATAATAACTTATCCAATCTTGTCTTATCTCTGGGTGCTCTTGGTCCCGTTAATTGGACTCATAGCTAGCACATATACGAAGACATAACCAATGTGTCGACCGTTGGCCAATTGTAGTGCAAGTCGCACACTATCCAATTGGGACAAGACATTTAGGAACAGCGGAATATTAACAAGAAAATCTATTCAGGGTAGTTTTATCAGAAATCTAAGGATATCTAATCCGGATCAATGGAACTATACTCCATATTGGATAACGTAATAAATACATTGGGTTGACGCGAAATAAATTAATAAATTATACATTTCTGATATTATAGACATTTGAGTCTTTCCTACAATAGTCAATAAAAGCAAGAGATAACGTTACAATCGAGCCATATTCAATACGGTGTTCCAGCTGATAACCGGTAGAATGAACAGTAGACTTCATTTGATGTTTGGTAACTGTAGCTATTAAATTTCGGGAGTTATTTTGGGGCGTGATTCTTAATCTTATGGTTTCTAGGGCCGAAGTTCCTGGGGGAACACAATAGCCAATTGTGGGACATTGCACAAAACAAATATACTATGATGCTTTTGATATCAAAATATGGAAAGTAGGGTTAAGGTGCAAAATTCTATCAAGGTGAAATTAACATTAATATAATACATACAAATGGCATGGAAATAACAAATGAAAAATATGTCTAGCCTCCAGATTTGTTAATAACTAAAAAATTTGCATCGATTCAAAAACTTTTTAACACAAATATTAGGATATTTTAAAATTTCTTATGGGAGACGCCCACAGAAGTCCCCGTTATGTTATCCTTCTGGAATGAAATATTTGGATCAGTTTAAATGCACCGTAGATGAAATTATTTTGTCGGTTTGCATATTGATTGCATAGTCAGCTGCTATTGTAATTACAACTCGCCACATTCAGGGCTGCAGTGATAAATAATATGTAAATGTTTACTGTTTCAAAACTCAAATAACTTATTAAATTAAATAACTTTTAAATAACTAACAGTTTTATGTAAATAATTTCAGTCGCCACATTTAAGTATACGCAGGAGTGCCAAATTATAAAAAAAAAACAAAAATGAATATAATAATATTACATGTCTGAGTGTTCAGATTCCACACGATCCGATTAAAAAATTATTTTTCGTGGTGATAAAAAGACATTGACCCTGATATTGAAAGGTGAGAGACTTCCGCCATGTCTTTTGTGGAGAATATGGCCTACGTTCCGAGACCTTTTGACGGCTGTCAATATAGGCAATCTTAGTCTTACCCCGGTGGTAAAGCTCTTTCAATGCCAAAACTATTGGCGAAGCAAATAATATAGTGGTCAAGCTCCATAAAGAAACGATGGATTTTACTCAGCATGAAAAAACATAACTGAAAGATTCGAGTACAAAAGATTGCTGGTTTACAGTCAACTGAAAGGTCTGCTTAATTTTCCATCCATATCTCATGAATCTGGAGGTGCACTCAAGGATATCCATTTTCTTGACTTTATAGAAGGCTCGGAGTTATAGCCTATGCATTCCGCTTAATTACCAGTAGGTAATACCAGCCGGGTCTGCGATAGAGACCACCACACGTTGCTTGCCAAAAGCCAACAGGGATTGGTCGACTTCGAGTCCATCACCCGCGGACGGCCGTACACGCTCTATTGCTACGTTCCTCCATCCCTTCGACGTCCCTCACATTGTTCTCTTTCCAGCCGCGTAGGTGTTAGTTGATAATGAATCGCAGCATTTCAAGACATGAGCGCTCATTGACCAGTGCAGTCCAATAAGTCGGATAAGCTCTTGTTTCCCAAAGCTCCTTGGATTCCCGGTGACGCGGATCGGAGTAGACGGTGCCTGCACTTTCCACATACGGTCCCGGTCATCGGAAAGCATCCGGATGGAAGTGATTTTGAAAGCTAAACTCAATCTCCGGGTCTTTAGGCCATAAATTCAATCAATGGAAAGATGAAAGCGAATTTTGGCACAATCTAAGAGGTCTGCCAACCAATTAAAAAATAAAATATGAAATACTTGTTCAGTCGACTCGGACTGCACACTTTGTTCACCATTCGGACGATCTTGCTCAGGGAAATATGGCGTGGGTCTTGTGCTGCCTAGACAAACAGTGCTATAATAATAATGTCATAGACAGAGATGGACTAAAGACGCAAATTGAACCTGACATAATATGATGTATGATATGCATTACACCCTATCTAGGATCGAAGAGCTAAGGTTGAATGGATCATACCCACCCAAACTTGTAGGAATCAACCATAATCTTATCGCAAATACTCGGTGCTGTAAACCTATTGGCTTAGTTCAAGGCGTAATTCATGGCTATATCATCATGTGAAAATTAAATTAAATAACTTTTTTTTATAATTTTAAAATTACTCTAATTATAAATGTACAAATATATACATCTAGATGCAAAGATATCCTTTGTGCGCTGTATTGTATCCTATTACATCTCATGATGCATGAACTCAACCACATCTACATTTATTCAGTAGACTTGGTGACATAGATTGACTCTATGAGTCAACACATATCTAGTCCGAATCCGAAAGAGATAATTTTTAGAACCTACTCATAATACTAATACACAGAAAATACTCATAACAACATTTATGAAATGAAGACAGGGCATCGGTGGCCAGTGCAGTGCTCGATAGTGTATTGTCGTTTGGGTGTCGATTAGATAGTGTGATGTGCTTGCAGTATTATTTCAGTGTATCGGAAAGTCGGTTGAAAATATTCTTTGCTTAAATTCATCTAAACGGAAGCCAGTGAGTCACAGTGTAAGTAGGGACCCTTTGATACCCCAGCTCGTTCGGAAGAATGGCGTGTGGTTGCCGTACCCTATGGCTCTATTATTCAGCTTTTTGTGGAAAACGATAAGAACTAATATCTCACATAACTTAAAGTTAGAGAAATAAAATCTTTATAATATTTTTTTATAAATTACTTTATATAAATGAACCATATTAATTAGTCTAAAAATGTGTATTTATGATTCGCTCGTAGCTTGAAATGATCATTCAACTACCAAACCCTTGGCAGGGTGCTCTAGAGACCTTGACATATTTTTATTATTAAAAATATTCAAAATAAACTATTAAAGTAATAGACAGTTAACCGCTATTGATAATAATTTTTCACAAGTTATGTGAGTTAAATGTAACTTGCTAATCGACGCTTATGCGCATTATCAGCACACAGAGCACAATCATAAATTCATTTTGGTGTGCGCCAAAGAAATAAATTAAAAATCAATTTTCATTTGCATTATTAATCCATTAACTATAATCTTACAACAGAACTGGAGCAGCTCCGACGGAATAACTATATGGCAGGCTGTATCCCAAAGTAGAGCTATAGGCCAAAGGAGACGCAGCATAATTTGCACTGACAGGAGCAGCAACTGGAACAGCAAAAGGAGCAGCAGCATACTTGGCAATCACGGGAGCAACAACTGGAGCGATCACTGGAGCGTGGGCGATGCCATTGAAATTACGGGCAATCACCTGGCTACTGGTGGCAGTCACAACCGGAGGAGGAGCAGCAACGACTCCAACGGGCGCAGTATAGGCCAACTGTTGGCCAAGGAGAAGTCCTGGCTTGGCAGCAGCGCAGGCGATGACAGCGAGGATAACGATTGTCTGTAAGTGAAAACAGAGACACTTAAGTTAAAGAAGCAGGACACAATACAAGGACTTTCCCTCTTACATATTTGAACATATTGAAGATTTGTTGCTTGTAGGGTTAGCTGCAAACTATGTGTGTGATGTCCAATTACAGTTGCCAGCGCGTATTTATACCACAAAACACCAAATGGTCTTTATCCACTTGTGAGTCATTTGGTTCATTTAAATGCATTGGCAGTTTGTAGCCACAGTTAACTTTAAACCATTTGCAGCCCATATCACTTCACATGGCCTCTTATGTTATTTCCCATTGTTTTATTTATCACGCGTCGTGGTAAAATGCAGACTTAAGGTCAACATCTTAGTCGCCTTTTTGTATAAATAGCGCAGCCAAAGCTATTAAAGGCCATCAAACAAGTTCAACTCATCGAGCTGCAAGCATATCCCAAGAAACCAATATGTTCAAATTCGTAAGTTGATAAATTGTTTTATTTATATAAGAGCGCAATTTGAATGTCACTTATTTGTCTACAGACTGTTGTTATCTTTGCCATCATCGCCTGCGCTGCTGCCAAGCCAGGACTTCTCCTTGGCCAACAGTTGGCCTATACTGCGCCCGTTGGAGTCGTTGCTGCTCCTGCTCCGGTTGTGACTGCCACCAGTAGCCAGGTGATTGCCCGTAATTTCAATGGCATCGCCCACGCTCCAGTGATCGCTCCAGTTGCTGCTCCCTTGATTGCCAAGTATGCAGCTGCTCCTTTGGCATCTCCTCTGATCGCTTCGTATGCTACTGCTTCGTTGCCTAGTCATCTGGCTTACAGCTCACACTTGGTGGCTCCTCTCTCCTACGCTCCAGCTCTGGTGTAATAACTTTCTGGCTGACTGATAATAAAAACCCAATAATAACTTATCCAATCCTGTCTTATCTCTGGGTGCTCTTGGTCCCGTTAATTGGACTCACAGCTAGCACATATACGAAGACATAACCAATGTGTCTACCGTTGGCCAATTGTAGTGCAAGTCACATAGTTAATAAAAATATTAGTCAGAAAACAGCAGCAGCTGTTTCAATTATTGACAAATGCGTGACGCGACACATTAAAATGTATGGAGCTAAGTTTAAATTTGGCTTGAATACAAATTCTCATTATGTCAAGGTGGAAATTGCTTTTTAAATTAGATAATAAATAACTTAAGATCCATCTTCTTATCGAGAATATCTTAATAATTAGGCACATGAGCCGCGCACCTTATTATTCTTGAATTATGTTCAGACCCCAAACAAGAGTGAGAATATGGGATATCTGGTAACTATTAGTTTGTAAACAATATTAAAAATATTCCAACATTTCTCTTCTTCTTAAAAACGGAACATATATCTGTATATGTGGTATTTAAATAAAAAAATCATTTTATAAAAATTAACCATAAGAGGCCCTGTCACTAAAAAAAATTAGAATTTCTATTTATTAGTCCGACAATTTGTATTTATGATTTGCTCGTGGATTAATAGTTCATTCAACTGTCAATACCTTGGCAGGGTGCCGTAGAGACCTTGACCCAGTTCCCTTATTCAAAACCGTTACCCGCTACTGATAATAATTTTTCAAAGGTACGTGAGTTAAATGTAAATTGCTAATGTAAACGCTTATGCACATTATCTGCACACAGAGCACGTTCATTAATTCATTTTGGTGTGCGCCAAAGGAATATATTAAAAAGCGATTTTCAGTTGCATTACTAATCCTTTCACTAAAATCTTACAACAGAATTGGAGCAGCTCCGACGAAATAACTAGATGGCAAATCTGTAATCCAAAGGAGAGCTATAGGCCAAGGAACACGCAGCATAATTTGCAATGACAGGAGCAGCAACTGGAGCAGCGAAAGGAGCAGCAGCATACTTGGCAATCACGGGAGCAGCAACTGGAGCTATCACTGGAGCGTGGGTGATGCCATTGAAATTACGGGCAATCACCTGGCTACTGGTGGCAGTCACAACCGGAGCAGGAGTAGCAACGACTCCAACGGGCGCAGTATAGGACAACTTGGCTTGGTATCAACGCAGGCGATGATATCGAGGATAACGGTTGTCTGTAAGTGAAAATAAAGACAGTTAAGTTACAGAAGAAGGAGAGAAACAAGGACTTTTTTCTGTCATATTTGAACATATTAAAGATTTGTTGCTTTAGGGTTAGCTGCAATCTACGTATGTGATTGTTTATTGAAATGCATTGGAAGTAAGCTAACACAGTGAAAATATAACATATAACATATAAAATTTTGTAGCCGATGTCACTTTGCATGGCCCCTTATGTTATTTACTTTAGTCGCCCAGTATACTGCTTTCCCGTTGGCTACTAATCTGGGCTATCAGGCTTCTCCTCTGGCCTACACTTCTTCGTTTGTGCTGTAATATTATTTCAGATCATGCTGAATCTGAAAAACTTGGGGTTCACTTAACTAAGTACAATTTATTTGATCTGTTTGGCTTGCACAGACATACACATGAAATTTTTCATATGCACACGCAGAGCTGCAGAGTCTTATCCTTTCGAATGCCTTTGCAAATGGTTGTTTGTTAGTTTCGCGTATTTATCTTAATCGTTTTCATAGCGTATTTCATGCATTGATGCACATTTTAAAAAGCCATTTTTGCTTTCGCTTATGCCTTTAGACGATAAAGGCCTTACACACTCACGTGCTGGAAGGTCCTGGAAATCTTTGGCATTTGTTATTGCCCATGAGCTCCTCGCCTGATGGGCACAGTTTTTTGTGTAGGCATATTCGTCGCTTCCTACGTGCCGGTGATTTGATAAATTGCATCTAGTGGAGTTACTTCTAGTTATTAAATCCAAATAACTGACACCAGCTTACTTACCTTAGGCGGCAACCACAACACATCATAAACATACATCCCACTACAAAATCGGGAAATCTGCGACCAGTGCTAGGTGAAAATCAGTGCGAGTTTCCTGACTTCGAACAAATAATTAAAAGTTTTCATTCGCCCATTTGTTCTCACCTTTTTACTATTTTGTTTGTAATTTGATGTTGCTATTAATGGCAAAAACAAACATAGCAAAGCAAATGCTAGACGCAAAAACAACTACTGGAAAGCCCGTTTTTCTCCAGCTTGAAATGCTACACAAATTTCGCATTCCGCCCAACTCGGAAACTCAGAATAGCTGCTCGTCCCCTCAAACAGGAGTAGCATGGCAGGCAGGCAAACAGGACGAAAACATAGTCAAAAAGAAAATATGTGTATATACACGAGTTATATGTAAACATATTGTTAATTTCGTCTGTACAAGAGAGAAAAGTGTTAAGTCATGCCACTGACATTTGTTGTAATATTCATCTTGGCACGCGACAAGGTGAATATAATATATGTCCTAAGTACATGCAAACTGTCATAAGTAGAAGCAAACCATGAGTTAATTATTTTAACATCATATTTGTATATATAATTTATATACTTTTGAAGCTCCGGAGGAGAAGTAAATGGCTATGTGTAATTAAATGTAAGTAAATAAAATATAAATTAAAGTAGACTTGTCTCTCATGACCTTAATTGCGTATCGAAATCAATGAACAAATTCAAAACTTGTTTTTATGTACTAGTTAAGGATATCATTAAGCTGACAATGACTCACTTGGAAATTGTATATCCTTTGAAACTTTCCTAATGAACCAGTCAAGTTTTCCGCGTTCTACGAAGTTTGGTTGGATTATCGCCATTGCTATAGGTGTCTGCTTATCTGTAGGTCGCTAATTAGGCTAAACAAATTATGAAATATGATTAATAGTGGGTACGTTAAAGCAATTAACTTTCTGCGATAAACAATTGCGAGTGGAATTAATGTGTTCTGGAATTGCATGCCGAATAATGGCGACCCATCGACTGGAAGCTCTGGCAATGCCAGGCACGAGATACACAAAATATATTGTATTTAACAATGCACGTAGTGAAATTTGCATTTTTGATTACTTCAATATTTGCTGCATTGCGTTTTGGTTTATTTGTAGGTGTTGAGTATTTCTTCATTTGCTTTTTTTTTGGGCAGGGTGGTTTTTTGGAACGTGTCATGCAAATAAAAAGGTGGTCACGCGGGGCGAAGTCAGGCCTTTACAAATATCCCAGCCACTTTTTTGGGTTATTTCTTTATGCAAATCATGGAGGCGGCTTTACCGTTCTCCACATTTGCACTTGCGGTGTGTGTGACAAGGTATGATTATGTTGTTGTTGGTCAGATCTAAATTTGCCGGTTTCGCTTGTGATTTATGTTGTCCACGGTGTCATTTGCTTAATTTGTTGGTCGCGCGTAGAAAGCAAAAAAAAAAAAATTCAATCAAAAGTATTTTGGGACTGAATACAAAGGCCAAAAAAAACTCAAGATAACACAAAAACCACAAAGTTCAAGCAACCCCCCACGATGAGCCATGTATTATATTTCCAGGCAATTGTTAAAGCGCACCAAAACTTACCAACAAAAATGCTTCGCCATTTAAAAGTTGGGGTCGGGGCTGTGCTTTTAAGGGATGCGGTTTCGTGCTCAAGCAGCAAACCTTATAAGAAATATTATAGAAATGGGAGCCACTCTCGAAACAACTCCCACACGCTTTAGCTAAGACACGAGTGGGCGACAGGATTCAAAATTCAGAACCCAACTCTGACGTGTTTGCTGCTGCTTCTACTATGGCTGCAGTAGCAGCGAACCACACTTAACCTTGTCTGTATACGGCCGAGGACACGCCACTTAACTTATGAATTAAATTCCTGCGCTCGGCAAATGCTGAAGCACAAGTACGACATATATTTTATGACCAGCACTCGCAACTCTAACCTAAAAAGCGTTAAGGGCTCGCTGCCTGCCAGCTGCCAAAGCTTGCGCACTAAGAGAATGCGAGATGCGAGCTTTTTGTGAGAGTTTCCATTCAGCGCACTCTTTGCAGCCAAAGCTCTGCAGGCTGCTCTCTTTAATTTTGAATTCAAAGAGAATGAAAGTAATGTACGTAGTGTTTATTGGGTTACCCCAGAGAATACCTATTTAAGTTCTTAGGTTCAAATATATGCAACTGCTTATTAATCTTACGATTTCAGATTATAAACTATATTGTTTTATATAAAATGTATTCATTAAAAATTATAAAAAATGATCCTAATTTTCAAATTTGTTTATTATCATCCACTCACTTCAATCACAGAGACTTTATGAATATCTTATATATGAATATCTTATAAAACTGATGTTACAAAAAAAATATATATATGTATGTATATAACTACTAGCTAACTCCGTTTGTGACTATTTTTATATAGAAGTACAAATGATCAAGATCGGTTAAGAATCCCTTTTACCCCCGTAATCTACAATTTCGTAATATATTTTTATGTAAATGTTTGTCGTAGGCCGGGCTGAAAGAAAATATTCAATATGACTATATTATTAAACTGTATAATAATAATACAATATATTCTAGAAACCTGGGTTCACCTGGGCTCGTAACCAAGCCAATTGATTTGAATAATTAACCACATATGCTAACAAATTAGACAATTAAAATTAATTAACAAATAAACTAACTATTTCAAGGCAATTTGATTTGATTTTTTTTCTGAATAGTACTAGTACTGGGCTGGCAACTTGTTTATCATATTAAGCTGACCAGCGACATCAGAAATGCTCATATTCACATGACTATCAAATTAAACTGTAATCGACTCTATAGAAATGTGCAACGAATGTAAATGTTAAACGATTTTGGTTCGAGAGGTATGCGGAATGTGTAGTTGCTTGATCAAGATGTGTAGTCAATCCAGCCATCGGCTTAGTCCTTTAATTGATCTAAATTTATGTAGACCAAAACCTCGCTAAAACTGTATTCTTAAGCTGCTGCTATTAAAATACTTCAGTATTAATGAAATCAGCCACTTCTGAATTGTAGTAATTCATATTTGTTTTTAACTATATTAAGCTTCGCAGACTGCATCCGCTTAATCTGGTTTTTCTTTTATTAATGATTTAGACAAAAATTGAATTTAAAATGCTCATTTTTAGTAGGATTTGTAATAGCAAAAATTCCATTAAAGCGGATGAGCTTTAATAATATAAAAAACTTTTGTCTCCATCCTCACTCAAGACATTTAGAACTTTACAGGGTTTTTGATTGTCACACTATTTCTTATGTGTCTGGTCATAGGCAAAAACGAGTTAGTCGACAAGTTGAAAATATTCAAATTGAGACGGACCAGTAAGAAATCATTAGAAATGTTCTCTTTTTACACATTGATATAAAAGTACCTTAGTACTTTGCTTTTGAGCAATGACCGAAATAATGTCTGTCTGTCCGTCCATCTGGCCGTCTGTATGAATTCAAATTTTTTGAAACTTAGTACTTATACAGGCATCGGTCAGACAAATTGTAAAAATTGGGGTTAAGATATCGATAAAATCGTTAAAAGCAAATCGATAGCGCCACAAAAATGTCCATAAATTTTAAGGCTACAGTCACTAAATTTAATTAGTAGGCACTCCGAGCTTGAAAATTTGTAATTGGTATATAGCGCAGTTTTTTATTTAGAGCAGTCAAATTTAGTAGATATTTTACTGATATAGCCACGTCCACACCAGTGCCCATAATCGTCAACGCAGTTATTCCGGAAATTGTAAATCGATAGTCCACATATCGCCCACAATTTCAAATATCGCCATAGTTTTTGGAACACGCCCACACCCACCACCACCAGGAAATTCGACCTTAGAATTGTAAAACACGCATATCATCCAAAAATTAAGAACTAGAGTCACCAAAGTTAGTTTTTTAATACGTTACTTGTAACTCAAGTAAGAGATCGTAGGAAAATTTTACACAACGTCTCCGTCTCCGATACAATGAAATACAATAAAATCATATATGTCACACATTTTGAAAAATAGAGTCACCAAAGTTGAAAATGATAGTGCCATCAACTCCCTTCAAAAATCCGGAAAAGGTTCTATACCTCCAGCAATTTAAGAGCTACATTAACCAAACTTGGTAGGTATAATACTAAGATCGTACTTCAAAATGGATTTGGCCTCGACCACTCCACCTCCAAAAATTTCCAATTTCCAAATTATGTAATCAAAGTATTTCGCAGTCTGCAACGAAGGAATGAAACGTTTTCTCGTTTTTTTTTTTGTTTTGCTGGTCAGAAAGGATCTGGCTGGAAAAAGTTACAGTTATTGCAAAAGTACTCTGTCACTGCTCATTTGTTGCTAATAATTATAAAAGTTTACACAATTCCCCAACTGAAACACACATATGTGCACAAATTATGTCAGTATATACACGTATGTAAGTGTGCACCAAAAAAGTAGCAGACAGACAGTCTGTCTGTCTGTCTGTCTGTCAGTCTGGAGGAAGGGAGGGAGGGCGGGCGTGTAACTTAACTGGCAAAAGTTTAGCGCCGTTCGAAATTGTTTAGTTTAGCAACATTTGCTGTTGATCAAAATGTTTGTAAAGTTTTAAGTGTGGGTCTAATACTAACGGCTGCCTCCGATTGCACAGAACTGGGTACTCGGAACTGCAAGCTGGAAACTGGCAACTCAAATAGTTTGCTACAGCAGCAGCCTAAAAGCATGAGGTATTAAATTTTTATTTGCCAACCCATAACAATAGTGCGAGCTGAATGCTCTTTCAAGTAAGTCCGAAATGGTTCGCTAGTCATAAGTCATTTTGATATTGGCCCACAGCCAGGCTCAGGTTCCGCAAGTTTTCGCAAACAAGTCCAACAAAGCCATCTCCAAATTGCCTTAAAAGCCTTTTCTAGTCAAATAGACAAACTATTTGCGCATAATTATATAGCTGTTTTGTAGATGCCATTCAACAAAAAAAAAAACAATTCATATTCAAAACGTATTTAAAACTGGGAACACTTTTTAAATATAAAAGTATTTGATTGCCTAATTAATACTGGAACCCCCAAGCTAAACAACAAAGACGAAATCGGTATTATTTGTACGATGATAAGAAATAACAAACAAAAATTGAGAATCACAATGATCAAATCCACATGATCTGTAGTATCTAACGATGAATGACTTAATGAACTGTAACATATTGATACAAATATATTTCTTTGGTAATACTAATAATCTCAGATAAGTAAAAGAATCTTAAACTTCAAAATCATCCGCTGGATTTAATCAGACTTTTTAGCTTCGAATAGCATGTGTTCAAGTAGTTCCATTTGGGTCTGCATGACATCAGCAAAAGTGAACAGTCGTTAAATACGACGGTTATAATATGCGTGCTTAATGCTTTTGGATTTCTGGGATGCGTCCTGCTTTACTTTGTGATCCAAAATTGTTTGCTTCGCTATCCGTGGTGAAGGCAGAAAACTTGCGCGGCCAGAAGGCCTCATCAATCGCCAACAGCACGATTTTGATTATATCAGCAACAAGGAATATCATCACTGCCAGGTTATCAATTGTTCAATAAAAGTGGGATTAGAGTGGTCACATCCGCATATTTCCCATCAACGCCTGGCGTTTTGACTAAAAAATCAACAACAAATATCAGCAAAAATGTATCCTTGACCTTTTGCAAACAATGGCAAGGGTCTGCGCAATCAGTTAGCAATATAGCTGCTGTTCATTTATAGGCCATTAGAGCCTATTATAAAAAGTGCATGCCTGTTCGCACTCATGCACGCATACTTATATAAAACTGAGTTTTTAATTAACTAGCGAAGTTGTCGCAACGAAGTCAAGTGACTTTGACGCCTCAATGTATTCTTAGTGAATTTGTATTTACACACACATGGAATCTCAAACCTGACGGAAATTTTAAAATTTTTCTGTTTCCGTGCTTCATCTGAGACATCGCTTCTTGTTAGCTGCTTTTAGACGACGAAATTTTGGGCTTCGAAAATGTATTATCACAAAACAAAACAAATGTATCGTTAAATACAAATTGGAAACATTATTATTATAGTTATCTGGGAGTGAATATCTATCTATATATATTTCATTTAAATAAACAATAGTAATATGCGAACTTCTGTTCTTTATTTAAATATCGGCAGAATCACTCGTTCAATTACACGACGCTATCATTGTTATGACTAAAAGCTTCTCTGTGTCTTTGCCCTAGATCTTGATCGCCTCTATTTTTGTTCCTCACCTTTTTCTTTTTTTTGTCTGCATCGAATATCAGACGCTCCATTATTTCCATTTGGATATTTAAAATAGACGCGATGGCATACATGTGCTCCACACGTTCCCTGTACTCTACTTGTCGAGTTTCCTCATCCTTGTGTTCTTCAGTTTTATCCGTGCTGCTCAAAACACGCTTTTTGGCAAGAGCTTTCATTTGTGCAAGTTTATCGTCGTTATCCAAGATGTGTTGGATATTCTCAGCCACCGTACGATTGTGACGCTTGTATTCCTTTCTTATAAAGGGCAGCGATTTATAGAATCTATAGACACCATAATATTCTACACGCAAGAATTGCCAAAATGTGATATCTCGCTTGAAAGTGGCATTAGTCGCAGTCTTTGCAATCGTAAAATAATCATGGATCATTGTAATAAACACATTGATTAGCAGCACAGATACCACAAATCCTAAAAAGACATACATTAACATGCCAATTAACTTGCCGCCATGAAAGAGGTCCGACGGACTAAGCTGCTTATTGAATCCAACCGAGAAGCACAATGCCGTTATAACACTTCTTACCGGTTCAACAAAATGGGGGCTATTGTTGCCGTTGATGATAGTAAAAGCAATGCCAAATGCCATTAAGATGATAAGTATTGCCATGGCAGTGATGGCCAAAGCCTTCCAGGCAAGGTTCAGGGTGTTCGTAAATAGCTGAAATACTTTCGAGAACTGCAACACCTTCCACAATCGCAGCGTTGTTATGCAGATAAGAAATCCAGTCAATATGTTTGTCAGCATATACAAGCGTGCCGGCTTTCGAAAGTCAAGAAACGACATCTTATTGGAGCTCTCCAAACTCTTCAGCAACGACGTAATGAGTATTAATTGTACGGTAATCACAACTAATAAAAATACATTGAGAAGAACAATGATCAAATCCAGTTTGTACCATATGCTTTTTAGCTTGTAAGGCTCATACCACAAGTTCACGACGAATGCCTGAATGAACTGTAATACGACCACCACGTAGAGAACCCCCACAAGGATCTCCTTGTAGTTTAGCTCCAAGGCATCACTAATCATTTGAATACTGTCACATGACACGTCTGGTATAACACTGCCAAAGGGCAGTTGTTCCATTCGCAATGTACACACGCTGAACATATCTGCGTCCACGCTGTAGAGGGTAAAGTCCATAAATACCGCTGACGTGTTATAGTTAAGCCATCGGTTGTCAGTAAGAAAATCGAGTATCTTTATGCTGTTCTGCCTGTTGAGTGCAAGCAGTGCGGCGTACCCGCTGAGTTCCGGATAATAGTGGAATTTACCAATGTGATCAAAGTTTAGAAGGACTCTAGATGCAAAGTCGTGTTGGTCTTTTATGGGCAGCCAGGGATCGTAGACTCGCCAATATTTGTAGGTATAATGCAGTCGTTGGTAAGGTAGCTTCCAGCCAGGCATATACATAAGATCTGTAAATTTGGGTACACCCCAGCCGAAGTCCTCTTTGGCCACACGCAACTGGCGTAGTCGAACGACACCAAGTATTTTATTTTGTTCGGAGTGGATCCAGGCTGCGCCCTCTTCGCTCCCACCTTCCGAGAAGGTGTCGACAAGCGATGACTTTACAAAATCGAATAGCTGATTTAGGTGGTTAATCTCCTTTAGTCCAATATATTCGGAATGATTTAGCATAAGAAGATTTTTCATTTTGGTCGTGTTGTAGTACAATAGCTGGTTACGTGAGAACACCACCACGCAGATTAAGATAAGAAAATACTTCCCATAGAGCAACAGATCATTCACAATATCTTTGTATTCGTGGTTCAACGCCTGGTTGCGATAGCGCTCGGTGATCAGCATCTGAATTCTCATGCTGCTTAGCCGTTGTTTGAGAAAATTGAGGCGGTTGTGGTCCTTTTCGTCCTCTTTTGTGTCTTTGCGATGCTTGGCCATGCTTCGTGGCCAAAAAGCCATATCAATGGAAATTATTAGATATTTAATTGGATCTGCGATTACCATTTGAAAGAACAATACAATAAGTATTACCAGAATAAGATTTTTTCCGTTTGTCGACTCATGATCAAAGCCCGAATATGTAATCATCAAAAACACGCAGGTGAGTATTATAAGTACTGTGAATGCAAAAAACCATTTGTGTCTTGTATGTTTGTCCATTGCTTTTAGTTCATTGATTCCAGATTTATTTGAAAATGTTTCGGCTCGTTTTTAATTTAAACAAAATAATTCTCGTACTAGAAAATAGTTCAAATAATTTCCGAACAAACTCGATCAACGTTTCTAAAAATTTTAACTGATATGTAAGCTATCCCAATTTCTTAGCAATCTTAATCTGTCAACTTTTCACCTGTCAATAAACTCTTTTTTGTACGGAGACCTAATTGATAACTTTTGTGATTGAAGATGGTGGCGAAATGGGTAAAGAAATACCCTATCAAAATCTCAAAAGTGTGATTGTGATAAAAAGAAACCCACACAACCAAAAGTTGTTATTTCTAAGCTGTTTAAAAAAGCTTAAGCTTTAGAATATGCATTACTTCCCCAAAAGTCTGTTCATTTATTCGTTTATTTTCTATGAAGCGCACCGAATTTGAAAAAATCACTTATCAGGCATTTCCGCAGCCCTGCAACACTTCTAAAAATATAAAATATTAATAAAACATAATTTGAACATAAATTTAAATAGACATAAAAATAATAATTGGCAAATTAACACGAATAATTTACTTTCCTTATATCAACAGTTTTATTTACATACTTATCCTTTGCGCGGAGGGTGTTGACAAGAATAACTGTAAACAAAACTATTTACAAAAGCGCCTCATCCCTGAGGCCTGAGCTGTCAGGCGATTGCATGCAACATGGGGTTAATATAGGCCGATTAGACATTCGCTCTAAACATGGGATCAAGTGGCTCTACGCAGCCAATCGCAGATTGAGTATTCAAAAATGAGAAATGGCGTAATTTACAGAAAGAGTGAAAATAATAGTGTTTTGTGTTGTCAGCCTGGAGAAATGATAAATGATACACTCTATAATTACCACAACTAATTAGGAGATATTGATACAAACAAGATGGGAGGCATAATATCAATAAAATATTGGCTCGCAAACATTAAAGCTAAGGCAAAGCAACACATTTGAACTGTGTAGCTGACGACATCGTAAAGTCGAATGATTCGACATAATACATCGACATTATCGCTACCCCTTGAGGTAGTGAATATTGATAATTATAAACCGATCAGTCGAACCGGTCGATCGAACAAAAACAGATTCGTATTAATAGAAGCTTTGTTATAAGTTGTGTTAGAGGAATGAGTTTCACTTGAAAGTTGGTCAGTCGAGATTTGGAGACGAACAAAATGAGAAGTGCGATTTTGTAGAAAAAGGACCACTTCAACAAGATAATTTAATTTGTACAAAAAAACGACTTAAAACGACCAATTCATTAATATTTTAAATAAACTCGAAAAATTAAATCAACATAACCAGAATCATAAATGCAAAAAATAATATGGTACTTGTACCTGTGTCAGAAACAACTAAATATAATGTACAACTTATGACAATGCATATGAAGCAACACAATTAATTGTAACTTAAAACAAGTTCGAATTCTGTAGTAAAGTGATCTCGAATGCGATATTCCCTGAAGACATATTTACACTCGCATCAATTATCATGTCATCTCTTTCTCTCATATTTATGAATACACAAACTTCTACGAGAACACATATTCCAAAGTTCCATTTCAAGTCTCAAGCTCTTATAGTCTCTGAGATCCGCGTGTTCATAGAGACAAAGGACATCAGGCATGACTATATCTATACGGCTTTTGATTTTTATCAGGAATTTATATACTTTATGGGGTCGGAGATGCTTTATTCTGTCTGTATCTTACCCATTTGCTATAGGCTCAGAGTATAATATAACATTAAATGTCTTAAACACAAATTATGGCAACGTACGTAAGCCGCAATAATTATTAACTGTAACGAAGAAATAAAAAGGGACACTCCATTGGCAATGTGCATTGACTATTAAAAAACTGCAACCAACTGCCGCTGAGGAACACGAACCAGGGCCAGTAAGACGAGCCAGAGCAAGAACCCTAAGCATCATTCCCTGGTTCATATGAGTGAGCTAGCTAGTGCCACAACTGATCGCCTAATTATCCGGGAATAATCCAGCGTACGCCGTCCATAAATATATTCTTCATTGTTAACGGCAACAATATAAGGGAAAAAATAAGAATGACAGAAAAAAATAAAGAATTTGAATGTTCTTGTAATATTAACCTTTCGTTTACGCGGCTCATCCACTCTGTCCCATTAATAAGTATCCTAACAATCTGAACTCGGGTGTGTATACACATGTGTATATGTCCAAATAAGTATAAATACCTCTTCGCAGGGTAAGGTAGATTTTAGGATCACACACTAGATTTATACAGGTATATACATGTGTACATATAATTATATTTATTTACATACGTACCTGTGTATGAGTACATACGTTGGATTTTAAAATAAGTAATCACCCCAAACATGAAACTTTAACTAAAAACTGTTATTAATACAAGTTTACCGTTGTTTGTTTTATTGTTAACAATGTTTTATAAATTGGGACCTATTAGATTAACCTCAGCTCCTGCACGAATGCCAGATTATGTGTTGGGTTTTGAACTTCCATGTCATTGAAGCTAATACATTCAGTCATAGGATGCTGCATCTTTTCCTGGATAAGGCGACACATTCTGCTAGGATGTAAGTTAAGGATTCCTTCTCACAGTTTAACATTTTAATGTTTAATCGTTATCGTTTAATTAACTATTCCTATAAAATATCATTAAAATACCCAATTACAAACGTTAAATGTGAAAGACGTGCGATTAGTTATTCTAAAACAAAATATTTTATTTAACTGGTACAATATATGTCGATGTTAATGAGCTATTTTTCTCACTTAAGTATCGGAATCTTAATTTCAACATCATCTAATTATAATTTTTCAGTTTCGAATAGCATGTGGTCAAGTAGTTCCATTTGGGTCTGCAAGATAGCAGCAATAGTGAACAGTCGTTCAATACGACGCTTGTAATCAGCGTGCTTAATGCTTTCGGATTTCCGGGATGCTTCTTGTTTTACCTTGTGGTCCAAAATTCGTTTCATGTTCTCGGCTACTGTACGGTTATGACGCTTATAGGCCGTGTTGAAACATGCCATCTTTTGAAAGAATCTAAATATGGCGGCGTATTCGACCCTCAAGAATTGCAGAAAGTTAATTTGATGTTCATGTCTCTCATCTCGCGTGCGCTTTGCACGGGAAAAGTAATCATTCATTATTGAAACAAATAGGTTCGTCATCAGCAGGGCAACAAAAAATGCCAAAATTAGATATAACACAAAACCCAGCAACCGACCACCATAAAATAGATCTTTTGGCATTATTTGTGAGCTGAAGCCAAAAGAAAAGCACAACGACGATATAATACTCTTGAATAGTTGGACGAAGCCAAACGCATTATTTCCATTCACAATGACAACTGCAATGCCGAACCCTACCAAAAATGTCAGAATTATCATTGCAGTACTAGCCAACGTTTGCCACGCTGAGTACAACGTGGAAGTGAATAGTTGAAAGACGCTGGCAAACTGCAGCACGCGCCACAAACGCATTGTGGTGAGGCAGACAAGAAAGCCAAGCATGTTGCGGGTCCATTCATGCAGACGTGTAGGCATACGGAAGTCGAGAAATTCGAGTTTGCTGGAACTCTCTACCTTTGCAAGCAGCTGTGTTACCATTAATTCCTGTACGCTTATTAGAATAATCACTGTGATGTTGAGAACAAAGATAATCAAATCCAACTTGGTCCACATGCTGCGCAACTTGAACGGCTCATACCATAGCACCATAACCAAGGCCTTGAAGAATTGTATGACCACAATTATGTAGACGATCAGTACGATCAACCCACCTTTTCCCAGCTGAGCAACGAAATTCAGTTTTGCACTGGTTATTCTTGCGCTGGACAGAATGGTCCCAAACGGCGTCTGCTCAACAAGCAAAGTGCATATGGTGAACATATTCGCATCGGCATTGAAAAAAGTAAAATCCATGAAAACTGCCACTGTCTTCCAAGTAAGCCAATGATTCTCCTGGAGGTATTTAACCACCCTCATGCTATTGTCATAGCTGTTTGAGAGCTGTGTTACATAGCCCTCCATCTCCGGATAGCTTTGCAAGTAACCGGGATAATTCAAGTTGAAAAAAAACTTATCCGTTCTACTGTAGGTCGGACTAATAGGCAGCCAGGGCTCATAGATGCGCCAATATTTGTCAGTGTATGATATTCGCTCATACGGCAACTTCCATTTGGGCATATAGTCGAGATTTGAAAACTCAACTGGATTCCAACCCGTATGAGAATGTTCCTCTTTCCGAAGCTGACGCAGTCGCACCACTCCCAACATGCTAGTGTGATCTCCATACAAAATATAAGAATTTATTTTGTCGGTTACAGCCGTTTCGAAGGCCTTCACAATCGAGATCTCAATAAACGGATAGAGTTGATCCAGTCTGTTCACTTGATTCAGTCCCATGGTATACGTTTGATTGTTCATAAAAAAGTCTTTCAACGCACTGCTATTGAAGTAGAGCAATTCGTCCTGGGTCACCAGCACCAGGCACATCAGTAGGAAGAAATACTTCCCATAAAGCCACAGATCCTGTGCAATATTTTGATATCTTAAATTCAGTCTCTCGTTTCGATGATCCTCCGTTGCCAGCAGCCGATAGCGCAACGATTTTAGTCGCATCTGAAGGTAATCCGTGCGCGTGTGGATTTTTGCCTCGCTATCCGTGGTGAAGGAAGACAACTTGCGCGGCCAGAAGGCCTCATCAATCGCCAACAGCACGAATTTGATTGTATCAGCAACAAGGAATAGCATCACTGTCACCATAAACACGTTCACCAGAATCGAGATTATCTTTTGTGACTCATGATTAAAGCCAGAAAAATTTATTATGAAACATACACAAATGAATATTATAAGTATGGTAGCCGCGATAAATAATTTATCTTTTTTTAGAAATGCTATCATTTTGAACTGATTATGATTCTCAATAAATGTACACAATTTTCATGACAATACTATTTGACTAACGCCTGTCAATTTCAAATGATTTTTTACAGGAGAATCACAGAGTATCATTAGTTTACCTCGAAGAGAGAAAAGGACAAGAAGCAATCAAAGATATCTGGCAATATCAGTTGACATAGACGTAAAGGTTGGACTAAGTAAATTTCTGAATTGTAACGCGTAGTTAAAAGATCCAACTGGAATAAATGTGATACTGAGCATATTAGAAAGTCGTGAAATACTGTTAGAAGTATTTAAATATTACTTCCCTACAGATGGCAGAAAGTTGGAGCACGTCGAGGGAGTATGATTAATTTTTAATGAACAAACATCTCTGAGGTTAAGCAGTTGCCAATAAAATATAAAAGATTGTGAATTGAGAAAGGTAGACTCAGTGAAAAATTTGTAATAAAGTTTTCGTCTGTCGTAGTATATTGAAGATTGGTTGTGTTCTGAAAAAGGAGAAACAAACGATTATTTTTATGCTTTGGTGGATATAGCAATTCTAGCAGAACTATTATACATCGTATTCTATACTCCAATGTATAAAAAAAAATCCACGCCAGCAATTTTAAGGAGCTAACGACTTACACTGAGATAAAAGAAATTGTCCGTAACTCAATTGTAATTGTTTCAGACATGGCCAAGCAGGTCACCGTGCAACATAACGCAAATGGAAATCCAGGAGTGGATAGCTGAGAAAATCATACAACCTTGCAATTTGGAATATACAGGCTCTGTAGAATAAGTGATGAATGATAAGCATAAATACAATAAACCTAAGTGACCAAGCTATTAAAAATAAAGCAAACTATAAATTTAGACCTTGGTGACCATCTCAGCGCTGTCCAGTGTCTAAATTTATATCTTGGTTATTTTAATAACCGGTTCATTTAGGTTTATTGTATTATTTATCCCAATTTCAGACAATAAAAACCGAAGAAGGGACATACACCGGTAGAAAATAAGAAAAGGTATTTGAATACAACAAAAATATATGTCACACCAATCATAAATTTATTTGATGTATTTTGAAAATTTCTAAATTGTCCATAAAGAAAACTTCAATCTGAAAAAACTTTTCTGTAACAGTCCAAGCAGAGATAATTATGTCAGCCTCAGAGAACGAGGCTAACCATTCAAATCAGCATTCAGTAGCAATCTCGTACTGGGCATTCGTTGCAGAAACTAAGAGCAACATTTTTTTGTAATCGAAAATTTCAAATTTTGCATATCTAAGGCAGAGCAGATTTAGATTTACGTTGCAAATATCTTACATGGAATAGCAAATGTTGAAATTATATAGTATAGACTCGTGAATAGTTTGACGATTCTTAATTTTGACATCCTGTTATAGAAAGGTCATTAATCAAGCAAGCCTTTAAAAAATAAGATCAGTGAGTCACACAGTACTCGAGAAGCTTTAAGTGGAGGCACTTATTGGCGCATGATTTCAGTGGCGAAAATACACATTTTAAAATAGTAAAGGACTGCAGTAGTATTATATTCCGAATTTATAAAACCAAGTCGTTTGCGTAGCTACAAATAGAGAGGATGGGAAAAAATAAAAAATTCTGACAAAAATTAATAAGACGGATATGCTGCTCATATTATCTCAAATTGACCAGAGTATGTATTACTTTAAATAGTTGGGAAAAGCAAGTTGACATTTTCAGTAATCCTACCTGTTTTGTATCAGACAGGGGTATTGGAATCACCTCTCAGACTTTAAAGAGTTACTGCGAGACTCATAATATCAAACATTTTCTGATACCTACAGGTCAGTAGTTTAAGCAAGTTGAGTTATGTAAGTACGACTTCATGAATAACACTGAACCGGGTAAATGCGTTTGGTAGATCCCACATAACTTATGGACCTAATATGAATTTATTCCCAAAGAACTATATGAGGAACGTAATCTCTTCGGGAGAAATGTTCTGTCAGGAGGGCCAAAGGACAAACATTCCAATGAATATAGCGAACCCACCCTTTATCATAAGGAAATAAAATGTATAATAATATCAATATCATGTTGTAATTTTTAGGCATATGCTTAATTGTTTCCTCGTAAAGTGAGTAATGCCTTTAGCCACATAACGTATTTATATTCATGATCTGTATTGACCTGATCTGCTTGACCAGGCGATACAGCTCACCAGATCCGACCACTTATTCATATTCAGATCAGGTTTCACATGTTTGGCTAAAAAGTCATTAACATCGGCCAATTGTATCAAATCGGCAGATTCACTCTGGTCTACCTATAGCATATAGTAATATTCAATGTGCCGCAAAAGATGTTGTTTCTAGTTTTATTACATATATAAAAATATACATGATCAGCATTAGCAGAAAAATCAACCTGGCCATTTTTTTTATTTTTTTATTCTATTCTATCTTGTTATGTATTTAAAATATTTTGTATTGTTTTCTAACATATTAACTAAATTTACAAAAGGCCATTTTTCACAACTTAAAATGACTTTTTCTTTAAGCTCGCACTGGAGTAATCGCTCTTTTTTCAGTGAATCTTTTAATTTTGATGTACGGAGGTTGACTCAGTTGTAAAAGATTCTCATTGATAAGCTCACACTTAAGACATCAGTTTTTTAGCTGCTGGTCAACAAATCGACTTATAGAACCTACAGAAGCTCAGTCACAAAACTTTGTTCAACGAAAACTTTTCGAGGTAAGTGCACGTCTTTGCAAAGACTTAAATTTTTTGTGGACTAAGGACGACTGCCAGCTGCATTGGCCCACATTTCATACTGTGGTCAGCTTACTACCGAGTTCTCGATACCGGACTCAAAACTTTCAGATTAGATTGGCAATAGCAATAGGCACTGAGTGCCACCTGTTTTGGACTAATATCCGAGAACTGATGCGACTGAGATGGGTTGCATATTAATAAACTGCACAAATGTTTGCCAGCTGCAAGTTCAGTCTATTAAATGCCAGTTGCTCTTCTGTCAGCTTTCCTTCTGTCTGCAAAAACATGGTAAACATGTTAGCTAGGCCAGAAGCAAAACCAGCCATGCTCGACTTTAGTTAGCCAAGACAAGGGCAACCAGTACATGTTTGTTGCATTAGACTGCGTGCCATGTTTGTTGCACTTTTCATTTGTCGAAAGAGGTTTTCTAATTTTAGTGCTCAATGCGATTTTAATTTTAATTATAATTATATTGCAGTTGGTGGCTTGCACATAAAAGACGCCTTTCAGTAATCCTTTGGTCGAGCTCGAAATAAATTCGAACAATGGAGATACCCATATAAATAAAATAGCTAGACCTCTCATGATAGTCGAATTTTCAGTTATGTACAGCTTTTAGGTTAAGGTGTCATTTAATTGTTTGGAGCAACGCTCATAAATTACTCATGAAGTCATAATCTGTAATCTACATATGTATGTTGACGTGCATTTGTCACATGTATCCCTTTATAGTGCCACCAAAATCATATTAAGCGAAATTAAGCGCAACAATAAACCGACAAAGACACAAGGATAACAAAGCGAGTGGGGACTGTGAGCCTGCAGGATATGATTTCCTTATTTTAATTTCTTTTCCCATATTTTCCTTTTGGCAAGCACACATATGCGTCCCGTTGACAAATAAAGTTTACAGATATGTATATATAAAAAGCACATAGATGCACTCGCAGAGAGACTTATTGAGCGAGAAATGCTGGGAACACAGTCAGAGACAGATGGGCAACGCACAAGAGTAAACAATGGAGAACTGAGTGGACTGTGCAGTGTGTCTAGTGATGAGGGGTGAGGGACGTGTGAGGAGCAATGTGGGCAATGGCAATGGCATGCATGAAACACCAACACCAACGACAAGAATGGAGCACTGCTAATGTACACAGACAAGTCCCAAATGAAATAGTTTATGGTAAACCGCAATGCGAAAAATGTCACCTCTTGGCAAAAATGAGCAAAGCGAAAGGGCGGGCGAGATTCAAAGAGATACAAAGCAACAGACAGAGACAGAGAAATTGAGATGGGGATGGAGCAGAGCTGGGAGATTGGAGATAGCTGGCTGGCTGAACAAGTGCGGAAGTTGTTTACGAAGCTGGCAAAAGGAGCACGGAAGCGGCCTATTGGGCAATGGCGGCGCCACAAACGGAAATGAGTCAACTTGGTTGCCATTTGAGGCGTTGCTTCTGGCGCTAAGTCAAACACTCGGCCACCGTCTTACAATTTCGACTTGATCTTTAATAAGTATTTGTAAATGTATTTACATTGTTCGACTTAAACTAGATGTTGACCTAAGTAATCCTGAGTTGTAGCACCTTTTAGAGCAGAGAGAGAGAGCGAAGTTTTGGCTCATCTATGGGCCTCGCAAAGGTGGCTCTGTGAATTCCTGATTTTGGGCATCGCATCGCTTGGCATCCGCCTCGGTGGGCACCACATCCTTGGCCAATTCGAGTAACTTGTCCAACGGACACTGGAAGTCACAGCCTGGTACTGTTAACTTTTGAGCTGGTGCCTTGGGATTATTGCGGAAATAGATCTCCACCCAATACTCGCCGGTTTTCTTGTTCTTGTGCAGCTCAAACAGTGCCATAACCGAATAACGTGGCAGCTGACGCTCCCATATCTTCAGGCCGGACAGCACGTTTACCACGGTCGAGTCGTGACCCGTATAGATGAACAGCCTACGCTTATCGGGCTTCAGAGTCGCGTTACGCCTCTGCTGCATTTCGTCGAACATCTTTTTGAGGAATGGACCAGCTTTGATCTTTTGCATCTCGGGAGTGTAGACATTGTACACATAACTCTGTTCGGTTAGGAACTGCATTTTCTCGGGAAAGTATTTCTTAGTCCATTCCGGCAACTCTAGACCCCATTCCTGCTCGGCGAGCAACGTGAGATAAAGCGATTGCACATCTTCTGGTTCTTTGAAATCAAGTCCAGTGTGAGCTTCCAGCTCCTTGTACATATATATATAGGGCTCGATTTCTTTCTTGACCTCGGGTAATTCAAAGACTTCGTGCAGGGCCTCAAAGTATCGAGGGCAAGGCTTACGCACGAGCAGTAGCTAATGATTAAAGAGTTTACTTACTATTATAAATGGACCGAAATAAACTTTCAAAAGAAATTAAACTAGATTCAAATGTAAACATTATTACAATTATTTAATTATAATTCGAGCTCATTTGGGTCAAACTGAAAGGTTTTCTGCATTGGAAAGATTGTTATTCCACATAAGAACAAATGTTAAAAAATTGCAAGTTCCTACAATTTGCAAATGCTTCAAAAAACTTCAAGATTCAACTCAATATAAATTCGAACTAAATTAATGTGTTTGAAAATAGTGTAAAAATAAAGAGACTTTTAAATTCTGCAATGAAGCATTATAAATGATTTTGTTTTTGTATTCACTCGAATTAAAAATAAATAAATAAAAAGCGAATCAAGCCTAAGCATTAAATTACTTCATGAGATGAAGTAAGGCATAAAAACATTCAAATGATGATGCCATCAATATTGATTGGTTGGGTTGACATACCGTATCCTCATTTAGCTCCTGCGAGAATACTGGAATGGGCTGCCAATTGTACTTGCTATTCCACTCCATGGGCGTGCCCTTCGGGGGGAAGAAGCTGGCCAGCACCGTCTGCATGGTCATGTGTGTGCGTGGAACTCCCGTTGCCTGTGCGTGCACCAACTGTTCATGTGGAATATGGAACACGGAGCATGGGGCGAAGCATAGCAGAGCAGAGTAGAGAGCAAAAAGAAATTGAGTGATGAGGCAAGTGCACTTGAGCTCTGCCATTTGTAAACGTCCGCACTATCAGACACCCGTCCGGCGGCTGCCGGTACGGTTGACTGGCGGTTCGTTAGTTCGTTGGTTAGGTTACTCACATCGGGACTGTAGTAGGGTGCCAGAAATTTGCCATAACGCTTACGCAGCCAACTCCCGATGTTAAACAGCTCGCGTTTGCCATTCTGAGCGTTGATTTATTGGATGGCATGTGTGGTTGGTACGTGGGACAACAACCGGGTAGTCCACAAATAGAAACAGTAATACATCCAAAGAGAGAGCGAGAGAAGCGGAGAGATGAAAAGGCAGAGATGGAAAATGTTATAAAATATTAAATGTCTTGCAATTTGGCAATTGCATAAACATATGCATATGTATATGTTAATGCAGCACAGAATAGCTCAGCTTCCCCGCCGCATTTTTCCCGTCCTTTGCCCTGACAAACATTTGCATTTCAATTTATTTAAATGTTTGGCTGCGTGGTTCTCGGAGTGAATGGGAAGCTTACAGGTTCTCTTCTCGCATTTTCACTTATTTTTCTTATTGTTGTTGTTTTTAGGTCGTTTTTTGGGGAAAAGTTTTTGCTGCAACTTGTGCTCAACTCACATTTGTAACTTGTCCCCAGCCAAATGGATAGTAGGTTTCATTTACATGGGGATCCATGGGATATGTGTCAGCCGGTGTGCGTGGCCCATGTCGAAAGACCTGAAAATTGTCCAAATGTATGCAGAGTTAGTTAGCAGTTTGTCAACTATTATTTCCATTCGTTGCTTTAATTAGCCATACTGATGGCAGCTGAGCTAGATTGTTAAAGGCATAACTATTTGGTATCGCAAGCCTTATCTTGTAAAATGTATACCTATAGTATAACGTTTAAAAAATTGTTAATTTTTAATTCTTAATGGTACCTTAATGATTTTAGCTTAGCACTCGACTCTGATGAGCAGCAAAACACAAAATCTCTTGCTGTTATTAAGAATGAGTGCAAGTTGCAATTTAAGATTTGTGATTTGAGGAAGCTTCTGATCATAATATGAGATTTGATTTAAATTGCGCGTGGCTAGTTTACTGATAAGCAGGCGCCTTGTTTGGGGCTTGTTTGAAGGTCTGAACTGAACTGAAATCATCTGCTTATCTCAAAATAAGCCTCAATATTAGGCCGAACTACGTATTAATTTAAATCGGCACATATACCTATAATTATATATTAAGAAAGCTGAGTCATATTTCATGGAATGGGCATTATCAAAGTCATCGGAAAGGCGAGAAAACGAGAAATTTTAGTTGTAATTAAGCATGTAACTGGTTTGAGATTGGTTTGATTTTGTTTGATGATTTTTGTTGAGGCATGTGTTACTGCCTATACCCGATTTATTTGCCAGTTTGCGAAGCGTTCAACAAATTTATATATACATTGCACATCAAGCAAACACGAGTCTTTAAACTTTACCGACAAAAATAAAATATCATAGAGGTGCTAAGCTGTACAATTCCACATTATGTTTAATATATTCTATATATCATTATACTATTAACATAAGATCTGAAACGCAAAAAAAAAACTGCTTTCGTTGAATTTCGCAACTTACTAAACTAATCAACGCAATGGATGGCTGATTATTAATTAATGTTATTAAACTGTCAAATAATCGCTGGAAATATTATTTTGATCCCGTAGAACTGTAATCAGTGTGTTCTATTATTACGGCACTTGCACGAGTCGGTCATTAAATATAAATTAAAACAGCTGATAGAACACACTCACTTGTCACTTAGATTCAGTTCAGACCGGCCATAAAACTACTGTCGATGTTTGCTAACTTAAAAAAACCTTTCTGTTTTGATGACACATATTTAATAACACTTGGAATTTCTAAAATAAAATGTTGCACAATGGTCACCCACTGGCAACGTACTAAATAAATAATTTATGTTGTTCAAAATTCAATGGTAACTTTATTATGTTATTGTAGTTCGTTCGAATTTTAAATTTGTTTTATCAGCTGCTTTTACGGTAATTTCCCATTCTCCAGCAAGGCGTGATGATAGTAAATACTGAAAATCTCATACTCTTGGGCTTGGCATCTCTTATGAGTTATGAATAACACATTGAGTTGCAGCTAATTAGCTGTATATATATATTTATATATAGAGATAAATTAGGGAGAGGAGTTTGTGCTGTCGTGAGAGTTATGAATAACAAAGCAAACACATGCCTCAAGCAACCAACCAAAACATTTATCTATTAAACATAACACATTCGTCTTTTTATCTCTATTTGTTTTGAGTTGGTATTATTGTGGTATATTGTGGTTTTTTCTATAATTTAAGATATTTGACGAATAACAGCATTTTTAAATGATCTCAAGCTATTCGAGCTGTTATTCAAAAGCTGTTTTTTGTTGAATTGCCAGTGGCTTGGGGGACTTACCACATGCAACAGCTCAAGCGTAGACTCGTCGGTGCCGGGATCGGAGATCTTGCCCGAGAAGACTGTCGAGTGAGTGAAGCACAAGATCAGTAAAGCCAATGCAATTAAGCCGCCAGTCATTGCTAGACAGTGCCTTCTAGTAAAATGCGAACGTGGCATTTTGGTATTCGCGCTTTATATTGCTTAGGCGGCGCTCGAACTTGGAGTTCTCTGTTTTATTATTATTACGTATATTTGCTTGCTTGGCGCTAATAGCGGGGCGGGAGCGCCGTAGAGATATCGACGGCCACAAGCACACAATTCAGAAAGCACACAGTCAACTTGATTCTTTTCGGCAATTCGTTTTGTCTTTTTTCCGAATTTTTAATTATGCTGCTCGTAAAACAACAGAGTCAACAAATAAAACGTGTTTGCTTGTTGTTAATCAGCAAAGTCGCTATTGGAACGAGTTTTGAGGGCCCCTTTTTTCATCAGCATTTGAATATATGTATTTTGGGGATAAATTGTCTTAATTCTCTTATCATCAATACAAACGTTATTTAAAATTGCTTTTGACAAACACAAACACACACACAGATCGCATTTGCAATTCGATGGGCCGCGTAATAGTTTAGTTCAGTTCAATTCGACTCGACTCGCTGATAAGCGAACAAATTTATAACGGTTAACGATTAACAACTATTCAACGGAGCACTTCTGCCGCACTGTCTGACATTTCACACACATACATTTGAACACACGTTCGTAATGTGTGGAAAAATAAGACATATGCATTTTTCTACTATTATCGTTTCATTATCATTATAGGCTTTCGTCACTGTCGTTGCTTTCGTCTATTATTAATCTTATTGCCGTTATTGTTGTTGTTGTTGTTGTTGTTGTTGTAACTGTTGTCGAGTGTTTCTATTGTGTGTTGCGTGGCCCGTAACTGATCGTACATTGAGCAGTCGCCCCAACAATGCCCGTACATTTGAGGCGTTTTAAATCGCGGGTGCCACTTGCATTTGTATGGAAACCAAGCACACACACAAACATACACACACACAACCACACACAGTTAATACACAGATGCTGGCATCTTTGACATATTCTTTATTTATGGTCAAAGAGATTCGTCACCAGAACCAACCGGCTGCAATAAGTCTCAGAATTTTGTTAATTACTCAGCATAAAGAATATCGTTAATACCGATGTGTTTGTTTTATTGATATTAACGTCAATTTCCAAATTTAAATTTACAATAAAAAAAAGTCAATATTTATTACAGCACGGAAGTTGTTTCCGGTCCTTTTTTTGATTATTGTGTATTGTGCTTAATTAACGTAGTTATAAAATGTTTCAAGTATCGAATGTTTGGCTTCAAATCGTCTACAGTTTGTATTATAAGGTCTGTGTGAGACATTTTAGCAAACGTGTATTTTAGTTGAAGGTGGGCAGCTTAAGTAATACGGAAATGTTGACAGCTGCAGTATCATATATATATAACATAAAATATGCAATATAGTTTTCATTTACTCTGAGTGTTTATATATTTATATATAATCAGTTCAATATATTTATATACACTTAATAGAACGTGATCTAATTTATTACTTTCACCTATTTTTGTCGAAACCAATTTACGAAAATAATATTACTAAAATAAAACAGTAATAATCAAAACCGCTCAAAATAAAACTAGTTAGTCTGATGAGTTTAGGGCTCTATGTCATTGACACTCATAACTTGCATCCTGGATAAGACGATACATTCTGATAGGATGTGAGTTGAGGACTCCTCCTCACCTTTACAAAACTTACACTGATTGTAACTATAAATACCAAGTTTGGATAGGTGGCTTATAAATCTACAATGTCCTGTCAGTAGACCAACAAATATCCTAAGCCTATTCCTACATGGATATTTCTTGCTTAAATCGTTTAGGATTTTAGTTATTCAAGTAGTGGACAAATCAATTAAATATCAATAAGTAGATTTAAAATCCAACAATACATTTGAAGGAAAACATGTAGTTAATATTGCTGGCCTAAACAGTATGTATGATCATTAGTGATAGCTGATGTGAGTCCCATCACTGGTTCCCTTGGCGATGCATAGCTGCTCATACGGAGCATCGGGCAACACATCCTTAATTAGCTCCTGGAACTGTGCAATGGGGCACTGTTCACTGCAGCCGGGCACCATCAGCAGCTGCGGCGCCTTGCTGGGATCATTTTGGAAGTATACCTCGACAAAGTAGTCACCACTATCTTTGCCTCTGTGCAGCTCAATGGCAATAAGTGCCGAGAAACGTGTCATCTGCTCCTGCCACACGTTCAATGCGCTCAGCACATTCGATATGGTCCAATCGTGTGCACAGGATATCAACATCTTTCTGCCAGCTGGCTCCAGTTTTTCAGCAGTCTTCGACTGCATCTGCTTGAGCACGTCTGCCAGATAGTAGCCTCCTTTGAGCTTACGCATTTCTGTCGTATAGGCATCATACGCATATGACTTCACTGCCAGTGGACGCATTTTGTCTGGGAAGTAGTTCCTCGCCCACTTGGGCATCTTCAGGCCATAAGCCTGCTGCGACAGCAGCGATAAGTACACATTCGTCACATCGTGTGTATAGCTCACATTGAGACCTGTTATGTCTGTCAGCTCCTGAAGCAGCTTCGAGTTCTGCTCATGCAAATCGACCACCTCCGGCAAGTGCATCACCTCCCAAACTGCCTCGTCATAGCGTGGACAGGAAACCTTCTGTCGCAGGCGCTGCAAATAGTCACGTTTTTTAATAATAATAAATTATTATTTAATTATATATAGTATCTTATTATAAATATCATTACTGTTACTATAAATTTTATTATTTTTGAATTATTAATTTTTAATTACTATAATTTTAATTATTATTATTATTGCATATTCCTATAATATATCCTGCTGCATATTTACCTTATCAGTTTCCTCGGGCTCAGTATATATTGGAATGGGCTGCCAATTAAGAAACATATTCCACTCCATGGGAGTATTCTCTGGTGGAAATAGACCAGCCAGCACAAGCTGCAGCGACATAATAGAGCGCGAAGATTGTGTGGCTTCTGCGTGGATCATCTGGTAATGGTTTATAGATTAAATATAGATCACTCTTTCGAGCACTCTTAGACTTACATCTGGTTGGTAGTAGGGCATGAGAATGTCTCCGTAACGCTTGCGCAGCTCTTTGCCAATTTTATAAAGCTCCACTTTGGCAGGCTATTCAATTATTCATTTATACTTTTATATTGTATTCATTTATACTTGTAAATATTGTGTTCTAAGTTTGTTTGACTTACATTGGTCAGTTGGCCCCAGCCATAAGGCTCGTAAGTCTCGTTCAAATATGGATCTTTGGGATAGGTGTTAACGGGAGTGCGTGGTCCATGTCGAAAAAGCTACAAAAATAAATATAAATCCAGCTATTAAAAGTAAAGTCTGATCGAAATATCAATAATATACTATTAAATAATAAGTACGTAAATATACAGTTATATCATATGTAAACAACCGGTTAGGTCAGTCACTTTACTAAACGCTAGAATAAATTAGTATGTCTTTATGTACAAGAATCAATAAACCGGTTCGATCGCTTTGAATTATGTTTTATTTTCTTAGCATCAATTAAGTTTCCAAAACTGGTCCAAGTCATATTTAAATTACATACAGTCTTTCAATTTAAATTTCAATGTAATATATTTCCACATACACAACAATTTAAATTATACATATAATAAATTATGGTTTTTCCTCGCACCATTGACTGGGCATATTAAATATTATTGGAGCCTCGTTATAGTTCAATTAATAACAATAATTAGACCATAAAGGTAGAAAAAAGATTTGATGCTCACCAACAAAATTCACTTAAATCGTAACATAGACGAGACTATACATATTATATAACATATAATATATATAAAATAATAACATATTATATAAAATATTTATCGGAATCCGATTAAAGTCAATTTTATATGTCTTGAAATTTATTTACCACATGAACAAGCTCTAATGTTGAATTTGTGTTGATATCTGTGTCCTTATTCTCATCCTGCGACTCCTTTGCTTCCCAAATACCTCCTCTGACTGGAAAGCAACTAGAGCAAAGCAAAAGTCCAGCGAAAAACTTTGACCACATCTTATGTAGAGCGCTAAATTTGCGTGCTTGCCGCTACGCCGAAGTTCACTCGAATAGTGACTGCAATAATGGATTTCAAGCGATTTAGTGGCGCGATTTTCTGAAACGCATGGAGAGAACTGCGAGCTTAATGTTTGAAAAGATAGCGAGCCAAGAGAAAGAGAGGGATAGAGAAAAAGAGACGATGCTCGGCTCTAGCAAAAAAGACATTCGTAAAAAGCCACTTAATAAGACACCAAATTAACTATAATCAACACAATGAACGAAATTATCCAACAACAAAAAAAGCTGAATAAAAATATGACAAACCATTTACTTTTATTTCTATCTTTTGGAGAGATTTTTTAATAGTAATTATTGCCGTTTCATGTGTGACCAACGGCCACCGCCTAATACTGAGGATTCAGCGAGCACGCGTTCGGAACAGTTTCCTATCAATGAACCACTACTGATCGATTTTACGTGGCGGCGGTTCCACAAATGCGGAGTTATGAGCGCGACAGCGCTGCTCTATGGGTTCATTTGGCAGCACTGATTCACTCAGCTCGATGAGTCGGTTCAGAGGACACTGCAGTTGGCAGTCAGCCAGTTTCAGCTGCTCCAGGCATCCAAATTCATCGTTGCGGAGAAAGATCTACAAAGAGTTCGGTACATATGAGATGAGTGCAGCTCAACAGTATGCAATCAATTACCTCCACATAGTATTCTCCTGTCTGGCGATTCTGGTGCGTCTCAAAGATGGCCATGACAGCAAAGCGCGGCATTTGACGCTTCCAAAGGCCCAGGGCTGATAATATGTTACCCACGGTCCAATCGTGACCCGTATAAATAAACATTCGGCGATCCCTGGGCCTCAGGCTGCCCGCCTGCTTCGCCAGCATTTCGTCGTACATTTTGGACAGAAACGGACCGCCTTTGATCTTCTGCATCTCAGGCGTGTATGCATTGTAGATGTAGCTCTGCTCGGCGAGGTATCTCATGCGTTCCGGAAAGTAGTCCTTGGCCCAATCGGGTAGCTTATAGCCGAACTCCTGTTCAGCAAGCAGAGTAATGTACAAGGAGTTCACATCCTCCGCATCGCGCATAGGCATCCCTGTCAGATTGCTCAGCTCCTTCAGCATATCTGCGTAGGGCTCCTGCTGAGCAATTACCTCAGGCAGCTGGAAAACCTCATCGCGCGCCTCAAAGTATCGCGGACAGGACGTACGCACGAGGAGCAACTGGAAATGAATAACTTTATCTTAATATCTTGAGTAAGATCTAATCAATATATTCATACCGAATCTTGATCCAGTGGCTCCGATACAATGGGTATGGGTTGCCAGTTGAGCTGCTTGTTCCACTCCATGACTGTGCCCCGAGGCTCAAACATGCTGGCCAGTGTAGTTTGCAGCGACATCAGTGCTCGAGGAGACGCGGTGGCCTGTGCATGAAGTATCTGTAAATATAGATACAAAGCAATATATCGGGGTTGCATATAGGCACAGCTAAGTAAAGCTTACGTCGGGTCTGTAATAAGGTCCCATAAAGTCACCATATCGCCGATTCAGCCAGCGGCCCATCTCAAATAGCTCCTTCTTGCCACGCTGCAAAACATATTCCAAAATTGCACTAATAAGTTAAACATGAACAATACTCTTGAAAGATATTAGCAACAATAATTAATTATCAATTAATTTGGAATTACCAATTTCCCAATACGATTCATTGTTTCTGTTGAAAATGTATATGTCAAATTATCTTACTAGTTTATATTTTTTAATGTTAGGTAAAAATATACATTTTAAATGTCCTTCAGTAATTTTTTTTTTAATTTTAGCATTTGTAGCTCTTTATTAAATATTAAGTGTAGAGAATTGAGATATACTTTTCGAAGAATCGAGACTCTGAATTTTCACTACTCACGTTAGTCACATGCCCCCAGCCGGTGGGCTTGAAGTTGTCCTTGAGATAGGGATCATTAGGAAAGGTGTCGACGGGTGTTCGTATGCCATGTCTGAACACAATGTGCACCAATTCGAGCGTGGAGCTCGTAGTATTTGGCAACGTTTTGTGGCACTTAATGAAGCTGTGGCCCGCTGCCCAAGGCGGTTGCTTGGACTCGACTTGACTAAAGACACTGATGGCAACAACTGCCAAGATAATGCCAGCAGCCAGAGCGCTCATTGTGAGTATTTGTTTGCGAGTGCAGGGACCGAATATCATTCTGATGGAGTCGTTTCTTATATAGCCAGAAATACAGATGATATGCAGGCACTATAACACAACCGAAATGCGGAAAGGCGGAAGCAAATGCAGTTGACGGCGCGGCGACACCAGACGAAAGTATTGTAAAACCTGATTTTCGGATCAAGCTTTGCTTTTGGAGCATTGAATTTCACGTACTGAATTAAACTAATCGCAATTAAGCAATCAGCGATTGTCGACGAACAATTTGGGGAGCGTTCGCGAGTGACGCGTGCTTTTGCTAGTGCGGCTGACTCTCAAATAAAACCTAGACAAGTGGATGCGGAGAACTTAAATCGAGTTAAATCAACAGCCCGCTTGTTTGCTTGAGCAGCGGGTTGCACTTGTTATGTTGAGTCAGGTGACTAATATGTCTAACTGTAACTGGTGGTAACTATCTATTTGTCTTTCCAGTGAACTATCGGACATGGAGCCGAACGAATTAATTGGGTATTCCACTCAACCATGCAATCATATTAATTCCCTCCTCTATTTATAGATTCAGCTTACGCATTTCTTTTTGTGCTGTGTTTTTTTTCACAATCTCTAAAAATTTTACAAATTTGCGCATTGCCAACGACGATTTTACTTGTATATCTAATTATATCTAAGCCAGTTAAGATTAGTTACCTGTGCACCGGAACACAGCTGATTGTTTGTTTATGAGAAAATTTTGTTGGCAAGTGAGTGCTAATTATTTTAATGGGGAGTAAAACAATTGTTAATATTCAATCCGATGCTGCGAAATTTATTGCCTGCAATTGAATGTTGCTTTATTAATTAGAATTGTTATGACACAAAGAGGGCGGAGAGGAAATTTAAGTTATTTTACATATTGCAAGCTGTACATTCTTATTTAATATTAATTATATGTTTCTTTGATAAGCTAAGAATGATAACCCTACTATTTCATGCGCTTACAGCAACCGTTCAAAAATTAATATTAAATAACAAAAATAAAAAGTAATACATTAAATTAAAAATGTAGAATAAAAATAAAAATAAAAATTAAAGGTAAAATATATCTTGGGCTACTAAAAGTAAACTTGTCCAATAATTATAGCAACCCAAATGATTGCTGAAAGTATTTAGCAAACTCATCATAATCATGTTTATTAAAAAATAACAACAAATAAAATATGATCATAGGAAGATGTCTATCACTAAAAACTCATACCAGAGTATATATGCACAAATCGAATAAACAAATTCCAAACAACAAATCCATAAAAATAGTATTATATGTGCACTAATTAGTTAAGGTGACAATGTTGGGGTTGTCTATTGACTAACACTGAGCTAAGTTGTCATTATTGCCTGTGTGTTTGCTTGATTTAAGCAAGTTGTCTAGTATTTTATGGATGCAATAACATCACGACAACAACAAGTCCAACTAAAGACTGATATATATATATGGTATCTCAATCTTTACAGTTGCGCATTTCTTGTGTATTATTTGACTGCAATTAGTTCTATGACCATTTACTTGTTGCTAACAGTTCTTTTGAAAATGGTTCTCAAAGTGTTCTCTAATTACTCAGCACTCAACGAATAAACTTGTCCTTGTTTGTGTTTGTTGGTGCTATATTAGAGTCTAATTAAAAGCAGTTTTTGCACCTATCCACCTCAATGCCTTTGTTGAACTTCCGAAATGTGCAATTAGCTGTTGAAAGATAAAAAATATTGAGCTGAATAATTTAGACTGGTGACAGCTCATGGCTCTAATCTACAGTCTTGAACTTTTGTCCGGTGTTAGCAGTTAGTTAGTGTTAAGTGTATTTAGTTAAAAATTGTCAGCATACCTGAGTTGAGTTTTAGTTAGTAGATACATACAAATTGATTTGTACAGCAAACTGATCACTAGTTCAACTTATCAATGAAATTGACATATAAATTGCATCAGCCAAAATGTGATTAAACTAATACAACAGCGAAATTTAACGGCCTTGAGAGCAAACGGAAATTCTTTGTAATTAGATTCGGAATATTTTTGAACTAATTCTTAATCTACTTTGTTTATTCAATCTGTACAATTTATATAGTATATTTTACTCCATACCTATTTTAATTTTATGTCATTCACATTTAATATTTAGAAATTAATTAATTAATAAGCACACTTTTTGAAATTGTGGTTTCATTTTGAACGAATTGCGCGAAACTGGCCTATTTTTTTTATAGTTTCGTGTTTTTCTTTCTAACAATCGACGGTCAGACCAATTGAACTTTAATCGTTGCTCAATGTGACTTTTGTCATTGCTTTATCGTTTGGGCGACAACACATTGAAGTCAAATCCCGACTCCTTTCAATTGCTTCCAATCTCCCTCGCGGACAACAACCTTGTCCAGGGGTTGTTAGTTACGGACAAAATCCGAAATCCCTGGCTTGAAGTGCGCTTTGTCTCGTTGAATTGCCGTTGCCACGCCTACTTTATAGTCGAGATCTGCAACATATGTGTATATGTTTGAGTGTGTGCCTCTGTTTGTTTATCGCGACTGTTTTTTGAGCGTCTGCTCGAATTTTCAGCTATTTCATCGGAAAAGCATAAAAAAAATAACAAAAAAAGAAGAAATAAAAAAAAAGAAATGAAACACGGGAATTGGCGAATTTGTCGTAAAATCTTTGTAATGGCTCCACTGAGAACTATTTCAATGCGTCGAATCAATAAATTTTGCAAGGCAATCGCATCGCTTTGTCTGACAATTGGGCTGGCATTATTTTTTTGTCCTTTTCCTCAAAGAGCAGTCGGCAGAGTCAATAGTTTGTACGTCCTTATCGTAATTACATAGCTGATAAATATTAAATTCGTGGGCTAAGATCCTGCTTCCAATTCGCGATAGTTTGATTGTTTGGCTGTTTGTCTAATGGCAATATATTTCTATTTTTATTGTTACCAAATTGAAAAACATGTCTGACTATCTATCTATCTCAAAGCGCCAATCAGCTATGTATGTGAATATGTGTATCAGGATATCTGCAAGTTGGGCACGTTGGACTTAAGTACTCCTACGTGTTTTACTGGGAATTCGCTGGGATCTTAGCAGGCTTCCAGTCTGCCTTCTTAGGCAACTGGATTGCTTTTGCAATAAGAGATTATTTTGTTTGTTTGTTTTTTACAGCCGAAAGTGAATGTTATTTTGCAAATTGTTATACGAGTGCCTAACAATATTGATAAGCAGACAAAGGGAGAGACAAGTAGCAATTGATGGAGAAACGTATGTTTATTTAATTATAAATGCTTCTTAGCGATTTTAGTCCGCTTGCATCATAATCAGTGGCATGCAACCGGCACTTTTGAATTAATGGCATTACGATCGAATAATCGCATATTATTCAGTTGTGTTAACTCTTTGGAGCTGCTTAATCGCGCTGATATCGTCTGCTTTACACAAAATTACAACAAATTATTCACATAATTACGCTATAATGCCGGCCCTAGCCAAGCCCCTAGCGTAACGACCCCAACCCTCCCTCCCACAACAAGCTACCACGTAACGCATCAATGCAAAGTAAAATTGTGTGTAAAAAATGTGATAATTAAGTTAAGTCCTCTTGGAATTGACGGACAGGTTGTTACCAGCCTCTGATGGCTGTTTGACTGCCTTACCGAAAACACACATTCACACACACACACACACGCACACACACCTACTTGAATACACGTGTATATTACTAAAGGCTTGTGCTTTTATGTGCTGGTACTTACATGCATAAATACGAGTACATAAACTCATTGTCAGTTAATTATGTAAAATGTCAGTGCATATATTCATTTTATTAAAGCTACAACACAAATGATACAAAAACAACATTCTTTTTATTCCAGATATACACGCGCACTGGTTTTCAATGGACTCATCTATAACCTTCTGAGTAGGATATATCCAGGTGGGTGTGTGTGAATTAGCGATGAGAAATTCACAATTATAAGAGATATCCCCATACTTGTAACATGATTCCATTAAAAATTCGTATTCTTGAAAGTGAACAACATGTACAATATGTCGCTTCCACACTTTTCCCTAATTTCTGTTCAACATTAAACATTCTTTAAGTATGTTGCGAATTTTAGAAATTCGACCCAAATACTTCGTATGGATGCTACGAAAAGTATTATTTATTCTTATTTAAACAACTAAGACAAAAATAGGAGCTGCAGAAAAATCTTCGAGGTGTGAATGGGTTGTATTATACTCATTCCTGTTTGGGAATATTTCTTAAATTAAATGAGAATTATTAGTTTACTTTATGAGATTGGTTTTAGCTGCAATGGCCTGGCTTTAAGAATGTTGGGGTAGGTGTGCACACAACGGGCACATCTCTAATTTGTGAGCCCCATTGTCACCGTGTACTCTTGAGGGAGGTGTTGTGCGGCGCTATTGTTGTTGCTGTGGTCTTATAAATTTAAATGATGTTTACCACCCACAACGTGTCTGTCTCACTTGCGAGGTTTGGGGTTCGTTGGCCGTGTGAGAGGTTTGTCTGTCAATTCGACTTGCACATTTGACTTTCTTCATTTGCTTTGTTAATGAGCGGCTCATAATGCATATAATTAAAAACAACAATGGAGACATATACATGACTACACACACTCAGAACGGTGGCAATTAGTAATTCTCGTTAGGCAGTGGTTTTTCCTTCCTGTTTTTGCCATCTTCCGTTTGGAATGCACGACAGTTGCTCTATGTGCTAATCCTTTATAAATAATGTATTAAATGCGGCTTTTGAGAAGAGAGATTCAGAGACAGCTGCTCCTAGCGCATTTTACAAGCGCTTTCCCTTGTCGGGGCGGAAGTTAGGCCATCCAAGCAGATCCTGAGCTCAGCTTTATTTAATTCAATTTGCATAAAGTGCTTGGCATTTTATTAACCCACTTAAAGTAATTTAGTGCCCGACCAGAAACCTGACCGACCCAAGCTCCACGCTTCAATTGCCCCGCTGATGAAGTGCCGGCGCCCACCAACCCTCCATCCAAACAAGCAGTTGCCTTCATTCCAGTTCCCTAAGGGCTCCGGCCGGCCCCAATTATCGAAAGACCGCAGATTTTGTTGATTTTACCGACCTTGTGCCTAGTCTAGCGTAAAGTGGAGCATTTGTGGGCAGCATAACGACGGATGCCGCCTCGGCCTCTGACTAGGCCCTGCGCTTGCATCTCAGCCAAGATTTTTATTCGGCTTTTATGCAAAATCGAGTCGACCACTTGAGCTGACTAAGCCATTCAGCTCAACTTAGCATTCAAAATGGCCTAACATGCCCATTAACAAGTTCTGTAATTCGGCAAAAGCGTTTTACCTGTCTTTTAAAAGACGCAAAATATTCGATTGGCTAAGATTGAGATTGACTAATATTTTATCTGGCAAAAGACACACATCTCATTACATTCAGCAATAAATTATATTAAATTAAAAAAAAAGTACAAATATTTGAATACTTAATAATCTCTTGCCTCCTTTATCTAATATCAGTTGCTTGTGCACTTGAAGATGTCATGAAACATTTTTTGAGTCATTTCGGAAAACCGACACACTCGGAAAAGAAAGCTTTCATTAAAAAATAGTAGATATTATTGCGATTAACTTGTTACTTTTATGTTCATAACTGTGACTCTAATCGTTGTAGTCTTACCTTTTTAATATAAAATTTGATAATTTACCGACGATATGGTAGAAAAATTAAATCAGCCGCAAAATTTAAACTTTTATAGGGGATAACACAAAATATTTTGCTTATAATAATAACATAGGCATATAGGCAATATCAATATGCAATATTATTGACTTCTGACAGCACTAGCTCATAACTAAAGCCGAACTAAATATATGCACAAAAAGCCAAGATTTTGCTTTTTGTATTAGGATTATTCATTTACTACAATATGCTTATAATATATGCTTATAAAGCAGATGTCGTTTGCTAAATCTTATTTTAACTTTTATTAAAAGGAGAAATACCAACTTTCAGCTGGAAGCGATTTACCTAAGATTAACTGAATAAATGAAATTATAATCATAGCAACATCCCTTACCTATTTTGTGCACAGCTTTCAACTCACTCCAAGTTCCTCTTAATCTCCCGCTGTTTCCTGTTTTAACTCTGTTACTTTATCAAAATTAAGATTAATGCTCTCATAAGCACTAATTGGTGACCGTACATGACTCTTGGCTCTTGCCATGACCAGGACAACACGCCCTGCTTTTTGGCCGCCTCTTCAGGGCCTTTTAGACAGCTGAGTAATGTCACAAATTATGACTCTCCTCTTCACACATGTCACTCCTTACTTTGCCAAAAAAAAAATGTAAAGTCTGAGTTTAGGAAAGCCACCCATCATCACAAATACTTGAAGCGCGAAATATAAAACATAAAACATGATTAAGCCATTCAAATGCAGATAAATAAAAATAAATATAAAATGGAAATATAGAGAGGACAATATGAGAAATGTAGCCTACGTAAGCATTTCAGAGCAACAAAAATTGGGCTACGAAAAGTTGATATGATTGGTTTTCGGCTCGGCTCTTAAATGTTGTGAAGGCAAAGGGCTAACGAAGCGAATGAGGGTTGCGAAAGTTGCGAATTGCGAAGGGTGTGAAGAGAACGTGCTCTAAATTTGGCTCACAACTGACCGCTCATAAATTACAAAAAGCGCAACAAAAACAGGGCAATCAAATCACCGTAGTTTTACCTAAATACAAATGAGCAAATATCAAAAGCTATAAAACCATTTAGCTCAGATGAGCGTGAAATTTTTGGGCAATTTTGAGCCGTTGCTTGTAGGAATTTAAACATACGACAATCGTTGCGACCACAAATTTTGCAGCAAACTGTGCGAAGTTTTATGAGTGGCTACGCCCAAAACATATAACATAAACGCCAGCACACAACAACAGAGCATTGGCAACAGCAGTTCGTGTGGCAGTGGAAGTGGCAGCCTGCCCAATTTTTTGGGCAACGTTAAATAACATTTAAATGGTGGCATAACATGGGTTGGCTGTGTGTGGGATGATAGTCGTTCGGTTAGGCTTGGCGGCAAGAACCCGGGTTCAGCAACATTGGCTACTGTCTTTGGCGGTTTGGTTTGACTCTTTATTTCCCCTTGCCTCGCCTGCTTTTTAAGCCTGTCCAGCTGGTGTCCTTGCAGGGCCAACCAAAGGCAACACTGCCGGCTGCCTGCTTATGACGGCAGCAGGAATTAAATTTCATTTAATGTGTCGACGGCGGCGAAAACTTTGGCTACACATGTGCTATGTGCTGGCAAACATTTGATGATAACAAAAGCAGGTCAACACTTCGCCCCTTACACTCTCCCAAACTTTAACCAAAAAGGCCGACCATCAAAGGAAGAAGACTGGTGTTTTTGCTGCCTGCTGCTGTGACTGCAGGCCGACACAAAAATTATGATTATTTTGCGCAATTAAACCAAATAATATATATTTGGGTAGTGGAGTCTGAGATTCGCCTGAAGGTCGCCGTCAATGCCGGAATTTGTGGTCTTTTCTGTGCCTTAATTGTGGCCAAACAGCTGTTGTCATTACTGAAAAGGAAGAAACATAAACATGGCTCTAATGGCATAAAGCAAGCTTGGGAGCAGGCCAGGGTTACAAAATGTAATTAACTTATTGAAGCAAGTTGAAACTTGGCAACATGGTTATTCTTCCAATCAGGGAAAATAAATTAGTATACTAACCGTAGTAGATGAAATGTCCAGACTCGCACATCCGAATAAAAAATCTATCATTTCGAATTTACATTTTATTTTCCTTAAATTTTCTGACCTTGACCTTCCACTTTCCCTCAAATTCGTTGCTCGTATGATTGCTGATGTGTGCTTGTCAGAAGACAGTCAGCACATAAATAAGACCGACATAATATTTCATGGAAGGTGGATTCCGTTTTTCATACATTTTTTAATAGCCCCGAGTTTTTGTGTAGGTATGCCAGTGTGTTTATGCAGAAACATATGCGTCTATGTCTGAATTTATTATGGCATAATCCGCTGGAGCTTGATTGCCACAATTTGTGTTTATGTCTAAGCCTTCGTTTTTATGGGACTCGACAAACGGTTCCCTGTCCGGCTGACTTCTCTACACTTGATGCGATATTTAGCCCACTTTTACTGCTCGACCTCAATGGCAACCATATTCCGCTGTCCCAGGCGGCGTATGCGCAATATTTAACATTGCTTGTTGCAATTGGGGTGTGTCGCCGCCGTATTGCCATCATCATCATCACCATCACCATCAACATCAACATGAATATCATCATCTGCATCTCGAGATCTCTCCATCGCCATATTCACAACTTAACGTCCACTTCTCCGTCAAACAGGCCGTAAAGTGGCATTTCCGTTGTCGTTCCCGCGTTGGTCCTTTCGCCGTTGCTTCTTTGGTTCGTTCGGTTCGCCCGTTTGGGTTCTTTTTGTATGCGGCATAAAATTAAATTATTTGTTGCATAAGCTGGCCAAGCATCTCACCACCCAGCACACAGACTCCCGACCTAAGCCCGACATGACCCCGCCGCCCACTACAAAAACCAACGAGCTATGCACCAAAGTGCTAAGCCATGAGAAAGTGTGCACTTGAAGCGGCACAAGCCGCATGCTACACACCGCAGATGGTCACGCCCTTTTTCCAGGGCGGACGGCGACATTGGCGTTGTCCTTGCAGTTGCCGTTGACGGCAGCAGCAGCACATTATTATACTTTGAGCAGCACCGAAATCAGGAAAACTTTCAGTTTGTCCATTTCTGCTATTGCATTCTGATTCTTCTTCTTTCCTTTTTTGCTTTTCTCTTCTATTTGGCATAACAAAAGACAAAGGCGAATTAAAGAGGGCAACGCTTTTTATACGAATTGCCGTTTGTAACGTGAACGTCGCCTTCGTTTTCATTACATTTCATTTCATTCATTTATTCCATTTCTCGCTCTCTCTCCCCATCTCTCTCCCCATCTCTCTCTCCATCTCTCTCTCCATCTCTCTCTCTCTCGCTGCATTCATTCATTTTGGACAGTGCGATTTAATTCGACTTCGCCACTCCGCAACTATGACCCTCCTCTGGCAACAAGAAATATTGAAGTGATATGCTTAATTTAACCACACTGATTCTGAATACCCTTGCTGAATTGAGCTATTAATTAGTTAGAGCATTTATTATTAGACTTGTCAGCCGTGCGAGTGGTATTCAAAAATTGATTGTGATCAACATAAGCTGCAAAGATGCCAACACCTTGGGAGTTCTGTGTAAGAGTATGCAAGTATGGCCACGAAATGCAATTTTAAATGTTCGTATAAATTTCACGGCTCGTGTGATGGGTCTGGCAGAGCTGACCGTCGGGGTCTGCTTGCTTGTCTTTTGAACTCACCCACCTGGATGCTCATTCACCTGCCCAATTTATTTATTTTATTTTTTTCTTTTTTTTCGTTTTTTTAAAGCAGCCGCAATTTCCACTGCTCATTTGCATACTTAATGAAACCATATAAGGCAGCAAAGGAGGGAGGTCAAGCATAAGGCTGAAGTCAAATTATGAGCCAAAAGCAAAGTTGTTATTTCGTTATTCACACATGCGGATATCAGGGCCAGTAAACATACAACATACGAGTTCTCCTACCCTGGTCAGTTGTAGGCCCACTCCCAAACTGTCAAAGGCGCGGAACATTTAACTGTCCGGGAAATTTGTGGAAAAATAAATGAATGCCATCATTTACATATGCAGCTTTATTCTGGACTTAAAAGCTTATTCCTTTTGGCGCTTCATTCATTTCGAACAAATGCCAGATCCAAGGCAATCTTAGTCTTTGGTCTCGCAATTCTTGCAAATTTATGTGACCGCAAAACTTTGCTGCAGCGCATAAATTAAGTTACAATTGATGAATTTATATCATTCTGCGACCTAATCGGATTTTGTGTCAATTTTGAAAGACTTTTATTACATTATAGTTTGTTTTCCTATAAAATGGGTAAAAGTATAATAATAAAAAAAAATATGGTTAAAGGCAAAAAGAAATATCTCCGACCGCATAAAGTATTCTGTCTGACGAATCATATTCTATTGATAACGCCTCCTTTTACGTAATTTTCGACTATAATTGATTACTGATAAACATTTTCAGTATATTGCATTCTAATTCAAAACGAATATACCTTAGAGTCCTACTAATTAACTAAAAATTTGTCATTCAGTTCGATTAAACTATTTATATTAATATTTAAACATTTAGATAAAACATCATATTTTTTCATATTATTTTCCTGTTGTTAAACGAATAAAGGCGCAAATGGTTTTTATTAGTTGAATTGCATTTATTAACATTGAATCACCAAGCTGTACAGTTTTCAACATGAACAACAAAGCAGTGCACGCACTGCTTTCACAGTAACCCCCAAACTGTGAACATGCCTGAAAGTATACTTTATATTATACGAAATTGCTAGTAAACGACTGAAAGGAATGTTTTAGTATCATAAAACCACGAAAATGCTAACTTATCTTTTGAATAATATCCGATCAATTCCGACAGAATCAGTACTAGATCACAGAGAAAAAACATAGACTGTCTAACGTATTTCAAATTATAGAGTTATCTGACATCCAAAAATAATTAAAATAATTTAATAATATTAATAACAATAATTTTAATAAAATAATCACACACTGACATAAGAAAAGCTTTTGGTTCTGTTAAGTTTGACCTTGGATATTAGATATTTTCAAAAGTCAGACTCAACCGAAGTGGCTTAGGTCAATTCCATCGAGAATGATTGACTTCTGGTGTACTTTAAGATAGTCATCTTTCACAACCATTTTAAGTTCGTGGTATTCGTTCTCCCTCTTATCACTTTCTTATATGATGATGCCAGTTAATTTAATTTGTACACCCATCATCTGCATCTGTATTTTTATACCTAATAGAAGCACCTTATCAAAATCTGGTCGAAATCTATGATCTGTTTATTTATACGTGCTGATATAGTTTAAAATGATTTTTTGAGCACACTTAATTGAGAAATCGGGCAAAAAAATATGAATTCGAAGTGGGCAAATGGAAATATTTTTTGTGTTTTACTTTTGCTAGCCTAATTAACCTCCAAATAGCAAATTTAATCATATTCATATGCATGTCGACTAGAAAGGTGAACTATAAAAAGGCTAAAGACTTTGATTTGTATCACAGTTACAGTTGGGTTTTAGGCCAAGCAACAATTCAACAAGCAATTAACAACTCAAATTCGAAACAAATGGCTCAAAAATTGATTTTGATATGGTGCGCATTGCTGGGAGTCTCAGCTGCCAGTTATTTATCACATGGTGGTCACGAGCATGGACAACATGGCGATAAAGGAGTGGGTTACAGCATACACACGCATCATGAAGCACCTAAGAAGTGGCATAGTCAGGAGCATGATCATCACTGGGCAACAGCACCTCAGCACTGGGCGCCACAGCATCACCATCATGTTGCTGCTGAGCCTACTCATCATCCCAAATATCAGTTCGATTATGGCGTGAAGGACACCAAAACTGGCGACATCAAGCAGCAGTGGGAGACACGTGATGGCGACAAGGTCTCTGGTGGCTATACAATGAAAGAGGCCGACGGACGCACTCGGATCGTGGAATACACAGCAGATCACCACAATGGCTTCCAGGCAGTCGTCAAGCACATTGGACATGCCCACCACGATCACGACTACTCCGGAAATGGACATGGACATGGACACGGAAATGGACACGGCCATGGACATGCCACAAGCTATGTGGACTTCAAGCAGGATACGGGTAGCAAATGGTAGTGAAATTAACCCTTTAGATAAATGTGGATAAAAATTGGATAAAATTATATAGAAACAAAAAAACATGAATAAAACCATCTAAATGCAAATCTAAACAAATTAAAATAAATTGTTTTAAACTAATTAAATAGGGTAATTCAACTGATTTGAAATAATCACTTTGTTTGATTTGACGAAATAAAAGGAAAAAGAGATTCTTGAATTATTCAAGAGACAAATACAAATATTCCCAGATATAAATATTCTACAAAAGGTAGAGTCACCAAATTTGCAACACAAATGCTTTTATAGTTTTACCAGATGATTTTAAATATCCATCACTGTAGAAAGTCAATAAATATCGGTTTCACATTACAGCTTTTAAGGGTCTTGGAAAAGTAGATTGTTGATGAGATATGACTATAACTTGAATGTTGCTATTCCGATCTTGATAAAATTTGTGTAGTTGATATAATATTTGAGAATTGGTGCACTTATCGATTATAGGATTTTAATCTGCGCTTGATCTGCAATGTCCTATATTCCAATTTTGTAGTCTCTAGCTTTCATAGTCTCTAAGATCCGCTTGGCATATATAGTAATACGGATATCGAATGCGAACTTATTTTTTGAAAGAGCAGACGATATTCCAAATCGGTATTAGGCCAGAGGGTAAGTAACGTGGTGTATTTGACATTTAATATTACAGAGTTATCTGCCATTCAAAAATAATTTAATTCCCTACTTCGGCTTTGCATTATCTCTGTAAATCAGTTGTATCTGCTCAGAAAGGATTCGTTAAGGACCGATGAATCTCGGCCAACTTGGTTTTATTTGCCTCTAAATTATACATTAACTGAAAATAAAAGCAATGTTAGTACGCTGACATAAAAGAAACATTTGATTCAGTTAAGTTTGACCTTGAATATTTGATATTTTCAAAAGTCAGACTTAAACAAAGTGGCTTAGGTCAATTCCATCGATAATGATAATCTTCTGTTGTCCCTTTTATCACATTACCATATTCTGATATGATGATGAAAGTAAATTAGCTTTTACACCCGTAATATGAATCAGTATTTTTATATTTAATCAAACTAGAAGACACTTGGTCACTTATCCGTTTGAAAATCTGGTCGAAATCTCCGATCTGTTTATTTCTACGTGCTGATATAGTTTAAAATGCTTTTTTGGCCACTCTTAATTGAGCATCGGGCAACAAAAATATGAATTGGACGTGTGCAAATGGAAATATTTTTTGTGTTTTACTTTTGCTAGCCTAATTAACCTCCAAATAGCAAACTTAATCATATTCATATGCATGTCGACTAGAAAGGTGAACTATAAAAAGGCTAAAGACTTTGATTTGTATCACAGTTACAGTTGGGTTTTAGGCCAAGCAACAATTCAACAAGCAATTAACAACTCAAATTCGAAACAAATGGCTCAAAAATTGATTTTGATATGGTGCGCATTGCTGGGAGTCTCAGCTGCCAGTTATTTATCACATGGTGGTCACGAGCATGGACAACATGGCGATAAAGGAGTGGGTTACAGCATACACACGCATCATGAAGCACCTAAGAAGTGGCATAGTCAGGAGCATGATCATCACTGGGCAACAGCACCTCAGCACTGGGCGCCACAGCATCACCATCATGTTGCTGCTGAGCCTACTCATCATCCCAAATATCAGTTCGATTATGGCGTGAAGGACACCAAAACTGGCGACATCAAGCAGCAGTGGGAGACACGTGATGGCGACAAGGTTTCTGGTGGCTATACAATGAAAGAGGCCGACGGACGCACTCGGATCGTGGAATACACAGCAGATCACCACAATGGCTTCCAGGCAGTCGTCAAGCACATTGGACATGCCCACCACGATCACGACTACTCCGGAAATGGACATGGACATGGACACGGAAATGGACACGGCCATGGACATGCCACAAGCTATGTGGACTTCAAGCAGGATACGGGTAGCAAATGGTAGTGAAATTAACCCTTTAGATAAATGTGGATAAAAATTGGATAAAATTATATAGAAACAAAAAAACATGAATAAAACCATCTAAATGCAAATCTAAACAAATTAAAATAAATTGTTTTAAATTAATTAAATAGGGTAATTTAACTAATGTGAAATTTACATACTTCCATGATATCTGTAAAAAGGGTATCATGAAGTATTCAAAAGGCAGATCAAAATATCCCCGGCCATAAGGAATAAGTATTATTGATCAGCAGACCGAGACCAGAGCGTAGATCTTAGAATCTACAATAGGTAGAGACATAAATTTGGAATAGAAATCCTTGTTTATTGTTACCAGATCTAAAACTTATGTGTTCATAATTCGATCTCGTTAAAATTTGTGTAGATAATATTATAACTGAGAACCTGTGAACTTATCGATTGTGTGATTTTGATCTGCAATGTCTTATATTCTAATTTTTAGTCTCTAGCTTTTATAGTCTCTGAGACCCGCTTCTTATAAATTCAATTTAAATCTTGTAATATTTGAACTCGATTGTCGTAAAGCATGTAACCCGTGATGCGATTGAGCATCATCATTTGATGAGAATCATTGACACCTGTATCTTTCTAAAGTAAGAATTTAAGTGATATATCGAGTGGGGGTAAGAAGTTGATAAAATCGATAATATGTGAATTGATAAAAAGATATCTCTCACTATTAAAAGGAAACAGTCTACAACTTAGTTGGTAGCATATACCACGCCCACCTCCGCACACCGTTTTTAAAATGTTGAATAGGTTTATCTCCCACAGTTTTTAAGTAACTTGTTGTTGCCGTTTTAAAGAAGTTATATCAGATGGCCACGCCCACACTTTCGCCCATAATCGCCAAATGCCGGTCTTTCGGAATGTGTAATTCGAAAATTTGGCATATTTCCTATAATAACAAAGTTAGAGTGACCAAGGTTGAAAGGAACTAGTCGGGTAAGCACCTCCAAGGATTGACATATAAATTTCCTGCTGCCCGAACAAATTTAGGCCATAGAAATCTCGTAGTGTAAATCGATAAGACTATTCCTAAATCTGCAACGTATATATCACGCCCAATCACGCCTTTATATCTCCCATAGTTAAAGAGCTACAGTTACCAAATTTCAAAGGATATATACAGTTTGTTTACTACCTGATATAGGTTAATATTATAAATTTTATTAAAGCATTTCTCTATCAGTTATTTTATACATAACAAGAGAAAGATTACCAGATGCCGCGCAGATATCCTATAATCGATAAGTGCACCAATTCTCAAATATTATATCAACTACACAAGTTTTATCAAGATCGGAATAGCAACATTCAAGTTATAGTCATATCTCATCAACAATCTACTTTTCCAAGACCCTTAAAAGCTGTAATGTGAAACCGATATTTATTGACTTTCTACAGTGATGGATTTTTAAAATCATCTGGTAAAACTATAAAAGGATTTATGTTGCAAATTTGGTGACTCTACCTTTTGTAGAATATTTATATCTGGGAATATTTGTATTTGTCTCTTGAATAATTCAAGAATCTCTTTTCCCGATATCATATAGGTATTCCTTTTATTTCGTCAAATCAAACAAAGTGATTATTTCAAATCAGTTGAATTACCCTATTTAATTAGTTTAAAACAATTTATTTTAATTTGTTTAGATTTGCATTTAGATGGTTTTATTCATGTTTTTTTGTTTCTATATAATTTTATCCAATTTTTATCCACATTTATCTAAAGGGCTAATTTCACTACCATTTGCTACCCGTATCCTGCTTGAAGTCCACATAGCTTGTGGCATGTCCATGGCCGTGTCCATTTCCGTGTCCATGTCCATGTCCATTTCCGGAGTAGTCGTGATCGTGGTGGGCATGTCCAATGTGCTTGACGACTGCCTGGAAGCCATTGTGGTGATCTGCTGTGTATTCCACGATCCGAGTGCGTCCGTCGGCCTCTTTCATTGTATAGCCACCAGAGACCTTGTCGCCATCACGTGTCTCCCACTGCTGCTTGATGTCGCCAGTTTTGGTGTCCTTCACGCCATAATCGAACTGATATTTGGGATGATGAGTAGGCTCAGCAGCAACATGATGGTGATGCTGTGGCGCCCAGTGCTGAGGTGCTGTTGCCCAGTGATGATCATGCTCCTGACTATGCCACTTCTTAGGTGCTTCATGATGCGTGTGTATGCTGTAACCCACTCCTTTATCGCCATGTTGTCCATGCTCGTGACCACCATGTGATAAATAACTGGCAGCTGAGACTCCCAGCAATGCGCACCATATCAAAATCAATTTTTGAGCCATTTGTTTCGAATTTGAGTTGTTAATTGCTTGTTGAATTGTTGCTTGGCCTAAAACCCAACTGTAACTGTGATACAAATCAAAGTCTTTAGCCTTTTTATAGTCAATATGCACCATTCTAGTCAATATGCATATGAATATATAAATTTTGCTGTTCAGATATTAAATAGGGTAGCAAAATTAAAACACAAAAATCACTCCAAATATTTGTGCAAATTTTCCATTTCCACACTTTGTATGCATATTGTTGTTGCCCGATGCTCATTGCCCAATTAAATGCGGTCCAAAAGTAACTTCAACAGTACCAATAACAACAATAAAAATAAATAAATGAGGCGTTAACAAACCAAAAACACAGCAACGCTTCAGTTATCTGGATTGTTGTTGTAATTTTACGGCTAGCTTTTTGTGTTTGTTATTGTTGCTGCTTTAGAAATCAATCAACAAGTGTGGCCCGCTTTCAAATTGACCAAAAGCGCCAAATGCCACGCCTCGCTGCGTTTTCAAGCCAAGCTTCGAATGCTTTTGCGCAGAGGTAGACAATAGCCCAGAAACCACCTGACCTTGAGACGCATTGCACAGGGGGCCAATTCTTTTTGGGCATTAATATTTACACTCTGGGGGGGGCCTGGCTTCCGAATTAGTGTGAAACTAAATACCTGTTAATGTTCTCTACAAGCGAAGCAAATTAATCAGTTTTGTTTTGAGTGTAAATTATGATTTATTGTTATTAGCTGATTTATCATGATATTAGGTGATAAAAAGGAGAGACTTTTGTTAATCGAACTAAGATTACGCTCATTAGCAACAATCAAGGTTGAAATCATCACTCGAGCTCTAGTCAATTCATAAGAACTCATACTTTGAGGTTTCTATCTTTGAACTATTTTTAATCACCAGCAACCTTAAAATATAGATTTTCGCTGTGATTTGATGTTTTTCTTACTAATAAATTTACTGCGTTAGGTAAAAAGTTTTCTACAATTTTCCACCATTTAAATAAAGTCAAAATCGATGATCGCAAATAAATAGAAACAACTTATAATTGTAAAGTTATAAAAAACAACAATCAAAACATTTGGTTATTATTTCGAAATCCCCCAAAAGAGGATTGTCTCCTCAAAACCGGCCCCGTAAGATTAAGTTATCAAATGTTGCAGGCACACCCACGTACTGGCCAACTCTAAATATAAATTGGCATCAGAAAATTCGAAGTCGGCTTCGTTCGACTGCAACGTTTCACTTCTTTCCTTTTTACATTATATTGGTATTTATCCAATTTAAATACAACAATTGAATTGGTAAGCAATGTGTCTAACAGCTATTAATGATTATACGTATGTGCGTCCGTATTTTTTTTATTGTTTTTTTTATATTTTTATTGTTTCCTACATTTATACCACTGACAAATATAAGTGAACATATTCATTTTGTTTTTATAATTTCGTGATAAACTAAACACAATTACAAAAAAACGCCCTCCAATTCGGTTTCAACAATGGATTTGTAGAGTTTGGCTCAAAATAACTTATTTCATTTTCTATGCAGCTTAACGATCAAAGCTCAAATTTCCAATTATGAACAACTAATTAGCTAATCGAAGGCAAGTGAATGGCTCTGGGCCAGAGACTCATTGCGTCGAGCAAGTGGTATAAAAACTCTGAGTGGCAGCACCAAGAACCAACAGACATCATCACAAAGCCAACCAACTGTGAACCGAAGACAATGCATTTGTTCTGTGGAGTTTTGGTGTTGGGCCTGTTGGGCTTGGGTCTGGCGGCGCCTCATGGACATGGACATGCGATCAGCTACAGCGTGCTGACCAAACACGAGGATCCTGCACACAAGAGTTATGCTCATGGTGGAGGCTTCGGAGGCTATGATGGTTTGGGCCTTGATTACGCCAGCTACGGTCATGGTTACGATAAATACGAGCCACATCATTATCCCAAGTATCAATTTGACTATGGTGTTAAGGATGCGCATACGGGTGATCACAAGAGCCAGTGGGAGTCACGGGACGGTGACAAGGTGCACGGCAGCTATTCTCTAAAGGAGGCCGATGGCACCACACGAGTTGTGGAGTACACCGCCGATGATCATAATGGCTTCAACGCTGTGGTCAAGAAATTGGGACACGCCCATCATCCACAGGTTCACAAGAGCTACGGACATGGTGATGTTTATGGTTACGGCTATGGACACGATGCGGCGCACTATGGTGGACACGCACACGGACATGGAAACGGACACGGACATGCTAGCAGCTATGTGAGTGTAAAGCAGATCCACTAACCTGAAAACAGACGCTGTAAATGAACTGAATAGAACCTGATCTGAGCCCACTTGTATAAATCGTTAAGATTATACAAGTATATTTATATACAAATGGATAAGTAACAAAATACCAAAAGAACTTGATAGGGATATTTGTGAAAAGTACTACTTATTGATATATTAAAGCAATTTAATCAAAAGGTATGCAAGTCTCATATTTTAAAAACTCGCTTCCAGCAGTATTCTTCCGGATATCGGATAAAGAAACATACATAATGTGAAGTCTTGGAACGCCTTTGAAGAGGCTCTGAGGCTGACCAAATTAAGGAACCACTGAATGCGCTAAATGCTGTTTCTCTTAGTCAGTTAGGAAAAGAGATAGTCTGATATCGGATTGCGAGGCCAATCGCTTTTAGTTTATGTTAAGACTGAACGTAATCCTGCCAGATATATATTTTATAACTCCAGTGAACAGCTGCAACCGTCGACGACTTTTACTCGTATGCAGCTGAAACCAAAAGTGGAGACAGCCAAATTTCAGTTGAAGTTTGATGCTGTTGCTGCTGTTGCTGCTGTTTCTGTTGTTGCTGATGCTGATGTTGCTGATGTGATAGCGAAATGAAAACGAAAACGAGTTTGTCAGCGCCTCAGTTTGAAACTGAGTTTCATATAATTGTCAATTAGACCGGGCTTAGGAAGCGTTCGCACGGCACAAGCTCTGCTGCCCACACTGGCGCATCGTTGCCGCCTCGCCTGATCCCCAACTGGCAACGACAACAATTGTGAAACCAGTTGGGCCGGAAAATCTTGTCGCCGGGAAAACGCTTTGGCCACGCTTTGGCGATGCCAGTTTGCCGGTCGTCTTCGGTCACTGCTGCTGCTGCTGCCTATAAATACTTTGGCAATATCGCGCAAACGGTTTAATTACGTTTTTGTCCTTGACATTGAACCAGTGAGCGACTGACAGCGTGCAGTGAGCAACTTAGACGCGTTTCCCGTGCGATTGAAGTCGCGCAGTCTGATCTGTGTGACGTGAACAACGTTTTGTGCGATATTTAGTAATAAATTCATATATTGTACACGTGTTGACGACATGCGTTTTTATGTAAGTGCAAAACATTTGTCAATTATGTTTTGTTTGCCGAGGCATCCATAACATGACAGCAAAACTTGGCGTAAATAGGAGCGAAAGTCTTCACCAAAAACTTTCACCCCTAAAGTGAAAGTGATTCAGATATCAACACAAAACGCATGCAAATGCACAAATTTTACCAATCCCAATACCAAATATAGGAGTTATCACATTTCGATTGTTACAAATAAATGGCAAATATGAGACACACATTATGTGCGATTATAATACAACCATAAAATACAATTTTTAAATTGTGCTGGTGTCGTATATTAGCGAAATTCTAATTTAATATTCATTCCGTACATAATTCAGTTAATTAAAAATCTGCTATAAGTTTCAAATTTCAAGCCAACTTTCTACAACTGAACCTATTCTTTGTAAAGCTTAGACAAGTTTGGCAATTCAATAAAACTGAAATGAAATGACTCTTGTTTGAATAGAAGAAGTCCAATTCAAATCCAAAATTGCGCACAACGCGAACCCGCATTCTTATGGAATGCCAGACTTGGCCTACAAATCACTCTCAATCATTACTAATTTGCTTGAGTTGGTATATGATTTTGTATCTGCATCATCGATTGTCTGCTGCTTTAAAGGAACTGCAATAGCAACTGTACTAATTAACCAGGTTTCACAAAAATGAAACCGAAGCGCTGCCTGGGCGAAACGACATATGCCAATCGTTTGCCAAAGAAAATGGCCAAAAAAAATGTTGCAATTTATTGACTGGTAGCCTAAAATAAAAGTCTGTTACACGTTGTAAGCGGCAAATGGCAATTGCCAATTGGCAGTTGAAAATTTAATTGAACTGATCTGAATTGAATTGAATTGAATTGAATTGTACGTGGCTGCCATCCTGCCAGACCTGTTTCGATATCCAAGCTACTGGTCTTAAGCAAAACCATCAATCTCCAACCCGTAGCCATTTCTGTCACATCGTACATACAAATGTACGTCTGGCGAAGCCTAATTTTGGGAACACCGAGGCGTATGCGTATTACCATTACTATTTGACAACTGTCACAACGCTGTATGACATGTCCCGAGACAGCACGGGACGCAACGGAGCGCAGCGTGGTCTGAGCTTGAGAAATGTCCCAATGCATCTGAAACATGCGTCGCTTGGCTGTTTGGCCAGTTAATTGGCCCAAGCTCGCGTAATAATTTTGAAGCCAATTTATTAGCTGTTGGCTGTTGGTCAACTTGTTTAATCGCTGCATTTATTAAGCGATCCACTGATAAAAACCACACATTCATATTTCTGTTAAATGCCTTAGATTACGAGAGAGCTGCCTTCAACCCGCTGCAAATGCTACCTTCGCCTGCTCACAGCCTTCCTTGCGTTAAGCCTCTCGACGCTCCCCGCGGCCGGTAAGCGAGTCACTGCCACACCTGTCGTCGTGGCAGATGATAACGAAATGATGGAATATGCTCCAGAATTTGTAAGTATCTCGCATCCTCTCCACCACTCTGAACCACAAAATGCATAAACTGTTAACGGTAGCATAATAGACTGGCGAAAAATTATACTAACTGCCAACTCCAAGCGCAATGGACTGGAAATCCTAAATGACTTCTCAAAATAACCTCTTTGTCCGATGCATTATTTAGTCAATTTGCTATTACTCATTAAAAGATAGATTTTGAGCATGTCAAAAAGAACTTAAATTCCAAGTAAACAGTTAACATCAAGTGGAACTGGAAATGTAATCGTTAAGTTTCACATATTTGCAATTTTTGCTGCAATCTTTTAACTACTAACAAAATATTTCATTGCATAGCCGGCCAAAGTGAATGTTGTTCGTGCGTTCTGTGATCCTCCCCAGCCCCAAGAGATATTTAATTTTTTGCTTTTTTGGCTAACGTATCGACGCCCACATAAATCAACATGTAAGTGGAATGATCTGGCCTGGTTTGCGCCTGTCCGGGTCTAAGCCAATGCATTTTTCTTTTGTGGGGACGAAGGTTGGCAGATAGCCAAAAATGCGTATTGCGTGCAGCACACGAACAACTATCAACAACAACGATCAACAATCAACAATCAACAATCAACGATCTGCGGTGGCGCCATATAAGGCAAACTCACGCAGTCAGCTGCACCTACTCGAGCACGTGGGAAGGCCTCAGAAGGAGACAATTGTTTGCTCTGTAACCCCAAAGCAATGACAAGGCGCGTTTAACATTTTAAAATGATTTTCATGTGCTGCAGCAACAAGTTGTCTTCCAGTCTGTCTCAACTGTCCGCCTAGTGAAACGCCTTGGTTCGTGCGTGGCTCGAGCCATTGCCTGCTCTGATAGCCAGTCTGTCTGTCTGTCTGTCTGTTTGTCAGAATTATTAGACTTGCTTGTTTCATAAGCCTTCTCCCACGATCTGTCCGTTGCTCTGTTGTCACTTTGACGCACACGGCCAACGCAGCATACGCAGCATACGCAATTTAATGTTATTATTGGGACATTCGCGTTTCGCTCGTGTTCGCATTTTGAGAATACGCCCAATGAGCACAGTCATCAATTATCCACTGCATGCGCAATTTATGAGGCAAAGTTCACACGCACCCACCAACTCAACAATCCAATAAGGCGATCTGTCCGACCACCAACTGGGGCCACAGCTTACAAGCAACTGCAACTCACTCCTGGGTGGTCGGCCAGAGCAGTGGTCAACAGCTCCGTCTGCCCACTTATGCAACTGGCAACGAGCACCAAAAAAGTAGCTCTGATTAAAAACTATATTTTTGCCAAATGATTTTGCTTTGCGCACTCGGCACATGCTCCGGCTGCTCAGGTTACGCACTCCCAAAGTAATCATTTGTTTTCGCCGGACAGCGACAGCCAGCAACAGCAAATTGATAGGCAACCAACAACACAAAGCTACTGTGACTCTAAAGACTCTGTATACTCAAACGTCTAGACTGTTGCATGGACTCGAATGTGGCCATTTATGGACGTCTGCGCTTAATTGAAGCCAGCGCCAAAGCATGCGAAATACATTTTGCAATGTCCCCTTGCTTCGCCTTGATAGAGGTGCCAAGACAAAAGTCAAGGAAAATAAATGTTGTTGATATATTTGTGCGAGGCTGACATATGTGTATTTCTAAACTGAAATTGAGATTATCATTGCACTTGTAATGAATTGCTGCTACTTATGCTTGGCTTTCTATTATAATATACAATTAACGATTTGTATTGCGTTTGACTTGATGTCGGCTGCAGATCAAAAGACCATTGCATAGACGACAAACTTACTTAAAAAGACAAAGCCCAACCCAGACTCCAGTGACTTTCAAACTGTGCACAGTGCGCGATTTTGCCTTGACATAATTTTTAGCTAAGTTAAGACCAAAACGGCGCTTATTTAATTTTTTGTTTATTTTTTTGTCGTGAACACATAAGAATTCTACAGTTTGCTAGTGCAGTCATTGGAGTACTTTTTCGTATATTTGTCTTATTTTTTTTGCCAGGTGTGGTCAACGCATATTTGAACTCGAAAGAGACTGTACGAAAAATAAATTTAGTGGATATTCATTTAAATAGAAACAGTGATAAATGCTAAAATTACGACTTTTTTCTAATTCTAAATGTGTTAGCGATTACTAGGGAATTTTTGGTTGCACTTGGCTTAGAGTTGTTGTATAATCGCTGTTTTCTTTTGCTTACGCCAACTCACTAAACACTTTCTAACAATTCTCAATAATAGCCTCCAAAACCTTTTATTAAACATAAAATGACAAACATGCTTTATGCTTAATAAAAAATTAAAAATATGTAACAAATAACAGACAAATCTGCACGAATTCTGATAACCATAACTGTATAAAGAAAGAAGTAATTTTGGAAAATATTTCTTCACACAGGAACATCCTGAATATGCATTTAGCTATGGAGTCAAAGATCTACACACAGGCGATGTGAAATCACAATGGGAGTCCCGGGATGGCAACGGGGTCAAGGGGCATTATAGCATACTCGAGCCAGATGGCTCCATACGCACAGTGCACTATACAGCAGATGCCAAAAAGGGTTTCAATGCTATCGTGAAAACGGTGGGTGCCAATTCGCATCCAATCACAGAGACACCAGAGGGCGAAAATAGTGCAAACGATGATACATCACAGTCGAAAATCAATCACTATAGCAAAGATCAGGAGCACATTGTGCTCAGCTCCGATATAAAACCGCTAAAAAAGCCCATAGAGGATCTGACACATTCGCATCCAAAAATACCCAGCTTGATTGAATTCAAGCCGCATGCCCGTATTAAGCAGGTTCCCATGGAGTTGGAGCCAGACATCAGGAAACGGCTGCAGCAGGCAAGGGACAACTATTACAAGGAGATTGCAGCGGTTCACAAGCTAGAGGAGTATTCGCAAAAGCTGCAGCCCACCTACGCCGTGCAGGAGAGCGACTGGAAAGCGGTGATTGTCAACGAACCAAATGAGTATCGTCCTCACTACAGCACAAGTCATCCGCATCAGAGCCCCTACTATGAGCCATACAAGCCACAGGAGCTGCCACCGAACTATCTGCAACATCCAGCAGTTCCTTTGCAGTCACTCCACACGAACTACGCATCCTCCAAACAGCGACCTTTCAAAAACCAGGAGCCCATCTCCAATCACATACACCAGAAGAAGGCTGTGAACACCAGTCCCGGCCTGAAGAACTTTAAGTACAAGGGTGTTCCAAAGAGCTTTGCTCGTCCCGATTACGCCAGCTACTTCCAACGTAAGCCAAAGAAGCTGCACGAGAAGCCCTGGACAATTAATCAGCGACATCCCCGACCCGAGGGTACTGGCCCCGTACTCTTCTCAGACCAACAACTGGAAGACGATGACTTCGAAGAGACTGAAGACGATGAGCAAGGAGTCGCCTCCGCCCGCCTAGTCCAATCCATGGTGCGGCGAGACAAACAGCACATGTTGCCCATGTATGCAGGGGCTCATAAGTTTGCAGTGGGCAACTATAGGAATTTGCAGGGAGTATGAGGGATGATGGTGCTTGATACTTTTAGGATGATTTTTGAAAACTGTTTCCTGTGTATGTTTGTTAATTTATTGTATTTATTCGTAATTTAATGATATTCTTTATTTATCATCATTTTTTTTAATTTTGGCATAAATATATTTCTTCAGATTATCACGTTTAGTACATATTGGGAGAACAATTATTTAAATGACCTGACATAAATTATAGATTTTTTTATAACCTTTTCATTGCACACACTAATTAAGAATGGTGCCCATATTATTTATTACAACCTATATTTAGTTGGACTTGACTTTAAGACACTCATTTCCACAATTATTGACATAAAATCGATAAAAAAAAATCCGAACATCAAGGTTAGTTCTAAGAAGCGACCTTGAATTTGGTCAGCCTCTCATAAGTGTTGAATCGACCCTCGCAACAGCTGCCGCTCACACACTCGATATGTTGCCACATTTTTGGTGCAGTGTCATAAACATTTGTCATAATTAACACAAATTAGGCAGCATTTGAATGCGAATCGCTGCTGCAGTTACAGTTGAACCAACTGCCCCTGCCCCTGCCCCTGCCCATGCCCATGCCACTGCCCACCTGCGATGGCTTCTACGCAGCTAACTAGTGGCCAATCCAATTAACTTAATCTCGGATAACGAGTTTGAATAGACAGACAGATATGCGGCTAAAGCGAATGCATGGTCGCACGAGTCCGTACCAAGTACATATTCTAATTAAAAGTACTTTTGTACTACTTTGGAAACTTTGGCATTGAATCGGCTTCTCTTCTTAAACTTGTCACAGAGGTAAGAATTATGTTAGTATATACCTGTCGATGTTGCGTGTCAAATGCCATCCCCGTTACGCTTTTCAAAACTGAATACATATACATATGTATGTGCAAAAATATTTACATATTTTTGTACTGAATATGCAAATGGCTCCCACATCCACCAATCGACAAAAACAAGAACAGCATTCTATGCTGTGTATTGGAGTCAACCAGTTAATCAATTTGAAAAAAAAATTTCGATCCACAATTGATGTGCAAATGAGTTAAAAAAAAACTTATCGCGCTATTGGACGCGTGAGAAATGTCTAAAAGTCAATTGAATGCAGCAAATTCTCAATTCAGAGACATCTGAAACAACTAAGGTGCAGAGGCGTTGCCTACGCTCCCAATTAAATAATATACAATATTCTAGATTAGGCGCCGCCTGCGCCGAGGCGACATTGAATAGTGGAACAGCTGCTATTGAAGTATGACTCAGTGTTGACTCTTGAGACTTAGATCCGGTTTGCTGGCTAGAAAAGCTGCTCAGTCAACACGCACACCTATTAAGGATCTGGAGATTGCAGCCAAGAGTGGAGAGAATGTCAGTTCAACTGATCAATTAGCTGGCAAAGCCAATGTGAGACAATTTAAAAAATTCCACTGCGTACCCGTTGCCAAATCGAAAAATTTTTTGGTTTATACATAATGACTAGGAATAATTGATGCCCGCGCCTGCCAAATGACTTTGTGTTAATTTATGGTTGTCTACGTAAATCGTATATCGCAAATCGTAATTATGGTATGTCTCTATGGCATAACCGCAAGTCTACAATTGCTGCTTCTCAGTTGGCTTTTAGAGGTTTGGCAAAGCGACAATACAACGGACGTTCGGATCAGAAATCATTTCTGATTGTTACCTTAGCTTGTTAGCAATTTCCTGCCAACCCACAATTTGTTCATTGTTTTGTAATGTTTTCTGAAATTTGCTTTTGTCTGTTCTGTTGCTGATCTCTGCAGTAACAAATTTACATATTTTGGGATTCATAGCTATGTACATTTCGGATTATGATTTCATGTAACTAATAATATCTATTTAGATTTTCCCTAATTAATATGGCAATGTATTTTAGAATTGACACTTTTCAAAGATCGTGAACGTTCCATAATGCATTAGGTTGCTCCGTAGATGAATCAATTTAGTTTGCCAAAAGAAATATTATGCAATGTAAGTCCTGACTTTCTTGAACATGATCGCCTTAGTACATGACAAAGGCAATATTATTGTATGATTTCGCCATAATTGAACGACAGAAAATTTACATCATGAAAAGTGCTTCTGTACAGCATTTTCCCAAGCTGGATTAACACTCAACATTGTCTACCTCAGGCTACCACGATAGCAGGCAGCGGTAACTTATACTGTGGCTAAGAGCACTAATCGAAATAGCGGACAATCGCCAAATAACAAGCATACGACGTGTTATCCGCCCCACACACGCTTACAAACATTTTAACATATACACAACCCGTTCGGCCTTTGAGAGGTTTTTATACCGATTTTGCACTTTTAAAAATACTATGAGACAACCAAAACTGGTTCAGGTTTTCGATGCGTGTAGAATTAGATTCGAGATTGAGGCTTAGAGTTTTAAGATTCGCGATTTGAGATCGTCTATTGCGCAAAAAAGCAGGCGGCATTAAATCTGTAATTTTATGAAAATGTGCTGGAAAATTTTGAAATGTTTACGTACGTGTATAACATGCATTTCGATTTTCAATGAGCGACAAACAATCTAGATAGACACGTAAACATATATATATAAAACTGCACAAAACGATACAAAGTTGGGCTGCTCATATGGGTATCTAAAATAATCGACGAGAAAACTTTAAGTGAAATCTAGATTTTTCAATTAAAATTTGAAGCTGTGTGGCGGGTGGAAGAGCAGCTGAGAGGAGGTGGCTGAGGATCACTGGCTGGCTGCAGTTGTCAGGCGGATTTCGTCATGATGTTAAGTAGGCAATGGTCGGTCGTATGTGTGAGCCACGGCCAGCTGTAGTCGTCTGTAGCCGTCTGTTAGCCAAGTGCCTGTTGCCTGTTGCCTGTTGCCCGTTGGCAATTACGTAACGCCCCGCGGCCAGATCTCGGTGCGTGTGTGTGACAAATGCGCGACGAACTAAACTCGACCAGTCCACCCGAAGTAGGTTAAAATTGCAGCTGACTTGCAGTTGAAGCTTGCAGTTTTCAGTTTGCAGTTTAAAGTTTTTGCATTGGCTTGCAAATGCAAAAATTAAAATTCAATCAAATTGCGAAAACCCAAAAAAATATATATATAAAAAACAAACATAAAAAAAGAAAACGACAAATAGTCAGACAGATAGACTAAGAGTCAAGCAAACAGCCAGCACTGAAACATGTTTCATGTTCAATTAACAGGCCCAACAAATCCAAATACCAACGACAGCCTTTCACTCCACACACTGCGTATGCGTATTATTCTCCGTTTCGGCACGATAAAATGTCACATCATGCCACAAATTAGTAATTGGGCCATAACCCTTATCTCTCTCAAAGCCAAGCGAAATCAGCATTCCTTCTGCTTCAGCCAGGCGTGGCCGAGCCGACATATATATACTTCTAATTGAAATGTCAACGCGTGTACAGCTCAATCCACTAGTGGTCTGCTTATGGTCCGTCTCTTTGCCTAGATCGCACTGATTTCAAATCGATTCATACTCAATCGTTTTCAACTGATTCTTATAGCATGTGGTGTCAACACCAAGTCAGGGACAAAATGTGGCAACTGTGGCAGTTTTAAATTGAAATATGTTTTGGGGGCCTTCACGACATCTTATTAAAAGCCTTTTTCATTTAATTTTAATTTCGACACCAAACTGTGTATTACTCAACAAGTTTTTTATATCCTGACTTTAACAACTGATTTGTCTGTAATTTTAATGATTTGTAATCAAATTATTGTAAAAATATTTTTTTTAGTTCGAGTTCAAAATAATGGTACATTTGTGAAACAGAATATATTTGACATACCCCGTAATATGTTAGTAATGGCATTGCTTTAGGTTCAAAATTTCAAAATTTTTCACTAACTAAAAAGTATAAATTTTTTAATACCAGTTAAAGTCATAATGAGTAATCACATAAATTTTTACTTTTCGTTTTTCTTTCACCAGGCCTCGTCGAAAATCAATTATATTTACAAAATCTTTATACCTTTTGAAACATTATGTAATACATTTTAATTTATGTAATGGGATTTGTATTGCTTATTGAATAATTGGTTTGCATATGATCAATGAAAATGCACAAAGTTATCCATCAGAACTGTCCATTCGGTCTATTGACTGGACATAACACCATTTTCGTGGTCGCTCCAAGACAATATCCAGCCAACAGTCATCGAACACACCCGCGAGCGAATTGTGAGCGTTTTAAAACGCAGCGACACAAAGTGACCTTAATTGCTAACAAGTCAACACTTGGTCATATCGCAGGTTATTCTATTAGTTGGTAAAAATGCTTATGTGTGTGTGTGTGTGTGTGCATATAGTATATGGCGCCTTTTATCTAACTAATGCTCAAGGCTTCAGGCACGCACAGACAGAGACAAAATTTATTGATAGCGACAGTAATACCACAATTTTGTAATTTTTTTCTTTTATTAATTTTTTTTTTCTTTGAAACAAATTGCGTATGAATTTCAAAGCTGCATTTTTGCAACAGCAACACGCAATGATCGCGATTAATATCTAAATCAAATTAAGTCGCTTTAAAAGCATATGCAAAATAAAAGCAAGCAAAAAAACCTGGCCAACAATGCAACAGGCGCAGCAGTTGCCGAGAGAACTGAGCAGAAACGCACCACGCGCATTTTGAGCCGATTTCGAGCCGAGGCGTTTGCTATGATCTAATAAAATGCCTGAGCCAGATCAACGCGAAGGTGGGGCCTAAAATAGACGATGCAGGTTGCTAACTGCGTTGCGAGAGAACTCCATAACAAAGAGAACTGAACAAACTGCCAACTGCGCAGCCGAACAGACATCAATTTTTCTTCATGCAGTCAGTAGCAGCTTTTGAGCTCTGAATTGAGTTGACTTCGCTTTACCTAACTGCAATAGTTTTGCTGGCAATTTCTGCTCACTTCACTATTTTCCTTTTTTTTTACGTTGTTGTTGTTTTTTTGTGCTGCTGATTTTTCTGTCTCTAAACTGGTGCGTGGCTGCTGCGCATGCGTGTGAGCCAAAACTGACCGAACGTATATAAGCGATTATAGGGCCGGGCTGGCCAACAGTCAGCCGCGTTGCTCTACATCGAGCGAGCGTTGCGTGTGCCGTGTGCCGAAAGTTCGAAATACGAATCAAACGAAATTAAGTATACGCCTACTCGAAGGATATTCAGCAAAATAAGCGTTCGATTAAAACAAGGATTACGAGCATTTTTTTGCATTATACATTATACTGTGAATGCTATAACAGTTTACAGTAATATACTGCGCTCAACCATATTATTATAACGTTTATTGACAACTTCAACTTAGTGTGCAGAATAAGTGAAAATATGAAGGTGGGTTCTGCAACTAACGTAAAAGTAATAATTATTGGAATATATTAATTATTCAAAATAATAATAGCTTGAATAATCGATCCTGTGATAAAATACACTTCAATTCATATACAATTGAGGAACATTAATTATAAGCGATTAATTATCCTGGCGCGGAGAGGACAACTAGGCGAACCCTTAAATAAATAAAATAAATATTATTTATAATAAGATTTTGCTGTTAAAAAACAATCAGATATTTTAAAGAAGCGTTCTCTGATTACGTAATGCTCTAACACATGGTTTTGAGAAATTAAAAATATGGGAGTCAACAATTATATTTAAAACGAATAATTTTTGTATATAAACATCAAAACAAAGCAAGCAATTTCGATTAGAGAAATGTACACATTACATTAGCTAATTATATTTTTGAATTATGATATATATTTGGTACTACCATGGAAATAGTTATCAATCTCAGATCAAGTTTTTTTTATATAATCAAAAATTAATTTATATATTCGAAAAAACAAAAATATAACAGAATTTATAGCAATAAAATAACAACTGTACAAATTTGATCAAGATCGGATAATAAACAAAGACTCTGTTAACCGAAACGTATTTGCATATTATGCAGAGTGACCACAAATTTATATAATTATACATCTGCAATCTTTTCAATGAAAAAGCCTGTAATATGTGTAGTTAAAAAAAACAAGCGTAGTAAAACCGTTACATAATTAATTTTAGAAATTTCAGCAAATATACAAAATATATTTACACCTATGAAAGTATTTAGCAGAGTTGAACTTTATATAAGTTAAAAAAGGTTAATCATTAAAATAACATTAATAACACGTAAACAGCAAGTTTAAACCAAGAGAAACAAAGTAAAATTTTGGAGATTCGCATCACATATAAATATTTGCCCCCATTTACATACTCCTCTGTTTCCCCATATTAATTCCACTCTCTGTACATTCTATTTTTTTTTCAATCCTCATCAGTTTGATCTTATTGCTTTAATAAGCCTTCTGGCCATCTCAGTACTGGCAGATCCCACACCAACAGCAGCACCAGCGATCGTACCTTGTGTGCACTCGGGTGGCAACACTGGTTACTCCTATGCACCACCACCAGCCGAAGTCAAGTTCTCCATAACGCCTGGCGTCACAAGGTACAGTGAGTCGCCAGCGATTTCCAGCTTCTCGGAAATTGGCAAATTTGTGCACACATCTGTTGGAAGCGGTGCTGCTTCCTATGAGTCGACTGCGGGATATGCGGGTCACTCTCACGGAGGTCTGACCCAAATTAACAAGTACGTAGCGCCAATACAGAAGACTCTATTTACGCCCACAGCGGAATATGAGGGACACGGCATAACCTATGCAGATAGATCCCCAGCTGCTAAATATGCGACTGTGGTGCCCTCGGGTATTGAGCTAAAGAATCTGGTTTCGCCGGCCCTAACCAAGACCATACTGACGGCTCCTAAGCTGGATAGTGGATATCTGCAGCCTACGTCGGCCCTTTCTAAGGTGTCTACCTATTCGTCGCCGGCCTACTCCTACAGCCACTTAACTCCGGGCATTCCTAAGCTGGCTACTTACACCTCGCCTGCCTCTTCCAGTGGAGCCTACTATGCGTCACCAGTGACCACGAATGTGGAGGCCTACACCTCTCCAGGCTTAACCTTCTCCAAGGCTTCGCCAGGTTACTCCAAAGTGGAGACCTACAGCTCACCGGCCTACAGTCATCTTCAGACAGTACCAAGCCTTGCAAAGATTGGCACCTACTCACCGTCGATTTCGTATGGCTCACCCGTCATTGCCAAAGTTTCATCATATGCTGCACCTCATCTTACCTCCACTTCATCGCTGTTTTCCTCACATAGCTCAGGTTACTCAGCCAACTATGCGCCAGCATTATCCAAAAGCTATTTGCCAGCGCCATATATCTCATCACCAGCCTATGGATCTCCTGCACTAGCCATTAGCAAACTGACAACCGGCAGCTATAAAGCAGGTGGTTCCAGCGCTGTCTCCCATCAGTATGTTTCCAAACCCGCGCTATCCAGTTATGCAGCTGCTGCTCCAGCAGTTACCAAGATTGCCAGCTACTCAGCTCCTGCTATAAGTACCTACTCCTCAGCGCCAGCTCAAATACCCAGCTATGCTGCGCCCTCCATCACAGGATATTCTTCAGGGGCGTCACTTGCCAAGACTGCAACTTATAGTCAAGCCGGAGATGTTTCACATCAGTATATTTCAAAGCCTATTGTCGCTGCTTATTCAGCAGGTCCTGCGATTGCTAAGGTTGCCAGCTACCCTGCTCCTGCAATTTCCATATATTCCACTGCTCCTACCGGAAGCTACAGCAGCTCAGGACATGGTGCTGTTTCTCATCAATATGTTTCTAAGCCTGCTGTGGCTCCGACAATTGGCAGCTATGAACCAGCATTTTCAGCAGCACCAACTGTCACTAAGGTGGCCACCAGTTATGGTGGATCTGGTCATGGTGCCGTCTCTCATCAATATGTCTCGAAGCCTGCTGTGGCTACAATCGCAGCTGCACCAGCAATTGCCAGTTATTCATCAGGGCCAGCAATCTCAAAGATTGCCAGCTATGCGGCACCTGCAATATCCACCTACTCAGCAGCACCAACCATCACTAAGGTGGCCACCAGTTATGGTGGATCTGGTCATGGTGCCGTCTCTCATCAGTACGTGTCCAAGCCCGCGTTGGTTAACTATGCAGCAGCTCCAGGTGTTGCAAAGATTGCCAGCTATGCTGCTCCTGCTGTGGCTAGCTATGGAGCAACGCTATCTAAGACATATTTACCTGCTGCTCCAGCTCTTGTTTCTGCTCCAGTCGTTACAAAAGTAGCCACCAGTTATGGCGGAACTGGACATGGTGCTGTTTCCCATCAATATGTTTCCAAGCCTGCTGGGGCTACAATTGCTGCTGCTCTGCCGATTGGTAAGTTGGCCACCTATGGAGCCCCTCCTGTAACCACCTACTCAACGGGTCCAGCAATCTCAAAGATTGGCAGCTATGCAACGCCTGCCCTATATGGCTATTCCGCTGCACCTACCATCACCAAATTAGCCACAAGCTATAAAAGCTCTGGACATGGAGCTGTCTCCCATCAGATTGTGTCAAAGCCAGCATTGGCTACCTACGCAGCAGCGCCAGCTGTTACTAAGATTTCCAGCTATGCTGCTCCTGCCTTGAGCTACAGTCAAGCTGCTGATGTATCCCATCAATATATTTCAAAGCCGATCGTTGCAACATATCCTGACGCAACACCTGCCATCGCCAAAGTCGCCAGCTATGTGTCACCAACCGTAGCCACCTATTCCACTGGAGCTGCACTTACTAACGTGGCCACAACCTATGACCGCTCGGGACATGGTGCAGCTGCACCAGCAATTTCCAGTTATTCATCAGGGCCAGCAATCTCAAAGATTGCCAGCTATGCCGCACCTGCAATATCCACCTACTCAGCAGCACCAACCATCACTAAGGTGGCCACCAGTTATGGTGGATCTGGTCATGGTGCCGTCTCTCATCAATATATCTCGAAGCCTGCTGTGGCCACAATTACAGCTGCACCAGGGATTGCCAGTTATTCATCAGGGCCAGCAATCTCAAAGGTTGCCAGCTATGCAACACCTGCAATATCCACCTACACAGCAGTACCGACCATCACTAAGGTGGCCACCAGTTATGGTGGATCTGGTCACGGTGCTGTTTCTCATCAGTACGTGTCCAAGCCCGCGTTGGTTAACTATGCAGCAGCTCCAGCTGTTACAAAAATCGCTGGCTATGCTGCTCCTGCTGTGGGTAGCTATGGAACAACGCTCTCTAAGACCTATTTGCCCGCTGCTCCAGCTGTTGTTGCTGCTCCAGTCATTGCAAAATTAACCACTGGCTATAGCGGATCTAGACATGGTGTAATTTCTCATCAATATAAACCAGCGATTGCCAACATCGGAACTGCCACATATGCCGCCCCAGTCGAGGGTCACGTCGTCACAGGAGAGGCCATCGGCTTGGGATATGCAAGCTCGGGACATGGCGCAGTCTCGCATCAGTATGTGTCAAAGCCAGCGATAGCTACTGTTGCATCAGGTCATGTAGGTAGTAGCTATGGGCATGGTTACTCCGCAGGCAAGTTGGGCTTAGGACTGGGCTATGCATCCAGTGGACTCGGTACACTGTCCACTCATTATTTGTCCAAACCCGCCGGTGACACATTGTTAACTGCACCGCTTACAAAGCTGACTTCACAAGTTTCTGGTCAAGGATACGCCAGCAGAACCTATGGATATAATGCGGGTAAGTCAACTTAACTGGGAATAGCTATTTTATAGGTGTGAACAAAAGATAATTTTAAATTTCGATATCTCGACATTAAAAGATTTATGTCATGGGAAAATATCACTGGTAAACTGGCTATCTATTTATCTTACGAGGAGGAATATATATTATACGTTGGATGATTTTATTAATTTTGAATAAGAAGTATTTTGTATAATATAATAGTAGTATAAAGTATAATTTATTGATTTGTACTTAAATTCAAGGGACTATCGATTTTGATCCTTTTAATGAGAGTATATTTAAAAGTGCAAGTCTCTACCTGCAAAGCACAAAAATAATACAGTCGGTATCAACGTATAACTATCATTTACGTACATTGATAGTATTCATTCTTAAGTCATAAAAATATAATATATATTTAAATTTTTTCTTAGGGAAATTACCGTTGGGTCCAACAGTCGGCCACGATGGCCTGTACTACGGAGCCATATCGCTTGGCCATGATTCCGTCTCGCCTGCACTCAGCTATCATGGAGCCTTGTCCCATGCTGTAAATGGTGGTGGTGGATTGGCGCATCTTGGCGCCCCAATCGCTGACTACAGCCATGGTCCCGGCATTGGTCCTTTTGGCGCCGGCTTCAATCGCTATGCGCCCAGCCTGTCCACACTGAGCGCCCACACCCCGCTAACGCCCGCAGCATACTTGAAGTCTGCACCTGTGCCACAGCACGCTCTTTTAAAGGTGTTGCCTGAAAAGCATCTCGAGCACTTCGTAAGCTAATCCTCAAGTATATTTTTGGTCGTTTTAAATAATGTTCTTTTTTCAACAGGATGCTCATCCACGCTACGCTTTTGAATACGCAGTAAATGATCCTCATACTGGAGATAATAAGCATCAGCGCGAAGAGCGTGATGGCGATGTGGTGAAAGGCGAATATTCCCTGGTCGAGCCCGATGGCAACGTACGTACTGTAAAATACTACGCTGATTGGGAGACCGGCTTTCATGCCGAGGTCATAAACAGTCGTGACCAGGGCAAAATTGTGGCCAAGCGACAGGCGGTAGCCAAGCCGTGAGGTAAGATCGATCAATTTATATAATCAATAGATCGCAAGACTTTACTAATTTTATTTTATATTTTGGCTATGCTAACACAGCGCCTATGATGACGACCAGAATGACTTCATTGTTTGCCAGCAACTGTAAATAGCCTACGATTCAATATTCTTCTCATTAAGCATTACACGTATTTATGTAAACCATACAACAACAACTGCGACTATAATAAAAAACAAAATTAAAAGAGTGCCGATATCTTGCACCAATACGTGCCCGTTTCCCGTTACCCGTTACCCGTTACCCTTACTCATTATTTCTATTTACCTATTTTCTGTACATGTGATAAGCATTAAAAATTAACTGTTCGGCTGACGTGGAAATGTATCCAAGATCCCTGTGCATATCAATTTAATATATACATTATTCATTTTTTTACAGATTCTTTGCTTTGTATATACAAATATGGTCTCTTGGTGCTCGGGCGTAACCGACTGCGAAATACTCTGATACCACCAAGACATACTATCTGATATCGGGGTTCACAGCACAGGGTGATGTAGAAAGTAATTATGGACCTTTGAAGAATCCTAGTTATCTATCCTCCAAGTTTGCCTTTATAATTGCGGTAGATATGACTTTTGTGAATTTTTGGGGAGGGATTGACCGTTGCCAAAAAAAGTGAGTAAGTTTTCTAGTAACCTTCATTCCAAGTTGGCAACTGTAGCTCTTGTATTACATAAAATATGGGAATTTACAATTTTGTAGGCGGAAGAGGGAGTGTAAAAAAAAGTTGTGGTATAATGATGTTATGCTTATGATGAATGCTAACTCTATCACGTTTGGTGACTCTATCTTTAAAATTGTGAGAGATATGCTTGATGCTTGACGATTAAAGGCGCAGATGTGGGCGTGGCTATTAAATTTGTTACTCGGTTCGTATAATAATATACCTACCAAATTAATCAACTCTAACTCAAAGACTCTGAGCTCAGCGGAAGTAGTGGGCCAAATGTTGATCTTGGAAGGACATCGACAACAATCTTCCAACCAAATTGTTCGAAATGTAGCCTTAACATTGTGGGCGCATTTTTACCTTAACGATTTGTTTAATGCAATCGGTTCAGATTCGTATAAATCTATCAATATAAACTTAATTTTAAATCTCTTTTCTTGTGAATAACATTTTCGCATTTATTTGAGGATGGGCTTAACTAACTGATACTAGCTATTTGTCTGGACTAATTGAATTTTATGTGTCTTCCCAACCCATGCAGCAATTGTCAATCCATTCTGAATACCAAAATAGAACAGAATGATTGAGAAGGACACTTACTCAACGTGCAAGAGAATCTTTTGTAATGTGTAATGTTAAATGAACGGGTTGGGAATTTGTCATCCTGTATCCTGTAAACGAATGAGCTTTAAATAACAGTTATCCACAATTTTCAGCCAATTGTATCTAAATTTTAGTATTCGCAGACAAATTAATTGCAATCTTCACAATCTTAGCTGGTCGTCAGATACTCGCTCAGTCAAGCAGTCAAAGCAAAAAATTACACTTTTATAGATACAACAGCTTTGTCTTAGAAAGTAATAAATTGGGTTTTTAATATCTTGGCTATGCACTGCAATTTTAATGAATATTGGATTAACAAACAAAATACGCATTAATAATTAATAATAATAATATTAAATAATTAAGGTAAGCTGCAAATCACATTTATCTCTGTTCTCACCGTAATACATTTGGGTCTAGTACAATTAACTTGGCTAAAATGCGCGCCGCAGATCCTGGCTTATAAACAGACCAAAACCAGTGTGAGCCGCACGGTGCGGATTCAGTGTGCAATATGTTTGGAAGATATGTCGTAGCAGCCGGCTGCCCTGCAGCTGAATTTCTGCACGACGCTGATCCCCTCGCATACCTAGCTCCAGATGGGCGAGTAGCCATTGGTTCTTAAATCTACGCAGTTCGGCCTCCAGCGAGTTTAGCTGAATATTCGCCGCCAGCTGAGGCACATGCAACGGCTCCAGAGCGGCAAAGGTTTTGCACAGCTCATTTCCCTGCAGTTGGACGCGCAGCTTACGCTCCTGTCGCAGTGCCTGATGCATCAGATTAAGTTCCCGATTGCAGCTGCGCGTCGAGCTGGTTGCACTGGCATTGTCCGCCTGCTGCTGCTGTTGCCAATGCTGCTGAGCTTGCTCCAGAATGCTCAGCTTATCGGTTAAGGTGTTGAGTGCGTGCTGTAAGCTAGCCTCCTTGGAAACGATGCATTGCTCCAGCTGCTCCATGCCCTCGGCCATATGTGTGAGCGTCTGGCAATAATCCTGGCTGAATCTGTGCACCTGTTTCTCGGCCATTTCTTTGCGCACCTGCAGCTCCGAGTAATCCTGCTGCTTCAGCTTGGCCGTGTATTTGAGCGTTTTAATTTCCTTGTCCCGCTCCACAGCGGCTATCTCCAAGCTTTTGACATCTTCGTAGTGACGTTTAATTTGGGCGGCTCGCTGCTGGAGCGTATTGCAAGTGGCATGTCGAACGTACTCCGTGTTGACGTCCCGGGGCTCCAACAGCTTGCACAGCTCCTCCAACTGTTCCTCGAGCAGCTTCATACAGCGCTGACCAAAAGCATCCAGTTCTCGCTGCTCAGTCTCCTGACTGGGCGCGAGTTTGCTATAGTTCAGACTCAAAAGATGCCAGAGCTTTTCATGCGCAATGCCACCATTCGACTCCTTGTTGGCCTCACGCGCCGACACGCCCAACATACTAATAAGCGCGCCGAGGGCCTCGTTGGCCTCCAGGATGCGTTGGAAGCGTGCACACTGCATGCCCGTCCAGGCAGCTGCAGTTTTGTTGCCGCTCAGCTTGCGCTGCAGCTTCTTGAGTTTCTGTTTGAGGGTACAGGATTGCTCCATGAGCATCTGCATGCACTGGAACGAGGCTGTTTGTTCGTCGCCTAGTTTGATGATGGTGTGCAGCATGCCCGCATTGGCATTCACTGCATCCACGCCCGCCTCGTAGACCTCAACTAGTGCTCCATACAGCTGATGCTCATCCAGTAAATCCACCAGTGTCTGGGGCGGCATCAGATTCTGGTGCAGTCCGTTAATATAGTGCAGCACGCGGCGTATGGGCTCACAATTGGTATGCTCGTCCAGCTGGCCGGTTTTCAGCAGACGCACAAACTCATCCAGCTGCTGCTCCTGCGTCTCCAAATCCATGCGATAGATGGCCGCATGTGTGCACAGCTCGTAATCACAGTGATTAAGGCCATGGCGAAACTGTTGCAGCACCAATTGCAGACTCTTCAACAAATAGATGCACTGAGCCCGGAAGATGTACCGCTGCACCGAATAGCCCTCGAAGATGGCATCGCGACCTAGCGTGGTTTAAAGAAGTCACAAAATATAGTCCACATCCAAATATCACAATGAAATACTTAAAAAATAATTCATTTTATAAACATTCGAATTTCAAATTAAAATCATATATTTAACGACTCGTCTTGCATTGTGGCTCGAAAAATTCTAATTTTTATTTTTTCGCCTCTTTGGTTTTTTCTGCTGTTTCGCCTATTCATTCAACAAATTTTGGACTACTTTGCATATAAAATCGGCCAGAATATTTCTTATTTTTCTCTGATTTCTTAATTTTTTTAATATATACAAATACAGTAGTTACACAAATATATTGGGCTATATGACGACATTTTCCAAATCATTTCAAATTCTCAATCCAGTCATTTTTTATAAGTTATTTTTACAACCAGCAAGTGACTAATAAAAAAACTGAACTTATTAGAAAAAATCGACTTACGACAACAGTTTAATTTTTTAGTATGTAAATGGGATTAATACTCACCAAATTCGCAGGCATTTGGAAATTTTTCATTGATTGCCTGGCAGACAATTTCAAGCTTGTCGTTCATACGTTCGAGAAGAAGCATGACTAGGATGACATCGTGTTCGCCACCTCGAAGAAGCAACTGCTCCGGTACAAAGGTGAGTAAGTGATCCAGGTGCTTGCGCTGTAGACGCAGCTCGACGGCTTTCAGCTGTTGATCCAAGGCGCGTCCGTATGCCTTGCTTACACTAAAGATGTGCTGATAGTCAGCAATGCTTTGCTGAGATGTCTCTTCTTGCTGCGATTCATTGGCGCTGCTGAAGTCTTCAATGGAGAGAGTGCCACCGTCTGTTTTAAGTTGCAGCTGCTCCTGCAGCTGACGCACCAGATCCCGGAACTTCAGGATAGTCACATCACGATCGTAGAGACTTTCTAAGGCCGCATTCTTCTGCTGCTCCAAGGATTTGACCTGGCCACTGAGCTTTTCAGCTTCATCACGCAAATCCGATTCCAATTCTTGGTTGCTCTCTATGAGCTGTTCCTGAATATGCTCAAGTGCCTCCAATTCAGAGACCTCATCTTCCAATAGTTTGACACGCTCCTCTAGCTCCAATTTCAACGTGGCCAGCTGCGTCACCATTGACTCAGCGCCCAGCGAGGCATCCACCTGCTCCTTAAGATCAATCAGCTGCATTTCCATCTGATCCACCCTTCGACTCTGCAACTCCTTGATGCTCTTCAATTCGTTGATTTCCGAGTGCTTTGTCTCCAGCTCCTTGCGCGTGCGCTGCGCCAACTGCTTCTCAAGTGCCAGGGTATCACGCAGTCGGACCACCGTCTCTCGCAATCTCTGGTTATACTGCTCCAGACGCAAGAACTCTCCAGTTGTCTGCATTGTCGTTTCCTTCGTCGACTGCTTCTCTGACTTTTCCAGAAGATGGTCATCGCCTTGATGTTCCTGTTCCTGCTCTGCTCGCAGAATTTCTAGATCGAGGGTGAGCTCATCGTTGCGCTCCTGTGCAGTCTCTAGCTCCATTTGCAGTGTGTCCAAACGTTCTTCGGCCATTTCCTTGTCCAGTGTTAACAACTCAATACTCTCCGCCACGTCGTCCAGCTCCCGTTTGTATTTGGCCGCAGTCTCCTGGTACTCGCGCTGCTCGTGACGACAGCGTTGCAATTCGCGCTGCAGCAGCACCTGCTGCGTCATAATTTGCACCTTGAACTCGAGTAGCTGCTCGTTCTGTATCTTGATGCGCTCCAATTCCAGAAGCTTTAATTTGTCCTCACTCCTCTGTACGCGCAGCAATTGCAGCTCCTCAAGCAGTTGCCACTGCTCTGCACTATCCACAGGCGCCTGAGGTGGCGCCACTGTGCTCGGAGTACGTAACGCCGGACCCGGTGTAAACTGCGGTCGCAGTATCTCCAAGAAGCCAGCTTCCACAAATGAAGCGGGTGCCACTCGCTTTACGCCGCTGCTCGTGGGACTCATGCTCGTCTTGCTGCGCTTCGGCGCCATTGACAGAGGTACCGGCATGGCCAGAGTCAGCTGTGCCGTCGAACTCTGGGCCTGTGCTGTCGTCGGCTTGGGCTGACTAATCCGAGTCGGCCGTAACTGTGTATACGATGTGGAGCGACGTTGGTTGCATGTCATAGTAGGTGGCGTCAATATCGAAGACTGCCGCACTTCTTCGAGCTGCTCCCACTTAGCCAGCCTCTGACATTGGCCTGTAGGCGTCTGTGAGACAACACTTGCTTCTGTCTCTTCTAGATGACTTCCGTCAGATGTTGCATTGTTTGCAATTGTTTGCTGCTGCTGCGACTGCGATAAAATGTTGCTCGACTTAGATGCCACAAATGGCTCCAGACGCGTACTGAACGTCGTAGAAGACGACTCCTGCTCCACCTCAGTGCTCTGCTGTTAGAAAATAGAATATATATTGAATAACAATTATTTTGATATTTACGTATGCATTACATTTGCTAGCGTCTGTGATTGTGACTGTGATTGAGTGGAAGACACCGACGGGTTCGCATTCTCGGATGACTTTTTTGCAGACTTCCCAGCTAGAGTTGTAACCTCCCTTTGATTACGCTATGCGAATTAAATATCGAAAAGGGAAGAACATAAAGTGCCACACAAAATAACTCTATCCACTTAACATGTGTATTTATATTTTATGCATGCGTTAAATTAACAGCTGTGCGCATATTTGTAGGCGTGACTTACTTGGTCCGTTGGGTGCCTATTTTTGGATCTCGTAGGCATTTTCACTTTGCTGACATCGCGTTGCATGGTGTCCTCCCCTAAGCGATTGTTGTCCTGCTTTTTCAGATGTTCTAACTGATTTACGAATGACGTCTGCAGCTGCAACTGTTGGGCACGCACAAAGAGTCCATAGTTGTGCCTACACTTGAAGTAGGTGCTGCCGCGAATGGTACCATTGTTTTTGCCACGCGGCTCATCCAGCACAATGCCAAACCACTGACCGCCAGCGAAACTGGTGAGTCCCACATAGGCGACTCGACCGCAAAGTTGATTCTTTCCCGTTACTTGTACACGCTGACCAAGTTTCGGTTGAGCTGCTGACATATTATTCATGGGAAGCTTACGTCATTTTGGCTTAACATGACCCGGTGCTGATTATCGAGCGAGATGGCGTGCCTAATCTCAGTTAACAAACAAACCCTTCCAATGTGCAATGCAATACTGATGCGTTTCTTGTCATCGTCATCGTGCTCTACTCCAAGCCACCCCAAGTAAAACTGAAGAGGAAGACCCACTACAATGTCTACAGCGCAGAATCGTGAACTTTACGGTGGTTGGTCTAACCATCGTGCATACAGTACTTAACTTTACTTAGTTTCACACGTAGTCAATGATTTTTAATATAATTTTTTAACGGATACATACACAAATGAAATTCAATTTTAAGAGATGATTAAATTTCTTTAATACAGTATTTTTTGATATTGAATCTTAATTTTATATTAAAAAGCACAGGTAACATTTACGGAAGCCGAATTCTCAGTCAGCTGAAAGAAGAAGAGAGAGAGAGAACGCTAAGTCTCTCGTTATTCCCATATATTTCCAAAGTAGTTGATGGAAAGTCCAGCTTAAAGGTGGAAGATCATAAAAAGTTTAAAATGATTTTGGAAACTTCTTTTATTGGAGCAATATCACCACCGCCCACGTCACGATCGAAAATGCGCATTTTGACATAAGTTTGTAACATATTCGATCCCATGGCCTGTTAAAAAATTTAAGACTGTGCATTAGGAGCCCTGCTGGTTTTTTATAATAAAATTGCCTCGCAAATGCCTCAACATTAATAAGTTTTCTATTTATTAGATAGAACACAAGATTTTAACTGCTTTTTTCTAAGCACAGTGAATTAAAAATTTACATGTTTACATATAGATTTAAATACATATATACACTTTGGTTGTGTATATAAGAAAATAAATAGGCAATACAAATTATACCACAAAAAGCCCCCCAACACATGCAAAAGTTGAAAACTAAAACTATTGAATTTATTGTAGTTATACACCGATTTACAAGAATGGGCCAAAAATTAAATCTTTTGACTATCGCCAAGGCCTTCATTGTGCCGAGTTTAATACGTGTTGATGAACTGGATCAATAAGTATATCAATTAAAAAACATTGCGGCAAATGGGACAGGTAGATTTGCTGCTGGTGGTGAACCATTTGTACTGCAGGAATGAATGGTTTGATTAGTAAGTCATTAAAGTCATTAAATTAAACTATTCCAAAACTCACCAAACAGGGCCCGTGGAATTTCTTTTTGCAGGTCTTGCACGTTAACTTTGGAAGCTGGCAGGTGTCCTGGTGTATTACTGTGTAGCAAACATAGCATTCCTCAACTCCTTCGAATTTCTTATCCAGATTGTTTTTCCACAGCGTCAGACCATCGTAAATAGTACCATTCTGTTGAGCAATCAAAGCAATTAGCACATAGCTCATCAGTCAGAACTATAAACTCACTTGATGCGTTAAAAAGATGGTAAGCTGCATACCAACATTACGTGAACTGGCGCGTCCGCCAATTTGTTTGCCACAGTCGACTTTGACAGCGCCAAGCGGATAATTGGCCGCAAGTGTAATGACCAGCTCCATACGTGCCTCATCGATCGCATAGACAGCCAAAACTTCTCGAGTAGACGTGTGCACAGTCACCTAAAAATAAAATATTATAATAAAACTTGGTAGTAGTAGGCTTTCTACTTGCCAGAGAGCTGGCAAACAAACATATGTTTTATCGAATTACTTATTGAAATTATGCAAAGAAAAAAGTGTTTATTAGTATAAACCAAATTCTGTCTATTGAACATAAATCTTCTTGTTTATCCATAAATAAACAACAAAGATTGACACCACTCTCCTAACTAGGTGGCTTTGCTGCTGTGTGAACATCTGCGTTTCTTATTCGAAAGATAACGGACTTTATGCTGCGACATGATACCGTTAGAGATCTTTAGAGCAATTGTAATTGTAATGGTATTGTTCGGGATCGTTACGATTTTTGTATTACGCACTAGTATCGAGGAGACGATTTAGAGAGACGTAATAGCAACTGAAAAAAAAAACTCAAGCCAAAGCAACCCACCTGCATATTTTCATGTTTCTCCTTCCGATTTGCAATCGCCTTCAGCTCCTCGCTGCAGATCAACGCACTCACGTAATTGGTAGTAAGATTGTCCACAAAGTTCTTCTGCCTGGACGGACTGGTGTTCCACCATTTACGCACCACGGCGGGCAACTTGCGCAACACCTCTGTATACAGATGGCAGACATATCGTTCAAGAGAGAGTTGAGGATCTGTGCCGAGAATAACGAAAATCAAATTTAGAAGTGTCTTGATAAAGAAGTAGGCCGTAACAAACAAATTCATCAGACCTTGTAGACAGTATAAAAGTAGTTCAAATTGTGACATATTTGTTGTGTTTTTTCTTTTGCTAAATAATTTTCAAAACTCAAAAATGGTGAAAAAATATTTAAACTTTTACGAAATCGCTAGCGAGGCCCCAGTCCGCGAAATTAAACTGGAGAGCGAGAAGAAGAAAACCGTCGTTGAGACCATCGACTTTACAAGGTTTCCCAGCGATCTAGTGCCGTCAAAACGCGATGACAAAAAATTGACCGTCACAGTGGCGGATGAGTTAAACGCACGTCTCGCGATGGTCCAGTTGCGACCAAATCGTGCCCTCCGAATTAAGCGATTGGTCAGATCACAGATAGCCGAACCGCAACACTTGTACAAATACATTTGCGTGTGTCCACGATATCATCCCTGTTATGCACCCTGCAGGCACACTGGCCAGATTATCATCGATCGCGATATGCTCAAGCGGGAAGAGCACATATGCTTCCTTGCGACGCCAAAAAAGAACTTTCTGTCACCGTTACGTCTCAGAAGGCCGCGCTACATAACCAAGAAGATATATGTGCCCATATGTACGGCACGCATGGAGCGACTCGCTAATCCGCATCCGATGCGTGTCCAGGAAACATATACTTATTTCAAAAATATTCTCTCGCAACGTCATCTGACTGCGTTGGAGCAACAGATGAAGCCCAAGCCTCCCGTAGAAGCAATGACTATGGAAAAGGCAATGGAGTATTTGGAGGAGGAAATGCGACAACGTCGCGTCCAAAGACAGAAACACAGAAATCGCTGCAAAGCACTTAGAAACCTGATTAAAGAGCGTCAACGCAAGCAGATGATGAAAATTGTTTGCGTTCTCTTTGAGGAAATGAAAGAGTTTCTTTTAAACGACCAGTTCATCATTGACGAGCAATCGCCACTGTCTGCCGTGATTTTAGAACGCATCCAGGAATTTACGGGTAAGTAATTTATATGATGGACTACATTTTTGAAGACATTTGCGCATTAATTTAAATTATATTTTAAATTTTGAATACATTTGATATGCAAGTGCTTTGTCTTTGAAAGGTTCATCCATATGATTTTCAAGATCAAATTCACAAAGAAATTGTAATTACTCTTTACCTAAATAATACCAAAAGAAACTACATATATTTATATTATGTTTTGCATTTGCAGAACATGACTTCTATACAACAAGCAACTTGCGCGACTATCAACGTATTTTGGCCAACAATCTGACAGTTTGGATAAATAAGTTCATATCCAACTTAAACATTTACATGGCACCCAAGCCAATTCCCGTGTCGCGCCCAATGCATGACAACGATGAAAGATTTGTGCCAGTAACTGATTTTATATCGCTATCAGAAGATAATTGCGAAGAAATTATGGGTGACTTTGACATTGGCATGAGTGAATTTGAGGACTATGATGACGACTATATACGCGATGTGGAGAATCTACCCTCGGAAGAGACGATGGTTAATTAAACAGCGTGAAATGCCGCAACTTACCCTTCAGTTGAGACCAGCTAAGCTCCTTATAGACACCATTGCTTATCACCTTGGCGCTATGGTTCTTCAATATGTCCATCGGCATGGCACGAAAGAGAAAGTGCAGGAAATTCTGTCAATTAATTATAAAATTTGAAGTTTTAACAAATCATTAGTAAACATGTAGTGTCGGATTAGATCGCACCTCTTCAAAGTGATTCTCATTCAGCCAGCTGGTGTAGACGGAGCGCAGTGCAACTGGCGACTTGGCGCAGGCATTTATAATACAATCCCATATCAGCAAATAACTGTAGGCATCGTGTCTGTCAATTGGTTCTAGATTCTCCAGTTCGGTTAGCTTAAAACTGAACTCCTTCAAATATTTGCGTATGATCGCATCATAGCGATTCAAATAATCCTCGAAACGATTGAGGAAATGCCACTTGGAGATTGTCGTAGAGGTGCTTGTTTCAATTTTATCGCTGTTCTTATCATTTAGCTCAATATCGTCGGCCACAAACTGTTGCGTTAGCTGGCGCAAAGAATGCACCGCATTAAGACGAACACTGTGTTGTGAGCTGTGCAGTTGTTTTAGCAGGAAGTTGCACAGATAGTCCAGTGTCAGCTTTGAGCTGGGTGATTTGGCGAACTGCGACAAAGAAACCAATTTGTTATGGGCAATAAATTAATTGTAATTAGTTCATTTGTACCCCATAGACAAAGCCATATTCCAACATTTCCAGCCCTGGCATTAGACGCTCCAGCAGGGCTTCGTAGCACACACGTAGTTCTGTAGGCACAGTTGCTTCGTGAGTCAAATCATAATATGATTTGAATAGTAACACGTTGACTTCCCGGGCAAATAAGCTCTCCCACTCGTCGATAACATTCTTCAGGAGCTGCGTTGAGCTCTTTTCCTTCTCCGAGCGTATAAAGGTAATCAGCGTAGCGAAAAGTTGATACACTGCCGCTATGAAGAAGGATGTCTGTAAATAATTTTGGTAAGATACAAATCAGGTAGTTAGTATAGTCTATATAATTATTCATAACTGTAAATGTAATTGTGTCTCGGGCACGCCGAAAATCATCTACTATCAGTCTGCTCACATGTAAATATAATATTCATTAAATAAGCCAGATTGTTCTAATGTGAAATATACGATAGAGAAAGTCTGCGAGCCCAAAAGTATGACTATACAAAAATACTCTTAACTAGCCGATTCAAACTATTCTCTCAGTTTTAAAGTATTCTTTATATATTTTTGTACGAAATACTCGATTATAAATAATATAGCTTTAGTAGAAACAATCGGTCAGATTTTTAAAATTATAATTAATTTGAGAGAGTTTGTAATCTTCGGTGTACCATTCTTAGAATTAGTTTACCATCTATTACTTTAGGTAACGAAATATAGAACATATAGGTTATAAATATTGTTTTGTGATATTTTTAGAAGGGTTATTTTTGTTTTCGATAATTTGTATAGCTACGGTCATAACATAACAGACTACAAACAATATTTTTCTAAGCTAGTGAGACTCGCTTTTTAACAATACCCACCTTTGGATCACTGTAATATTTAATAGACTTGGATACAGTCAGTACCCATGAGCTGATGGCAATGCGTATGGCATCCCAGTTTTTAATGGTTAGTTCATAGGGAAATCGTTGGAGAACTTCGTTAAGCAGTTGAATTATCTCCACGGTATTTAAGACTGACTCGTAAGGCTGCTTAAGTAACTCACTGAAAAGAGATTAAATTAATAATAATTAGTACAAATTTAAAAGTTATTAATCATAAGATTTGATCATCTTACACATTATAGTGAAGTAGCTCTTTTTCCACACTTTGCTGCTCAATAACGCGCGTTAAAAACTGCAGCGTTGAGACAATAATGTTGCGATCCGTTTGTTCATTGAGGTCTGACTGGAAATGATTAAGTAGCAAGCAGCGAAATACAGCGGCCTTTACCCAAATTTCACGCGGTTCTGTTTGCATAATGCTACTATTTAAGCTAAGGGCCTTTTGTGAGAGTTTTGGCAGCAAATGCTAAAAACAAAAAACCAAAAAAAATAATAGAAACTCTTTCGTAATTGAATCAAAAGCTATTGCTCACCTGCAGCGTCATCACATAAGCTTTGAAAGCACCTTGCGAAGCAAGCAGCTCGGAGAGATCCTCGTGCAAAAGAATTGCGGCGCTTTCCTCAAAAACTGCATATTGAGCATGGTGTAATAGAGAGCACAACAGACGACAACTCATGACACTCTTCTCTTGCACCGCTGCCTGCTGCAGCCGCTGCTTTACAATGTCCACCAATTCACTGCTGTTGCCCATAAGGCATCGAACCTGTTCAGATAGACACAACACAAGCTCTTCGCAATCGGCATTCAATTGGGAACTGACTTCTAACCAGGTCTCTGCAGCAGCTGCAACCTGCATGCACTGCAGCAGTTCTGAAATCAATGATTCGCTCCACTGCTTGAGCAGATTTGCATTGGGATCACAGTAGTCTTCGGTAAGCTCATCCTCGCCCTCGTCTGGCTGTTCTGCCAACGGCGGACTGTTGACGCGGCAGACTAGCTTGCAGATTGTTGCAAAGTTCAATGCCGTGCGTCGCAGCAGAGGTAGAATTTTAAGTTCATCCAAAGAGGCGCTCTCGAGGAATGCACCGGGACTGATCGAAATCTTCAAGGACAACAGGTAAACACAATGCTGCTCGAATTTCAGCACACTCTCGGTTGTCTTTACTTTTGAATTTAGCAGGGCCACAATGATGTCCTCTATGCGGGATGACCGCTGCGACTCCTCCTCAATATTCTCCGTAGAGCAGATGACGAATTTTGCGATAGCCTCAGCCATGCATTCTAAACTGCTGGCATTTATCTCGGCATGCTGTGCCATGTCCTCCACAATGCTCGCACAACTCTCCAGCAGTTCGTCGTTGATTTCGATATCCTTGCTGGAGAGCGCATCCTGCCAGCAGGTGGTTATCTCCCACAGGGTGTCCTCCGACAGATAGTCGCACGCCCGTCGCTCCAGGCTAAATTTCAATAGCCTCAAAAACACACGCCGACGCACTGCCGGGGAGGAGTTCTCCTTGCTACATATAACAGGCATAATCTGTGCTATAAAACTGCCGCACACCTCGATCATCTCGCTCGCATCGGGTTGCTCCAGTGGTGCACACATGGCCAGCAAAATTTTGTCAACGGTGGACACAGTGATTAAAATGTCACCAGTTTCCGTTTGAAAGAAACATTTGTGCAGCAAGTTTAACTTATCGCGATTGTTATCCACAACAACCTCATGCGCAATGCGTCCGATTACGGCACAAGTCTCCGGGCTGGCGAGCATTTGACGGACGATAGGCTCTGTGCACAGTGGATAAGAAAGAAGACGATGCAGCAGCAGATTCTGCACGCAATGCTGTTGTATCTGCAAATAAATCATTTTTACTCATTTGCTCTTATTAATTTTATTGACCTTGTGTAGTTTCAGTCTGTATGTCTGACTGAAAATATATTTTTAAACTGAGAATCAGGTTGAAGAGACTTAAAGATTCAGAGGGATCACTGTAGTCGTTTACGCGAATTTTTTTTTATTACAATTAGCTACGTTCTTGAGCAACATTAGTTGTCCTGTTTCCTCTAGATCGCCTTTCCTTTCAATTGCTGAACAAATCATTGCAATTACTCAATAATGATTACAATAGAGTTTATTAGGTTATCAATTCAGAGTCGTATATCATTAACATCGAATTTTTAAACGTATTGTCTGGAGAATAATATGTATGCGTTTGTGCTTGAGCATCTACCAATTCATTTTAAATATTTTTTTTTCTGATTCTAGTCTTTTTGGCTTTTTTTAAATTTATGTAAAAAACGCAAGGCTGAAAAAAGGTAGCAACGAGAGCATTTAGAGTGAACAAACAAATAATTTTGCTCAACAATGGAACGGAATCAGTTTCATCATTCAATAACTTAACTACAAGCATAACTTCTAGCATAACATAATGATTAGTTAAGGCAAAATGTTAACGAGGAGCAATCTATCGGTGTATTGAACAATACACCCCAGTCATAGCGACAAGTACCAAAAAGTAAGAAACTCTTTTGCACAGATTCCAATCTACTCGATTAATCGAGTTGAAAACTACTTTTTGAGTTCTGTTAGATTCTCAGAAATCCATGAATCAGGAGTCATTAGTTAACAGAATCTTAAGTCTGTATAAACGTCATCTGTTTGCATCTTATTCTGAAACCATTTGATCACAAGCGAAGTGAATTCAATAATTTGATTGGTAGTAGACCTCCATTTCACAAAACCTTGCCGGAATGGTGAAGTAGTAGATCTACACAATTGTTGCAGTTGAGTTGTTACAATTTTCTCGAAAGCCTTAGGTATTGTGGACAAGTTTGAAATACCCGTGAAGAGAAATTATACAGCACTCCTTTCAAATAGCGGAGAAGAAGCAAGTATTAACAAAAAGTAATAATTTAAGTAAAGGTTTGCAAAGATACTCAGAAAAGTACCGCTAAGAAGTGACTTTTCAGCGACCGCAGGGCCAAAAATTCAATTAGATCTCTGCAGTATATAAGGTTAGGGTACATTGGGTGAAAAGTCAATTAGATCAATTAGGGTAAAAAGAGCAAATTGCAGCATACGGTTAAAAATATAATTATTATTACAACTCGAGTTATGAGCAATAAAAGTTAGTCTAATAATTAAATAACAAAAGTAATCAAAGGATTTTCAATTCTGTAAATTAAATTTAGATATTCAATTTTAATTTTTATTTAATTTAATTTAATTATACTTACTTTCATCAAGTTATCAGCAATGTAATCGAAACGTGCTTCTGGCTTCAGGAGAGACAGAATTTCAAAGAGTATGTCCATCACAGACTCGCAGGAGTCATCGTTGAGCTGTTCCAACAGTGCCACAAATTTATCCAGTGTGGTATTCAGCTCACCCGTTTCTGTCAGACTTTTGTAAAATTCGGCATCCGAGAACATTTTGGTCAGCGTGCGCACCTGGCTGATAAAGCGAACAGAGGAAGAGTTTTTCCCGCTGCACGCCTTGTCCATGCAAATGCAGACCAGCTTGACGACTAGCTGCTTGAGCTCCTTATGTATAAAAGCGGCCGCTTCGTGGACCTTTTTGGTGGGTGTCGAGTGTTGTGAGCTTAGATCTGTAGTTTTTTCCCCGTCCACGTCCACGAACTTGACGTTTTGCGTTTCGAGGCTGGGATTGGCGACATGCAAGTCCTCTACTAGCATCAGCACATGCGACAGTAGCTGCTCATTGACATCTTCAACAGCGAGATCCTGTGTGACAAGCTCAAAGATTCGCGTCCAGAACCTATTCAATAATTTCACGTAAAGAGTGCTGGAGCTCTTGTCGGCATTATTGCACTGACGATCCCAGAACGCAACTAGCGCAGAAGTGTGCTGAAAGAAGTACTTAACATGGGCACCATCACTGCGCAGCAGTTGTTCAATGGTCTCCAGCAACTGCTGTTCGAGCAGACCAAAGCCAAACTGCTCCTCTTGAGCCGTGCGCAGCGCATTATTGTTAATCTGTTGCAGCATGAAGCGCAAACACTCAAAGTACGCATTGTGCATAAAGGAAGTGTCCGATTTGGATAGTGGAGGATCATGTGGACCCACAACAGCTGTCTTGAGGTCATCAAAGAAGCGCTGATAGAACTCGTAAATGTCCAAATCATGCAAACTTTCGATTGTTATTTTGGATAGAAACGGCAACAGATTCGGACAAATGGCCTGAGCATTGCGATTAAAGCCATTACGCAACAGAGATGAGAGCTTTGGCAGCAGCGCTTTGCGAATATTAAGCGGAGCGTACCTAAAAAAATTAAGATTAATTGATTAACAAATAAGCAAAACACTCGAATTCTAATTTTAGACTTGGGGTTTTTATATACATTTCTTTTTTAGTAACAATTCAATGAGCAATGCAGAAATAATAAAATAATACTACCTAAAATTATTTTTATCTTTAAATAAGATTGCGTTCTTAAAAATGTTTGTAAAATTGGTGAAATATAGTTACTAACATTTATTTCAACACAAGCAATAGACATTGTGACTGCTATAAGATTATGAGCAAAAAAGTTATGTGTTTGAATTTATATCAAAATAATTGTAGTGGAATAGTAGTAAAGGTTTCAAAACTTTTCCAGTAATTAAACGATATAAATTACAAATATTACGGTCTATCATCAAAGTTTAGATTATACAGAATTTAAAATAATTTGCGGGTGAGAAACCAATTGTTTGTTGTTTTGCTCAATTAAGTTTTTGGACGTATTAAAGATTTGAAGGTGACTGGAAATTCAGCAGTGCAATGTTTGCCATGCTGTCTTTTATCACCATAAAATTAATTTAGATAAAAAATAAGTGACTAATATATAATTTTACTTAATAAACTGGTTCAGTTCCTATTTTTTTCAACTATTTTACCAGCACTACTAATATTTTGAACGTGGCCTAAACAGGGGGGATTATGGTAAAATTTATAATTTTCATTTTATAAAGAATAACATAAATATTTTCATACCAATCATCGTAGTTACTTTGCAACAGCAGCACACAGCCCCAAACGTGAGGTGCAACCAGTGGATCAGCATCGTCGATGAACTGGAAACTGGCAGTGATCAGTTGCGATTTGTTTGGCGTGAGCACCTCAAGCAGAGTAGCGCATTGTAGCAGATGATAGATACACTCGAACCAGGCAGCTCTACAATTTAAATAAACCGTCAAATAAATTTACAAATGTTTGTCATTTGGTATCGATGTATTTATGTTACCTAATGGCTGGCTGCTTATGCTTGGCAAAGGTCCAGAACTTTGGATGTGCCAAGAGAACTGTCAATCCTTGCTTCAATTGATCTTGTTCTGTTGCCTGCGCTGTTTGTTCCATGAAGAAGGACAAGACCTTGAAACTGCTGATGACGACTCGCTGATACTTTTGTTCCGACTCCTCCGGCTTGAGACTTTTTCCCACCGATAGCGTGGCCGGCGTGTGAAATGTTATGTTGCGAGTGCAGTACTCAATTATTTCGTTCTGACAATGTAGGCACACTTCAGAGGTGCGTGCAAAAGTCTCGCGAAACGAGTTACTGGCTATGCTCGCGGCAGGCGCATAGCTGTCATAGCGACTGGCCAGCCAAACGGGAACCAGTTGCTTGAGGAACGGTGCCATAGCACGCTTGCATTTTGAGGCAAGTAGCTGCAGCACTAACTGCGTCTGTTCGCGCACCGAGTGCTCAATGTCATTGGCCAGATTGTGATAGTATTTAGGCCAAAGAGGCAAAATATTCTTCAGTGCATCCAAATCGGAGTCTGTAATGAATTCGTGCAGCTCCTGCAACGCCTTCTTTTTGGTCATAGGATCCTTTTTGGAAAGCTTTCGCAGTATAATCTGTGTTTGTGGATCGATGCTGGTATCAAATGTATCCGGCATTTGATCGGTGCTGGCGAAGCCAGGAGCAAAGGGCACCAAATTGCCATCGGCCTGCGTCGAGAAACCCACAAAGATGGGCGTTGTGGTGCCCAAAAGCTCAGCGGAGCGACTGCTGCTCGATGGCTAATGACAATGCCAACATAACAGGTTAGTCACATTCTTGTTTGGCTTGGCTTTAATGCTTACCTTTGCATTGTTTTTGGTGCGCGGCGCTTGTTTCGTTTTTCCACCCATTCTAACACGTTGAACTAAGTTAGAAATGTGACCGTACGGCTGTGCGAAAACACTTAGTCACACATACGCCTTGAACAGCTGTTTGGTCAGTTCTTATATTTAGTACTATTTTAATCTCCACTTAAAAATATATAATAATAATTGACTCTTATATGCATATATTATCAACGAAATTAAATGAAATTCTTATGCTGACAATACTTTTTCCATTTAAATTGGATTTATTTTTGTTAGGGGAGCACTAATCGATATTTTTGCAGAGGTATCGATTAATAACTAATATAGCCGTCTGTCAAGTCCATCACTATTTAACCGCACGTGTTACATTTGTTTTGATTCAAATTTTATTAAACAAATTGTATAAAATGTCGAAATTTTTATCGTACTATAATCTGTTTCCTATACCGGATCCAAAAGAGTTTCTGGGTATGGCTGCAGACAGGGAATCGGGCAATGTGGTCACCACGCTGGCACGCAACGTTGTTGTTATTCTAAATGTGAGTTGGAAACGAAAATCTTAACGCCAAAAATTAACTTTTTTAATAAGCAAATGGAATGGTTTCCAGATCAGCACACATAAGCAGCTGTACAGCTGGTCCATGCCAGAGAAGCTATCCACGAAGGTCATCTACGATGCACACAGCCACAATTACGTCGGTGTCTTTGGCAACCACGCGCTTCGCCTGTGGGATGTGAACACAGCCGATGTGGCCAAGTGCAAGAAGCTAAAGGTTCCTTTTAATAATTATATATTTTCTGAGTTATTAACAACCGGCCTTGTACACAGTTCCAGAAGAGCATTGCCCATGTGGTGGCCACAGACGACGAGGCTGTTGTCCTATATAGCGATGGCTTCTGCCAGCCGCTGTCAAAAGCTTTGGAGTCGCGCAAGGATCAAAAAGAAAACACTGCGGAGCAATTGGCCTTGGCTGCCAGCAAGACGCTGAGCAAGCCAACGGTGCACACGCTCCCCGACGGGCAAAAGGTGCTCACCTACTTTGAGGAGAAACATACCACCGGTGAATTGTTCCTCATGCGCCGATCCCTGTCCAATTTCCACAAGCGAGCCTATGCCATCAAGAGGGAAGTTGTGCGACTAACTGGCCATGCAGTCATTGAAGGCGATGCAGGCCCTCAACTCATGACCATTTGTGAGTAGCGATATATTCTTGTAAATAATATGTATTTATAGTCCTTGAATCTTGTTTGCAGGGTCGGACAAGCGCATTTTCATGCTAAGTCTCGCCGAGCGCTCACACGAAACGGCACCGGGTCAATTTGTATCGATGCTCGCCGAATTAAATGTGGAAAGCAAATTGTCAGTTTATGGTTTGTCGCGTAACTTTGCGGCCATTTACGGGGCCAACTATGGTCAGGAAGGCGCCTCGTTGCTGGTGTACAACACTCAGTTCAAGGTGGTCAATGCCAAGCAGTACTTCAAGGTTTATTTGGACTTCTCGCGCCTGTGGGCGCGGGACGAATTCATTCTCCTTGCTATGGGCCAAAACATTGCAGCGGTGCGCTATCGCATGAATGACGAATTGCTGGTAGATATGCTTGGATCACAGTTGAGCGAGGCCCACGTGACGCCCATTGAGTTAGACCACATCAACGAGGAGGAATCCCTGGAGGCGGCCATTAAATTTGCGGACAACAGTCGCGTGCAGAACACCAACAAGCACTCCAAGCTTTTAAATCAACCGTTGGCCGATCTGCCGCCGTCCGATGGCAAGACTGTGGCCTTTGAATCACCTGAGATATCGCAGCATGCGTTGAATGAACTCATCAAGCAGCATGTGGATGGTGAACTGGTACATATGAACAACGGACTGGAAGGCGTCAATGTAATGCTGATGAGTAACTATTTCGATGCCGGACCACAGAACTTGGCGGTGCAGTCAATAGTCAGGCAACTGGAGCGCAGTGGGGCTGGCGAACAGGAGATAACGGAGAAGCTGCTCACGCTATTCATAAAGACCCAAAACACTGAGCATGTGCTAATGTGTGTGAGGCGTTACATAAACATCTCCGAGCACATGCTGGCCTGGTGCCTGCGCTATGCGCTGGACACCTCTTCAGTCGCTACTTCTGCCAATGGCGAAGCCATGGAAACAGAGGACACGGCTCAGGCATCGGCAGACACCAATGAACTGCTTAATGCGGTTCTCGCCTGCAGTTTTAATGCAGTTGCCATTGAGAAGCATCTGAAACAGCGCCTGGAACTCTCTCATGTCCAGCGCTTGCTCAGCCATTTGTATATGCTGGCCACCGCCAGGGATGAGCTGATCGAGGAGCGTCCCAATCAGAATACCGCTTGTCTTGGCAACACGATCACAGAGCTACAAGTGTTTCAATGGTTGGGCGCCCTGTTGACCTCACACATTACGTTGTTAACCATCTCGAAGGATGAGCAACTTATGGACATGCTGGCGCAGTGGTCGGAGCTTTTCCAGCTTTACGCGGATCTTTTGGAGCCACTAGCGACTATAGTGCCGCTCCTCAGCAACATTATAGAACGACACGAGCCCAAGGACCCATACCCAACTATGTGGTATGGCATCGAGAAGGTTAAGTTCTACTAACCATGGTTTTAACAAATCCTTTTATGTTCTTTAAACTTGTTGCTAGTCTTAAGCTAAATAAATGTAGAATTAACTAATCAGCAGTTTATGGAACTATAAAAACGATGGAAGAATAAGGCAAGATTTCGTTTTAAATTTATTTTGTCGGTTGCCATCGTCATCCAAACCGGATGGAAATCAGTCCGCTCCTGACAACCGGACAAAGTTTGACTTATGGACGACTTTCAACAACATTATATATTGAGAAAAATATTAATATAATTTTTATGAATCCACTGCGTTTACATATCTTAAACTATTAAATGTTAATGTTAACTCGGATTCCATTCCCCATAGGCTTATTATTTGTAGTGTTATCTTGTAGCTACATTTTTGGATATATCTCGATGAAATAGAATAAAAACCGTTTCATTGAAGGTTCCCGGGTTTAACGGTTTCTTTGCAGGCTAATCATCAAGTTTTCAAGCCATCTCAAGGTAACTTAAAATGTATCCGATTTCTGTACAACTCTAAACTAAAACATCGATGGAAGGTTGCTCTAAGTTGGCACGCATGTGTCAACTTCTGATACAATATAAATACAGAAATGTCAATATTTAGTTTGAATCCAGACGTACAATTTTAGGATATAAGTTAAAAGAAAAAAATGTTCATAAAATATATCTGTATTTTCATCCACATCTTTGGGACTAATGAAAGCAAATTCATTCAAACACCATAGATATGCAACTTGAGGCTAACATTGGGTCTACTTAGTGCCTGCTGCTATCTGACTAACAGCTAAAGCTTGCCATTTACTGAACAGTCGAGCAGAGCTGCGGACACTGTATTTTGACATATTTTTTCATCACGGCAAAGCTCTTAGTCAACTTCATCTAGCTTCAGATTCAACTCCAAAATTTATTTTGGCCTGAGTCTTGGCACTTTCTCTGCGCCCAGATTGTAATCCGTGCGTCGCCGGCCACTCGAGAGCGATGACCAGCCGAAAAAAGAAAAAGAATTCAAAATTGACCAGGGTACCGGGCTTAAAAATAGCTCGCCGTTTTATTCATTTTGTGTTGATTAGACGTGGGTTAGAAGCTCACTCAAACTATGGGCGTCTTGCACATTGTAGACTTATATGGCATTAGAGAGACGAGTATTTAAATCACAATCACTTAGAAAGCAACCTCAGAGCATCGTTTTTATTTGGTTTGATTGTAAGCTTAAGATTTATCGCGTTCTTGGACTCTGTGGGGGGAAAACCTGCTGTATTGTCATAAAACCGAGATAAATTATTTAATTTTCGATTTCCTAAAACCATTAAGCAAATGCAGACGCCTAGCTACCCCAAGATGCGAAGTCATACCAAGAGCGACAGTGATAGCTGGAGAAAAAGATAAAGAGGGAAATACATATAAAACGAATGTGTAGCCCTTATGTACATATAACCTGACTGATACTTCGGGTTCTCTATATATATAATAACATGTGTGTTTGTGTGTATCTATATGGCCATAATGAAGGTTTTTGCTGATGCTGCGTTACTGCTGACCGTTGCCTGCCCTTGGCTGCAGTGCTAAGGATACAGATACATATAAAGATACTACGGATACAGATACATACAACAAGCATACGCCTACCTGTGCGCAGGTAGCGCTCGGCAGGCAACTCTTTGCCCGCGCAAACAGACAAACATCCCAGCACTCTCCACACACAACACACTCACACACACGATTGCTGGTGCAGATGCGAGATACTTGTTACAAACAAACTTTAAGAGATGACGGCGATGACGATGGGGAACGACGACCACTACACGCTACCGCTACCCCCAACTACAACAAGAACAGCAACAACATTTAAGCAGCGTCATGATCATCAGGTTTGGGCCCTGGACGAGGGCAAAAAGACAGCAGCCAAGCACACCAGCATCCAACCAGGGCTTCACGTTATTAAAAGCAGAAACTATGTCCGCAGTCTTAGTTATTAAGATATTGTATTGTAATTTTTGAATTAAGTAAATGTATATGTATGAATTTGGAAAATTTACAATTCCATATATTTGAAAACTAGGCTAAATTTTTTATTTTATAACTGTAAAACAGCAGTATTTAATAAAAGTAATAATAATACTTTTCTATCGTGTAACTTACAATTTGGAACGTACTATTTATTTAGGCTATCGTCTCTACCACCAAGTTCCATTTATGGTGAGAGGTAAGTCCAGTAAAATATTTTGATATATTATATGTATAAACACATATTTTTTTATTATTTGAGTGGTGGTCTTAGTATTATTGGTAATTTGCCCAATAAATAATTCTGCAAACTTTTATTTTCATTTTTGAAAGAAACAAATAATAATGAGCTCAAAAGAAAAATGTACCGATTAATCTGACATTTAGAGACACTGGATTAATACAGATTATTCTTATACATATACAAATATGTTTTCAAATATAATACATTTAGTCTTTAATGTGCATCCCTGCCAAAAACCTGACAGATTGCAGCTGCTGCTCCGTGGGCCTCTGTGTAAGCCGAAGCGAGTGACTCGGGCACCATTTGAATCGCAATCCGGCCTGTGCCTGTTGCTGCTGCCTGTTCCTGTGCTTATGCCTCTTTCCTGCTTCCTTTTCCCGGGTGCCTGTGCACAAGGCATCTCGTCTTTGTCCGTTCCTTTGAAATGTTATTCATTTTGGTTATTTTTGTTGCCACACAAACACATACATATAGACATGCACAGACAGATGCATATATGCATGGGTATGTATATAGTTGTGATTGTGCGCACACTCTTTCCTTTATTTTTTGTATTTTAACAACAACAAGCCGACCGGCATTATTTTTAGAATTTTTAAGTCAAACGTGTTACCATGCTGGGTGAAACTAGCTGCGAGGCAGCAGCCACTGCTGTGGCAGTAACAAAAGCAGCAGCAGCACCAACAACATCAGCACCAACTAAAAATGCAATGAAAATGAAGCTGCGGCTCCGATTCTGGCTCTGGTGTTCAATCTCCTGTATTTTCTCTCCCTAGTGTAACCAAAGGTAAAACTGTGTGTCTGTCTGTATAAGAGTGTATCTCTAGGTGTGTGTGTGTTAGTGACTTGGCATTGTTACTGTTCTCTGACTCTTTAATGCCCATGCCCAAAACTCGTCGACCAACAAAAATAAAAAATTGTATCGATCGGTGCCATTGCCTTAGCATGGTTTCGGTTCATTTTTTGTTGTTCAATTTTTGTGTTCTGTTTTTGGATTGTACGCTTTGCTCGGCCGTTCTACGCAGCAGCAGCGGCAGCGTCATCATCATCAGCAGCATCGGCATCGGCATCTCAGCCAGCCCCAAGGGGGTACAGTTTCGTTTCGAACTGAAAAGTTATCATTTTTTCTTTTTGTTTTCGTTTTGGCCGCTTTCTTTCGAGTTCGAGATCTTTGGGGCGGCTGCCTTAACAACATTTACTTAATTTATTTTCATTTTTATTTTTTTCTTCGCTTCATTAATTTGATTTTTTAATTGAACGTCGGCGTCACTGTTCTCTTGCTGCTTGTTTCAGAATCAGATTATTGACTTTTCGGGTTTTTTCTGTCGCATTCGTTCTTTGTGCACATTATTCAAATGTATTTGGTATGCCATTGTTTAGGCCAAAACATGTTTTGTTTAATGACTTTTCAGTGGTTTGGCTCTGGATCTGGCTTTATTAGCGTTGGAATACTGAATAGCGTTGCTGTAGTTCAAAAAATTATATTCAAGTAACATAAATAGACATGGAATAAAATTCTAGATGTGGTCAAGTAAATATTGTTTAATCAGTCCCTTTCAGAGCTTGGGCCGGGCATTTAGTGATATGCTGATGCTTAAGAAATGAAAAAGATCTGGCAATTGGTAGATCTGACAACTGAATCTACTGTCGAGCAAAAGTCGATGATAGATAAATGATATGCAAATAAGTTCTATTGGCAATACGTCTACAAGTTAGTATAAGTTATGTTTTGAGTTATGAGTTTATTAGTTACGGCATTCCAAAATATCACAAAGATTCTTAGATAAAAATGCAGTTTTTAGTTTTGAATTAAAGATTTAATTAGTTATTTTTATTTACATTTTGTAATCAATATTATTTATAATTTATTGAAGAGATGTATATTTTTGATTAATTTTAAACTTAAAATTTATTTCGATATTTTAATATCTTTTTGTTTACATTAGTCAATGTTACTCATAACTAAACAAAAAAAAAATAATATTAAAAAAAAAAAAAATTTTTAACTGAATAATAATAAATTAAAATTTCTTATGCGCCTTTTTATTTTTAGATGTTGATTTAGTTTTCAAGAAGTAAGGGCTAACAAAAATAAATAGTAACTTTCGCTTACAATAAATACAATTAATATAAGATCTAATTTACTATTTAGAATAAGCAATGAAAATTTATGATTGTTCTATAAATTAATAGTTTAAAAATAATAAAGAGATCAAAAACAGCGGAAAAATTAGTCACATTTCAGTCTTTTTAAAAGGCATCTGCAAATTAAAATTACTCACTAAATCACACCTTGATTGCGGAAATTTACTGTTTAACATTTCCAAAGAGTAACAAAGAAACATTTTAATTTATTCAATATTATCTACTTCACATTAAATAAATTAAATTATTTTTTAAAAAGTATCCAACAAAAAATTGCAGTTTGAAATATTAAAAACGGAAACCTATTTAATTTGAGATGGATCTATGAATCTCCAAACATAGTTTAATAACGGTAAAGATAATCAAATTTTAATTATAAAAAATGCCATAGAAAATTAATATTGATCATGTTATGTAATGTTCTTCTTTGAAAACATTTTCATTGTTGTTTATAGTGTAATAAAATAACAGAACTGATTTTATAACTTTAATTTAAATGAAAATTGTCTCAGATGATGCCGTATGTAGTTAAGCATAATATTTTTAATTTATATATATTTATAATAAATTATATAATAACATGTAGTACATACACAAAAAATTAAAAGCAACTTCCGCATTGGCCTTTAGTTTAAGTTGAGCCAAATACTAAATCAAATTTGATAATATGCAGACAAAGTCAGAGATAAAGTTACTGAAAGATCACACGGCCCACAAATTCAAAGAATCGAAAACCCACAAAAGGCAAAGACATTGGCATATTTATACATCCATATATACACATATTAAAGTCAAATATTTTCTTTGCAACGTTCCCATTGCCGGAGACTAAATACATAACACAACAACAACGAACGAACCAAACATCACGCTTGCTTGCCAGACAAATCGGGAGGTCGCATCGTCGGAACTTTCTTGTCTTTTATTTTTCCCCTATTTTTTTGAAGAGTGGGGAAGATGCTATGCAAACAATGCAAAATTTCAGGCGATAGTCGTAGACGTTAATTGAGTATGTGGGTGCGAGAGAGAGGGAAGAGTGAGTAAGAGAATGAGACTAGCGTTGCGCATGTCAATAGGTTAAACAGAAGTTCGTTGCCTAAGTCTTTTGTTTTTATTCGTGTTCTTGTCTTATTATACTATTTTTCAGGGGAATGCCAGCAAGAAAGCCAATTGCGAAAGTATTGTGAGCTTAGCGCTTAATCATTTTCTAACGAAAAGGTGGTGAGCAACGAATTGTTGAATGCATAAGTGTCAGTCAGTAAACCGGGCAACTAAGCAGCACACTATTTCAGCAATAACCGAAGTCATCTTTTGCTTGTTTAGCAGCATCTATAAATTGCTACCCATATCCGCCAGCAGCCAAGCCGGCATTTTAAGTGACTCACTATCTCACGTATATTATTCAAGAGATTTGTCGTTTTTCTGAAGGTCTATTTCTGAGTTTTTGGTGCATTGCGGTTTTTTATGTTGTTTTTTTGTATACAATTAAAAATTCCTTTGACGTGTTTTTGCAAAAGCAAAAAGCCCAAAAGCAATTTGATCTTTAAATTTAAGCACGTTTAAATCAAAAGAGCACACAAATACTAACCAGCAAGGCGATCATATGTGTAAGTATTGCGTGCTGTATTTAAGCTATAAGTATGTGTGTGTTTGTGTAGTGTATATAGAGAAGCTATGTATCTATCTACATGTTAAACCCACAATGTTGGAGCAGCGACGCCAGCAGATGACTTTGTGAAATTCGAAAGGCAGCAGCGATGTTGACGTTGCCGTTGCCGTTGCCGTAGCCGTTTCGTACGCCTGTCTCCTCCACTCCCCCTTGCGCACCCCTCTCATCATTCATCGCTGATCGTACGTAGTGCTGGTTGGGCCATTATGTACTTTAAATTTAAATTCAATTGACTTCTCTTATGATGCCAACGGGCAGCGGCCACGCCAAAACGTGCCAAGAGTTGCGCTCACGTAGCCGGGGCCGTTGTCGTCGTCTCGATCCGATCTTCGACGCTCGTCTCGGTCTCGCATTCGGTATTCGTCGTCGTGTTCTTCGGTGTTTGTGCTCGGCTATGCGGTAGCCTCTGTACTTGGCTCATTGGCTACGCCTCTGCCTTTTGCCATTTGCCTGGCAATTTTAACGGCCATTTCGTTGCGTTGTCGACATTGTTGTTGTTGTTACTGTCGCTGTTGCCACGCATGCAGCAGCGCGATCTGCGTCAGCGTCTCTGTCTCTGTCGTTGTAGTCGTCGTCGTCGCCGTCGTCGTCGTAGTCGCTCTATCTTGGTAACGTAATTTTTTGTTGTTGTTGTATGTCAGTTTGATCTTTGCCATAAAAGTGATTTTTTTCCCCCTGCTGACTGTTGCGTGGCCATTGCGCTACAGCAAATTGTGTGCTGTACTTTTGTGCTAAAGGAGCTGCATGATTTATAGATATGAAGACGCCTGTTCAGCAAAGGTTCAGCAAAGGTTAGCATAACTATTGAGTCACTGATTTTACCACGGATGGAGAAATGTTCTTCGCACTTAATTATTAAGGTTAATGAAACATGAGCATAAGCGGCGATATCTGCGCTCTGTGGGAGACAACAACACGGTTAAAGATAAGTCTTCACTTTTTATTTCCATATATTTATTTATATAAGAGAGCTAGACCAAAGATATTCGCAAATGCTTAATCGAAAATTTAGTTTAAGAAAAACTTTTTTATATATCTTCTAGGCAAAAAAAATTAAATAATTTAAAGATACTACTACTAAAAATTAAGAATAAATACAAATAAAACAAATTCACAATTTATTTTACAAGATTATAAAGAGAAATTACTTTTTCAGGTTTTAGTTTCTCGACGAGAAAAACAATAACCATTAATTATTATTTAATAAAATCTAGACACCATATTGAAAAAATGGAAACTAGTAATGCAATAAATTAAATCTTTAAGATAATTTCTAATTTTGCATATAATCCTTTCGTAATCCTATTAAGATTAATCATTTAGTAAACATCAGCTATCGAATTTCGGTATATTTATTGAATATAAGTAATACGCCCGACTTCAATTCAGTTCCCAACTCTTGACTTTTTAACAAGTTTTCTTTGTTGGCCGTTTCTTTTTGTATTTCTTTAAATTTAATTTTTTATTTTTTATTTTTTGGCAAAAGTCAACTGTGTTCTTATGCCCGGCAGGCAGCAAACTTGCTGCAGACAAACAAAAAAGCATTCACATTTGAGTGTTTAACTGGTTTTTAGCTTCGATCATTTTGAGGTGCTATGGCCGCCACATACAGGGTGTCGTAACTAATTATGTGTTGTTCTTCAAAATAAATTTAGTCGGAGTTATTATGATAAAATATATCATTCTGATCCGAAGGTTAAATAAAACCCAGACTAAGATTGCATATGGGTGTAGGCACCCTGTATAACCAACGTTATGTCCACTTTTGTTAATTTCAGCTTGCGTACAATATAATTTACATCATTTTTCACCCGCATTGTTGAAATTCAAAATCAATAGCAATAGGCATTACACTCGCACTCACACACACACACACACACACATACATACACACTTGCACACACAAAACTCATACACAAGTGATTAGGCAGCGTCTTTGAAACAAGGCGTATGTCTATACAGATTGTCTATTTGCGTAAGTATCTGTGTATGCATGTTTGATTGTATATGTGTATGCATGTATGTGCACCTTGCCTCACTCACACATTTGTACCTGTCTTTACCTGTGCCTCTCATTTGGCGGGAAATCATAGCCTCTCCGAAGCAAAAACAAAAACCCGAAAATCAGGTAACCAACTCAGCTTAGCTCGGCTCAGCAGCAGTAGCAGCGGTGATAGCAGCAGCGAGGCCGACGCCGATACTTCAAGCACAACACACAGACGCACACGCACACACACACACACACACACATATCTTACACAGGTAAGCGATCAGATAATCGTCGTCGCTGTCGTCGTGGGCCACACCAACGCAAAAGTGGCTCACACTCAGACATGCGAAACACACACACACACACACATACGAACACCTCGGGCACAGGTAAATCTTTATATACAATGTGGACGTCGACGCTGACGTTGACGCCGCCGCCAACATCGCTGCCCGTCTCAAGAAGCTGATCAGGAGCCCGTTTGTCGCATTTTTACCAAAACTGAATTTAGTTTAGAAGCGTTTGGCGGCGTTGAAGGTGTGTGCAAAAGCGCAGTCCGGTGCCAGATCTCTGCTAGCCACCAGCATAGCATACAATAGAGAGCGCTACATACTCATTCATATATACATACGACTCATTTGGATTCAGAATCTGAACCAGAAGCAGAACCAATAACGTTACTCACTTAGCGTCTATGTTGTCTGATGTATGTGTCAACAACATTTGATACTTTCAATAAAAATAAACCATTGAGATTTCGTTGGTTTCGCAAGTGTTTCGCAGTTCAAGTGCAGTTATCAAAACGTGTGTCATCACTCAATATATATACATATATACTCGTATGTATGATTATAAAAGATCGAGCAACTCTAACGAATCGTTTCCAGAGCAAGCAACAGCTGTCATAATTAACTGGCTGTGGCGCCCCAATGGTTCATCAGGTATGTCAGTCATTTGCATTCACATCTGTTAAATATGTATATGCAACTCGAAATTCACTTGAGCACATATATAAATACATACACATATTGTACAACGGGCACATCCGGCTTTGAAGCGATCCGCACACGTTTCCAGAATTTTCAAATCTGTCGCCATCGTCAGCATCGACCTCATCACTTATGCATAGGCAATTTCTGTGATCGTGTCGCCGAGTTAAACGTGTTTTAGACCAATAGACATCGGACCAGCGTCGCTTGATAGTCAATCGGCAATGGTAGATCGGCAAGCGGGAATTGGGAATCGGCGGCGTTAACGAATTTGCATATATATATTAGAATTATATATTGCAGTCAGTAGTTATTTTAGAGTGTATGTAGAGTGGCGTATTCCTAGTTCTAACAAATCTTTGGCTACATGAAGAGCACTCAGCTTAAAGACTTACGGCATCGGTAGGCTAATTATCGATGACAGCGGCTTAGTCTAGACTAGGTGCGGCTTATTTGTTGAGATACAAAGTGTTGAATTTCAAGTAAATTCAAGGTAGAATGGGAAGTAGCAACAAAGATTGTAGGTCCCAACATAGAGTTAACGTCTATATGCGAAAACAAAAGTGAAAATCAAAATGAGGCAGAACTTAATTTCTTATATGGTTGAGATTGTTGAGGTATAATTGAAAACTTGGAAAGGGTTCTTCTATTTATTCATTGTGAGTCAATATAGAAAGCCAAATGTCATACAGTTAGCCATGATTGAATTTAAAAAATAAGTGTTGTGGATGGAGTTTACCAATATATTTAATTAAATCCAAGAAATGTTAAAAATTCTAAATTCCTTTACTGTTTCAATTACTCTAACCGAATAAGTGAATATAACTCTTATTTTTCCTATGGGAACAGAGTATAATAAAAGCCAATTACGAACTAAAGAAATGCAGACAACATGTAGTTTATATCAGAAGTTTTTCGACGATTTTTTTAGCTTAAGCAACACTCTTAACGTTAAGCTGGAAATGGTTGCTACTACTTACCAACTTACTATTTACCCTATGTATTATGCGACTGTCGCCATATCCATTGCACAACGTGGACAAAGTGACGAAAAAGAGAAAGAAAAAAATTAGAAGTGAAGTAAGACTTTTCAGGCCGTTTCAGGCTTTTCAACATTTTCCGCCGCTTTATGTTTCAAAGATTATTACAATGAGTGTCGAGTGTGGAGTAGACTCGAATCGAGTCGAGCGAGGCGCATAATTGTGGGAACCTACGGTTACGGAACGTTCGTCTAGCGAGCAGTAGACAGACATAGACATAGGTAAGGCCAGTCAGCCACTCAGCCAGTCAGCCAGTCAGCCATTCACTTGGCTTACTCACATATTGCCGGCGCTATAATGCCAATGCAGCCAAGCAGCCCAAACAACCACCCAACCCAACCAGGCAACCAAGCCGAGCTGAGCTTAGTTCGGTTCAGTCCACTCTGTCTGTCTGTCTCGATGTCGTTCCAGTTACAGTCACTTGACCAACCGAAACAATAAGAATAAGAAGACGAAAAATACTACAACGCTTTTGCTCCTGCTTTTGCTTCTGCTTTTGCTTCAGCTTCTGCTGAGACGTTCGGTTTTGGTCGTGGGCATAATTGTTGATCGCCGTAGCGTGCATATTTATGGGAATATTTTTCGTAGCATAAGAAAAAAATCATTGCAGCCCCTTCTTATATAAAACATACATAGAAACATGGCCAGAGTTCTGGACGAACGCGCGCTCGACCAACTTTGACCTTTTTTTTCGTTCATTTTGTATTTATCTTGTTCATGCGCCCCTGATCCGCTCCGGGTTGTGTTTGCCTATGCAAAATGCATAAAAATTCCACGTAGCATTTCTCAATGCAATGCCAGTCGACGGCGACGCCTGCGCAAAAATAAAACGGGCGCCGATGACGATGTGGACGATGACGACTGTGAGCAATCTCCGACAGTTTCTACGCTCTTTGCAGTCGTGTGGGCGATACGAACTCGACAAGATGTAGAGCCGAGAAAACAAGTACACCAGTATATCCAGTAATCAAGTGAATGTTTCAAAATCATTACTCGAGCGCGCGAAATTGGAAGGCCAAAATACGCTCTTAAGAAACATAAAGCGATTGCAACTGCTGAGCCAAAGGAAATCGCGACTTCAGCTGCATACTAAAACGAGCAAAAAGCAACAAGCAGCAAGCAAATAGGATTGTGCAAGTTTGCGTCGCATACAGGGTGCTATGTTGTCTTTGGTTATCTAGCTGTATGAGTGATAAATAACGTCATAAAGCTAGCTTACCGAAGTTAATATTAGTGTCTGATCAACGTAACACGGCGCGAATACGCAGCACTCTGAATGTGAACCATATAATTCTCAAGATGCCTATCCAAATGAATTTGTTTTTATGACCAGTATATCAAATCAGTGAGTAAATCTAAGAAATGCATGTTTATCAGTTTTCATAACAAAATGTATATAATTGTGGGTTTTTTACTTTAAGTTTATAATAAAATATGATAATGCATTTGTACAATAACACTGGCCTTTACTTGAGACTTGGCCTATAGCTGAATGTGTTTTTCCACTCAATTTACTTTTGTATTTGTTTCTTTTTTGCGAAAAACAGTCAATAAGCAGCTGATTTATTGAATCCGATATGGGAAATACACTGCGCCAACTCCTGCAATATTGCTTACCTCATTACCCGAGATTCGGAAGATGTTGTGACCATGGAAAGCTGGGAAAGAGAAAGCCGCAATCTCATATTAAGTTTTACAACTTTTAAATTGTGGCGTTAATTGTGCCAAGGTTGAAAATAAATCACGTTTAGTATTACTATAATTGAATCATATGAAAACAATATAAATGTAATTGTAAGCTTACAAGCTTATAGAAGCATCTATTAAGCTTTAAATATTTTAGATATAAAAATTAAGTTGGCATAGATAAATATATATATTTGCTGGCACCTTCACAGATTACTGAATTTAAGGTCTATGCTAAGTTTCGAGAAGTTATTGGCGAATCTTTCAAGCATATGACTAAGCGTCACAGGCTATGCAAATTAATCTGGCCATATTCGCATGTAAGCCAGCTAAAAAACATTACAGCCGTTGATATCCAATATATGTGTAAGTATATATGTAAGTTTACGTACCCAGACCCAGACGACCCGACTATATTGCACACAAACAAAAACACGCAACCGATCTCCCTTGCTTCACACACAAACAGAGCTCAATCGAACAAGTATTATTTTATATATGTCTATGGTTGCGTCTATGTCATTTATTTGTGTATTTATATAAGTATGTATGTATGTATTTGTGTATATATATTTTGCTAGCTTTATATAGTCGATGATGTATGGTGGGAATTTCCGTTACTCGCAGCTTTCGACTCTTGAATGTATTTCAATCGATCTGCCTAGGGTTTTGGTGTTGGTGTTGTTTCTGGTCAAATAACATCTCCCATATAAACTCGCACATTTTGTTGTTGTGGAAGTAAACAGATTTCTTTATTTATTTTATTATTAATTTTTGTATAGTTCTCCTTTGATTTTGTTCTGTTCGAACACATACCCATGGCAGAGTTTCTGTGTTTCGAATTTTGGAATTACATATCACTAGAAATCAAAACAAAAAAATTCTTTAGGTTAGATTTTCGATTGTTTGTTGTTCTTTTAGAATATAGCTACAGGAATTGGCTCTAGTGGCCAAAACTTGTTGATTATTAATTTTAAGTTTTTTTTAAACCAAACTATAATCATCAAATATTTAATATTTTTTGCATTGAGTTCATTTAAAGTTGATTTTAATTTGGCTTGCTTTTGATATTGATTTTTGTAGTACAGCTTCTCACAAAATTAATTTAGAGTTTAGGGTATTCCAAATAAACGCTAAATATACAATTTAAATAGTCAACACCATAATTATAATAGTAATAATAATAAATTTATTATACATACATACAAGCTCAATTATAATGTATTTCTCTTTTTATTTAGTTATATTGAACTAATTTAAAATGTTTGATTTGGTTTAATTTATAATTAATTAATTTACGTTGAGTTTGTTAGAATTTGCTAAGTTTTAGTTTCTGTTTTTAATGCTTCAATTTATAGCCTCGCCTACACACATATACAAATACAGTTAAATAGTTGCTAACTTAGTTTTTCGGAAGAAAGTTTGGTTTAGTTGCTTTTTAAAATGTTTAGATTTGTTCATTGGAGTATTTTAAACGATGACAACTGAAACCTTTGGACTATATCAAAAATATACAATGTACGATAAATTCCAATGAACTGAAAATAATGTTTACATATTTTACTAGTCCTCATAAGACGAGTCGAACTTAGCCAAAGAGCCAAAAACAAGTTGTGGAAAAGGTTTTCCTTGGTATCCCTTACAACTTGAAAAAATAATATTAGACAGTTGAACGTTATATTCACTAAACTACGGACCTTTTAAAAAATACATCAAGTTTATTTGTAAATATATTTTTCCATTTTTGTTTCTTTCTATTTTTGTTATTTTTTTAAAATATTCAAATAGTTCCTTTCAGCTTGCATCTACTCAAATCGTTTGCTTACGATGGCTGTGAATTTGCTCGTTTTTAATTCGTTTATTTTTACATTTTTTCTTGTTTTTTGGACCCAATGCAACTTGCTTGAGTGAGTAAGTACATAACAATTTTTATTCTGAATTTTTTTATTCTTCTATGCCCGCTTAAAAACATACACAGTAAATTCCTCTAAAATGCTTCTGTTTCTGTTGTTGGTGTTTTTATATTTTTTTATTTTTTGTTGTCGTCTTGTCACCTATATAAAGTAAATAGTGTTGAATATTAATTTTTTATGTCTATTAGCGGGGACTCGATAATCAAATCCGACTTTGCTTCTTCGCAATTCGTAAGTGTTGAGATTTTTATTCGTTGGTTCCACTTTTCTATATATGCGCCATACATTTACCCATTTTTGTTAGTGTGCAGCTTATCTATTGTTTCTGTATGTATTGCTACTACATTTTTACACATTCAGAAGATTGCGATTTGGTGTTTTTGCAAAATTTGATTAAAATATTTAGCATTTTACTCGAAAATCAGATTTTAGAGATTTTTGTTTGTAAGATTACAGTTTTTTTGCTTAGAATTCTTTGTCTACAATAAATTCAATTAAATTTAAAAACTTTTTAAGTTAGACTAAATATAAACTTAAATCAGCTTCTTCAGCATTATCCGCACATCATCTTCGACGCTGGCTCAAAAGGATGCCTCCACCAGGTAGGTGCCATCCATTGGCTGATTGTTTTGGCTATTTTGTGCATTACTGGCAGCTGGCATATACTTTCCGCAGGCCTGTAAAGCAGATTACAGAAAAACAAAACCAAAGAAGCATTAAAAAAAGTTAAGTTAAGTTAAAGTTAAGTTAACTTGTCCCATATCCGTCTGCTTAATATTTTTTATATAATATTTCTAGAAGCTCAAGAGAATGCAATTTTATTAGTTCCCATTGCCTGAAAAATATATGTCCTTGGTGTTAAATAAATATAAGGCTATTTTCGGAAGGCCTTCTATGGCCCTTATGTGGTGTATATATAAGTTATTTTATGTTACTTAAATATGAGACAAAGTTCATTGTTGCTAATTAAGCTGTTTATCAAAAGGAAAATAAAAATATTTTCGTGCTCAAATTTAAAAGTGAATTAGTAATATGATTTGGTTATGATTTTATATATTAAACCTATTGGGCGTGCTAAATGTTGTTACATCTATAAGAAACCTTTCGTCTAGTTCATTACTAATCCTGTCTGCTTAAGAAACCCCACTGTGCATCTGATACACACCCATCTCAAAGCCGGCAGCTAAAAGTATGCAATACTTCAACACAATAAACATTTAATGGTGGTCATGGTGTGGGATTGCAGCATACTTTTGGGGGTTTTCATAAGCATATCTCTTTGGTTTGCAATGGTATTTAAAAAATTGATCACCAGTGTGCGAAACGAACGTATTGAAAGACATATCTTAGATTTCAATAACTATAAATACATTCTTGATCAGCTTCTAGAACGGTTGAGTTGCCATAAGAACTACTGACCGAACGATAAATTCTTGCATCTATTATTATTGTTTATTTATTTATTATTTTTTCTTGTCTAAATCTTACAATTCTTACACTTTGCAAGTAATTTTCACATTGGTGTGTTTTTGTTGTTTTAGTTTCTTGGCGTGCGCTTTCGGTTACTGGTTAGAAATGTGCAAATAAACACACAAACAAGAGTAAAACAATCAAATAGGTACTTAACATTTAAAAAAAACAACCCACCTGCACACAGACACGCACACAGTTTCACAATCACACACACGCACAACAGAAAATAAGACTTATAAGAAAAAACAGATAAAACGGATGTTGTTAAGTATTTACAGTTTGTCTCTTACCTGATAACGCTGGGAGCAACAGCGTCCGCAGCATGATTGCAACAGACCCGCAGCGCTGTTTGTCGAGTGGGCGGGACTAGCCATGGGCGAGGGCGAGCCCGGTCGCTTTGACTGGCCATTATATGCAATTTCTAACTCGACAAATTCACGATCCTTTTTGATTTGAGCATTTGAGTGTGTGAGTACCAGAAGAATTTTACAAAGAGAAACGTAGAATACATAGAATACAATGTTTGGTTTATACTTTCTTTTTTTTTTAACAATGTACAAAAGGGATGTGGGATGTTAAGCCAGGTTAGACACGCACACACACATATATATATTATATATTTAGTAATAATAAATATTAATAGAGATTTAGTCAAAACAACAATCAGAACATTAAAGCGGGGTAGGGGAAAAGTTGTCAAACGTTTGAACACTTAAAAATACATTTAAAGTAAATGGTCGATGGATGGTGGGGCAGAGGGTATGGTTTCGGCACCTAAGCAATGACAATTTTACAATAACACAATAAGAGCTGTTTTGTTAGTCAGCCAAGAGGTTGAGCTGAACAGGGCGAGGGCGATGGTCAAGTCTTTAGCGCGGCTGGATGGGGGCGTTAAGCAAAACGAGCATGGCGATGGAGGGAGGGGTTTTCAAAGCAAGCACGGGAGAGCGACTTTGAGTGCGATAATAAATTGCTGTTTAAAACGCCCGCGTCTGAACTTTGTAAGCTCTTAGAGTTATTTTCTGATTTTAGTATTTTCGGATTTTTTGTCACAGTATTTGACTGTTAATTAATATGTTTGCCTAGCTATAAATTTATCAACTATGGAGTGAAATCGGATTACAATTGTACATCCTCTATTTCGTATTGCTTCTTCAATTATTTTGTATGTTAATTTTGTATGAATTAAAATTTTCTACATACGCTACATGTATATTTTATGGTATTGCTCATTTAAATTCCGTAACATAATTTTGTCGATCTAGCAAACAAATGTAACATTCTCGTACATTACCCCGGGCAAATTGTTTGGTGTTCAATATTTTTAATAGCCTTCATTGTATTTAGTTTGTGTATTGTATCAGTTTAGAGTGTGATTGCATGTGGGGGCGAGTGGCGCTGTTTTAGATCTTTTATTATAGCATTAGCTGGTAGCCTCTTCAAGCATTATTTTTCGATATTTTTTAATAATGATCAATAAAAACAACTTAAAAATCTTAAGTTAAAACAGAACTGAGCGCATAGCTTTCACCACAAATCGTTTGTTGCTGCTTGAAAAAATCGAACAGAAAACGTAAAAACCATTTGCAGCGCGTAAATGAAAGAATTTGTGGGGAAGCAAGAGAGAGAGATAGAGAGAACGAGATGTAGTGAAAGAGAAGAACGGAACTTAAGTACAAACCGAAAGCACTTACTTCTGGCCAATTTATTACGTTTCGTTTCGATATTTATAAAATGGAGTCATAAATTTATATTTCACTTTACTTTATATTGCCATTTTTTATGTTGGGCGCTCGCTGGTAAACTTTATGTTAACCATATCATGAGAAACATGACGCAAATTAACAAAAGACTATGAAACATAAACATAAATGTAAGACAAAACTAAAAACAATTTCACATATGTATAAATATATGTGTCCTTATATCGATTTATATACATATAATACAAATGTAATAAATAATAATAATCAATAATCTTTGCACACAATTCTCTCGTCAATACTAATACAAATGCTGAAGGTTCTTTTTATAATATTTATGATTATATGCGTTGTATGTATTATGTTATCAACGAGCACAGAGTTCTGAACTATCAATTGAATTCTTGTTGCTGCTGACGTTTATTGTGTTTTTGCGCTCGCAGATACAGTTGCTGTTACTGTTACTTTTACTGTTACTGTTGCGGTTACTGTTGCTGTTAATGTTACAGTTACAGTTATGGGTATAGTTGTAGTTGTTATAGCTGCTGTGTCGCTTGTCATTGCTTGTCTGGCAAGCACAAGGCAAAGGTGCGAATTTTTTGCTAATCAAAAGATTTTCAAATGTCGCTACATCTGTCGAAAGAGAACACAAAGAAAACATAAGAAAACAAAACATCTAATAAATCAACATGGTTGTAAATTAAAATAAAACAAAGAAAAACGCGACTTGTTGCCTGTGAATACTATACATGTCCTGCAAGCAAGATTGTCTTCTCGTTAAGCATACGCACCGTTGTCTTTTCGAGACACCGCAACAGATGATGATGCTGCAGTTCAAAGATATCCTCATCCCTATAATTATCGTCCAGCTCAATGCCCGACTCCTGCGCTGCCCAGCGCGCTTCCGCCGCCTTCTTTTTGTTGACAAATGCTGCTCCCGACGAAGCCTTCGCAATACGGATGCGTGCGAGCCGAGCTTTCTGCACGCGTCACATGACATAAATCGTTAGTGTTAATGTAGCATGGTTTCGAGATTAATTTACACTTACCCGCTGCGCCTTGCGCTTATCCGCACGCTGGTTCTGATGATATATTCTACTAAAGTTCGATACAATAACAGGTACAGGTAAGGCGATGACCAGCACTCCACTGAGCGAACAGACACCTCCAACTATTTTGCCAGCTATTGTCTCCGGCACCATGTCACCGTAGCTAAAATTCAAGAATAGCGAATTAATAAAATGCACATTCAGTGTCACGTAAGTTAGAAATTAATCCATATAACGGTGTATTAAAATTGTAAATTGTTTCAATGTTCTTCCAAGAATTACAAATGTTCAATTTATATCAACGCTGTATCAATTAAAAGTGCATATACATACATACGCACGAACAATCGTACGTACCGGGGTTCTGCAAAATACACAAAAACATTTCGACGTTCGAATCAATTATCATGCCATCTCTTTCTCACAAGTGCATTCGCATATTTATGCATACAGAATATGCTTGCGGCTGCTGGTCGAAATGAGATCATTTTGAGAATATATTTTTGACCATAATTTGGGTGTTTCTTATCCGATTAATTAGATTATATTCTGTGGCTTTTATTGCTATGGGAGAGAAACGAGAAACGGAGACAGCTGTTTTTATGTGCCGGATATACGAGAACCTCTATCCCAAGTCTTTAGCTCTTATAGTCTCATACATAAAGACGGACATGGCTATATCGACTCGGTTGATCCTGATCATGAATATATATACTTTATGGGGTCGGACATGCTTCCCTCTGCCTGTTTCATACATTTCAACAAAACAAACAACAACATTATACCCCTTTTACCCATTTTAAATGGGTTCAGGGTATAATTAAAGATAGATAATGTACACGGGGAAAATAACTCTTAACATATACTAAGAGATAATCTAGAAACAACAGAATTTGAAAGTTAACCCAAACATTATATTCAATTAATTATAAGTCTATAAACCAACTACCAGATATGACCAAACAAAGAATTTCAACATAAAATTGTTAATAAAAGAAGAAACACAAACTGAGTAGGTCATATGAAAAGCTGAAAACTATACAATTTATTAATGTATTTTATATTTTTAATCTTGAAGCTTATTTGGAGTTACTTACCCTAAGGTCGTCATTGTGACAATGGTGTACCAGAAGGCCGCCGGAATAGATGTGAAATTGGTGCCATTGACATTTTTCTCGGCATAGAACATGACCGTGGCAAATATGATGATGGCCATGGCCAGCGAAAAAACCAGAAAGCCCAGCTCACTGGCGCACGACTTGAGCGTATAGCCGAGAATGCGCAGACCCTGCGAGTGCCGGGAGAACTTAAAGATGCGAAAGACGCGAAAGACACGCAACGTGACAAAGGCGCCGCTGACATCATCGTTGTCCGTGATGCCCAGGCCAATGTAGTAGGGCATGATGGCAACCACATCGATGATGCTCATCACGCTGCGCACGAACTTACAGCGATCAGGCGCCGCGAACAGACGGAGCAGATACTCGGCGGTGAAGATCATCACGCAGGCGGTGTCCAGGCAGAAGAAGACGATTTTGTAGCGTTCGCCACATGGCAGAGTACCGGCTCGTCCGGGCCGATGGCCACAAGGCACCGTCTCCACCACGTTTGCCATGACGGAGACGGCTATGAAGAAGCCGGTGACATAGTAGAAGACCAGGGCACTGGTGGATGTGTGCGGATTCTCGAAAGCGCGCCACATCTTCTGGCGTATGTTGGTTAGCTGTTGCAGATTCTGATCCCCATTCTCCGACAGCTTGTCATCCATGAGGCGTTCGGCATTCTCGCGCTTGCGATCGCGATAGTCCTCATAGCAGCAATCGCCGATCACATCCGGCAGGATGCCAAAGAAGGCCAACTCCTCGTCGTAGCTGGTGAGGCATTCGTGTTTCGGATAATGCAATTTACCTGTGCGATAATAGTTGAGTATGTGACGAAATATGTCCGGATCCCTATCAAAGAAATACTCTTTGCAATCCTCGTCATAGAAAAACTCGCGCTCATTCGACCCGAGCAGCGTGTCCGGATATTTCTCGAGAGTGTTGCGCCAGGTCTCAAAGCGACGGCCGGACACATTTATCAGCAGCTTCTCATCGTCCGTTTTGCGTCGATCCTTCGGCACAGGAGGAGGTGGCAATGGATGCGTAGCTATCGGCACCCAACCGATGGCCGCCGCCCGTGCAAAGGGCAGCCAAGCGGCGACCGAGGCCATACTGTGTGGTGGAATGTTTCAGTGTCCCAAGACAGATGCGCGATGGGACGGGGGCGACTTCGAGGTAGTCAACGGTCAATGAAGGATTCTCTCTCTATCTATATATATTTTTTATCTATATCTCTTACACAATCTGTGAACTTCTTATACGCAATCTCGATAATTTGTAATTTGGCTTTTTTCGACTTAGTTCTAGTTAAAGCTTTCACACTCAACGGCAGCTTGCTTCCTGTTAAGCATATTATTCTGTGGATGAATATAGTTTTGCAATGATTTCCGTATTTCTTAGAATTATTCTTATGCTTTACATCTTGCTGTGGTTGATCTTGTTGCTGTTGATGTAGTCATTTAAAGCCGCTTGTTACTTATTTGTTTATTGCTTAACCGTATTGCTGTCATTTTTGCATTTTGTTTACACCGACGAATATTAAATATTTTAAGTGAATTGGCGCTGAAGCACTGCAAGCAAAATCAAAGAGGGTAAGTTAGGTCAAAAGTTCAGGAATAAGTTAATGCAGTAGTAGCACATATAATATACGAATGTCGGCCATCGCACCAAATCGGCTAAAACACAAATTTCACACCACACCATTTGACAAGTTTAAAATGCCTCCGGAAATGTATTCAAAGAAAATTTAATTTTAATTCTTGGTATTTAAAATATGCAAAAGCAATGTAATTATAGAAATGCCAGCAGAAGAATGAGTAAGAAAAAAAGAGCTGCTGAAAGGCCGACTAGATATAAAAATAGTATTTTTTTATTAGATAACTTGAATATTGTTGTTGCTTTGATTTCTGTTCAATCTTTTTCAAAATTTTACAAAAAAAAAGGTTTGCTTTCAGTGTTTGTATTTGTGTGTCCCATTTCTAAAAATTACTGTTAAAAATTCAATTTTTATAGTTTTTTCCGTCACACTTTAATTGTGCCTTTCGATTCCAAATTTGTTTACAATACTAAAAAATTAGGGATAAAATATAATTTATTTGATTCTTCCCTTATATATAATTTATTTTCGTTGTTAAAACCTTTTAAAAATGTAATAGACTTCAAGCAATGGGTTTATTTTCCAAAAACCAAAAAAAGGATTTCAAATTCGTATGCAACTTTGCAAAACGTTACTTATGACTTTACTTAAAAATCATGTCAAACCAAAACGAATATAGGTTCCGATCTTTTATGTTGATCCGCTGCGATTTTTTGGTTCCGATATTGTCTATTCCGTTTTAGTTCGTGTATTTGGATTTTAAATAATGTTGAATTTAAATAACAATTCCAATACCAATTTTCAATCCGTAAACCTGCGATTTCTATACCAAATCCGGTAGGACACATACCAAGTGGAAATTGCTACTTAAGATCAATTCAGTGCCTGGAAATCCACATTAGATAAGGTTAAAGGCTTTGCAATAACACGCAATATAAACTTACGACCAAAGTTTGGTCGAAATATTTAAACGAGCCGCACAATAGAATGCTTCCAGCTGGCCTAGCATAAATAAAGACACATATACTAATGCACATTTATATACAAATACAGATCCAGATACAAAATCGAATATGCGCACAACTTTGGACCAGTTTAATGAGACTTTGTACTTTCCCCGGCAGAGGTGACGGACGAACGGAACAACCAGTCGCCGAACTGACTGGCATCCATCTGATTGCGTTGGCGTTGTGAATGTGTTGCCTCCTTTGGTGGGTGGTGGTTGATAGCTGTGACTGGGGCGGGGCTGTGGTTTTGCTTGTGTTGCTTGTGATGCTGTGCTTGGCACATTTCGCCAAAAAAATTGATGTGCATTTTTAGGAAACTATATACACCCCGAAACGGTCACAAAGTATTTTTGCAACAACAATTAGAAAGCAAACATCTTTGAGCAAGCATTAAATGTAATTTTCTATGAATCCTAACACGAGTGCCTATCCCTGCCTCCTCCCTTACCATGGCTTGTATTTGTCTTCTGTGATTTGACAAGACATTTGTTTATCACATTTATATATCACTACACTCTAAATGTTAGCCTTATACACTTGCTGAAATTAAGAAGTTTTCTTTTTCAGATATAACAAACTTTTTACCCAGTTACCGTAGTAATCTAATAAATCCGTGTTCTCTCTCTCTCACGCATAATCTTGTTATACCAAATAGTACTTGTAATACTATTCATTATTTATTCATTATTTTTTTATTTATTTATTATTTATTAATTATTTATTATATGCTCCAGCTATAAATATCTTTATCACTGGGTTAGCACTCTAACAAGCCCGAGCTTGTTCGAATGAAGATCATAGAAATAAATACTCTAATTCAATCTAGGTTTTCTCAAATTTATATTTTTCCGAATTTAAACAAATGAGTATCATTGTTGCTATATTTAAATATATTATATATTTCCTATTATTAAACAATTTAAAAATAAAGCTTCTGTATAATAAGCTGTGTTACGTTCTTGACGACCTTGAAAAGTATGGAGAATTGTTGAAAACTAGTATTTTTCTGAGCGTGCTTGACTGGGTAAAATTGTCCCACTTTCTCTTAATGTGCAAAAAAAACATAAGCAGGCTCACACTATTCAGACATTGAACAGCCAGACTCATCGACTGATAGACTGACTGCTCTGTACACACACTTCTGCTTTGGCTCGTTACCTTACCGCTTCAGCTTCAATCAAACAGTGCCGCCCACTCACGGGGTGTGGTGGTTTTTGCTGCTCCTGTGGCCATCTGCTCGAATCAGGCGATGTTTGACTGTGGCAGCAGCAGCTGTGTGTCGGCCCTTAATGTTTTAATGCCACATTATCCTTACAACAATTTTGCTGGCATAGGTCGACCTTGCTGTCGGTTACTGTGTCCCAAATGGAAATTAATCAATGCCGTTTGCTTTGCTCTTCCATTGATGTTGAGGGCGCCATTCTGCCTAGGCCACATCCTAGTGCCTAGCATTAGGCCATAGTTAGACGACAAAAACAACAAGAACACGTCACACACGTCAAGTGTGCGTGTTGAGCGCCATCAAAATAAATTGTCAAGCATCAAATAGGGTGGTTGGAATGAAATGCTGTCCTGGCCAGCACCCAAGCACCTAGCACAGCAGACGGCCAAAGAGTAAGGAGCATGACTTCCGCTGCCTAAACAAAGGCGCCACATATCCAAATTTTGCAAGCATCATTAATTATTTGCGTTGCTTAATTTAGCTAACTGTCGCTTCTTTCATTTTTGATGGCTTGTTGTTGTTGCTTTGGTTTCCTTTTTATGCATTTCATTTGAAGGCTATGGAAATTACCTCCACAACATCAACAAGAACAGCAATAACTATATTCTCTCATAATAATGCATTCATCCATTCATACCGGGCCCCCATAAACCAAAATTGTACATAATCTGTTTTTACAGGTTGTTTACAAGTTGCCCTTGCAAAAAAACAGTCGTTTTTAAAACTTGCTCTTCCGGTTTTGATAGGCAAAAACATAACATGAAACGTAATAAAATTAAACAAAAGTACTTAAGTCGAAAGAAATTGACTAAGAGATACCCTACATACAGTTCGTATACCTATCAATCAATAATCGTAGATGTTCGAGTCTAAATATAAGTATATTTTATCGACATCGATAAAATAGGGGTATAGGCAAAAGAGATGTGTATACAAAGCGAGTCGGGTAAGTCAAAATGCAAAGAAGTTGATGATTTGAAATTGATTAAGAACAAGCCTCTAAATATTTAGTGAACAATTTAACAACTTCGGTATTTTTTTATTTACCATTTTATTTTCAATTTTTTCAGACACTTCTTGGCCGGTCCCCACCGGATGAAATGTAAATATAATTTAATAAAAAACTGATCCCGATCACTGTAGCAAAAAGCATCAAAAAGTCGACATAATTATCGTAGTGGCCCCGGCAAGCGAAAAGAATATATAATAATATGGAGCGATGCAACGTTAAAGCGAAACTAAAGATGCCTTTTGGATCATAAACGCATTTTAATATTTGTGCATTTCAATTTTGTATTTTTACAGGCATAAAGTTTACAAATACATTGTTTACATTACGTTGTGTTCTATATTTAAACAATAACGCCAAAAAATACATACACTAGCCACCCACCAAAATGTCCGCTCTTTGTTGTTGTTGACGTTACCGATTTTGTTTACAAGCAATTTGTGTGTGTGTGTTTTAATTATTGGGTATTCAGACTGCGTTGCTGACGTTTGAAAAAGAAAACTATTGAAAGTTACCCAAATGCAGGCATAGAGCCAAAGAACATACACAAACCACAGCGAGAGAAAAGCCGAGTCTGCGCCTGCCACAAAAAAACCCATCAGGGAAGGGGATAGTGATAAAGACTTTCGAATGTGGGTTAATTTGGTTGGGCTGGCTTCGTAATAGTTGTTGGCCTCTCCTTCAACATAAAAAACGATTTGCTGTTTGTCTCTTCGATTTATGAGCAATTTATGATTTTGAGTCGGGGCTACTGCTTAAGAAGCCCTTATGTATCTATTTCTCTAATAGGTAGACAGTCATCTCAAATGGGTTTTTCCACAAGTAATGTGAGGCCTTTGGTTGCGTCAGGCGGGGATATTACTCATTGATGGAATTTATATTGTTGATTTATTTTAAAAAGAAAACAAGAACATAAATAATTTCCAATATAAGTCTTCTAACCCTAATATTAAGTATATAACATTTAATATGCTTAAAATTATTACTTCTGAAATCTAAGAAATATTTAATTTTTTAATATAAATTTATAATTATTTAATTTATTTTTAATTTAATTTTAATCTAGTTTTTACTTTTTGTATTTGTTGTGTAATTAATAATATTCATATGAATAAAACAATTTATTTTACGTTAATTCGAGCCGGTAAAAAAGGTGTGTTCAAAGTTTGAATGAAAAATACGCAGAAAAAATATTGCATTACATTTGCAAAACAACTATTATTGATAGCTAAGCTTTTGGAATAAAAGAAAAGAATAATGTATTCAGAATGATGTAACAAATTAGGTTGACAGCTTTTGGAAAATAGTTGTCCATTTAAAATCAGCAACTACAATCTTTAAACATTTTAAAAATGAAGTCGAATTTCATGGCTTACTTTTTAAAGTTTATAAAGTTCATATACTCTACCTGAAAAAAACATATGTTTTCACGTTGATTCCAACTCTTTGGGTGACTTCGTTTTATATGGACTCTAAGACAGACGGCAGCTAAACACTATTATAAAAGTCGATCTAGTAAACTTCATTACTTGCTTTAGAGATTTAAAAAGGGTTTTTCTAAAATATGAGGGTTTGTCATTCTACCTGTTTGCAATTCATTTTTATAAATGGTAAATATGGCAACACATTTTTATAGTTTAGTCATATTTTTTTAAATATTTAGAAATTATTTTAAAACTTTCAGAAAAACTTTTTTAGTTCGATTTACTAAAATTTACGCGTTGTTATTTTCCCGAATCATGTGCAGATACATTTTCTTTTATATTCAACTTGACTTTAAAGAAATGTGCCCATCAATAATGATAATCAGCAGACCCAAAAAAAACAGATGGCGAACAGGCCGAAACAAGAACGTGCAAGTGACCCCAACTCGGATATATTCAGGACACATAGACATGTATGTGTCTGTATGTTTACGGGGTGTTAAGCCAATGGCGTAATTTATGTAGGCCCGCTAAGCCTTTCAAGCGTGAAATGTTATTATATTTGCAAATAATCAAATGCACACAAAAATACAAACACATACAAAGTTCTGTAAGGTACAATGTACACAATTACACACAGGCATATATGCGATGTATATGCCAGAGTTGCCGAGCAATATAAAGTTTTGAAGGATTTGAATAGGAAAGAAAAATAAATATAGTCATAAAATCTATTATTTTGTTGCTTAAAATAAAACAAAAATTATGATAAACAATGCCAATACACACTGGGATAATGCTAAGAATCCTTGAAAACTTGCGATAAGCAATCAGAATTATAATTTAAGCGCGCCATTGCTGGTAATAATTAACAGTAACAGTAGCAGCAAAAATTAAAAGGACGAACACAGTTGCAGCAGCAGAAGAAGAGCTGTGCATTAGGCGCGTCATTAACAGCCACACTTACACTCACGTACACAAACACGTGCATACAAACCGTTATAAGTATATGAAACTCTGCTAGTGTATCTACGCATGTATGTTTGTATTTATGTAAGTACGTACGGTGTATGTGGTTTGGTATTAATGTGGCTTTGTTGTTGCCCAAAAAACCAAGCCAAGGATTTTTCGCACACTTGTGCCAGCAAATGGACTGTTTAGACTTAGCTGCTGCTTGTGATTCTGCTCGTTGCTGATACTGTGCGCTCTTTCTCTCCTACAGACGACCTTCACTTTCAGAGCAGAATAGAAGAGAACAGCGGCCGTCACCGTTAGTTTTTTTATTTAAATGGCTTTTTGTTAGTGATGCACATTTAACTTAAAAGCGGCTGCAGCACATTAATAAGGCCACCAACATGTTGTTGTTGTGTGGCATGCAACGAAGCGCGAATAGCGCTTCCAATTTTACCATAATTATTGTACAAGGGCAATTTTGTGTTCCCTTTTTTATTGCTTTTTTAGGTGACTACACGAGACCACGAGCAAAGAGCAACAACAACATTCGTGCAGATACACACATTTTCACAAATCAAAAAGCAAATGAATGCCTCACACATACACTCACAAACTCTAACTCACCCACACAGGCATAACCCCATACACACACACGCATGCTTATGAAATAAGGAAAAGAAACCAATTGCTCTTCTCATTTTCTTTATTATGGATTTTCCATTGCATGTTTTAAGTTGAATTATTTAATGAATATTTCACGGCGACTTTTTGTTGCAGTTCTTGCCTTTTGTCTTAGTGTCTGTGGTCATTGTTATGCCACACACACACACGCTTACACTTACATATGTGATCTGTGTGAGTGTGCGTGTGTAGTTTACATTTTGCTCCACTTGCTTCCTCCTTTTAGCTTTTTTCACGCTACCCGACCATTTTTTTTCTGTGTGCTGCTTTTGCCTTTTATATTTTTACACTATTTTTGCGCACATTTCTATTTACTCAGCGTTATGCTTGCAATTTGAATTTTTTTGCCTTTTTAGCTACGATTTCTACATGCACACACGATTCCCAAAGTCCCGTTGCGTTCAAACGTTCTCGACAAACTGAACGAATGGAAAGTGAAAAGCGCGCAGCAGCAGAAGAGCCGCGTCAGGGTTGCTACTGCTGCACCCATCAGCGCCTCCTACGTTGGCGCTGGGCTACATAGTGTGTGTTTATTTCTCTTTCTCCCTCTCTATTACGCTGTCATTATTTTCTCTCTATAGTTGGCAATCCGGGACGCGCACTCTCTCTCCCTCTCTCTCGACGCAGGCGCATTGTTAGCTGGCGCAAGTGGTGGTCCCTGTTGATGTTTCCCCAAAATTACAGTGGGTCGTAGTTGTATGCAGTTAATGAAATTTTGTTAAACATACTCAAAAACTATTATAAGGAGAATTTGAGAAATATGAATATGCGATTTTCATCAGTGATTCCTAATAAATTCTCAATTAAACAACAAAGCGTATCGGTACTCAATAATAAACCTATCTCTATAAAATTATATATTTTTTATTTAAAACAACGAATTTGCATAATCGATAAGCGGAAACTAATTTGAATCGCATCTGAGTTGCATCATTCATAAATATTTATTTCAGGGCAACTGCTATTAACAAGTTCCAAAATGTTAAACAGACAGTATTATGTACAAAATATCACTGTTATAAGGCAACAACAGAGTTGGAAAGAAAATTACAAAAAGGGGTTTACTTTTAATAGCATTGCTGCTAAGGTGTTTTCTTGCTGATGAGGATGTTGTAGTAGATCTGTTATTATTTGGCAGGGGACTCTTTGAACTGGTTATGCCATTCCAGATTTTGCTTTGTGACGGATTCGCCTCGCTTGGCTGCCTGCTTGCCACTGTATATCATAATTCCACAACCAACGATGGTTAAGCCAATCATTAAATTAGCCAATCGAATGCGCATCTTGTTCCGACAACGCTCCATTTCCTCTTGACTGCAAGAAATTAGAATGAACTGTTTAACAAAACATTGAACTAGATAATTGGCACACCTTACGAAGCTGGGCACATCAGCTGTTGACTTGTATTTGCCACTCCAGACGAGGAATCGCTTTTCCAGATCGTTTGGCTCATGATTTTTAATGGACTGTTTTAGGACTTGCGTGCTGCTTAACGAGCGTTGCGCCAGCCAATGGGATACACGCCGACCCCATGAGGAAATTAGTACAGTTTTCGTTAGCATGCTGTTACTAACAATTTTAGGCTCTTGAATTGCAAACCGGCTTTTATGGAGACTAAGGTTGAAAATTCTAACAAAGTTGTAAAACTTTATGCAATTTTCGTGACACGCAGAGTTGTATTTATTACATTTGTTGAATGTTGCCACTTTGATGAAAAAATGTCAAAGATAAAAAAATTGCACGACTAATCTGAAACATAAAATATACCACTTAACAATTTTTTAATTAATATATTACGTTTTAATATTTGCAAAACGAAAATGTTGGATTGAATGCCCGTAGGTAGAAAAAGTTTAAGTGAATTGTTAATTGCCTTCTATTAACATAATTTGGTGCAAGGAATTCACTTCTGATGGGGGAAATAAACAGTATTTAAAATAAATTAACTATCGAAATATCGATCACAAATTTAGTTGAGTATAAATTATTATCAACATTTCGGTTACATATATTTAAATACATTTTTAAGCTGACGGAAACATTATAATGGTTTTAGTTTATATACGATTATTAATTGTTATTACATCAAACAAATTACCTAGCTAATACTGTATGGGGCTCTGCGTAGACTAACAACTATTCGATGCATATTTACACTTTTACTATTTTGAATACATTCTGCATTAAATAAATTTAGAATACATTTCGCTTATAAAGTAAAGATACTAATAAATCAAAATCAAAGAAATTTTTTACATAAAAATAATATTTTGTCTGTAAACAAATGAAGATCCCAGTACTTATAATATTTAGTTAATGTCAACTAAAGTGAGTCGACACAAAAAATAATAATAAAGTAAATCATTCTAAATTATAAATAAGCTATTTATGCCGCACAGTATTTGGTTAAAATTTTCTATGCAGTGTTTGCGTTAATTCAAATGAATAATGCTAGATAGAAAATTGTATTGCATTGTCAAGTAATCGGACAATTGAGCTAATGTGCTAAAAATGCCGAAATACCAAAAATCTAATATGATCGATACCAGCTGAGTTGTCGATAGTGGCAACCAATTTGATTAACTCATTGTTATTAACGCAGTTGCGAGTAACGGTTCGTGCTGGTTGTAATTGGAAACGAATAAAAAACCATACCAAAAACAAATAGGCTCAACCTTTAAAAACTATTCGAAATAAGTACAAACAGTGAATAAAAAATTAACGGCATACTTGTGCTTATCTCCCATAAAGAACCGTCTAGCTAGAACACGCAAAAAATAGCAGATATTTAGCAAAGCAATTTTAAAGAGCCGTAATTAAAAGCATACAAAAATGAATTTATCTTTTGCTGGCTGCGGTTTCCTTGGAATCTATCATGTCGGTGTAGCTGTTTCATTTAAAAAGTACGCTCCGCACCTGCTTCTAGAGAAAATTGGAGGCGCCTCCGCTGGATCCCTGGCAGCATGTTGCCTACTCTGCGATCTGCCACTGGGTAATTAATTCAAAATTAGTATTTTAATGTAATGAATTAATTCACCACTTGATTAAAATGCAGAAAACGAACTTCATATATATTTGTACACATTCACACACATCAAAACAACAGTATACTTTTAACTCATTTCCGTTTTGCCAGCTGCGAACACTCCCGTTCTTTTTGGGGGCTCGTCGCTCTTCAAACGTAAACCATAAAAATACAACGCATAATGTAAACAAAAACAGAAATACTCGTTTACACATATGCACATTTATGTGTGTGTATGTAATAGGCCTAAAAATAGATTTGGGCAAGCTGTGTTTGTGTTTGCATTCATTTATATTTATTTATTTTGTGAAGGTCGGAATTATTTATTTTTGGGGGCTTGTTCATATTTCTATTGATTTTATCTTTGTCATTGTATTTCGTATCGTCACAAAGAACCTCAAAGCTTTTGAAATTTATGTGTTCATGTAAGAAAAAGCAGTTTACATATAAATGTACAAATTAAATGCGACAGTTGATAGATGATCAGCTTTATTAGCATCCATTGAAAACAAATATCTACTTCTACTGTGAGACCTAAAGTATATAAGCATACACATACATAGATACACACATACAGTTTCAGTCAATATAATAGAAGTGGTGGTGAAAACTGAAGTTGGTTCGCGGCATGGCGCTGCTTATTATTGAAATCTTTTAAACAAATTAAATTTTAACAAAAAGAAAGCTTTACTATTATTCCACTTCTTTGCTAAACCTACACACTTAAATTTTCTTATCGCTATTACATCTTTCGATGTTTACTTATCTACAGTGTTGATAGAGTGTTTTTAAATATTATTTTCATAATTTTGTAACTATATTCTAACTATTTTCTTAACATTTGTGCACTACTATTATTTTGACCGCAGCTGTACATACATACTTACAGCTTCTACCTGATTTCGCTGCTAAGTCCGTAAAAACAGTAGAAAGTTTGATGATCGTCAGTCATGTAGAATGAATGATTGCAAAGAGTGTGAAGAGTTTAAGTGCACTTGTTGAATTGCAGCTGAAGTTGGTGGTGGAGGAGCTGTAACGGCAAATATTTTTACACGCACACACACACTCTTAATTGTGGAGTTCAATCGATCGAGTAATTTGCTTTTGTCTTGTTTTCTTTGCTAATAGTGAGTTGTTCTGAACTTTGGAGCTATTGATATCAAACCAACGACTTGTGTACTTTAATTGTATACACACTTCCATATTTTGCAATTTTTGACTTTTGGCTCACTTTTCAATTCAATTAGGAATTACAATTTCCATTTTATATATATATAGATATAGGTGTATATGTAGAGGTTTGATCAATAGCCTTTTCAATTGACGTCAATTCCATTGGGCCTATGCTTAGCAGCTGTGCGAACAAAAGTGAGCGAGTTTCCTATTTGATTAGAACTCATACACTGTGAGTGAGAAATACATACTTAAATACAAGGGCGTACTCAGCTTTGATGAAGGGGAAATAATTGTTTTAATTTGTTTGTTTTAATTATAACCCCGATTAATATATTTGAACCAATGTTCGCGAGGAAAGTTATGCTTAACTTATTTTCATATTTTAGATTTTCCTTCGTTATGGGGGCTGTGTCCCCCAGTACCCCTATACGCCCTTGCATATATGTATATCAGCAAACACACAAGCACACAGATCCATGCACACGTATAACACTTGTTTTTATTTACAATAATTCTGCAGCTGTATTTTGCACAGTGACGCAGCTTATCAGCTCATTTTATTGTGATTTGTGAGGGTCTTTTTACACACACGTGTGCACAATTTTATATAGCAAAGCATTTAATGAGTTAAATTCGATTTTATTAGAAAGAGAGTACATTTAATTTTAGTGTTGTTAATCCAAAAAAAACTCAATGCAACGCTTACGCACATTTTATGCCATTGCATAACAGTCTATCTAACAGATGTTTATATTTAGTGTGTGTGTAAAAACACACAAATTGCTAGGCTGTTAGAGCAGCTGTTCTACTGACCCAGTAAATGATTTTAAAGTACAGAACTATAAGAAAATTGTTGCAAGTGTAGGCTTGTCTGTATGTAAGTATGTATATGGGAACTCTGGATTATTGGGACACGGTGTCGACATTTTGAATGAAAGAGCCCAAAAAGTAATCGATTACGAACACCCTGCATAGCCTACCAAAATTTAAACGGTATATAAGACCTACATGTCCACCCCACCTCTTTATGAATGTGTATGAAATATGTATATTGACTTATTTTGTAAATTAGCGATTTTCATTCAATTTGCTGACAGTCTAGCGCCAAAGTAGTTTGTGTGCTAACCTTAAAACCTAAACAAAATTCATAAAATACAGAATATAATTTGTAATTTTATTTTCTATCAATTAAAAATATATTATATATGAGTAAGACTTATTATCTTTATCAGTTTAGGAGTATTTTTGCCTTAGGGCCACATCGAATCATTAGCCAGAGGCCGTGGCCTAGTTCAGGCAAATGTATATATGTATGTAAGAGTGCGTGTATGTTGGTGTGGAAGGAAGTGCGTACACACGATATATATCAACATGGGGGGCAATTTTATTAGCTGGCGATTAAAAAAAAGAACTGATACCAAACGCCGAACCATAAAATGTCATTATAAAACAAATAGCAAAAACACGACTAACAGGAGTAAGTTTTTAAAGTGGCTTATCGGGTATATATATGTATATATATTTAAGTATATATGTTTTCTATCGCTTACCTGTGTGATCGCGAATCTTTAATAAGAGCATTGTAATTGCGTTAATCTGTGTGAACCCTATATATTATTTAAACTATCATATAAATGTGAGAATAACAATAAAACCACAAAAATATACAATACGTAACCATGTTGAAAAATATACTCTTATGGAAACTTTTGTACCAAATACAACATATTTATAATAATCCAATATATATATATTTTTTTATTTAAAAAAATGTATTTCAATTATCAGGTCAACATCATAGAACTTATTACCTTATGTAAAATAGTTATCGAATGATCAAGGATATTTATATATATACACGTCGTTTTATTAAATTGTCTGCTCTTAGCAATGTTTTATAGAGTAGTCTAAAATGATTAACACATAATACAAGATATTTTTCTATAAAACATAACTTTAATCAGTTTAATACTGTGCGCTACTTTTAATAGTATATTTAAAAAAGAATGTATATCAATAATCAGATTTAGATAATTGGACTTAGTACATACTACACTAACAATATTTAAAGAAAAAAAAATTTTAATTCGAATATTTTAATATTATTTTTTTCCTTTTCCAGAGCACATGACCTCTGATTTTTTTCGGGTGGTGAACGAGGCTCGTCGGCACTCGCTCGGGCCTTTCAGTCCGTCGTTTAGTATCCAGACCAGTTTGCTGGAGGGTCTCCAGAATCAACTGCCCCTTGACGCACACAAGCGGGTCAGCGGTCGCCTGCACATCTCGCTGACGCGGGTTTGTGATGGCCGGAACGTGATCATCTCGGAGTTTGAGTCGCGAGAAGAGGTGCTCCAGGCCCTACTCTGCGCCTGCTTTATTCCCGGTTTCTCAGGAATTTTGCCTCCGCGCTTTCGTGGTGTGCGTTACATGGACGGTGCATTCTCGGACAACTTGCCTATTCTCGACGAGAACACAATTACTGTCAGCCCATTCTGCGGCGAAAGCGACATTTGTCCGCGAGACCAAAGCTCGCAGCTATTTCATCTGAACTGGGCCAACACAAGTATCGAAATTTCACGACAAAATATCAACCGCTTTGTAAGCATTCTGTTCCCGCCACGTGCAGAGTTCCTCTCAACGTTCTGTCAACAGGGATTCGATGATGCACTGCAATTTCTGCATCGCAACAACTTAATAAACTGTCGACGCTGCATAGCTGTTCAGTCCACATTTGTGGTATCAGAAACAATCACCGTGCCGCCAGACTTTGATGCAGAGTGTCGCGAATGCAAAAAGCATCGAAAGGTTCGTTTGGCAAGCTATATTGCAGGAAATAAAATGAACTCATTCTTTTGCTTCGTTTACAGGATGCGTTGAACTCAAACATGCCAGAAACTGTGCTCGAGGTGTTTCAAGGCTACATTGAACAGGCAAACAAAGGATTAGCTAATTGGATCTTTAAGCATAGAGGCGTTAAATTGCTTTCGTTGCCAGCCACACTACCGATGGAATTTTTTTTATCCACAATATCAAAGTACGTTTGATCCTTTTCTCTGTGAATGAGAGACGTGTTAGTTTCCTTCCTTTTTGTGCGATATCGAACCTTTTAAATAGTTTATTTTACTGAAGATGTTAAATCTTCATTTATATTATTATAATTTTCATGTAAAGTTAATCTTTTAGACGACTTTTTTCGTTTCCCTTATAGTGATCAAAATTTATTACTTATAAAAATATAATTTTACAACACATCTTGAAGAAACAATGCTTTAATCGGATTAAATTATTTTCTATCTGGCCTTTCTTTGTAAAACCAAAATAATATTCTTATACATATTAAAATTATTATATTTCTAAATCATTTAAATAATTGAATTTTATGTATTCTCGTAGGCTCACAACCTTGACGCCAAAACTGACTAAACAAATGCGACAACTAGTTGAGGAGTTTATTGTGCAGATAAACAATACTATGCATGTTCGATTCTTCAACCGATTTGCAGTGAGTAACACATTTTCATACATTATGTAATAATACTAATTTCACAATCCTATTAATTTATGTAACCTTCTGCAGCTTTACGATCAGCCGCATTTTGATGCAACTGCTCTGATGCACGCCAAACATTATTATGGACCACAGGTTTCAATTATAATCGAAGAATGGTAACAAATTTGTAAGCCAATTGGTTACAATCATTGTACTAAATATTTATCACTGCCGCAGTGGCGCTGCACCTTTGGATTGCGAAGTGGATCAAGTTCTTCAGATGAGCACGCATAACGACAATTTATATGACTATTATTACTCAGATAATAAAACCAACAATGTTCAAGTGACCGAGATTTTTGATCTCGATGACATGACAAACAACGACTTGCAAATACATAAAGGGCCAACCGGTGAACATTCTGATACTCATCAGGACTTTCATAATGCTTTAGTCAGTGGATGGAGTAACCTTGAATCAGGTTTGTAGTATAGCTCTGAAAATTAATATAATCACATATCTCTCAATGCTCAAAGGTTTATAATATATTTATAATCAGCTTAATTTCTCTTTCAGTAAAAGTTATGCCAAAGACACCAGAATTAAACGATGTTGCCTTTTAAAGCCTTCATAGACCAACAAATTTGCATAAAATACTTTTCAATTTTCTTTTCGAGAAAGTAAATTAGTTGTAAAAAGGTTTATTTACTATTAATTGAATTTTATCTGTAATTTGCTAAAAAAAATTAATTATTGTGTAATGCAATATAACTAATTACTATTATTATCATTTTAATGTGTTTAAAGATGATCAAACGCCTAGCTTTGCCAACTTTGAAAGTTATCCTGAGGCTGATTTGTACATAGAAATTTAATAAGAAATATTTGGTGTAATGCAGTTTTAGTCTTTATGTAATGTAACGACACCAAAGTGGCTTGTAGCCAATCAATTATTTAATTTAATTGTTTTATAAAATACATAGCATATTATATGCTATACGTGAATAACCCTGTACCTAAAAATAAACCATTTAAGATAACATTTCAAAAATAAACAGTATGACATAGTTGTTAGAAACCATAAAAAATAAGTTGAGGTAACATGTAATAAATTTGTATTAAATATTGCGTTAATCAAATACTATGCAAATAGTACATTTTTATCCAAACGCTTAGAATCTAATCATTTTGTATATGATATTGAATTACGTATTTTGTTCATAATATTAAAAGGTATCAAAACATTGGAAATCAATTTTATTTCGGTAAACATAACTTTTTCGGAAACAAGCACATAACCGAAGATTATACGTGCTAAGCGTCCCGCTCTTTCATAACACACATGGTAATCACAAATTTGAACTGACAACCTCGTCTCTGCTTGAAATGAAAAGCTATTTACATTTATAACAGAAAATGTTATATATTTTGTTAAATAGTTTTAAAAAGTTCACCTAATATTAGAAAATTAAGACAACAAAATTTAGACAATCAATGGTAAAATACTTTTATTTTTGGTATCAGAAATATCGCATATTAACTTAACTTTTCTAATAATAAATAAAATTGTGTTTCAACGATTAAGGCATCAATGTATATCATCATCTAATTGGTTTACCCACTCACAATACCAAAATAATATAATTTTAACATACAGATTGGTCAAAAAATATAAATAGCCTATAAAAGGGTACACAAAACTTTGCGCTGTATTCAAACTAGCGTTGGGTACTTGACTAAACGAGCAGTGAAGCTTGACGTTATAGTATGTTTGTAACCATCTTAAATTACTGTCTTAAGGTGGAATACCTTAACACCTTTGTGTGCTTTTTATAAAAAGAGATTTGATTTTTACTGCTCAATGCTGTGAACAATAAACAATAGATTTATAATCAAATTTTAATTCACAAGAGGGTATTCTGCTTAACAGTACGTACTTAAACTGATAAATAATAAGATTTTACATTAAAAAATGCTAATAAACAATTTGTTTAATTGATTTTGACCTAAGAGAAATGTGCAATGTAATTAAGAAAACCATTTATTTTTGACAAGCATCACCGTCAAATGTAGGTAAGAATGATGTAGGCGGAATGATTTTATCAGATAGTTGTGTTATTGTACAAATAAACTTACTTGTGTTCCTTTTGGAGAAAGTCGTATTTTTTAGTTTTAAATGGACGGATATATCGGCTGCCCTAAATAAAAATGCTATAATTATCAGGATAGCTTCAAAACTAAAAGACAAGGCTTTGTGATGAACAAATATATGAATGTAAGTAATTAATTTTAAGCCCAATGGGATATTCTAACCACTCTGCTTTGGGCTAGCTAAGAGTTAATCATTTACGTATTATATTTATATCTTTAAAAGGCCTTGTGCTAAATTTCATGTTCATTACTCTCTTACCAACACAGCGAATCTTGAATGTTTGTATGTCACAATTAATGATTACAAAATATGTAGAAAACGTGAATAACAACTGACAATATGCTGAGACTATAAAGCAAAAGTTATCGCTTGATTAACCGCAAGTATTATCGCAAACATATAAAAGATGTGGTTTATTTTTTAGATGTTAGTCAGTCTCTCCATCGGCGATGTTCGAGCGGAACTAAGCTACAAACTGTCGAGGATATTAACATAAATGTGCTTAAGAGTGTGCCCTCATTATAGTTGGGATTTTTTAGATCAGCAGTTATTGATAAAAACCATTATCATAAATCTTCTACTGGCCTACTAAGTCCCAATATAATGGGAGTAAAAACCTCATTTTAAATGATGTACATAAGCCATAAATTAGAAGTTTCAGTGCTTAATTTGAAAAAATAGTCAAACTTTTTTATTGCAAAGATTGAAGAAAGCCAGAAAAATAACTTAATCAAATCCAAACTGCGTTAACTCTGTTAGCATATTAATAACCAAAGTAAAATATGACGAAAGTAAAGAGGAAGAGTTATAGGGTATAGAAAGGAAGAGAGAATTTCGTCAAGACCTAATACAAATGCGTATTCAGTTTCGTTATTGATTAACATATGTAGGTAGTGTTTTACGCTTAACTAATGACGGTAGATTAATACTTCTGAACATACTCATTTTTATCTTTGTAGTTTTTGTACAGAGGAAATACATGAGCAGTTTTCAAGAATAGGGTAGTCAAAGAAGACGTAGAGAAAGTGAAAGGGTCATTAAATTAAACTGATTAAAATTTCAGTTTGGAAAGAAAACTAACTCTAAGATCTGTATACACGTGTTGGAAATTGTCTATTAAATTTCAAGGAGTACAACTGGAAGTTATAAACATACATTTCGAACAATTAAAAGGCAACTGGTGCTTGGCAAAGCACCACACTGCATTCAGCTTAAGGCATCTTGTCGAACACAGTACTCACGCAGGGTCAGAACATTATATAATTAATATTCTTACTTAAAGTGTTAACACAATATTAAGGCTCCATAATTTAAACAGAATATAAAGCTAAATTAAATTAGCATTGAATTATAATCTTTATCTACAACTTATCAATAGAAAATCATTTTGCTTGGTCAACTGGTATTAAATAATATTTTATTGAATGCACTACAAAACTGATCTTACTTAACCTAAATCTAGTTCAGTGGAAAATAAGTATCTGCTTTAATGGATCCAGAGTTATGAACGACGGAAACACATAAGTGTTTATTGTAACTAAGGTCACGGAGCAACTAAAATTACATGAAAAATATTGGTATATAAGAACTGAAAATTTTATTTCAAACTTACCTTCGGCGTTACAAACAGGTATTGCGCAGATCCATGTTTAGTAGCTTCTCTTAAAAGTAAATCAAAAATATGACGCTCATTTTTGCCATCCATGCCTTGATTAATCTCATCCACGCATCTAAAATAAAAAGTTATGATAAGAATTGTAATGATTGTAAAAATTACACTGAAGAATTTTGTTAGACCATCACATTTTGTGTTTCCCATTTGTGCGACAAATGTGATAAATACAAAAAAAAATGGGATGAATATATTCTCTTCTGCTTATAAATACTGTTAACATTTGAGTTATTGTATTAATACCTAAAGGGCACATGAGTAACGTGTTGCAATGACAACGAATATATTGCGATTGCCACAGCACGTTCTCCACCGGATTGTACATATTTATCCAGAGCTTGCAGTTTGGCATTTTTCCTATATTGAACCATTATTTGAATGCCGTACGATTCAAAGTCAATCTGAAAAAAAAACCAAAATATTAAGAATTTAATGTTGGTTTTGCTTATCTAGACTTGTAATTTTTCTCGTGTTTTAAGTTAATTTTAAAACTTAGTGTATTTTATAAAGTATATAAATTTAAAATAGATAAGTATTATTAAATGTATATATAATATAATGATATAAATGCCAAAAAATAAATTGTGCTATCTATTTGCAAATTTGGATTTTTAGAAAATCTTACAGCTCACTGAAATAAAACGATGAAAACTAATTACCACCTTGGAGATAACATATCATGTGTGACATCCCTGCACTTCTCAGGAATCGCACGCCATGTCGTGCAAAATTATTCTATGGATCTGTGCAGATTTGTTGACTCAACAAAATGGTTTTAAATACTTAGTGTATACAACGAAACCGCCTCGTCGTCGAATTGTGGAATTGTCCATACTCAGAGAAGTATGGAGTAGCCCAATATTAGTCGTAAACAAACATAAATTTTACAACGCTAAATAATTAAATCCATTAAGGACATTAAATTACCAAAGAATTTGTACGTTTTCGTTTGGTACCTAATATTACACGAAGGCTCTGGGAACGATTACGATTAAGACGCTCAAGGTTTAGAATTAAAATTTTCTTACTCTTTTCAAGACTTTTTTATAAATACTATATTATATCATGCAGAGAATGCTTGTAATGTCATTTATGCAGAATTCAGTAAAACCTTTGCTTCTCTCCTGCTTCACTAACTATGCTTTATAGGATTTCCTACTAACCTTCTAACCCGGATTATTGATGAAAAAGTATTGCTTTCAAAACTTTGTCACCCTGGGGTACCCCAGGGCTGCTGGGCCCATTGCTTTTTAACCTATTTAATAATGGCATTCTTTCTGTAATTTTCTAGCTAACGTACTTATATAACCTGTCAATAAATAAATTTAATTTTTTGCGTTTGAAGATCATGTCATTTTATCGTTGTTGGTTGCACATTTTATAAATAGCATAATATATTGCACTATTTACCGCTTCTTTTCTGGACAAGACCACTTCTCCAACATATTCGATAGAATCCATAAATTCACTGAACTTGGAGTTAATTGTTTCAATTAATTTGTTAAGTTGAGGCTCCCATGTGTTGAATAAATTTAATATTTCAGTTTCTACGTTTTTTTCTTGGATTGATTTGTTTTCGATGGCTTTCTTTAAATGTTCCACATTGACTTGGAGTTGGTGATAATTCGTAAGTACCTTTAATATGATAAAAATAATTAGTTTTAAGATTTGGTAAAAATTTGAATATCACATTACCTCAGAATCACAATTTTTCATGCACTCTAATCTTGCCTGATAATCGATTATGGCTTCATGAATTTGTTCTAAGCTGAGGCTTAATATTTTTTCAAATTCGCTTTTAAATGGAAATCTTTCGCTTGACGGAAGATGGCCGTTGCACAATAGCTTCACTTCCACGGTTTTAGAGGTAATTTCCTGTTGCTGAGCTTGAAGTAATCCCGTCAATTTTTCGACTTTTGACTAAAAATTTTATTGATTAAGTTACATTTATTGTCTTTATTAAAAATACCTTACCTTAGTCATTCTGTAGATCTCTTCACTTTCCTTGACTGCATTTGTTTGAGTTTCGTGCTGTTGTTTATGAACTTCTTGAATTATATGGTTTAATTTATATTTTGTCTTGAGCTTATGTACAGACTGTACAACGTTGATTAATTTGTTCTCAATTTTAAAAATGTTTCTTAAATCCGAAATCAAATTTCTTTGGAATGCTTTTTTTACGATCTCCAATGCTAGAGGTTCAAAATTAAATTTAGTTTTGATTCATGGTGTATCCTTTTATTTACTTACAAGAGAATGATTTACTTAAATAGTCAACTCTAAGCTGCAGATTTTTCACTTCAGTCTCCAGGTTTCCAAAATGCGCCAGTTTTTGTTCAATTTTTCTCTTTTTTTCTCCTTCTTCGCGAAAAACTATCTGTAAGCGATCAACTTCGCTATCGATCTCACGTAAATTGTTTCTTATTTTGTCCTTTTCAAAAATTAATTTGGAGTAACTGCAAAAATATATTTATATTTTGGTAAAGGATTAAATGATATTGAAATAAAACATCATGCACTAAATTACTAGTGTTTGAAGACAATTTTTTATTTATAATGCTATTTGTGGCTTGTAAAGCCGGTGAACAGCTCAACCAGAATCAGAGAACCGGTTTGAAACCGGGGAGCGTCGATATACGGTATTTGAACGATCGTATATCCTCAAGATTCTATGAGTGTTTTACGGCCAATTTACTAATGAACTCAATCCAGTAGGCATTTAAATTTAGTTGATTATGGAATTTTCAAACGGTTTTACACAATATCTTAACATCTAATTTTGTATGCACCTAATATGCGTATATGCAGCAATGCCCCAATAAATACTTGTAATACAGTGTCGTTCCTTTAATAGCCACTGAAACTGAAGAACGGATTGAAGATGTAAGACAGCTATCAATATTCATGGCACTTCACTGAGACAAAATTCGTTCGTAGTGTATAATTAAGGCAATATGCCAAATACTATCGATCGCTTCTTAAATATCAAGCAATATGGCCGTATAGTAGAAACTCTCTCCAGAAGCTTCGAGAAAATAGTTAACTACCCTATAAAGCTAATTCTGAGTGTCAAGCCCGTTATAAAAGCTAAATTAAAAACCAGATTTATGGATATTTGCATTTAATATTAGTTAGTTCAGTTTATTATCACTCACCTTTCCTTTAGTGACGTCAACTGTGTTGAATCAAGGCTAATAAGTAGATTTTTTCTTCGAACTGTGCTTTCGGTTAATATAAGGTCAGAACGGTATCGTGATGTCGTCAAAGAAAACATTTTGGTGCCTTATCAAATTTAAAAAAAAAATTAGTGCAGCGCAACAAATGTATGTTTTGTATTTGTAGAGGATAAAAATGGTCTACGTATTTAAGAAAACAACAAACAAAAATATCATACGAACTGTAACTAAATCGGAAAATAGTATAAAAACAGTTCAATGAATTACTTACCTCCAAAATATATTCGAATGGATTTTGGAACTCGCGAAGTAAAATTACTAACTTCATCTTTGCCAATAGGTATATTATGAATTTGATAAGTCCCACATAGCTTATTTATTATTGCTATCGGCCCAGAGATCAGATCAACAAGATACGAAGTAAATCCCATCTGTCTGCAATTAATATTATTATTAGATAAAATCAAATGCATATAATCTTCTTCACTTACAGAATTTCTGCTATTGGAACTCTAGACGTAAACAAGCATCTATCTGCTGGAGCGCAATATATAACATTTACGGGCAGCTTTTGCTTCACGCATAGGTCGTTAATAAGATCAGACATATCTATTTTATCCTCACAGGCAAAAGCATATAGGTCGCGTTGTCTAACAACATTCTCTAAATACATTGCTCCTTCATCACTTTTGATGCTCAACTGAAAAAAAATAGTTGCAAGAAAATTTTATTAATGAAAAGTAGTTGTACCGTTTATCAATTTTTAATTTTCAAAATGTAAACAATGGCTCATGTAAGTTTGAACAATTTGGTTATTTTTTAACATATAAGAAGTAAGATTTATATAAATTTTGCGCCTTTGAGACCTGCTCCCGGCACATTTTTAAAAAAAATGTATAGGAAAAGAAAATATCTTGAATATTAATGTGTATAAATGTATCGGTTGTATTTTGATATTTTATTTAAATATGGAGTTGTGAAAAAGCATATAATAGATTTGGATTCAGAATACCTCCTAGTCACTGTCTATTGACAACAGAACTCTTACTTAGGGCTTCTCAAGTTTATACGTCTTACGTAATGGAACTATACATTTTTGTGAGCTTAAAATAGTTGCAAAAAAGAGGCTAAATATGTTTTCGGTTTGGTTTTTTTATTTTAGTTTTGAATCAACTATCAATCAGAGCTATTCGCGATTATTAATACTAGTTTAAGTTCAAGGGATGATCGTTTGCATAACAAATTAATTAATAAAAAAATAACTGAAGTTATTATTATGGGATAGCGTTTCTTCAACGAACGAGAAATCCTATGGCGTAGACTTGTCAATAGAATTGTTCAATTATATCAAATAACAAAAGTTAAAATATACTTACTTCAAATACCATGGGGTCATAAATTTTACATTTATATTTATGTTTATTTTGAGCCACCCAGTTCATAGCCTTGACCACATTAGGATTTTTATGGCGCAACTCCTAAATATGTTGAAATATTAAAAAAAAAAAAAACAGGTGATATATAAAATAAATAATATATATAATGTACATCACTTACTTCAATCTTTTGGGACTTCATATTTTGCAGTCTCTCTATCTTGTGAGTAAGAGCCGTAATTTCCGGAATTTTTTCATCATTTAACATAGTTTCAAATTCTCTGCGTTTATTACACTGATTCATCGTTATCTCACGAGTTGTTTCTATTGATTTCTTTTGTTGCTCTAATTCATCCAACACCTCCACTTTGTCATTACTGAATTGCTGTAATTCATGTAGTTTTGTTTCTAAAAGAAACTTTATTTTATCTATTTCACTTGTACTCTCGGTTGACTGTTGTATTTTTCTCTGTAAGACACTTTTATAAAATAATATGCGCATATAAAAGGAGATAAACCAACCTCCAACTCGCATTTGTTCTCATTAATTTTATGTTTCATGGTTTCCAGTTGAGAAATTAAATCACATTTAGTAGCCAAGGATTTATTTATTTGCTGAACCTTAATTTAAATAAATATAAAACGATGTGTAATAAATAAACAGGATTTCTATGATCAACATGAACTTACTTGCTCTGCAGTTGTTTTCATCAAGATAGAATTTGTTTTTATTACTTCTTCCTGTGCTTTTTTTTTACTTTCCAACGTTTTTTTTAGAGCTTCACAATCAACTTCCGCCTTATCCAATTGGCTATTATAATCATCAATATTTGTTTTTCCCATGGTCATTTCATCGCACAGTTTTTTCGTCTTATATATTTTTAAGTTCTGTTGTATTTCTTGACGCTCTTGGTATTGGTTCACCGAAATTTGTAACCTGAAATATATTTTGTTCAGGTTTTTAAATTTTGATACCGAGGGATGTTCTGTGCACGCCTCAAATGTGCCGACGTCTACTGGGGGCTATGAAATCGGTAATTGCAAATCGATAATCTTATATTTCCAATTTTCACAATTATCAGGCTATAGTCACCGAATTTGGTTGGTGGCATATCCTTTAAAGATCGGCTTATGGTACACCAACCCCCACACACAGGTCACACTACCACCGCTTTTAAAATGTATTATTTCTTTCGTAGTTTTTGGGTTAGAGTCTATCTTGGTAGGTGTATTACAGTTTTTAAGAACCGATCATTTTATAGCCATGCCCACACCTGCGGCCATAATCGCCAATGCCAACATTTCGGAAAGTTTACGTTGATAAGTTTGCATATCTCTCACAATTTTAAAGATTGAGTCACCAAACATGGATGGTAACTAGCTGGCCAACTTCTTTAAAAATGTTATAATATTACATTTTCGGATGACGCCCACAGCCACTGCCCCCAGTAACCATAGAACTATAAATCTAAAATGCACATATCCTCCAGAATTTGTAAGTTAGTCACAAAGTTTTGAAAGAAAAACCATAATATAACATTTTATACCACGCCCTTGCCATTCCAAGAACGATAAAAGCCTATATCTTCCGCAATTTAAAATATACATCTAAAGTTACCAAACTCTGAAGAAAGATTATAAGGAACCACAAACTGAAAGGCAAACTTAGACGGTATTTCTTGGCTACACATAGGATTTTTGTATACCTGTTATCGGCTGGTATTATGGTATCCAAGAAATACGAAGTCGGTTAAGCCCGACTGCAACGTTCTCTCGTGTTAAATATGCATATGTAAAAATCACTTACTGTTCCAATCTTTTTTCCTCTTTTAGAAGGTTTTCTTTTTCCCGCTCTCTGTCGCCATGAGCGTTTATTTGTGTTTTACGCATTTCTTTTAAATCATTAAAGCACTGTATTAACTTATTGTCGCACACAGAGGCCATGGTGTTGACTAAAAGCTCTTGGGGATTCATTTTTGAAAAATCCTGTTATATGATGAAATATATATGACATATAAATGTACAATAATCGAAATCAGGAATACAATTATTAGTTTGAAAACATTGCAACATTATAGCATCTTAATATAATACGAATGCAAATTTGTTTTTAACAATATTATTGGTTAGACCTATGAAGAACTACATGAAAATATCATGAGCGTGATCTTCGATCCAACCTTTTAAACTCACTAGCTCTCAGAGGTGATAAAAATTATTTGCACAAGACATGTGTTAAAATAGTAATGGACATAAGGATAGAAAATGCAAATGTAATTCTACCTGAACTCGATCCTGTGGTAAAAACTGGCACAAATTACTGACTTGAATGTTATAAGTTGCAATAATAGCCACGAATTTTGATTTTGATAATTCCTTAGAATTCACAAAATATCGAGATTGACCATTGTCACTTATTATGCGCTTGAATGCTTCTGTGGAGTTTTTTCCTCTTCCATAAATTGTTATAATAACTGTAGCAGTGCTCTTACTGCTTTTTATGTAATCTGCGATACTAGAGGAGCGTTTTAATAATTGAGGTTCGCCTCCTAGACCCAAAATTATTGCAGATACAATTGTAGACTTTCCAGTTCCATTTGGTCCTGTCAAAACATTTAAGTATTCTTTTGGGAAGAATGTAATTTCCGAGTATGATCTGAAATTAAAATAGTTTCATCAAAATTTATTTGTAAAAATTAATATTTATGTATTTTTGAAAAGGAAATTTTTTTTTAAATAAATAAATAAAATAATTATAATGTATTTAGAATTGAGAATATAATCTTGACTCTGTATATTGCTGTTTATATGCAAGCTATTATAAGCTATAAGTATTCAATAAATTTTGATTATATTCGGCTTTCACTGCAGGATTATAGGCAAATATTTATAAAAATGAAACACCCTATTGATGAAAAATAACTATTTGTAATTTATATATTACACTAGATTCAGTGATTTCTCCTAAAATACCAAGACACTAACCAGAGCAGATAAAGAACTGAAGCGAAAGAAGTATATACAAACGTGGATCACAACTCTGCAGAATTCCTCCCCTGTATCAGCTCAACGATTACCAGCTTGAGCACCGCACATTATATTCAGGAAGGAACTACCAAGCCCATTAATAAGATCCTCAATACCGCCTACTTTATAATATTGTGAAAAGAACGCGTCTAATGGATATGGCAAGCAACCTCCTATTGTCAGTATTCATTGTATGCTTTTTGTATTTGTTATGGACCTATGTACTTGGCGTAGTGCCCCTAGTCCAAAAATGTTATCAGTGCACAGATAATATGCATCCTGGCGATTGCGACGGCGTCGATATAGTTGACCACTATCTAAAATGTTGGTCGATCCTCTATATCTTGCTTGTTTATATTCAACTTATCGCGAAGTAGGTTGCAGCCCATTCTTGAATAGGCTGCGTGATTGACAAACAATATACTTAATGTTTTGAAAAATAATAATAAACAGATGCATGTAAACATGTTACTCACACAAAATCTTTGCAGTAGACAGATTTAATTCTCCCCTCTAATTGCGCTTGCGTTAGTTTGTTTGTGTTAGTCATATTGTAATGAGCAAAACGACAAGAAATTGGAACTTCAATAGCAAATGATTCTGTTTATAAGTGGTAAAACGACTAATAGTTGAAATACGCGCTTATTTCTGTACCAGCCAAATTTAACCAACACCAGTCAAGATAGTGGCGATTTTTCAAAATGGAATGACAATCGGCTATGTTTTTATGTTTCTTTTTCATGTTCCAATTAAATATTTCTAAACAACTGATATTATTTAAAATCACATATATTTATCGCAATAGTTTCCACGTATGGCATTGACATTGCCAGATAAGAAAAGAAGTACAAAAAAATTGATTCTGCATCAAACGAGAATTTTTACCATGTATGTAATTCCGACAGCATTTTCATAATAGCGACCAATCGAGTATGAAAATATATTAATCACACTGAGCAACGTCTTGCGGTACGAATGGGATTTTTTCACAAATATGAAACGCTTTTACATAGGCAATTTGACATGCAGTATCAGTATCATGAAATTGTATGTAACGAAGATAGAAGGGTTTGGTCAGAAAGATATGCAGACTAAGAACTCAACTGGTTTTGACTGATTGTTCGATATTCTGTGTACACAGATATATAGAGCTGTACAATTAAAAACGAATTATAACTAGTGCTGGTGGATCGTTTTTCTCCGCAACTTGTGGGTTTATTACGGATTCCAAAAACGTAGCGGAGGTAGTGGCTCCAAGGCCTGGCCAAAGCACAAAACAAGCAAAAGTGGTTGCGGCTAATATTGCGGTAGGCGCTGGTGTGAAAGAAGAAATGCCGACAACCAGTACCCTGTCGCGCAAAGTATCCATTGCTGGCAGAAAGATGCGGCAACAAAATGATATGGGCAAAAGCTAGTTGTCAGATTTCAAAGTGGCACAGCCCAGTGAAGAGCAAGGCCAAGCAGCTCTCACAAGATTTCTTAAAGAACCGAAAGAGGGGTTGACAATAGCATAAATGGGGCATATTTGAGTCCACTAAACTAAGGTGGTGGTTCTTAAATAGGAATTACTGAATCTGATCGAAGCGGCCAAGGGTGAACTTTTCAAATATAAAATACACAAATCCTTACGCTAAATTGTATAATTGCTAATTGTATAATAAAATAAATTGTTTACATTAAGTGGTATTATGTGCAGCCAATGTGATTGTTGCAGAGGCAAGAGATGGTAACGTGTTTTGCTGCATATACATTGACAAAAACAAATTGTTCCGAGAAGAGGGGATCTTGACGACTTGGCGGACCTTGAGGTCTACTTTAGATTGACTTAAGTGGTGCAGGCCGAATATGGTGCCTGAGGCCTTCTGACTCCGGAGAATGCAAGAAAATATGCGCTGGAACACATTGTCACTACTGCGTGCCCTGGGGTTTCAGCGAAAGGCACTTCGCTATGCCCAATTCCCAGATCTGATCGACAGAGATATATGACCATCTCACGTAAAAAGAAGTGGGTCTCCAACAGCAGTGAAGAAGCATGTTCTCCATAGAGAAGCTTAGTTCTTTGGAGACGGCGTTATCGGTAATCATCTTTAGCAGTATTTAGTTAGGTCAGGGACGAAAACGCCAAGGAGTTGCTCGATAATATTGCCTCTAACTGCTCTATCGACGAGTCATTTTAAAAGCCTAACAGGTAGTATACCTTTAGTGAAGGGAGTGAAGAGAAGTACTTGGGTTTGGATGTGTGTGTAAAACAGGGGCCATAAGCCAGGCGTTCATGAAGTACACCGACACTGAGGGTGGCACCCTTTTACAGCTAGCAGAAGGAGCCCTTAACGCTTATTCAGCATAATGCAGATGATCTACTGTTTTGAGCACCATTAAGCCGTCGATGTGCAAACTTTTTCCGAAGTGGAACTTGACGAGCTATATGTTCGAAACGACATAGATCACAATGGCATAGAGACGTTCGAAGATACTTTTGCAAATACCTTGCTTTTTACATAATTTTTGATAACCGTAACGGATGTCTCAGACCTCAGCCAACATCTTGACTGTCCGAAAAAACACAGTTTTTACCAAATAGATTCCGAAGTGTCTGTGCATATGTGACAGAATAGAACATTTTAAAACAGGCAATAATCCTTCATGTCTGCGTTAATGAGAAATACTGGATTCACACAGAACGACATCAAGCATTAATTATTAATTTCCAATCAAAAAATTCGTTAGGAAGTGATACTAAAATATTCCTGTAAAACAATTTTAAGTGGGGATCAAATATGAATTGTTCTTAGTACTGTACACATTTGTGAATATACAGAATAGGTCAAACGCACAGAGAAATATCTTGCGGAACGCAAGCAAATTTTTAAAAGATATAAATCTCTGTTCACATAGACAACATCTGCATCAGTATCAGTTGCAACCTTTGGATGATGGATGATTAAAAGTTATCTCTAATTAAAATAACTTATCAACGGTTTTGTAATATCCCATATGTAAAATGTGATAGCAATATTTTTCTTAAATCAAGACATCTCGACGTCCCCGTCCCTGCGGTATATTCCTTTGCATATTCCCACAAATATGAAAGCCAGGCTTGTCCTCTGACGAGTGATTATGTTTTGGGTTCACTCCCCGTTGAGCACAAATGTTAGCAAAAATTGACGCACTATTTTTTTTTTTTAGGTTTTTCATGAAAATAATTAGTATTGTCCGCGAATCTCGGATATCTTCGTGTAGACAGGAGAGTACAAGAACCAGGTTCAACTTATATATAAATTTGCCGATATCAGCTGGAGCTGTAGTTTTATGATGTAAGCTTAATTTCGTTAGGCAGTTTTGAGATCACTACCGTCATTACAGTTGACGCTGTGATGGTGCTCTAGCGCTTCGTACATGGTGTTTTGACGTACTGCAGTTAGAAAAAATTGCGACAACCAAAATTTTAAAAACGATGTCTGCCCTAATAAAATTATATTTCAATAACTTAGGCTTTTGGAACCGATAGACGACCTTCTCCTATAATTGAGAAAGTTAAAGCATGCTTCATTACCATATTATGCATAGAACCCTTAATCCATTAATAATTGATATTGAAATTGAGTTAATTTGTACACATTCGTATACAGAATAAAATCGAAAATCGTAGTCTGTTTAATGTTTTATATTTGCTTAGAGTACATTATTTATGCAAAACAATAATAAATGAATTCACGTTTAAATGTTTATTGCTTGTGTTATATTATTATTTAAACTAATGTGCCTGCGGGTCACACTGTAAAAGCCGCACTATTGAAGGATCACTTTTTGCACCTTCTATAAATTCATCCAAGCTTAACTTTCCATCCTTGTTTCTATCCATTTGACGAAAAATTTTATCCGTCCTTTTCTCAGGAGTGCTCTCATCCTCTGGCATTTTCATGACCGATCCAACCATTTTATATATTGCCTGAAAATATTTTTCCGATTTAATTAGTGTATATATAAAGATAATCTGTTCATTCAAATATTAAAAATCATCGAAACCGATTTCATTTGAACTGATATGCCCAAGCAGAGAACTCGGTGGACATTTTATTAATCTATTCCTGTATTTACTATAAAGAATTTACCGATCATTATGCATTAACATAAGAACAATGCAAGTCGAGCTCACGCTTAGCTCTACTCTAACCGCCTACCTATGCAATAAAAAATAATAGCGTAGCGATACCAGCGGTATCGAATGAGATTTCTGGCGTGACACAAATTTTTTTTCGTGTATCTCATAAAACCCTACTTTAAAGATAAAAAAAAAATTAATGTTTAAGACTCCATCCATAAAACGTGTAATAAATACATAATATTGGTGTTATGTAAAGATTATGTCATGTAGATTTATATGAATGTTATTTACCGTTACGATTTCAAGCATTTCCTGCCTCGATATGTATCCGTTTCCATCTAAGTCGTACATTGAAAACGCCCATTTCAGTTTTTGCTCCAGTTTTCCCCGAGATGTTACACTCAATGCGCATAAAAACTCTCTAAAGTCGATAGTTCCATCGCCATTTGCATCGAACGTTCTAAATACGTGCTCTGCAAACTAAATATAAATATTATTACTATTATATTAACACACTCTATTTTTCTGTTATTTTCGTTCAATATGAAATACATTTATAAAGACAACCAAACCATTTAAAGTGTAAAACAAGAAATACAGCTCAACAATATTTATTTGATTAACCATAATCTCGCTTTAAGTTTTATATTTTTTGGCAATGCAGAAAAAAAAATTAATAGCTGTTATACTGCAATACCTTTCCATGTTATATAAATTTGCACAAATTTGCAATTTTACCCATTTTAATAAGTACAGTGTGTACAAAATATGACTTTATGCCGATCGTCAGATGGAGATGTTAAAATATTAATATACAGAGGCATTCAATTGTTTAGGGCTCATTATCATTTTCTACGATTCACGATGGAAAACGTTAACTGGATGACTCATCGCCAACAGTCAATGAAAGTGGTTTGTCCTGATCAAGTCCTGAAAATTGCTGTAATTATAATTCATTATCGCTAAGAATAAGAAGCACATGTCGAGAATTGTGTATTATGACCCTGAAAACATCAAAACAAATGTACGCATACATACGTTTGCAAAGTTCTATAACGACTAACTTTAATACTGTTTTATTTTTCATTAAAAAATATTAAATGTGATAGTTACCTTACTTGCATCTCCATATGGAAAAAAGTTTCCATAAATCTTTTTAAACTCTTCAACCGACAAGTGGCCACTCGGGCAATCTTTCAGAAAACCTTTATACCATTCTTGAATCTCAGCATCTGAAAAAAAAATGAAAATTATTCAAATGTAAGAGCATAATTTTCAAATAAATGTGTTACAAAAAAAAGGCATGTATGTAATCAACAATGTCCTAGCATCCACTTTTTCACAATTACATACATGCATACACGAACAACTGTAATACTGCTCTGTTTCACCTAAATTTACATGTTGCATTCGAGTTCAACGTAATTTCCAAATTTGTAAACGAATTAAAATTTTAAACTTAATCCAACATACTGTAATCAAAAAAAAAGCAAACGACAAAAATAAAATTTTTTGTGATACACAAACGCTTATTGGTCATATCTCTACTGTTAAATCTATCACATCTTCTATACTAGATAAATAGTATAGAGTATAACAATATGATATGACAAAGCAATTCCAAATATATTTGAAAAAATATTTACTATAATATTACAATATATCTGTTAATCACTTATCTCTTATGCTCAACAAGACTTAATTTTATTAGATATATTTTATTAATATGCCTCCCTCGGATAATTTGCTAAAGTTAATCTCTCTCTTGAAAAATATAAAATATAAACAGCAAGAAAGCAGCCATTTCAAACTGCAAACTGCATGTACTTCAGAAGTCAACAACCCTAATCTTAACAGTTGCAAGAATTCTAGTCAGCATTTATGATCTGACAGCAGTCAAATGAAAGCTGAGAATGTCAAATGAGTTAAAAAAAAATTCTTAAGGAACTACGGATTCGATCATAATTAAGAATGAAAAGTTATGCAATCCAGAAAATCTATTTTTATTATGAAATATTTACCTGTGAATTCTGTATTTTGCTTAAGATCTTCCAAAACTTCAGGCTTGAGTTTACTATTTTGCTTGCCCATTTTTTGAAGTTGATATCATTATAGTGATTTCTGTAAATATTAAATTAGTAATATTATCTTAGTAAAATTGTAATATTATCTTGTTATTGAAAATTGTTTATTTATGTATATTTATATTTTATACAGAAAAAGGGTTCTTGTAGAAAGTATCAAGCTAAGATATACGCTAGTTATAGCTTTGTGGTGTTTAATATACTCTACTCTTTTTCAAAAGGATCTTGCACAGTGGATGTTGTAAATAAGTATAATATTTATTTATCAAATATGATACTTTACTATAATTAGTATCTTAGTGCAAATATAGTGCAACAAGTTAAAAGGACATATTTGATAGAATTTACCAACACAACGTAAGCTAGTCATATTATTATTATTTGAGAATGTTTTAGTCGAGAACAAACTAGGTCTAAAATCAATTTCTTAAATTTGTTAACTTTAGCTCAACAACCAGAATAAATTATCAAATATTCTAAAGATACGTAATTAAGAAATTTCTAAAAAAAATGTAATAGAGATTCTGATGTTGTAGATCCCTCAATACATTTTTGATTCATCGGTAAAGTTCTGCAAGTTATTAGGAGAATGTTGCTACTTCAGTTTCTTCGGTCAAGGGATAATAGTTTTGAAGATCAATGAGAGCCTCGCCTTAATCGTACTTTTATACATCTAAGATAAGCAATACAGAATTTTAAGATTCGCGAAGTCAAGAGGTGTACACGCTCGATTTTAAATATATGATAACTTTGACTAATTACTTTAGCCGACTGAAATTGATAAAAGTGGTAAAATATGTGCAATATCATATCTTCGGCCTTATTAAGTATATTTACTTTTAATTAGAACAACGAACTAAATTAATTTACCACCGTCAGTAAGTTGTTTGTCAAGTTGAGTATAAACTTCAATTTACGACCTCTTATAGCACACACAGTTTAATTTCAAAATTAAACGCATTACCGAGGAACAGCGCTTTTGCGAATTAAATCGATTAAAATTGGGAACTCGGTTCTGTGCATATGCTTTTAGTTAGTAAGGTTTATGCACACAGCATAGGTTTGTCGACTAAAGACAATAAAGAATACAAAAATTAACGACCAGCCATTGAGCGATTATCCACGAATGAAATAATTTAAATGATGTTCAATATTTTTATATAATTTTAGTATAAGAAATATAAATTAAATATTTATACATTTCATTACAGATTTCATCAAATACACACATATTATGGGATATAAATATTTAAGGGGCCAGCATTTTAGACAACTCTTCATCCTGCAAACATCCTTTCAAAAATTCATCTTGAGTTAATTGACCGTCATTATTTTCATCCATCTTAGCGAATATGTTTTTTGCACGCTCCTCTGCAGAGTCAGCAGGACGATTTGATGAGCATGCTCCTAGCATGTCGTAGATTGCCTAAAACGATAGCCATTGTTAGTATAAAATTAAACTGCTACCAAAATAAAATTTAAAATTAAATTAATTGTTTCTCCATTAAGACTTATGTTGACTATTTTTTAATTATATACTCTTTATTATCCTATTTGCATTACTATAGGTCTATGATCAATCTAAGTAGTTTGACATTGCTTCCGCTGTGCGCATTTCAGAGAAAATGTTCTGCTATGCAAGTGGAGGGAGTAATTTACATTGGGGGTAAATTAGTATTACAAGCTATGCATTATTTATATTCTTTCTTAGCTACCAATGTCTAATTTTTGTACAACATACTGACCCAGAAAATTTTATACCTCGAAATGTTTACATAAAAAAAAAAATTAACTTATATTTTCACTTCAATTCAAAAGATAAAAGCTAAGCTTGGAAGATTATTGGTAATCTTCTTCCAAAACAACGTAAATGTTTCGTGACCAATAGTCGGGAATTTCAATATTATGGAAAGTCGCTTACGTTGGACTGATACCTGTTTACCTGCATTGAACTAGCTTGGTCCAAACTACTAATTTTTACTTCACTCTACGAATCTAAAGAAATTTCTGATTTAGGCGGAAAATACTTCATCGTGCCAACTAGTCATTTGGTGCCAGCAATTGTCCGTTAGGCTTTAACGGCTTTTCTGCATCTTTAAACAGACCTATGAATGAGTAAATACCCAACAACTCACTTAAATGCCAGTGGATCAGGTTTAGCATTACACAAAGATAAGGGTCAATAACAACTCTATTTTGCTTGAAATCTGCGATTGCAATTCAACATTTTCATCTGCCTAAATAGTCATTCTAATGATAACTTGTTTTGATGGGTCCAGGATATAAAGGTGAAGCTAATATTAAAGCGTAGTGTTGATTATGATATGGTCAATGGTAATTTTTTTTCTCACAATAAAGTGAAGAAAATCAAAATTTAATGCAGACAGAGAGAGAGAGAGAGAGATAAATAATAAAATGTAAGCCCAAGCCGAATGTGCGAAGAAATTATTTTTTTTTTCATTTCTAAAATTAATGAATAAAAATACGATTTAAAATAATTTTGGGTACATAGTCACCCAAACTAGGTACCCGAAGGATATAAACAGAAGGACTCCATTATTTATAACACGAGTGTTCAAAAATCGTAATACCATTAACAAAGAACCACTGGTTGCGAAAGACAAACAATAAGAGCAACTTTAGCAGTATGGACAGTAAAAACTTTTAGTAGGGTTACAAAAAATTTCATCAATATGGTAATACTTAAATTAACTTTAGATATCGTAAGTACCTGAACAATTTTAGTCATTTCTTGAATGTCAATAACGCCGTTACCATCGACATCATACATTCTAAATGCCCATTTTAGTTTTTCCTCTGGTGTGCCGCTAGAAGTAACATCTATTGCGAGTAGAAATTCCTACAAAGAAAACCAATACAATATACAAGTCAACATTTTAAATTTTATAAAATCATATTAGCTTTGGTTTGTAACTCATAGATGATGAAATCTCTAATTCCATTTACCTTTTAATGAATAATAATCAAGTATTTATAGTCAAGTAAGCATAGCAATGTCAGATTGTTTATTTTTATTTTTTTCAAAAAAGTATCTCATTGTTTAAATTATAGTTTTAAAAAATAACGTGCTGTAGGCAGTGGGCAATTATGTACTTAAATTATAGTTTAGAAAATCATTTGAAAAGGCAATTTATTACATTATTTTTACAAAAAAATTTCTTTTATAAACTTTTTAAACCAGTATAGAAATATATATATATATACATATACATATACATACAGAATTTTATGGTGTACAAAATTAAAATTTACAATTATGTTGCTTTATTCATTCCAATGTTTTTTTTTCCAACAAAACAGATGTTTTTGTTATTTTTTTTATTGAATTAAAAAATAAAGAAGTGACATTTAAATAATGTGATTTAACATTTTTTTAATCAAAATAAACAATATTATTATTTAACTTTTACTATATAAAATCACTAAATTATTGTATGTGCGTAAGTGCATTAATAATGAAATCCAATAATCCAATACAATGAAATTTTTTGTACTTATGCAAATGATATTATTAAAACAATTACCTTAAAGTCAATATAGCCATTTTTGTCCATATCGAATGTACGAAAAACATGGTCACAAAACTCTTCTGCATTTCCAGATGGAAAAAACATTTTATACATGTCAACGAATTTTGCAGGAGTCAAACGTCCATTGGGGCAGTCTTGCTGCATTAAATATATACAAACACATATGGTTATTATTGGAATTATTTTGTTTAATAAACTGCGCTAAACTCACCTTAAATCCTTTATACCATTCTTTTATAGTAGCTTCATCATAACGGGTGTGGGTTTTCAAAAACTCCATATCTTCTTTTGTTAGGCGATCTTTACTACTTAAGCACCCCATTGAATATGTAGATTTTCACTTTTAACAATTGATATAAATTTATATTTTTATTTATCAATAAAGAGAGACTTGTGATTAAGTTCGCTATTTATTACGCGTTTTCTCAAGAGTTGTTATATGTGATTAAAAGTTCATTCAATATTAATATTTGTTAAAAATATTGCGTTACGATTACGATATGTATTCATTTGTTTTACAGTATTTACATTGCATTTTTATTTCGAGTGCTTTAGAAAGGTTTTTTTTATTAAACTATTACCCCGTAAGTTGTTAACGCTAAGTGAACCAAAGGACTAAAACAGTTTGACTGATGCGCATGCGCTAAAATTATCTGTATACAGGCTGATTATTGAGTTACCAATTTTTTTCTGTACACAGTAATAACCTGTTATTTACGACAACAGAGTTGCCAACATGATATTTTAATTTAAACAGTTTCCGTCTATTTATTAAGATTTGTTAAATTTAAAGATATTTATATAATTATATATTATATATTATTCTTGCAAAATATATTAGAAAATTATAGTAGATTAGGCTGAATGTAATAAATTTATCGATGTCTATCGCAAAAACAAGAGTATGAAAAGTTTTCGATACATTAGGAGCATAATTAATGTTATAACTTCGAAAAAATAGTTATTATACAAGACTCCATTTTCGATTAATAATGGCCAACTGTTTACTATGGCTTATTTGACGTGAGTTTGATTTCACAGCTTCTAAACTTAGATTTGCATAGAAGCGTTCGGCTTACCGACAAAGTGATATTTCACTTTTTATAACAAAATTATAATAAACATTGAAACAAGACAAGGACAGGAATAGGAGAGTTTATCGATTAAATAAATAAACTACATCTAAGATTTGCACACTGTTTGTTTTAATGAAAGCGAAATGGTTAAGATTTATTGAATGAAATACTAAGATACTTAATAAATCTCAACAAAAAACAACTTAATTTTAGATCAACGGTGGCTGAAATGTTTGAAATAAGTTAGCTTCTTTCAAAAATACTCCACGTGGTATATTCCGTTCAGGTAGTACTGTTTTCTGTACCTTTCAGATTTTTATATTTTGAGAGCTTAAATTGTTAATAAGTTCAAAGCCACTTAACGGTCACCCACTTTCTAAATGTTTGTTCGCAGAATTCTATCATGAAAAATTTACACTTAAGTAGTGCAAGTAATATCAACAAGCATTGATAGTAATAATAGATATCCATGCCAAACTAAGAGATTTTTTCGCAGATCAAATTCTCAGATTTAGATAGACGGTTGGAAATGACTATTTAGTACCTTATGCAGGCGGATTTCTCCCTTAGCCTTTTTCATACATTTGCAAAATTTAATGTTATCAATTTGAATGGGAATTCAAATTCAGGGCATAGAAAGCACAATGGTAATTTTAACTGCAATAAAACCTTCTCTTTTGCAGTACACATATACGAGTAAATGTAATAGTATTATAAGATCGATATTTTACAAAAAAAAAAATAATGATACAACACCAGAAAATTTACTTACAGGTCAATTCCGGCATATACATTATTTTAGCAATTTGGCTAACGCAATATATCAGTGAATGTTTCATACCAGCAATCCATTTAGCGACATTTTCCTACCAAAAAAAATTCTGAAAAAATTAAAAAGATTAAACAAATCATTGATAACCCCTGCTTTAAATGAAAACAAATAAAATTTTGCACCCACCTAAAATAAATTGTAGTACTTTAGCGATATAATATTAAATACAATTTAATTTTGGTACTCAACAGAGACAAGACAATTTTTAAAACAGGAACCTTGTTTTCTTACCGATCTTCATGAGATGTCAAAAAAATTGTAGCACAACATTAAAGCAAACATTAAAAACCTTCGTTTCCAAAATTTTATCAAAAAGTTTAGTTACATCGGATTTTTATAATTTTTATAGTTCACATGCAAAGCATTGTAATTGATTGTAAGTATAAGGCCTAATACATCTCCGACTCCAAAATGAATTTCAGTCAGCCTTAAGCCGATAGAGCTATCTAGCAGTTGAACTGTTTACATGCTAAATTATAACGCTTCCAAGCTATTTTATTGGAATTTTGACTTTAAACGACCTTCATTCTCTAATGATAACACCTTAATTCGAGTCTTTTGTAAAACTAATAATATATCGTTTATTGATCCTTCTTCAACTGTATTTAAGATTTATTTCGTTCTAATCTATGTACACTTTCATGATGTTTTACAAAAGCATTCATAGCCACATACATTATAAATATTCTATGGCAGCATCAAAGACTAGGACATCGGTTCTTCTGTCAATATATCAGTCCATCTGTCAGTATTGTTGACCTCGAATACTATGAGTTTCACTTTCAAGATAGACTCCTAATTTAGTACTAATTAAAATACGTATTTGTCTTTAAAGTAATAAGAGACACTAATATCATTTTGTTCAATAATTTCACTTTTCTTATGCAATGAACACATTAAAAGTACTTACAAATACTATACGTGAATTGTGTAAAACTAGAGCAAAAGAAAGCACCTCCGACCATATAATGTGCATATATTCTTGATAATCTAGTCAAGTTCGTCTGTCTGCATAAGCACGCGGATCACAAAAAAAATACTCAAGTTTGTTTCATTCATTCGATAACTTCATCGGTTTCGCAACAATCAATTTCCCGATTTCCGTTTGCAATTAAGCCACAATTTAAAGACACACTCTTTCAATAAAAAGATAAGATATTTTGTCAGAGTAACTCTAAGTCTTTTGACAAGAGCATCGACTTTATTGACTAGAGCATCCTTACTTACGTGTTTAAGTTAAACATCTTACAAAAAATATTTTTCGCAAAACTTTTTAAATTCATAAATATATATTTTTTTATAAATGTGTGCAAATCTTTATAAAAGTCGGAAGTATCTCCGACCCTAATAAGTGTACATATATATTCTCGATCGGCATTAACAGAAAGTCGATTCAAAAAGGTAAAAGCTAGCTCTCAAGTTATTGTCATCATTCAGTTATTTTATATTATCGACAACTTCTCCTGTTTCCCAAAAATTGATTAAAGCCGATTACCATTAGAAATTAAAGCTGTAACTTAAAGGAATAGGATCACTTTAGCCATATATTACAAACTTCTGACATTAAATTGGTACAGAAGTTGTTTATGAAAACATATTTATGCATGACAATTCACCAATGCCCTGAAATATTTAAAGACCGGCTGATCAATATATCATTTTTGAACTCAGATTTTAAAGCTAGAGACATGAAACTAAGATGTTCGAGGAGTAAAAATTTGAGTTTTTTGTCTATTATGATGATATGTAATTGATATTCGCAAATCGGTAACATCACAAAACGCCCAAAATGTTTAAGTTCGTCATTTAATTTACTTAGTAGATTATTGGTGCTGTTCTTCAAAGACTAAAACAACGTCCCTAAAAATTTAAAAAGCCTATATTTTGAATAGTAACAACCTTCATGGATCGAAAAAAAAAACAAATTATATGTAAATCGACCAAACCGTATATTAAACACAATTTGAAAGCACGAATCACAACATTTAAAACGCATATTAGTCATAACACCATTCACAAATCTGATAAAAAATTTTCAAAGGTTTAGATATCCCCCAATTTTTGAGATAAAGTTACCAAACATTGAAGGTTAGTTACTAGGAATTTATTTCCGCCTTAGCTGAAAGAGGATATTTTCGCGTTATGTTCTCTAACATGACATAATAATTTCTCGACCATAGGTCGCCTAACCACATCCAAAATTAATATTATAATTTATATGTTAATTTTCAAAACCAAATGATTGTTTGACTATTAAAGTATATAAAATAAATATTGTTTATAAAATATAAAAATAAATTTGTTTAAGAAGAAACAAGTTTCAAACCGGCAGTATTGTTGGTACTACCAAATTCTTCCAAAAAGATTATTTAAGATTATTTAACTCCGTTGTAGTTGTACAAAAGTGCTACACTTTTAAAAATGGATCATGACCCTTTCAAATTTATTGTCTGCATTAAGAAAATAAATTTAATTATGAATATTTTGGATATCTACCAATTTTATTTGATTTAAAATTACTTTATAAACAAACAAAAATATGTGACGTGTTTAAAGGTTTAGGTCGCCAAGCTATATTATAAGGTTATTTAAATTTTTTTAAAATATAGTGTTATTTGCGTATTTTATACATACTGATACGTATACATTTTAATATGAAATCCTTTTCAGTAGTACTTACTTACACTATATGAATCTGTTGTGATTTTCAAACCGCTAGAAGAAAAAAAAAATATATTAGCCTTTAACATAATAAAAATATCGATCTGTATATAAAATATGCATAAGTAAAAAAAAACAGTGCAATTAGGTTAGATTATGTTAAGGAGGTTAGAGCTGTTTACTATACTGAGCTTTTGTAGTTGCTCGTAGAATCGTTACAGACCGAGTCTAGTAATTTGGGTTCAAATATAGTCTAAAAATAGGCAGACTTATTTTATTCAACTTCTCGTGACAGTTATTGTGAAAGTGCATCCTTTATAGCGAAAACTGTTGCTTGCAAGACACTGCACTCAAGTAACCACAAATAGTAGTTACAATCTAGCTACTCTACGTAGACCGTTCCTTCTTTGTTTGTTTGTATTTAATCGTTCAGATTGAAGTTATTCCCTATGATAAGCTTAGAAATATTTGCTCTACAACTTTAAAAAAGGGATACTTCAGAGGTAAATAATGTCACCTAAAATTTATTTTGAACCTCAAAAGATGCTGATATATTCCATATCTCGTTGAAAAAGTTTTTTTTTTTAAAAAAAAGTAGGCTTACAGGCAAAATAAATTGTATCTAAGTCGAAGGTATTAAACTTAGTGGCTCTAAGAAGTCTTATCTCATGCGGCACACATATCAGGATAAAATTTATTACTTTTTATAGAGCACAAATAGCTAAGGGATCCGCTAAAAATATTTATTTCCGATGGATGAAAATCTATTCAAATGTAAGCCATCTTAATGAAGTTTTATCCTTTGCTCGAATTAGTTGTTGTTTTAAAACCGAAACAAATTAACTTAATAGCATTCGAGCTTAGTCTAAGAGAGAAAGTTAAAAACACATTATTTAGACTAACTCAAAAAAAAATATATTTATGTTGGAGATACCAGGATTTAGTCTAATGTATTGACCAGAAGAATTATCAAACAGTATAAAATCTAGTTATGAACTTCCTTTTATATTTGTTTTTAATGTTAAATTATTTCATAGCCATCTAAGTAAAAGAGATTTTCATCCTTTAACACAGTTTTATTGAGCCAATTGCCATGTTTTCATTAAATCTTATAGAAAATACCACTTAAGATCGAAATAATTTGAGGTACAAATTTATATACAAAATGCATGTCAACTAATCTAGTCAGCACACAATTGTAATATTGTTATGATAATGGCAAAATTTTAAAATAAGTACAATTTTTTTGGCACGACAAATGATTAACAGTAGAACCTTTACTAGATACTAAAAAAGGAAAAGCCTTCTCATTCCACATTTAGGGAAAAGTTACATATATTTAAGTAATTTCTCATATGTATGCACATTTAAATGACTATAAATACTCAGCTGTAGGAAAATTCATACATATATGCATATCTACATGCACCATTTGTATAAATATGTATGTTTATAAATATGCACAAACACATTCTATTTGTCAAACAAACAAATGTACGCACTATTGAATACTTAATCAGAATGTACAACCGTGAAATATGAACTTCAAAATATATTTTTACCTGTAACATTTAACACTATATTTAGGATTGAGATGTTTTCCTCGAGTAAACAACTTTATAATTTATTTAACGGCAAAACAATCGCTTGAGCAGAACACAATCAATACAATAATTTTTGGGGTGGCTATTAGAGATGTTGACATCCTATCGATATATCGACATGTGACAACATAGTAACTTTTTTTTTAAAGTAACCTTAAATTTGTTTTGTTTTCTATATCAAGCCGGCTACAAGTGTATACTACAGTTGCTCAATGTAATTAATAATAATATTGCATAATAATGATAATTCTGAATTTTTTCATCTATTTCAAAACAAACTTAATAATTTACGTTTGGTGCTGCCTATTGTAATTAATAATGATGTTGCATAAGAATAATAATTATTAATTTTTGTTCATCTATTTCAAAAATAACTTTAAAATTTATAGTAAAAATAAATAGGCGAAAAATTTGTTATTTCCAGGTAAGATAAATCAATTTGACTCATTTTATTCTGAGTTATGTTATAAAATATATAACATTATCAAACGATCAAATAATAATTATTATTATTATTTATTTGGGGTTTTGTGCACTGCGACCTGATTGATCTATTGTGCCCCCTTCCGAGCTTATAGCTCCTCCATCAACCCCAGTTCCTGAACGAATGTCAGGATCTTTGATGGGTCGAGGGCTGCTATGTCTTTGACATTCATGACATGCATCCCTAGGATGCTGCATCTTCTCCTGGCAAGGGCGATGCATTTTGTTAGGATGTGAGTTGAAGACTCCTCCTCGATCTCACAAAACCTGCATTGACTGCTGCTACAGATACCCATTTTGGACAGGTGGCTTTTTAGTCTACAATGTCCTGTCAGTAGACCGACAAGTATCCTTAGCCTATTCCTGCCCATGGATATTATTTGCTTAAATCGTTTATGATTATAGCCGCTTAAAAGACATTTGGCCTGTCGGAGTCCCGGTGCTTCCTCCCAGCTCCGCAGTCTCATTTGTCTTTCTTCATTCCTGAGTTGCAGCCGTATTGTGTGTTTGCCTATGCCACAAAACGGTTCAGGCCCTATAAAAGGCCTCTCTGCACCCATTCTCGCCTGCTCATCCGCTGCTTCGTTCCCTGCTATTTCCCTGTGCCCGGGGACCCACCGTAGGGTGAGTCTGTTATGAGCCCCGGGTTGGTCAAGCTTGGATCGTACCTCTTGGACTATTTTTGAAGTTACCTTCGTCCCATTTATAGCATTTATTGCTGCTATACAATCGGATAGGATAGATATATCCGCATTCCGATAGTTGCGCTTTAAATTAAGTTCCGCACACCTCCCAATGGCACACACGTTAGCTTGAAATATGCTGGTGTACATCCCCAGAGATTCATGGTATAATACCCGAGGACCCACCACTCCCAGGCCTGTTCCCTGATTGGTGAGTGATCCATCGGTATACCATTTTATGGTGTGCGGTTTCATAGGATGGATTTCATCTAATGATGTCCATTCCTTTTTGCAACTCGTTTGAACTTTGAAATTCCGCTCGAATATATATTCTAGCTTCTTTTCGTCCCTAGGTTGTAACAGGAGGGGAAGTTCATCTGAAAGAAGTTGGGCATCTTTGTGACTCAGTATGTGTCTGCTCCCAACTCCTTCTGCTGACATCCTCAAGATTGTGGCTTTCTGTTGGAGCCTTATGGTGTGGTGGAGTGGCTGAGCTCCATTAGGGCTTCCAGGGCCATTGGGCAGGTGCGCTTTGCTCCTGTCATACATACGCAGGCCATTCTCTGCAATTTTTGCAATTCTTTCTTTACGGTGGCTAACCGTGTTCTATCGCCCCATGCTATCACTCCGTAAGTCAGCATGGGTCTTACAACCATTAGGTATAACCATCTGATTATCTTTGGTGACGTACCCCATGATTTCCCCGCTATACTACGACATGTATAAAGCGCTCTAGAGCACTTCATCATCGTGTTTCGCACATGGGTGCCAAAGTTTAATCTGCTGTCATATGTGACGCCGAGGTATTTCGCCTCCTTGCTTATATCTAATAGGCTCCCTAAGAGCCGTATCTGTTTCATTCTCTGTAGCTTATACCGTCTAGTAAATGGGACAATGACTGTTTTAGTAGGGTTCAGGTTGAGTTCAACCTCCCTACACCAGTCACTCGTAATCTTCAACCCTAACTGGACTATGTCGCAGAGTGCTTCTTCGTATTTGCCTCTTGCTATTATTACAATGTGTCGGCGTAGCCTTGGCATTGAATGCCTCTGGTAGAAAGTCTGCTAAGTAGTTCGTCCACTAACAGACTCCAGAGTAGCGGAGACAGTACTCTCCACTGGGGGCAGCCTTTAGTGGTTAAGACTGTTACCGTACTGTTATGCGTCGATGCGGTGGCCTGTCTGGCTCTTAGGAGTGGCCACTCAGGCGTTAGGGTGCTTTTGTGTCTTTTGACAGCTGGTGCTGCTGCTGCTTGGTCCCTCGGCTCCTTCGCCTTCTTTATGGCTTCCTCTGGAGTAAGTCCTTGCTGGAGGTATCTTAGATTCCACTTGACTCTAGAGCCGCAGAGGTTGCGAAGGTTCGGGTCATCCAGCCCACCGGGTTGTCCTCTTGGTGGTAGGAGATTTACCCTCTTTTTTGCCCTCTGATTCATTGCCGATTGTGATGGTCCGACCACCACATTCTCGCGCATTGAAGTTGTGGCACGCTGTGCCTGCGGCACTCTCCTATATGGTGCTGGAGTAGCACGTTGTGGAGGTTGGTCTACCACATTAGACGTCCCCCTCTCGATGGTTCGGTCTTCCAGATGTCTTTCGACATGCTCCGCGGGAAGATTCCGCGGTATATTAATATTTTTTGGACTTTTCATGTTTGGTCCCACGTACTGCAGAGAAAGGTATGTCCGCCCGGGCAGAGATCCGCATTACTCGGGTAAGGCTAATTAGAACAGGCGGTCGCCATTTGCAAGTTATTAACCCGGGCCCCCAGCCAGGCTGACTCTCGGCACGGTTAGAGTCACACCTTAGTCCGGCCCGGAGTGAGATGTGGGGTTAGGGATGGGGTAGGTACACTCGTGCAGGGAAGTTTGGGGTTGTGTGAGGCTATGCTTTTGGGAAGGCGGCGACACAAACGCCTCGCCAGTACGATTTACATTATCGTACCCGCTGTTTGTCCGGGACTGCTTATTTACGACCCATTTCATATTATTCGCAGCTAACCTCCCCGAGGGGAGGCCTTTCGCTATCCGCAACCCGCGACCCGCCTGGTGGCCTCAGCTCAGCCCCATCCGAACCATCCCACAAGTTCTTCTGACCAGGAAATAATAATTAAGTTTAATATAAATCTTAAACACATACTTATTGCTGTGGTACACAATTTCCATAATGTAATTTTAATTTATGAGAATTTATATATATGCAGAAGTAAAAAAAACAAGGGCATAATATATAAATTGCGGTTTCTATTATTATTATTAATTTCTAGTATTATTATTTGAACTGGGTTGAGGGTTTCTATGCCATTGAAACTTATAACATGCATCACTATGATGCTGCAACTTTTCCTGGATAAGTCGATTCATTCTGTTAGGATGTGAGTTGTCGAATACTCCACCATAATGCATGCTTTGGATGCTTGATTCGTTTCGATCCCAGATACTGATACTGGGGGTATACCCCAGTTTACCCGGTGATTGGGGCCTGGAGTTGCCACCGTCACCGTTAGTAACGTTAGTCACCGTTGAGTAACGTCGGCCTGAGCCGTGTCACTTTGCAGCTCCTCTGTCAGCTCCTGTGAGGACATTGGGATGTCCTCGTCCCCTACCTTCCGTCAGATCGATGGCCTGCGTCGATTGTTGGTTCGGCACTGCGAGAGAGATTGCTGTGCTGGGAGCTTCCACCACCTCACCCTTCTTGCCCGCTAGAGCAGGTGTTAGCCTTTCTTTTTCAATCCGCTTACGGGGATGTTCCCGTATCGGAAGTTAATTTGGTGACAGCGTTCCACCATCGCGTTTTTGGATAGCTCATCTATCCCGATAATAGGAGGGCCCCTTTACGTTCGTTTCGCTTTGTTTCCATCTCAATCACGTTATGGTTCCTTAGTAAAACCAGCAGGGATTTGGTGGTCCTATCCATTCTTCTTGGACAGAATAAAGAAAACAGTAAAGCGATTGTATGTAATCTCCCACTTTGCAATCGTGGGGTGCGCCCTTCTATGTTTGTTGCCCCGACGTGACGGTTCTCAGGCAATCAAACCACTTTGTCCCATCCAGGCGCATGGAGTTTGGCTAAGTTGGCCCCAACGTTGAGAGGTCTAACACGGCCACTTTTACCTTTTTCGCAATATCTGCTTATGACAGTCTATGTACAGTGGATATAGTTGAGGAGGACTTCATGGCAGCTGCACGTAGTTTGCCCGTGGATCCAGTCCTTGCTGGAGGTATTTTAAATACCACTTGATCATGGAGCCGCAGAGGTTGCAACGGTTCGGGTTATCCAGCCCAGGATGATAGTCTACCACACTCGATAACCTCCCCCCGTCCAATGCTCGGTGCTCCAAATGTCTTGCGACAACTCCGCAGAGAGATCCTGAGGTATTTTTAAATTATTTGAACTTTTCATTTGGTCCCACGTGCTGTATTGAATGCCAAAATGGTCCGCTATTTTAAGACACAATAATTTGATTCATTTTATCTGAGTTACATAACATTTTCGATTGTTCAAAAAATTAATAAGTTTTTATATAAATCTCAAAAATCTACGTTTTTTTGTGCTGCACAATTTGCAAAATGTAAGTAAGCTTTTTATGTCAAAACATTTCACTATTTTTTATCTCCGCCGTTAAATGCCACAGCCACAAGGAAACCACATTAGCTCCTTGCTTTTCTCATTAATCATAAATGTCCCTCCGTCTGTGATAAGTCCCGGTCGAGGGTTGATTTTTATTTATGGTGTAAAGTTAGCTTATCCACTAATTATTACTAATTATTTTTTGACCAAAGATAAACAATTAATCTAGACAGATATCAAAATTAATGTTTTTTATAAAAGCGTATTTTAATTATTGTTTTCTTTTATTTTGAGTTTGGCAAGCCCACGCTTAGCGCATCTGATTATTTTTCCATACATATAACTGACATCGACAGTGATTTTTATTTCCGACATCGGAACCCTCGCAAGCATTGCATTTTACAGGTTACATTATCGCACGCTTCTGGAAACTCTTCCTTATCCGCTCATCTGATGCCCAATTTAATCTCAAGACAAATACTAAGACGATCAATTTTCATCTTAGCAAGAAGCACCAGAGTGAAGTAATATGAATTCAGATATTTGAAGAATTCTTAAGATTGTGCTAACAAAAAGCATGATAATGATTAATTGAGCTACGTTACTGGGTGCTATGTGGTTAGGACATACAGTTTTACCTTAGTGCAGCAAATGGCTCAAAGTTTTTAAAAACTACCTGCAACATTTTTAACGCAACATGTATATTGATCTTCCGTTGGCATATTCAACCACAAGAAATATCCTACCGTAAGTTTAGCGACTCTGTCGGAAGTAAATACTTCGCTAAAGGTACATCCGTCTCGGTCCATGCTGAACAAATATGGATCAAAAGCTTAGTGTCAAGACAAATGGGACATTGATCGACATTTTGATTATCAGTCAGACTGCCACAATTGTATAGCAGTTGTTGCTGTTGAATCAGCATTATACCATCTAAACATGGTGGCTCTAGCTTCAAATCGCGGAGAAATATATATGAGTAAACGATTGGCATAATCGAGATCTTATCGACGCTTCAAAATTTAGCCATTGAATTGCTGTTTAGCTTTATTAAACGATGACATACACCTTATATTTATTCATGTATGAATAAAAAACACAAATATAAATTATTAGCATATTTTTTACAAAAGTTATAAATTAGATAAATTTATATCTATTTTGCAGACATTTTTCGAAAATAAAATAACTGAACAGATTCCAAAGCAAAATGTATTTGTCGCAGAACCATGAATTATACTTATTTTTTATATATGAACATAGACATCCAATTATTATTCAACGTTCGTTCATTTGTATTGAGAAAGTAATAAAACCATTTCCCTTGTCTTTCAAATATCAAATTTATTTTCATTTGCAAATAAAAGTTAAAATAATGAGAAGCTTTTATCTAAACGCCTTACCAAAGGCTCACACATATGTGAAAAATAAGTACGGCATATTCGGTAAATTAAATTCTTGGTTAGGTAAATACAAATACATGCACCTATACATTTATGTAAACTCGATGCAATCAATTATAACTGGCTTTTGTTAATCTTAGACACCAATTGTATGAAAGCGTATTCTACAAGTTTAGAACCCAAGGAACCACTTGTGCGTACTGAGACAATACCGGGTCCAAGGTCAGCTGACCTGAAGGCACAACTAAGCGCAATACAGGTAAATTTGTGTACTTTACTTAATGCGTAAGTATTTAGGAATATTTTATTAAAATAATGGCAAACGTATGTTAAATGGGAATCGACCCATCATTGTGTATGTCCGTTTGAACGCTTCAATATATTTAATCCAGATATTCAAAACTTGTTTTCATAAATGCAAGCAGTTCGGCCATTAAATAAAACGAATATGCTCATATAAATTAAATAAAATCTCGGAAGTGTCCAGTGAATAAATATAACTATACATGCACGTCAATTTATTGGCAAAATGTTCGGGTTTCGTGGCCTTAAGTTTTTGTACCTCGTCAATGTTAAAGCATACAAAGTCAAACACTTGTATTCATCCGTCCGAATAACAAACGCATTATTAAAGATAATTATTAATCTATGATTGAATTCCAATTTGTTGCAAAAAGGGCAGATACATTTCATTTTTTAAGCGACAGCGTCGGACTAAAACGAAAAAAATCAATTGCAATTCGATTACGAAAAGACGGTGCACCCAATTAGCAAAACACCCATTTAAAAAAGGTCCTGTTTCATGCATTTCGAACAGCATCGCTGTACAACTACTGCTTTAAAAAGTATTTAAACACACAGCATACATGTAGGAGGAAGTTTTAGAAAATTCTTTTCAGATTTTTGATTAATACAAACATTGTACAATTGGGTTGAATTTCTCAATTACTGTATTCGCTCGTGCGATATATCGTTTAACTCTATGCTGTGACGGGGTTTGCCTGAGTAAAGGAACGCTAAAAGTAAACGGAACACGTTGTAATGATTGTTTTTAAGTTAAAGAGCAAATAAAATGAATATAACCTAATAATAACTTTTAAATAAATTAATTTTCTTTGATGAAAATAATTATAAGAATTTCTTTTTATACCTATCATAATTCTGATTTTTTTAAATTTTATGAGTCACATTTTAAGTTAAATTAATTAAATATCCATAACGTTACCTAATTTAAATATTATACAGAGTACTGGAACTGTACAATATTTTGCCGATTATGAAAAATCATCAGGAAACTATATTTGTGATGTGGATGGAAATGTTTTACTTGACGTATATACTCAAATTTCATCAGTTCCACTGGGTTACAATCATCCTAGGCTCCTTGACGTTTTCAAGGATGATAAAAACTTGAAAAGTAAGTGTTGAAACTACTATACAACTAACTGAACCAAACCATTATAATAAGCTCTTAAGTCATTTTAAGAAATATGGAAAATTTTGAAATTTGAACATACTGCTGGTATTACACAAACATTGTAATCTAACTTAATTTCTTAGTTGACAGCTCTATCGACTATATACAGATAGAGTGATCGTCGTTTGATAGTCCCATGTTGTCTAGTTTTACTTGATTGGCTTTAGTTCTAACCTTGGTGACACCGACATTCTCAGGATTATTAGTTAATTTTTTATATTTATATATTCATATATATATATATATATATATATATATATATATATATATATATATATATATATGATTCGATCGTTTTATTATTGCTGCGCATATTATAGTTAATAACAATAATATTTTATAGTATTTTTACAAAAACAAAATCAATATTAATAATTAATTTTTTATATTTAAGACTAATTATTTTATATACATATATATATATATATATATATATAAATGATACGATCGTTTTATTATTGCTGCGCATATTATAGTTAATAATAATCATTTTTTTATAGTATTTTCACAAAAAAAAAAATAATATTAAAAAACATGAAAAATAATAATTAAGAGTTTATGGCGCGCTAGAAATTTTAAGTATAGACTTCGTCGACTAACTAAGTAATCTACACTTTGGGCCCGAATTTTTAGATTGCGCTCGAGCTTACATAGTTTTTTTTTACATATTACATAACATAACTTATTTATTTGTAACAAAGATATCATTTTTTTCCTTTTTTTAGCTCTGATCAATAGACCGGCACTTGGAGTTTTTCCAGGAAAAGAATGGCCCGAGAAGCTCAATTCTATTTTAATGAATATTGCTCCAAAAGGATTAAATAAAATAACGACAATGATGTGTGGTTCATGCTCAAACGAAAATGCTTTTAAGAGCATTTTTATTTGGTATGTATACTTTAATTGGTAGCTAAAAGTTAATAATAGTACTAATTAATGAAAATACCAATAAAATGTTGTGTCAAAAGGAAATTAGAATAGCAAAGAAAGGACACAGCTCACATAGCCACGCAAATTTTTATTGTGCTCAAGATCAATTATAGGGCTACCTTACACTTAACTTGTCAATCGGTTTAGGACCCGTATTCGTTGTGAGCGTTACTTGTAAATTCTCTGCTGTCAATAAATTGTTTTTTTTTTGTAGGCTCCTGAGGTTTAGTTTTCCAGATACTTAACCACTTTTTTTGTTAAACCATTTATATTTTTTTGTATATTCTGTACATTACCATTAACTATTTTTCAGGTATCAGAATAAAACCAGAGGAAACATTGAATTTACTGAAGATGAAATGAGCTCTTGTATGATCAACATGCCACCAGGTGCCCCGAATCTTAGTATTCTCTCTTTTAAAGGAGCTTTTCACGGTCGCACACTGGGTGCACTGTCGACGACACACTCAAAATATATTCATAAAATTGACGTTCCATCTTTCGACTGGCCTATCGCATCGTTTCCGCAATACAAGTATCCATTGGAAGAGAATGTAGCGGAAAATAGAAAAGAAGACGAAAAGTGCTTGAGTGAAGTACAAAGTTTAATTGAGCTCTATAAGAAAAAAGATTGTCCAGTGGCTGGTGTCATCGTAGAGCCAATACAAAGTGAGGGCGGTGACAATGAAGCTTCGCCAGAATTTTTTAGAGCTTTACAAAATATTTGTAAGAAAAACGGTGCTGCACTTTTGATCGATGAAGTTCAAACTGGAGGAGGAAGTTCTGGAAAGTTTTGGTGTCACGAACACTTCAATCTCGAACATTCTCCTGATATCGTTACATTTAGTAAGAAATTGCAACTTGGAGGATATTTCCATGGTGATGAATTCGCACCGAAACAGCCCTATCGAGTTTTTAACACTTGGATGGGTGACCCTGGAAAAATAATTCTCTTAGAAGAAATATTGAAAGTTATTAAGGATGAGCATCTATTGGCAAATGTTAATGCTGCTGGAAAAGTTTTGAAACACGGCTTGTTAAGCTTGGAAAAGGAGTTTCCCAACCTACTGAATTCCACTCGAGGACGTGGAACATTCTTAGCAGTAAACTGTGCGAACACTAAACTGAGAGATTCCATAGTGACCACATTAAGGAACAACGGAATTCAAACAGGTGGTTGTGGAGAAATCGCGATTCGTTTCCGCCCAGCTCTAATATTCCAAGAAACCCATGCCAATATCGTTTTGGATCGGTTTAGAAAGGTTCTGCGACAAATGTAGATTTTTATATTATAATCAAATGTGCTCTGAATAAATATTTTGAACTATCTCTTCAATTTGTTTAAATTAAACTTGTATTTTTATAGTGGTCCACAAAAAAATGCATATATATACATACAAAAAAAAAATATATATATATAAATTACAAATGAACAATTAAATAATTTCAGGGTAATTTATCTTCCAAGTTTGGTAACATTAAATTTTAAATTGAAGGAAATATACGTTTTTGCTAATTTCGAAGGTAATTTCGATCGCGTAAACAATTTTTGGAGCAGGTTGGTAACTTTAGGTTTTAAATTCCGAGATATATGCTTTTACCGGTGTTTGGGCCCGATTCCAGTTTTGTATCGAGCTTTAAAAGATTAACTTGTAACATACCTAAAAAATTTGGTGTTACTGTGATTTAATAATATTAGCAGCGGAACCGGCGTGGTTCGATCATTGAAGGGCGTCAAACTCGAAAATTTGGGTAACTATTTAAAAAAAATTTGGGTTTTAATTTTTTTAATGAAGTTTAGTTTTGTACGATGAGCGTTGCTGCAACATGTTCAAGAACGTTTACTTAACAGGGTACTCGAATAGACGAATTATCTCTTACTCACCTTTCTCTCCCAGCTCTGCACCTACGTATTCGCAAGAACTTTTAATGCCAACTGTATTGAATCGATTTTTTAATCAGATCACAAATGATTGTATTTGCCCCTATAGCACCATACTATACTATACTATATATTGTCAAAATATTTGAAAATTCGTATTTTGACGCGTGTGTATGTGATAAAAGGCTAGACAAAGGTACCTTCCAAGTACCCGGAATAATTATCCAAGATTGTACAATCTTTGATTTGAAGAATCTATGAACTTAAATATCAGATACTATTATTAATTGTACAAAAGTAAATTTTTGAGATGACACTCGGCATATGTCTCCATTGTTGTTATTTTTTGTGATCTTTTTAAATCGAGATAATCGATTCCCATTAGCTCTGAGGACTCCGGATAGTTCTATTTTACGGGAAGCCTAACTTCATTGTATTTTTTTGTTAGCTTTAATCTGTTTCAGTTCTTGTCGTTTGTTTGTTATTCATGTGAATGTGGAGCAAGCCTGTGCTTTTTATACTTTGCTACCAAAGATATACAAGCATATTGATTTCGTGCAATGCTATCTGTCCGTCCGTATGAACCCAACTATTTATAACGACACCTTTAGACTTGAAACTTGGGACATATACTAGTCATAGACCGGCTCAAAGTATAAAAATTGAAGTGCTAAAGGGAGCCATGAAATCGATATGCGCAAATCGATGAAGCTATAAATAGTCCACAATTTAAAGGTAGGTAAGTTTTTGACGATATCTTTTGAAGATCGGCATATACCACGCCAACACCAGTCGGTCATTCAAAATGCGCTTATCTTTCACAATTTGTATGCTAGTTCTCAAATTTCTAAAGTATGTTACTGGTAATGTTAGGGATCGATAAAAAAAAATTGAATAACCACGCCCAATCCGCCTCACTAAAACAATACACCTGTTCCAATCTTGGAAGGCAGAGTAATGGAACCTAATTCTTAATTTTGTTTAGCTACTTCCACCCTCGCTTTGAAAATTTAAATTATATTTAATGCAAACTTGGAGTATTTCTTGACTACACTCACCCTGTTTTTTGCTACTTTTATCCGCTGCAATCTCTCCTGTTGTTTTTATTTTTCGCACAGTATTCATAAAAGTTGATGTGTCTCTAACTCTAAATATCTGTGATCTAAGAAAATCTATCAATTGTTTCTATGCGAAAAAGATTACACATTTATAAGTTTCAGGATTATTAATTTTGTTTGGAATGTAAAAAAAATATACATAGACAATATAGATGTCAAACCCGGTCGCTTTTATATCTACTAATCAGGATCATTGATTGCATTACTAATAGGTTAAGATTTCAAAATAGTATTTATGCAATACTTTGCATCGAACTTTATTAAATTATAGGATTAGGCCCTTAACTACTTTTTGTTCAAATATATATGCCAGGCTCTTTTTAAAATTTATTCTAAGTCATCAATAGCTGCCGAACTTTCCAAAATGTTTGGTGTGCTATCAACTTGGCCCGGACGTGATCCCGGACCAGTCAATCCATCGCTTGATTCTGTAGCACGGTTGCCGAATTCTTGCATTTTAATAATTAGCATGGCGAACACCTGAGACGGTAACGAGGATTGTAAGACTTGCAGCATACGTGCTGGTTGCCCACATACAACAATTGCATTTGCTAAATGCTCCACACCGCTTTCGAAATCGCCGCGAGCTATCAATGTTTCACCTAGCTGAATTTCATGAAGGAAATATCTGTAAATAAATAAATGTATTCAGGAATTAGTGTTATATTTAAAACTTGTGAATTAAATTAGAGATACACAAGCAATTACCAAAACAAAAACAAATTGCGAATCAGAAAAAATTCCGTGAACTGGATGATATAAAAACTTTTATATATTTACATAGCGTATCAGGTAATCTAGCTATATAATTCAATATATTTATATATATAAATATATTCCAGGCCTAGTGGTAAAAATATAACCATGTGGTACAATTATAACACTGATATTTGACCAAGTACATAAATGCATTTATAGATTACCCGCCAGGCCATTTAGTCTTAAACCATTGCAGATAATTTAATTCATTGCGAAGTTTCGAACAAAATTAACTCAAGAAGATTTTAGACCAAAAAATAATGTATTTACTAGCCGTTCTCATAGAAATTAAATTATGTACATTATACATTTGCTCTGGGCGAAGCATATGTTTAAAGTTCAATCGAGTTCGATCCAACTATTGCGTTACATGCGTGTTTCAGAATATAACTTCGGAGATGTTTCTATCTGTTTGATAAGCACAGTTAACTTTGTCCGTTTTTTAGGAAGCTTGTATGTCTATTATTATTATTTTATATCTTAATTTATCATCGTGCAGAAACTGCGGTTGATGGAAGATCTATAGGCTCTAAAGGATATATCCCAACCATAATAACAATAATAAAATCTTCATTTATTCAGTTTTATACCTATGTCTCCTATTGACATCCTATTTGGTCACATGTAAATTTCTTCATTAATTTAAGGACACAAAATTTTCACAACTTACTCACATAAACATTATATAGTGATTACTAATAACCGACTGAATAATAAATAATGTATTGTTCTCACAGAAATTAAATTATGTACATAGCCCAATTCAAGAAATTCAAACAATCTTCTTTGCAACTATAATAATAATCATAACTCCTGGCAACCCAATAACAATGTGGATAAACCCATTTTCACTAAATAATCTTTAACTTGTCAATGCAAATTTGCTTTTATACTAAACAAAGTTTAATTTTTAAATTGTTTATTTACTGAACTCAGATTGTTGATAATAAATAAAAATCAAATAAATGCAATATGAAAATATGTTATTGTTATTAACCCGATATTAATATAATTTTGAAGAGGAATAATATGCAGAGTTATAAATATAACATTTTAAAGATCAATAATAGGAACAGGGAATAATACAATGAGCTTAAATAAGTCACAGGCAGCAAAGCGGAACAAATTTAAAATTATAGATACTAATGCAAGTGCACTCTTTTGTTTATGTACATATGTTCCAATGTTTAGCCGTAATATTATATTGGAAGCAATTGCTTGAGAATCCGTTTATCGCACACGCAAACGTGTACATACACATATGTTGTACCCACACACAAACCCATGTGGATGAGCTCATGCACGTGCATCCTTTGTTATGTAATATGTGGGTTCAATATTTACCTTTCAATAGCTTCGTGGTCATTTAAGTTGAGCATTCCTTGCTTGGCTGATCCAGTTTTACGGTTGCGCTGGCGTCCTATATTTACATTATTAAAAACATTATATGTAATATATATAATTAATAACACAAAGCAAATCTTTTGCTATTCAATTAACTTACGCTCGCGAACCTTTTTCTTGTAGTCTGGCTCATTCCGACGTTTACTATCAAAATAAATGCAATATCCTATAAATAACGTGCCAGCCAGTCCTGCTGCAATTCCAATTGCAGTTTTATTTATCTCAATCATTTTTCGCAGCAATTTTTCCAACTCATGAACCACACAAGTGCTGCCAGCCAATCGATGTCACTATCGGTACTGACGACAATTTTGTATTTGTAGAGATATCGATAATTCCGATTAATTTTAATTATCTACAGATTCGATTATTATACTGCGGCCTACTAGAAACGTGTGATTCGGAACATAATATTACAATTAAAGCGATAAGCGCAGTAAGATAAATAGATATAAATGAAATATATTAAATATGTACCATGTAATGTAGTTACATTACTCAGCAAAATACTGAAATGCGCAATGTGTTGTATATATTTTAAAAATGTACTTGTAAATACATACTCAAAATACACAAAGTTGTATCTAATACACAATTTTAAAACTTACTTTAGAAAAACATTCGTTGCATGCGTGGCTATCGACCAATTTTTGGTCAAAAATTAAATTATATTTTACTCAATCCAAAGCGTTTTATGAATATCAAATTGTGCGAATTATATTTTCACTGCAGAAGAATAATTACTCCACGTTATTCAAACTGATATTACACTAAATTAATACACTTTTTATTAAATTCAAAAGTGACAATGAATTATCCAGCAAGCTTGGTATGTTAATTGGGTTAAGCCAACGACATCTGAGACAGCCCTCGCAAATGCATAGAGTTAATGGCTTTTATGAAATGACATGCTAAATGGAATGTAAGAAGTGCGGGAGAGAGGTAGCTATGCTGGTAGCTGTTTAATGCATGAGCAGGGTAACGCATTGAAACTAAAATTTATCGCGGCAAAACAGATGTGTGCTTGTAAGCCAGGGAATCGTACGGAGATCGAATAACCGCGTTATCGTCCAAAAAAAGCAATTATGGCTAAAAGTAATCTTATTACAAGCATTATCAGATGAGCAGAACAAACAATAAATAAAAAATAAATACAAAATATATTTGGTTACATTTTTAAGTTTGATTGTTGTTAATAAAAGCATTATTTGTTGCCTTGATGGTTACAAACTGTCAGTGTGGCAGCGCAATCGCAATCGAGTTTCTTATTTATATGTCAATCTCCTGTCAAACATTTTACAGACTGCATAGCATGATTTTTTGTGTGGCAGATTTGCACATTGGCGAAAATTATCAGAAACGTGTGAGTACCTACCAAATGGCCTGCCAGATACCATTTGCTCATATTTGAAAGCCTAAACGGATACATCTGGCAACATCGTAGCGAACAAATTTAAATGAATCGAATGAGGCGCTTTTTTGTCGCATCAGAAAATACAATTTAAAGCAAGTCCCAGTATTTTGAAACTTGGATAAATTACTAAGGTACAATGACATCGAGCTCTCAGAAGCTGACAATTTGTCTTCAATGAAACTAGACTAACTCTTAACCAGTATTTAATATAAATAAAATTTCCCAGTGGCTAGTGGGAAAAAAAGTTCATCAAGCTTTTAATTCTTGGATAGAACTCGTCTTATATACAGCACTCACTAATATTTATAGCAGTATTTTATTCTGCTGATTATAAGTCTTAAAAAAAACTTTTCGAATTGACGAGCACAAATAATTATATCTGAAGCCAATAATTTTTTCCAACTATAACTTATTTTATTTAAATTAAAAAAAAAAACCTAAGTGTAATAGAAAACCAAAAATTCCCAAAACGTTTATAATTTAAAAAGTTATCAAGTTATTAAACGAGTCGCGTACCAGTAAATACAATACCGGGTTTGTTCTTTCACATACCAACAACTCGGTTCGATGTTGCAAGCTGCATTTGTTATGTTGTAAATAAACATATGAAACTGTTAGCACAATGTTAAACTACATTAACAGTCACACTTTACTGCTCTATGGGTTACATTGCGCACATAGCAAAGAGGTGGGATTTGGGACTGATAAAGTTCGTCGATGTTCGAGCGTTGAGCAAGAAATTCGTAGTTACAACCTCTGACGCAGTTCATCCGTTCGGTCGCAGGCGCGGACGCATTTAAAGCATTTCAACGAATTTTGAGTGTACGTACAAAAAAGGCTTTGATTTTGTATGCCATTAAAGCAATGTGTTTTCCGTTGTGATTTCGGTAAAATAGAAAAAAAAAACAAAAACTTCAAAAGTATGGCTTAAATACTTTCATACAACACACGCACTCACTCATGCTTATGAACGCACTCACACACACTGTATTACTTTTGTGAAGCAAACTAATTTAAAATACTAATTTCATGTGTTCTGAGTTTAAAATATGTGAGAGTTATAAGAAAACAATTAAAATTTTGCAGGCTCGATTAAAATATGGACTATACACACACACACACTCAAACATTACTGACATACGCAAACATGCATACAGGCTTACATTTTTGTTGAGCGTGGGTTAAATATGTGTTTGTAAATGCTTAACGTGTATTTGCTGTATTTTACCCACTCGGTTACTAATCGAATTGTTCTAAATACCTCCAAATTGTAAATGTGCTTAATTAAATGCTGCAATTTGCCATTTGTGTTACAACTTTTGTCATAAAACATAGCCCATAGTTTTGAATATGTGGCAACGCCGTGATCGTAAGTGTGGTGGAAATAATCGATAGGTGGCGATCTACCTACCTATCAACACAAAAGTCGGTCGCGATAAAGTGGCATCATTGTTTACTCATCACTCAAACACACTTGCATATATTGATGCGTGTGTGTATGTTTATGTAGATAGTTGTAACCGGTTAATATGAATAAATACCAATTGCCCAAGAATGGAAAGAAAATGTGAATTGCAAAGTGAATTGTTAAACGGTTGTCGTGTAAAAAGTATCTAAAATTAAATACGACAAATAAATTTTGTCAAAAGGTAAAAAAGTCCAGACGCCCACATCCAAATACAAACACCGTGGGCTAAGGCTGTTTAAATGTGTGCATTGCATTATGTTATAGTATTTAAAGTCAGTGGAAATGGATAAATGTTAATATTGATCATATGTATGTAATATGTATATACATATATGTACTCGGTGTTATCTCCAGACAGTTATGTTATGTACATTAATTTATCATTTCTCATCACAAGTGCATCATTACCAATTCGAAGTGGATTTGGATGTTAAAAGGGATTTTTGTTTAAAAGCGACAAAAACGTATAATGAAAGAATTAAAGCTAACCTAAAGAAAAACAAACAATGACAAACAAAATCCAGCAATATTTTTAAAGATAACTTAAAACGAGCATTTTTTTAATAAATAACTAATGATAATAAATATATTTAAATAATAAATAAATATATAGTGTTTATTAAAAGCCACACATTTTAAATTAAAATATATGATTTATTTGTAAGTATAGCAAATATGTTGGTTACAAAAAAAACTTTTCTTTTTGAGTGCAAGCGAAAAGGTTTAAAATAAACATATGTTTTCTTTTGACGTTCATTATCACATCGCACAAGATTGAAATTAAAATTTGATAATTAATAACTTCTGCAGCAGTTGACCTAAAATTTCCAAGGTTTTTTTAAGTTTCAATTGATAAGGTTTTTGGCATATTTGGCGGGAAATTTAAAGAGAAAGGAAGGAAAGAAATATTTAGCCGAGATATTTGGTCTTTTTCTATCTTCCGTAAATTTATTGAAAATATAGATTATATAAATATAATATTAAATTAAAGAAAATAAATATTAATAAGATTTTTAGAATTACTGGTAGTATTTAAACGCAAAATGCTCAAAATTAGTTGCATGGATTGGGGAAAAATAGCTAATATGAATTAGTTATGCCCTAGCAACAAATGCAGTATTCATTGAAGGAGAGGACTGTGAATTGATTACATTATAAAGTCTACTATAATCTTATAAAGAACTCGAGAAAGGTTGACGCATGGAATAATTAGTTGTACAGCGATTAAGAGAAAGTGGAGAGAAGTAACTAGACGGTTTAAACGAAACAGAAAAATTAATTAAAATAAAAATTAATTTATAGAAAATCTTTTATTTGCATTGGCTGAATCGGACAAGCTTGAATCTAAATTATGAGTTAATTAAATAGTGCAAATATACTTTTAAAGAAAAATCTCTTAATGCTTGTTCTGTGCCGACAAAACCAACATCAATTTTGTGCAAAGTGTTGAAATATACATTATGTTATCCGGGAGTACAGTCAGCTAGGTTGTGTTATGAAAATTCGCGAGAAACCTCTGTTTGTTAATCGACCTATATATTAATAAATATCCATACATTTGACACCAACTATTTATCACCATGTTATTTAGAAAGTATATTTCTAAAATTTATGGTTGTGGTTTTCTAAAAGGGTTTGGATTTTTAAATTTCAGTTTGTTTATTTTTTCATCACACGTGTTGCTTTTTTAAGTGTGTCCTTTAAATGATTCTTATATTAGCTTTTATTGTACTTGTATTATGAATAAATGTTATTATTTTTAAATCTCACATTTACACACATATTTTATATAGATTATAAACATATAGACATAAAATTCTTATTATTAACTTGAGAAAATTTACGTTTTCACGGAGGTGGGAACCTTTGGTACTGAGCTAATCAAAATCTGGGGCAAACGACAGCTAAACAGTAAAATTTATTATTAGTTTCTAAATTTATAAAATTGTTTTCTAAAAATAGTATTTGCATTTCCATATTTTGAAGTAATTTTTATTAACTTATTTAACAAAATATAAAACATTTTCATGATTGTCGATTTAGGGCAAGTCTTTCAAATTTTTAAATGTTTTATCACAATTAAGTCGATTTCTACCGAGGAAAATTTCGGTCTGGTGCCTCTGACCAACTCGGCGTTTTCAAATATTATTGATATGGTAATCGTATGTATCCATCCCAGCTCTGCCAGATCTGATTCTAATATTAATAAATCAGATTTTTTTATGTTAGTATGTTAATATAGTATAGTGTACATAAAATATCAAATTCCAACGATTTTTCCAAATTTACAAACTTTATTAATGTTAACATAAATGATAAGTTATAATATATTTAGATGGACCGTTTAATTGAGTTAAAAATAGAAGGAAAAGATCTGAACTTTAAAAAACCCTCTATTGGCAGTATCATTAAAACTACACATTAACTAATTTCAACAAAAAAAAAAATGACATAGTATAACTTCTGTGTGAAAACTGTCCACTAGTAAAGAACAGTTATTAGGAGAACTCTTGACATTAAACGATTTTTTTGATTGATTGATTTTTGTAGTAGAGTCAATACAGACATGTCCGTCTGTTTGTATAAACAGTCGAATCTCAGCGACTATAAGAGCTAGGAATATGGAACATACATTTTTTTATACCCGCGATGACTGCCCGGTTTCTCGAGTATCGATAAATATCGATGTCAGAAAGCGCGTGCATGTGAGTGTGGTCTGCAGCGCTCCGTTATCTAAGGTTGCGCGCAGATATAAACATCTTTGAAAAAGACAATAACATTAAATATTTTCATAGAATTTTTTTTAATTTTATGGAATTTATGGAAATTTTTGAGAAGTTTTGTTGAAAAATAGTTAGATATAACAAAAACCTATAATGTTATTCACCATTTTACAAATATTTTAAAAAGGAAGTAAGTTAACACATAGAATAATATCATCACTTTTATAAAGTCCGCATTTATAATTATGAAACTTATAATAAAGTTAATATTTTTTAATTGCTATTTAGTTGCGTTCCTTCAATTAGAAATATTGGATTAGCCGATTCAAATGTTATTTTACGAACTTCATCCGTTTGAATGAGAGAGTTTTCTCGGAATGCTGGCTTCTAAATTAAGTTCTCTTAGACATAAGCGAACTATTTATACTATTGCAGTCTTATATTGAAGTTATTATTTTGCTCAGTATTACTTCTGCTCCCAGGAATCCAAATTTTGACGTGAAACAATACATTTGAAAAATCGCTGAACTATTGGTTTTTTTTTATATGTGAGATAACGTGTCGTATTTACTGGTACTGTTATTTGAATAAGTACTGAAAAGCGTTTGTTATTTAATACCCTTTAGTAATTGCGTAATTTAAATAATTTTTGTCGATTTTGTTTCTGGCAATTCTGGCAGTTGACAAAATATTCGTGGGTTTTTTATGTAATACATTGAATAACTGTGATGGCTTGTTAGGTGATTTTTAATTTGCAAGGCCAGATTGGGGCTTTAATAAATTTGAATCCTTTTCGCCGACATTCTCGTCAGCGTTTAGTTTTGAAACATCAAAGCGTTGCACTTTACAGCATTTACATACAATCAATGATGCTATTTTCTTTCTGCCTACGGGTTTATTATTTAAAACTGTACTCATAGTCAGAAACTGTTATGTGCGGATATCTTCTTTATGCTGGGTTAAAATCAACTGTCGTGTTGAACGTACACAACACCTAAAAAGTTATAAAGATGTACATTTGGATACGACAAAATTCGACGGCTTTCCATAGTCAATTTCTGTTGCTTCTCCTTTTAAAATAATAAAACTTCAGAAATACAAACTGAAGCTAGTAGAAGCATATTAGTTTCACTTCTTTGATGTTACTTTTGCGTAACATATTTGACTTTAATATGATAAATATGTCATCATCTTTTTCTTAAAAAAATTAGTTTCTGGAAATGTGATTCAACATTTTTTAAAATGTGTACATAGATAAATAAAAAAATTGCATCATATAAATTTAATTATAAATATGAAATTGGGAGAGTTTGTACTACTATGTACTACCTTAGGAAAAATGTTCTAAATATTGCAACATATGAAAAAATATATTTACACTTCAAGACAAAGTTATATATTGAAGCAGATGTGATCCGACTCCAAAAATTGCCCCATATAGCTCACTTTTGAAATTGTGAATCCCACAAAAAAAAAAATTTAAACAACTTTTTTGTCTATAGGAATACCCAGACCACTAATAATTGTCAATTAATCACCGATTTAGGATGTCGAAACTTTCCAATTGTGCCAATTTTAATAATTATTATTGCTTTATTTTTAGAAAGAAATACCATGTGGACAACAGCTAATAGCTAATGTTTAATATGCATTTAAATAAATATGCCCAAACTGTTAAAAGAAAAAAAGTTTACTTACTTCACTGGACTTTAATAATAAGTTGTATTTGCCTAATTCAACCTGCGCTGTTAACCGACGATGGATACGGAACGGCCCTTTCACTTCATAGGACAGTTTTGGATAACATGCCCGACTTTAGCCATCAATTCTACAATGTTACAATACCTGAAAATAGTCTTGGAAAAACATTTGCTAAAGGAGTACTACATGAGGATTTGGCTGGAATTTCGATAAATTCAAATTACAACATTACATACAGAATAATAAGCGGCGACAAAGATAAGCTTTTTAAAGCTGAGGAAAGACCTGTGGGAAACTTTGCCTTTCTAAACATTCGAACGCGAACCAGTAATATTGTGTTAAATAGAGAAAAAACAGATGAATACATTCTTAAAATTCGAGCTCATATTAATTACTCTCGTGGCAAAAATATCTCAAGATATGAAACTGAAACGACTATTCATGTACAAGTCTTGGATCGAAATGACTTAAGTCCACTATTTTACCCAACTGAATATGCGGTAACTGTTCCTGAAGACACTCCAAAACATCACAGTATTCTAAAAGTTATTGCAGATGACGCTGACTTAGGTGTAAATGGTGAAATTTATTATAGTTTTTTAATCGACAGCGAAAGTTTCGCAGTTCATCCCACTACTGGCGATATTACAATTTTGAAAAAGCTTAATTACGCAGAGAATTCGCACTACGAGCTTACGGTTTTAGCTAATGACAGGGGCAGCGCTATTCACCAGCAAAATCACCAAGCCAGCAAAGCAAAGGTGTCAATAACTGTGAAACAGGTAACTTCAAATCAGTAATGATAATGCTAAGCATATGTTTAAAATATTATAAGTTCGACTTTAAATCTGAAAATTAAAAACTTGCATAACGCAAAAAAAAATTGAAAAATTCAAATCAATTTTAATTTTTATTTTATCCGGTAGTCGTCAAGAATTCATCTTTTGACTAGTTGTTTATATGGAAATTTTATGATATAACATTCCGATTTGACAATTTCCGACAAATATATTGTACCTAGCAAAAAGGGGATATGTTCAAGTATTTATCAAGATTACAGCGGATAAATGAACTGTCCGGAAATGGATGTGTCGATTCGACATTAACATGGATAGAATAATATCCGCAGTTCGATGACCATTGCAATAGGTTGCCATTTATTTATTTATAAAGTACACTAAGCTACTATATTTTTCTGATATTACTATTAACACATTTGAATTCCTACGTATATTTAGGTAAACTTAAATGCACCCGAAATTTATGCAAAAACTTTTTCGAGTGTGATACCAAATTCTGGTGCTCTGATTTACGGCATAGTAAAGGTAAACGATAAAGACACTGGAAAAAATGGAGAGATAAGAAAATTGGAAATAACTGACGGAAATCCGGATGGAACATTTCAATTACTTCCCGCAGAAGCAAAGGATGAGTATTACATTGAACTTAATAAATTTGCGAGTTTAATTGAACATCAATTTACTTATAATCTAACACTACGAGCTGACGACTTTGGTACACCCTCCAGATTTACTTTTAAAACGGTAACAATACAAATACTTCCAGAAATCAAAAATGTTCCCATATTTACACAAGAAATTTACGAAGTTTCGATTCCGGAAACGGCGCCGGTTAACATGCCAGTTATAAGACTTAAAGTAAGCGATCCTGATTTAGGAAAATTTGCCTTGGTGTATTTGGAAGTTGTCGGTGGAAATGAAGGCGGTGAGTTCCGTATAAATCCTGATTCTGGAATGTTGTACACACAAAAGCGTCTCGATGCCGAAACAAAATCTAGTTACACATTGACTGTATCTGCCATCGATCAAGCGGACGTTGGATCGAGGAAACAATCGTCTGCGAAAGTAAAAATTACTGTGGAAGATATGAACGACAATGACCCCATATTTGAGAACATAAATCGAATTATATATATAAATGAGAATGAATTAGCTGGCTCATTTGTTACAAAGCTAACAGCAAAGGATAAAGATTCTGGTGAAAATGCATACATATCTTATAGTATAGCAAACCTAAATGAAGTTCCATTTGAGATTGACCACTTTTCTGGAGTTATCAAAACCACTAACCTAATTGATTATGAAACTATGCGAAGAAGCTACACTCTCCTCGTACGTGCATCAGATTGGGGACTGCCATATAGAAGACAAACTGAAGTTGCAATTGATATTATTGTTAAAAATATTAATGACAATAGGCCACAATTTGAGAGAGTTAACTGTTACGGAAAAGTAATTAAGACTGCAACAATTGGATCTGAAGTTTTTACTATTTCCGCTGTTGATCTTGACGTTGGAGATGAAATATCATATCGTTCAATATCTGGAAATGAGGATGGTTGCTTTAATTTAGATTCAACCACCGGAACTATCTCTATTGGCTGCAATCTATTGGACGTTGGCATTGACGATCGAATAATAAGAGTAATTTCTACAGATGGGACACATTTTTCAGATGAGTTAAGTATAAATGTACATCTTAGTCAGGATCACTTAATGGATCAGGGCAATATTTTGCACGGCTATGGATCGTTCGAATGTCGAGAAACTGGTGTGGCTAGAAGACTTGCAGAAACATTAGCACTATCCGAAAAGAACAACATAAGAAATGTGTCGTACTCTGAAGTAAACGACTTGGCATTGACACCAAGCAGATATGGGCAAAACATTCATAGACCTGAACTTTTAAATTTTCCCCAAGAACTTACTTTGAATGAAAGTATTCAATTGGGTACTACGGTAGCTGTGATCGAAGCTAGAGACCGAGACTTGGGATATAATGGAAAACTAGTTTATGCAATCGCTGATGGAGATTTTGATTCGGTATTTCGCATTGACCCTGACAATGGCGAACTGCAGATTATTGGTTACTTAGATAGAGAACGCCTCAGTGAATATATTTTAAATATAACTGTCTATGACCTTGGTCATCCGGCGAAGTCGGACTCTAAAATATTGGCCATCACAATAACAGATGCAAACGATAATCCACCTGTTATGCAAAAATCGTTAGCAACACTTCGACTTACAGAAAATACTCCAAAAGGAAGTATCGTTTATTGTGCACATGCAACGGATGCAGATGTGGGGATTAATGCCGAAATCACATATAGCTTATCTGTTGAATTTAAAGAATTTACAATAAATAAAACTTCAGGCTGCATTTGGCTCAGTAAACCATTGGATCGAGAGCGCAAAGAGAAATTCGAATTACATATAGTTGTAAAAGATCGTGGATCTCCAGTTTTATCAGCAGAAGCACTTGTATATATATTTGTTGATGATGTTAACGACAATGCCCCAATATTCGGAGTGCAAGAGTATATGTTCAAAGTTCGTGAAGATGTCCCTCGTGGAACTGTTGTAGCGGTCATCGAAGCAATTGATAAAGATCTTGGTCAAAATGCTGAAATCCTTTTCTCACTCAAGGAGGATACACAGGAAAAAAATCTGTTTAAAATTGACAAGCATTCTGGGGCTATACGAACAGAAGGTTATTTAGATTATGAAAACCGTCAAGTACATAACCTTGTGATCAGCGCTATTGACTGTGGAGTACCATCATTAACTGCCGACATGCCCATAGTAATTGAAATTATTGATGTGAACGAGAATCGATTTGCTCCAGAGTTTGAAGACTATGTTTTTGAGGGTAAGATAAGAGAGAACATGCCAAAAGGCACTTTGGTCATGAAAATCGCCGCTCGGGATATGGACGGGATGGATTTGAATGCAAAAATATCGTATTCAATTACTGGTGGAGATGGGCTTGGAATATTTTCTGTTAATGATCAAGGTTCCATTCATTCCTTAACTCAACTCGACGCGGAATCTAAAAATTTTTACTGGCTAACATTATGCGCTCAGGATAACGCTATAGTGCCATTTAGCAATTGTGTAAAGGTAAGATGTTAAAAATCATACAATCCTAACGTATTTAATTACAATAATTGAACTTTTTTTTGTTTTTGTTTCCTAAGGTTTACATTGAAGTTGAAAACGAAAACGACAACATACCATTAACAATCAAACCAGTTTATTATGTTAATGTAACTGAAGGTAGCTCTGGAAAACATGAAATAATACAACTGAAGGCAATAGATCCTGACATCGATCCCTCTCAAAAAATTACATACAGTATTATTTCTGGAAATTTGGTTGGATATTTCGATATAGACCATAATTCAGGTAAGCACAATTTCTTGTACTACAGTGTCAAAATTAACTTATAATTTTCAACCCTAATTTATTCAGGAGTTGTAAAAACGACAGAACGAAAACTTGACAGAGAAAATCAAGCAGAACATATTTTAGAGGTAAGTAGCTCTCTCCAAAAAAATATGAAAATTTCTAAAATCAATAAATCAAGAATTTATTTTAATTTTCTTGAACTTTTTTTTTTGTTTACTTTATTATTCATGAATAAGTATTTATTTATTTTCCAATTCATAAGAAAACGGTATTATCTTGAACACTATACTGTTATTGTTTAATATACAATAGTAAACAAACTCGAACTTTTGAAATGAAACTATGTTTACGTTATTATTTTTGTTTCAAAAGACTAAAGCTAAAATATAAACGCTAAACACATATTTTTTTAAAGTGATTTAATATTCTCTTATTTTGAATTTAAATACTCTTCTAGATGAGCAAAAGATTTTTTAATCTTATTAGTAATTCATTCTCTACACTTTAATTATTTCAGGTATCTATATCTGATAACGGATCACCTATATTGACGTCTACTACGCGGGTTGTTGTATCAGTAATAGATATAAACGATAATAGTCCCGTCTTTGACCAACGTGTTTATAAAGTTCAAGTCCCTTCTACGACTTATATCAATGAATCTATATTTCAGGTGCGTACACATTAATTATCCATGAAATTTTAATAACCAAAACTTAAACACGTTGCTATCGGGCGTATCCGAATGTGGCTTTAATCTTCCTTTCAAGTTTGTTAACTCTAGCTATTAAGTTACGAGAGATATGAAAATTTAGGGCGTAGGAGTAGGTTAGGTTAGATCAAGCCATGGTCTACCCGGAGGTCGACCCACATACGCAATACTTGGCCCGTTGTGATTTCGAATTTCAAACTTCGGATTTCTGCTGCACTCGTGTAAAAGAACAAAGCTATAAGAACACATATCCACATTCTAAGATTAAACCAGATTCTTACGTTTATATATTTCGCATCTGTGGCTAGTATCATTTCCGATATTAGTAATAAGCTAGGTAGGGAATGTCTTCCTAAGGTTGCATACCGCCTCCTGGCTAGTGCTGGACAGAATCAGAAGAACTGTTCCGGAGATTCCACTTGTTCCTCCTCTTTACATGAAAAACGACTAACCATCGTCCGATTGTGCTCTCTATACAGCTCTCTGCTGTGTTTTGTGTTTACGTTGGGCCATGCGTAATATGTCAAGCGACCACGGTATGCAACAGCGTTTTTCCGATACCGAATTCGACGATATCGCGCTAATCAATCATATATTGACATAGCCTATGCTGACTTTAAGCCTTTTTAGTCAGTTGAGTGTAGCAATTTTGTTAGAAGACTGCAGGATAGCTGTATATTGCTCAAGTTAGACACCTCCGCTTACTCGGTTGTGGTGGCCAGAGTGTACCATGGGTCTATTCCTTACTTGTGGACAATAATGTTCTGTTGGCTGTTTCTAGTAATGCACGTAGTATTCGAAGGGATATTTTTATTTTCTTCTAAAATAGATAATAGGCCTTTTTTCTAAGAAATCCAGGAATTCTCTCAGTCTTTTGACCGTATGTGGCGCATGTGGTCCATGATAGCAATCTATTTATCGCTAAGTTCCATAGAAGGGGTAACATCTCCTCCCTTGTGGCGTACCTTTGCTGACATACCTGGAGGATCTGACGATCCAAGTGTATATTTCAGAATACTGCAAGTGAACAAGTGAGCTGGCGTCAACCCTCAGATCCAGAAGAGCTCCCGTTATCGCCGTCGGACTGGCGTTATAGGTTATAATCTTTGTATAGTAGAGATTATTCTTCTTTAATGACTACGTAATGTATCTGTAAATCTGCCCTTCCTGTATGCTTTGTTGCTTTAGGTATACGGGTTATTTATGACTGGAGCCAAGTCGATGTGATTCGACCAGTCTTAAAGACGTTTTGGTGATAAATTCTCTTCACAAATTATATAACCTGACGGCTTATGCAGGAGGATCCTTATCTGTGCAGAAATCTGTCCAAGATTACCTTTTGATCTATTTTATTATATTTTCGCCAGTCTTGTACTGAGATCATTGAACATCATTGTTCTCGATTTCGCAGCATTAAGGAGAGGTATTCATTTCGTCGAAGGACATTAAATTGAGGTGGTCACCATGGTGGCTTAGTCCTTGGAATCGAAATTATCTTGAACTTTCGGTGGTAGTTTCGGAAGAGTTCGATCTGGTTTCCTTTTAAAGGTTTTCCAGTTATCGTTTTGAGAGGTGAACTGGTTCCGGGTGGCTTAATAGAAGCTCGAATTGTATTACCTGTGATCAGAGAAGGAGTGGTCTTTAGATACTCTCCAACTTCTTAACTGATTTCCGATTTTTTAAAGAAAGTGGGATCTGCCTTATTACATACTATATGGTTAGTATTAAAAATGAAGGGCCACTCACCCCCTAATTCAGCGCAGCTGATGCTGCTTTACATTGGTAGAGATTAATCAGCAGCAGTCTCAAGGACATCTGTAGATCTTACCACCATCACAGTGGTGTTACTGTCGTCATCTTCTGACCCATGACACCAGGCCTCAAGATTCCGAGTCAAAGTCGACGCGTAACCGGAGTCAAGCTCTTTGTCCCTATAAGGACCCTCTTCTTGAAAATCTCGGTGAAGTACTTCTCTGGGAAAAAGTCGCTTCGGAGCCATCAAATTTTTATTACCGATCTCTTAGGGAGTTACTTTCCAAATTTAGTGACTCTAGCCTACAAATTGTGAAAAATAGTTTTTTTTATTTATACGGAAGATATTACCAGCAAATTTGGTCTCTCTATCTTTATAATTGAGAAGAATATGCGGGTTAATATATTTACACTTTCGGAAATATCGATTGGCGATTATTGGCGTAGATGTAGGCGTAGCCATAAAAATTACCATTCCTACCAAATTCGACGACTGTAGCTAAAATCTGAAAAAGTGACTTATGACACAGAAAGAACATAAAAGGATAATAAGTAATTAACCTTAGTTTTTTTGCGAAGTTTTATGTAAGAAATATACTTAAACTGATATCATTAACATTTTTCAGGTTCACGCGATTGACAACGATGATGGTGAAAATGGTAGAATAACTTATTCAATAAAATCTGGAAAGAAAAAAAATAAATTTCGTATCGACAGTTATAGCGGTCATATTTTTAGTACAAAACCATTAGAACATGATTCCGAATATGAAATCAATGTCAAGGCCGAAGACAATGGAATCCCCAAAAGAAGTCAAAGTACACTAGTTCATATTGGTGTCATTCCCATATCAACAAATTCTCCAAGCGCTCCTTCAATTATGAATAAATCAATAAATAATATAGTTGATTTGACGGAAAATGATAAGCCGGGATTCTTAGTGACTCAAATTCTGGCAGTTGATGAAGATAACGATCAGCTATGGTTCAATATAAGTGGTAAGTCTATTTATTAATTTATTTATTTGTTAAACCATTTACAGCTGCATAAGCTCGATGATCGAGTCCGTTGGTGAAGTTTTCCTGGTTTTAAACTACTAGTTTCACTTTAAAAGGTGCGTGAAATCATAAAATGCTAGCAAAATTTTTTGCATATTAAACAAGAGCGAAGGTTAAAGTCGGGCAATACCGACTGCGAAATAGTTTTATAGCAAAGAACTGGGTAGGTGTGCTTTTAAAAGTGCGGTAGATATAAGGTAGTAATTTTTCGTCGAAATTTATTAACTTAAGCTCTTAACTAAGGGGAGATATAGGCTTAAGGAACTTAGGGGGCGGGAGTAGGCGTTGCTGAAATGATAGACAAATCAAATTATAAACAAAAAATATGGCGTTTTTTTATAGTTCCGTAGACACCCAAGCAAATATTTATGTGTGCCGACATTTTTTAAACGGTTGGACAATACTTGATTGCAGATAATCATTTTACACGTACATAGTCTATGTGTTTAGCGTCTAAAATTGTGTATATTAAAAAAATTCGATTTGACATAGATTTAACATCTTTTTATTCCCTGAATTTATCAAAAATGGGTTAAAAGAGTAAATTGGTTTTGTAAAAATCTTTCCTGATCAAGGAAAGATAGGCCAGTCGATACAGCTATGTCTGTATGTCCGTGTGTCCGTGCATGTTGAACACGCGGATCAAAAAATCTAAAGGAGCTAGAGTATATAGGTTCTCGCATACTCGGGCAGACCAAGTATGCTTTATTTTCGACGATAACTGCTTCCGTTTCAAAATTATCGATACAGTTCGATTACCGGTAGTAATAAATGAAAACATATCAAAGACAGATGATTCTACCTTATGTATAAAATGTATATGCATATTATTGGTCAAAATCTGATATTGATCTCATTTCTACCAGCAGCCGCATGTATTTTCTGTATGCATAAATATGCGATCGCATTTGTGAGAATGAGATGGCATAATGTTTGAAGCGAGCATAAATATGTTTTTGTGTGTCCGCAGAATCCCATTACCTACGTTTGCGTTTACGTATATATGCATGTATGTATGTATATGCACGTGTTTGCAGACTGTTCGGGTCAGTTCGGGCTTGTGAATAAAAACATGCGCTGCATTCTAAAGCAATCTTACTTGTTAGAACTCAGATAGTAGGATATTGTGATTTAGTGTGATATGGTTAGACACTCTAAACATTTAAAATCTTTCGCGTAACCACCCACGACAGTCATTGGTCACATTCGTTATCCCGTTGAAATGAGACATTTGGGTCTGGTTGGTGCACCATAAAGTTCCCCAAAACTATGTCCAACAGGTTTATATAGATATTCGAACTCTTACGTCCTTGTATTTTTCAAATGGGGTCCTGTTGTGATGACTAAAGCAGTGAAGATCATGAAATAATCTCTCAGACTTTATTAAATCATGCCAAAAATAACTTAATCTATTTGGGCCATTCAGATGGTCCCTGGACATGTGTTCTTTTGCAACATTTAATCTGGAGATGCCTTCGTAAATACTGGTTTTGACCTCATTTTATTTCAAACCAATGTAGCGATCGACATAATAAAATTTATTAAATAGAATTAAAAATGACGTAGTATTTGTATCCAGCCCCGCGCGTAAGATTGCAGATTTATGCCTGTGTGATATTTTTTTAATGTTCTTTTTTTTTAGCATTGTTTGTTGTCAATCGCTTATGCCGATCGACATAATTTGATCGATTTTGTCTGTTGTTCAATTCAGTAAGACAGGATCTTAAGTTAGAGTAACTTAAAAAGCAGAAATATGCGAAAAATCTTGAAATAAACCAGCAGAACTTTTCTAATGCATCATAACATTGTAAGAAGATAAAACTCCATTTTAAATTTGTAACCAGGTCCCGTTAAGTTTGGTACAGTTTTTGGCACCATAAACACGAGTGCTTTTAATCGAATTATGGTTAATCAATTGCCCTAAATGTTATAGCGCATGGAAATTATAACTACATAAGTGTTATATCAAATCAGAAATTTCTATACACTTTATCCAATAAAAGCGGATAAGCATTATATGAATAAGTTTCCCATACCATAACCTTGTTAGACTTCAGCATCTGAGTACTCTGGTTAGGCCATCCGAAATTTGAGCCTGTATTGGTAAAATCTAAACAAAAAATACATTAATATCCTTCTCTTCTAAAAAAATGTTTTTAATTTAAACAATTGCTTGTATTTTAAAATAAAAAAATTGATTTTATATATATATATATTTTTTTATAGGAGGAAATGAAGAAAATCATTTTTACATTGGTAGAGATACCGGAAATGTGCTGCTTTCAAAATATTTGGATTACGAGACACTGACATCTTATAATCTTACTATTCGTGTAACTGATGGTTCAAATATAGTGCACACATGGCTATTCATTCAAGTTGTCGATACAAATGACAATGCTCCACAGTTTACGAAAGAAGTATACCATGTAAATATTTCTGAGAACATTGATGAAGAATCTGTTATTATGCAACTACATGCCACTGATAGAGATGAAGATAAAAAGCTATTTTATCATCTACATGCTACACAAGATCCATCTTCCTTAACACTGTTTCGTATTGATTCTATAAGTGGTAACGTGATAGTCACCCAAAAGTTGGATTTTGAAAAGACATCGCAGCATATACTAATTGCTTTTGTTAAGGATCAAGGAACTCCAGGAAAGAGGAATTACGCAAAAATAATAGTCAATGTACATGATCACAATGATCATTATCCAGAGTTCACAAAAAAAATTATTCAAAGTAAGGCCCCCGAAAGTGCAGCGATTGGCTCCAAACTTGTTCAGGTCACAGCTATAGACCGAGATAGTGGCAAAAATGCTGAAATACGTTACTCGATAATTACCGGTAACGTGGGAAGTATGTTTGAAATTGATCCCAAATTTGGAAATGTTTACTTAGCTGCCTCTTTGGACATCAATAAAATGCAAGAATACATGCTGCAAATAAAAGCTGTGGATCTTGGTCATCCGCCGTTATCGTCTCAAGTGCCTGTGCATATTATTGTTACTATGTCGGATAACGATCCTCCCAAGTTTTTTAACAAGTTTGTTTCACTGGAAATGTTTGAAAATTTGGGCATTGGATCATTTGTAACACAAGTTGAAGCTCGATCGTCTTCATCAGTTTTCTTCGATATCATTGCTGGCAATGCCAATGAAAGTTTTCGGATTAATCCGTCTACCGGGGTTATTGTCATCAACGCCAATGTCAATTATGAAATAAACAAGTAATTAAAAGATAAAACGTATTTAAACAATTGCGACTTATAATAATTTCCCTTTTAGAATGTTCAATCTAACAATCAAAGGAACTAACATGGCTTCTGCGTTTTCGTATCAAAATCTGATAGTACACGTGTTGGACGTAAATGACAACGTTCCGAAATTTCTCCAAAGTGAATATATTGGAACTGTTTCAGAGTCCGCCAATATTGGCTCTTATGTAAAAAAAGTTGATGAAAAAAAACGGTACGGAAACATTTTTCTGGTTTTATATATTGCATATCATTATTTGTATATACATTTTCTCTATCTTTTAGTCATTTAACTATAAGCGCATTTGACGCAGACGTTGGATTAAACGGAATGTTGCAATACAAAATCAATGATGATTTGGCGAAAGACGTTTTTAAAATAGATTCAACAACAGGGGCGATTGAAATCTTACGCAGTTTGGATTATGAAAGGAAATCGAATTACTCATTTTTTGTGGCGGTAAAATTTTAAAATATGATAATTTAATATCTAAATAATCAGCTTTTAATATAGCATAGATTGAGACAGCTCAGTTTTATTTATTTATTTTTAAAATACGTTAATGATGCATTATTTTGAATTTTACACTTATAGGTTAGTGACATGGGTAAACCAAGCTTACATTCGACTTCAAAAGCTCATGTAGTAATCCTCGTGACCAATGTCAATGATTGCCCACCAGTATTTAAGGATAGAGACCTTAATGTCACTTTGTTTCTACCAACGTTTAAAGATGTATTTGTTGCTCATATATGCGCGATTGATGCCGATAACGATGTCATACGTTATGATATTGTTGACGGAAACATCCCAGAATGCTTTGAAATACATCCACTAACTGGCGTTCTAACCACAAGGTAATTAATTTCTTCAGAAATATTCTTGTAGATGAATTAGTAATTTTTATTTAATTTAAGTTTATTAATTAAATGACAGGCTATATATATATAGTGAATTCTTTTAGAAATTGTCAATTTTGACAATTTTTGATCGGCAGTGACCATGACGGACATTGTACTATGCCATTCTTATATTGGGATCCCGACGGTTTTGGAAAAATAAAGTTGTTTAGGATCACGGCTTAAAACACTCCTTAATCTTTTCAAATAATGTTAAATTGCGCAATCAGTTTTCTGAAAGATTTATTTTTAAATAATAACACAAGTTATAACACCATGGGGGGTTCTTTGACACCGCTACTAAGCCGGCTGTCGCAGCCTACATTGCAACATAAAGTGGATATGTAAATACAGCTAACAATAAGCTATTTATGTTAACCACAGACCTCCAATGATGATCTAAGATGATTTGGATTTACAGCAACAGTTAAAACCGATAACTATGTTAAGCAAAATTAGTTGAGTAACTTAGGAAAATATATCAAGCCTTATTCAACGTATTATGAAATGAGTTGATCTGAAATATTGAACGTTCAAAAATGGTATTTGAGAATTCATGCTAATTTAAACATATTGAATAATTTGTGTAAATAAGCAAAACCATCTAATGTTATTTTAAGTAATAAATACAGAAACTTAAAAATGAAAAAACGTGAAATAAATGAAAAAATATTGACAATTGGTTTGCTTGCATAAAAAAATTGGTATATACAACATTAAATTTTTGTTAACAAAATATTTATTATTGTAATTGTTTTTATTTTGTTTCAGAAATGCCGAATTCTTAAAAAGTTCATATAATTTACACATCCGTGCTTCGGATGGATTGTACTCTACAATTCTCCTCGTTAATATCAATATTGAAGCAATAGTGAATTCAAATTTCGTATTTCAAAAAAAAATATACGAGTTTTCTGCTTTTGAAAACACGACTAAAGTAACGACAATTGGATTAATAAATGTAATTGGTAATGCATTGAATGAAAATGTGGAATATAGAATTCTCAATCCAACTGAAATGTTTACAATTGGAATAACTTCTGGAGCTATTAAAACAACTGGAAAAATCTTTGACCGGGAAATACAAGATATGTATAATCTCTACTTTGAAGCAAAGTCAACCGTATTTAGTGTAGACAACACTAGTACTCGCAGAGCAATTACTTCAGTTTATGTTTCTGTTCTGGACATAAATGATAATTGTCCAATGTTTGTCAACATGCCATACTACGCCTCTGTATCTGTTGGCTTCACGAAAGGAGCAATTATATTGAAGGTGAAAGCAATAGACTTGGACAGTGCAGAGAATGGAGAAGTTCGGTATGAACTGAAAAAGGGAAACGGTGAACTTTTTAAAATAGATCGAAAGACTGGCGAGCTGTCAATTAAACAAGCAATTGAAGGCCACAATCGCAAATACGATTTAACTGTTGCAGCATGCGATGGTGCTGTAATTTCATGCTGTACTGAAGTTCCGGTTCAAATAAAGGTATTCACAGTGTATTACACTCAAAATTGGCTAAATCGAATTAATTTTTGTTTTTTTTTCATTATCTAGGTAATTGATCGTTCAATGCCAGTATTTGAAAAACAGTTTTATTCTGTGAGCGTAAAGGAAGACGTTGAAATGTATTCTGCCCTGTTTATATCTATCCAAGCCGAGAGCCCATTGAAAAGGAAACTTATTTACACAATATCAAGTGATAATTCAGAACAATATTTTGAAATTGATTATAGAACTGGTAAAATATAATTAATAATGCTTTTATATATATGATAAGCCTATTGTTATGTATATTTACAGGGTCCTTGTATGTGGTAAACGAACTCGACTATGAGGAGAAAAATGCCCACGAGATATCAATTCGAGCTACTGATAGCATTTCAGGCATTTACGCAGATATTTTGTTATCCATTACAGTTATTGATGTAAATGATTGTTATCCACAAATTGAAAGTGATAATTACAATATAACCTTACCGGAAAATACTCCATTTGGATCCCAAATATTACAAATAAACGCAACTGATTTGGATACTGGTGCAAATGGGAAATTATCATATTTCATTGAATCAATAGATGGTCGCAATGATTCCGATACTTTTTATATTGATGTTAGTGAAGGCTCTTTGTATTTAAAAACACCGTTGGACTATGAGCTAAAGCGTTATCACCACATTGTTGTGCATGTTAAAGACCATGGGTCTACTCCTCTAACTTCGAAATGCAATGTCTTTATTACAGGTAAATACAATTTTTTTGATTAAAAGGTTAAAAAATAGTCTTAATTTTGTGCTTAAAAAAAAAATTAGCTTAAAACTTTAATTTTTTTGTACAAAATTTTCATATTTTTCCACATATACGAATACTTTTGACAGATCCGATAAAACATTCTATAATTTGTTAATGCATAGAAAACTCAATATACCGAAATATGTCGCCAAACATTAAAACTTGAAAGCGGATGTCATTCCAGAAGCTTGAAGCTGACGATTACCTATTTCAATATTACTTATAAATTATTGTTTTGATTTCAGTTAAAGATCTTAATGATAACTCACCACAATTTATCGAGCCATCTTTCAATACAAGGTTATCAGTAGCAGCGACTCGAGGTCAATTTGTTGCTTTGCCAAGGGCTTTCGACAATGATACATCCGACATTGAGTTTTTGCAATACCAAATTGTTGACGGAAACGATTTCCAAACGTACAGCATCGACAAGCAAACTGGAGTTATTTCACTTCAAAATATGTTGAATTTCACCGACAAACCTAATACTATTTTAAATATATCTATTTCCGACGGAGTTCACACAAGCTTTGCACGGTTAAAAATTACACTAGTTCCAGAAAATGTACACAGCCCGCAGTTTGAAAAATTAGTTTATAAAGCAGCGATTATGGAAAACATGCCGCATGGAAACAAAGTAATCACTGTACGTATATTTTAGAATGCCAATAAGAAACGTTCATGATTTTTGTTGACGAAAGATATGTCTTACAGGTTAAAGCAGTTGACAGTGATTTTGGTCAGTATGCCAGTGTTTACTACGAAATTGTATCTGAGGAAATGAAGCAGTATTTTGAAATCAACCGTAATACTGGTTTAATTACATCGAAAATAACATTTGATCGAGAAATTAAAGATGAATACGTCCTACAATTAAAGGCAATTGATGGCGGAAGTAAATTTGGATTTGCTTCATTAAGAGTGACAATTGAAGACGCTAATGATAACAGCCCACACTTTTTTTTAAAAGAGTACAAAATTGTTGTAAGCTCTTCCAATATTCCCAACGAAACCATATTGACCGTAAGTACCTACTATATTTGTATTTACACATTTGAATAAAATCACTTCATCCGCCCAATTCTTTTAAAAACTCTTTTTGAGACTTCTCCTTAAATTATAGTAGTTACAAGGGAACTAAGAATGTTCTGCAAATCCACGTAACACACAAAAAATTAAATCTTCAGTCCCATTATTCATCATAATAATATTGCTTCAAAATGTATACTTTTACTTTGTTTGCATAGCGCTTAGATTTTATGTGGATTTTCTTCTTTACACAGTTTGATTAATCTGTAATCTGTTCTTGGCCAACATTAAACAGCACAAAAGTACACAAAATCAAGGTTAACTAAAGTGACATTTAAACCAAAAAAAAAATATTTTTCAAAGATACATACGTTACGATGATAAATTCCTTGAAGATTTCGCAAATATATTTTTTTTAATATTGTCCGTTAATAAGGAAGATTATAATTTACATTTTTTTGACTAACCGTTTTTAATATGTTTTAGGTTAAAGCTATGGATAAAGACATTAATGCAAATGGCGTTGTAAAATATACTATTGTGCCGTATTCAATGAAACCCGATTTACGAAACAATATTCATGTCAATGAAACTAATGGTGACATCGTTCTTATGAGTGATCCAAAACATTTTGAAAAAGGCGTTTTCCAATGTTTTCTTCGAGCCTTTGATTCAGGAGTACCATCATTGCATACCGATATTCCAGTGACTCTTGAAGTACTAGATTCTGATGTAAAAATTCCAACTTTTGAAAAGAAAGACATTAATCTTAAAGTTATAGAGTCTACATCTCCGGGAACGGTGTTAACAAAACTACACGTAATTGGAAATTATTCGTTAAAATTCTCAATTTCGGAAGAGAGCTCAATTTTTGCCATATCTGAGAACGGAGAATTGATTCTGATGCAGACTTTGGATCGTGAACAAAATGACTCGCACTATTTAGTTATCGTGGCCGAAGCCGCTACCTTACCTGTTCTTTTTGCATATGCTGAAGTACACATACATGTTACAGATGAAAACGATAATTACCCGAAATTTGATAATACAATTTATAGTTGTGATGTAGCGGAAAATACTGAAAAAGTTGCATCTATACTCAAAGTAACGGCAACTGATGCAGACACTGGATCGAACGGTGATGTACGATACTACTTTGATGAGCAATCAAATGGTATACGAAATATTTTTGACATAGATATATATACCGGCTGGATCACCCTTTTGTCGTCCTTAGATCGAGAAGTGCAATCAGAGTATAATTTAAAAGTAATTGCCACTGACAATGGTCACCCCAAACACGACTCAAAAGTTCCAGTGTCCATCAAGATTATCGACTACAACGATAACGGACCGCAATTCAAGCTGCCGATGGACCACATTTACATTTCAGAAAATGCTCTTCCAGGCACTGTTTTAGTAAATTTGTTACTTATAGACCCAGACATAGAAAAGCAAACTTTGGACTATTATATTATTTCTGGAGACAGACAGTCTCAATTTGAAATTGGCAAAACAGGAGAGTTGTTTATATCAAGGCCTCTGGATCGCGAGGAAGTATCATTTTACAACCTGAGCATCTTAGCTACGGACGGAAAGTTCACAACGGAGTCGAATGTTCACGTGCATATAAAAGATGTAAATGATAATATGCCATACTGCTTAAAGCCTCGCTATCACATCGCAATCGATGAATCTACACCAATTGGGTCAACAATAGTTGAAGTTAAAGCAATCGATTTTGATTCCAGTGATTTTAAGCTGCGTTATTACATATCCGGAAAGTGGTCCGATGACTTTGTTATTGCTAAGGACAGTGGAGTATTAAAAGTAGGAAAGCCTCTTGATAGAGAAAAAATTGCAAAATATAAACTATATGCTCACGTTCAGGATGGAAAAGAATTCATAAGAGAGTGTGTTTCCGAAATAATTATTACCGTAAATGATATAAATGACAATGCACCAATATTCTCTATGACCAATTATCGAGTAAGCGTACAAGAAGATGCTCAATTGCAAACTCTGGTGACAAAGTTACACGCTACAGATAAAGATTTTGGCATTAATCGAAAAATCAAATACTCATTAGCAGGAACAAATAGTGATTATTTTGGAATTTCCAAATCTACCGGAATTATAAAATTGGAAAAAAACCTTGACCGCGAAACAATTTCGTTATATAATTTCACAGTTAAAGTGGAAGATTTTGGTAAACCAATATTGTCTTCAGTTGCAAATATTGTTATTAATATTTTGGATATAAATGACAATCCACCAGAATTTAGCTTACGACAATACAAAAGCCAGATGTATGAAAATGTTACACAAGGGTCTGAAGTTTGTAAAATTCACGCTACATCTAAAGATATTGGCGTAAATGCTGAAATTTTATACTATATAATTAGTGGCAATGAACAACAAAAATTTAATATTAATTCCAGCACAGGCGTCTTATGGGTAAACGGAACAGTGGACTATGAAAAATCCAAATTTTATTTTCTTACCGTTCAAGCCATTGATGGGGGCAGTCCGCCACTTAGCAACATTGCTTATGTAAATATATCTATAGATGATGTTAATGACAACACGCCAACATTTACGCAAAATATTTATCGATCCAGTGTACGTGAGGATATTTCAGTCAATTTTCCAATAATAGATGTGAAAGCCACAGATGAGGACTCTAGCCTGAATGGAATTATCAAATATAACATTGTTAAAGGTGATAGCTTAAGCCAATTTCAGATAAATCACAGCAATGGAACAATAAGCTTGGGTAGGACTCTTGATCGTGAAACTATTTCGGACTATGTATTGGAAGTGCAAGCCTGTGATTTTGGGATTCCCGAGCGATGTAATAGTGTACAACTCAATATTTGTATCCTGGATGCAAATGATAACGCTCCAATATTCTCGCAGACAAATTATAGCATAGTTCTACAAGAGAATCGACCATTGGGCTATGTTTTCATCAAATTTGATGTGTCTGATGCTGACGAAGAGCCGAATTCTACTCCCTATACGTATGATATACGTTCTGGGAATGAGGGTGGACTTTTTCGGTTGGAACAAGATGGATCTCTTAGTACCGCATCCCGCTTCAATCACAAATTACGAGATGAATTTATAATTCAAATACGTGTATTTGATAATGGAACGCCCCCACAATATTCAGATACATGGGTAACGATAAAAATAATTGAGGAAAGTCAATATCCTCCTATTTTAACACCCTTAGATATTACTGTTAATTCTTTTGAAGATGAATTTGCTTCAGCATTCCTTGGAAAAGTTTATGCGTCTGACCAAGATCAATATGATGAACTAACCTATAGTCTGGCTACAACCATTGAAGAATCTTATGAAACTTCAAAATTATTTAGAATTGCGAATAAATCTGGAAAAATATATTCAATTTGCAACCTTGATATAGGTTTATATAAGTTAAATGTGTCCGTCACTGATGGAAAGTTTACCGTCTATACCACTGTTAAAATCAATGTTGAACTCATTTCGACGAATATGGTCAGAGAAGCCACAGTAATAAGATTCAGTAAAATAGCAGCATCCGATTTTCTGTTGAGTCACAGAAAGGGATTCATTCGCGCTATACGAAATGTGATGAGATGCCGACAAAAAGATGTGATTCTTATATCGTTGCAAGGGCAAATTCCAAACTCGTTAGATAAACGGGTAAAGCGTTCAACAGATTTAAATTTAAATGTTGTTTTTGCAGTGCGCAAGCAACAAATAATACCAAGTTCAGATGAATTTTTTAGTAGTGATGAGATTCGTCTATCCGTTATCAGCAAGGAACTTGAAATTGAAAACGATACTAACCTAATCATTGAAGAAATATTTTCAAGTTATTGTCAAAGCAAAGTAAACACTTGTGTTCATGGAGTCTGCAAGCAATTTATAAGTCTCGAACAAAACAATGTAACGACTATATACACAGATGTAATAAGTTTCGCTGCGCCCTCGTATAGTTTGATTAACAAATGTGTTTGCAAGCCTGGCTTTGATGGAAAAGACTGTAATGAAACAGTAAATGCCTGCTCTTCCGAACCGTGCCCACATCAGAGAAATTGTTTACCATCTGAATCTGAAACTAAATATCAATGTGTGTGCCCAAAGGGATACTCAGGCTCATTCTGCGAAATAAAATCATCAAAGTGTGTGAACGGATCTTGTGATGCGTTTTCATCAACTGCTGTCTCATTTGGCGGCAAAAGTTATGCCCATTACAAAATCAATAAAGCAAAGGCCAAAAATATTTTGGAAAATCAGTTTTCCTACTCTCTACAAATAAGGACAGTGCAACAAAGCGGTACACTCTTATATGCGAGCGGAAAAGTTGACTACAATGTGTTGGAACTTGTTAATGGAGCTGTAAAATACAAATTTGATTTGGGATCAGGAGAAGGTGTTGTAAGCGTATCAAGCATTTATATTTCGGACGGCGCGTGGCACACCATCACCTTGGAACGCACTCTTAACAGTGCCAAATTAATAGTAGATCACAAGCATGTTTCCCAAGGCAGTGCTCCTGGAGTCAATGGCATATTAAATATTCAATCCAATGATATCTTCGTTGGAGCTGAAGTTCGACCACATCCATCGATTATTGGTTATGAAGATATTCAACGTGGCTTTATTGGGTGTATGTCGAATATTAAAATTGCTTTGGAGCCATTACCTCTATACATTTCTGGAGGCAGTACAATTGCCGCATTAAAAAGATTTACAAATGTAGAGTTTAAATGTGATCCCGCAAATGTTCTTGTGAATTTGGGAGTCTGCGGTACTCAACCATGCCTAAATAGTGGTATTTGTATGGATATTGGAAATAATAATTTCAAGTGTATTTGCCACACTCGTTTTTCTGGGGAACTGTGTGAAATTGATTTAGATCCTTGTTCGTCAGCGCCGTGCTTATTTGGAGGCCGCTGTGATAATCATGAACCAAATAATTATACCTGTAATTGCCCGATACATTTATCTGGAAGAAGATGTGAATATGGAAAATTTTGTACTCCAAATCCTTGCAAAAATGGCGGAATATGTGAAGAAGGCGACGGAGTGTCACATTGCATGTGCCGAGGTTTTACTGGGGCAAATTGTGAAATCGACGTGAATGAATGCGAAAATCAACCTTGCGGAAATGGGGCAACTTGTATAAACGAGGCTGGTAGTTTTCGATGCATATGTCCTTCATTTCTTACTGGCGCAAGCTGTGGAGACCCTCTATATTCAAACTCAATTAGTACAAAATTGAAAAACTTTTCAATGGAGCACATTAGTGGCATAATATCAGGAATAACAATTGTACTCATTTTCATCATAATATTACTTTGCTGTTTTGCTTTTAAAAGAAAGTCAACCATAACCACTAGAAATCGAAACGAAAAATTCAAAAATAAACATTCAGTCAAGCAAGCAAATCTAAACTCCCTTCTTGATAAGGATAATCTGTGCAAATCGAATGCTAAAATAAGCAATTTGGAAATAAGCCAACGACCAATAAGCTATTCGCCGCCAATAAACGATAGCCTATTTATAAGTAACACAACCTTTGTAAATAATCTGGATATTTTACGAAGTTACGGGTCCGCTGGTGATGACCTGGAAAATATACCCTTCGAGTATCAAAAAGTTAATCGAACTAACCAACATGTTAACATAAATGCAAGCAATCTGATTGATGGTGACAACGGAGGACATAAGCAAGAGTGGTGTGAACAGATGCATTTAAAAACCTTCAATGAGAATAAGCTAAACAATGGTTAGTAGAAAATCAAATTAAAAAACTTATTCAATACCAATAAAACAAAAATAAAAAATTCCAGAGCGAAGAATAGACTATGGCTTTCCAATTAACCGCCTCTCAAGCGGAAAACTAATTCAGGTTGCAATGCCTAACGTGTGTCATTCTACAACAAATGCAAATTTTGTTGATTCTTCCCTGGGTAATGGTCAATATCACTGGGACTGTTCAGATTGGGTACGCAAGAGCCAGAACCCATTGCCGGACATAACAGAAGTTCCTGGTGCAGAAGTCGCTGACTCATCGAGCTTCCATAGTAATGATAGTAACGAGTCTAAATCTAAACGGAAATATTTAGTTCATGGTAAGTTTAAATTCATATAATATATATATATATATATATATATTATAAATTTAAAAAAAAAACCAATTCTTACCTAGATCTTCCATAGCCAAGGAAATAAGGCGCAAATTTAAAATAGATGTTGGCTGTCATCTATTTTAAATTTGCGTCTTATTTCCTTGGCTATGGAAGATCTAGTTAAGAATTGGTTTTTTTTTTAAATTTATGGGTTAAGATATTACACCATTAGAAGGTATTATTCACAATCATTATGTTCAAAGTTTGCTTGTAATTTCGATTTGGAAGAGTATGCGATTTTGTATAACTCCTCTAGTCGTTCCTCTAACACAAAGCAAGCTTATGTAAATTCTATATCGACAGCTCTTGAGTTGAAGCTTGACGCTATTCAATCAATGTAATCCTTAATGCCTGATTTGCTTTATACCGAAAATATCTGTCTTTCCGACGGGTGGAGATTTCCTTTTTTGTACGGTTAAAGTCAATTTTAATATTAATATATATATTTGTTTTAAATGGCAGATGTGTAGATCACATTATATTTATATATGATGATTTAATCGCTAAGAATGTTTTTAATAGGCTGGGTTGTTTGCTATGAGCTGGTGGACTTCGGTTTGGGTACGGAATCTTTGGGGCGCCTAAGAAAGTTGTTTTCCAATCGACTTAAAGTATTTATTAGGGCCGCAGACTGACTTCTTAAAATCTAAATTATGATATCAATCTAAGTACGCATATATATTAAATTAGTATTTGAACTTAACCAAATTGTTTAATTATTTTTCTCGTCGTAGTGGAAAATATCGATCCAACTAGAGATATAGTTGCTCTAAATGAAGACATGGTATTTGAATATGTGGATTCTGAGATAGAAAGTTGTATTCAACCATTTATGATGCCGAATTTAAACAATGAATCCCGTTCAAGACTAAGTTCTTTTAATAAAAGCGAGAATGAAGACTACAAACTAAATACAGGTAATATTATAATTAATTTTGTAAAATAAATTGTACTAAAATTAACAAAACGAACTTACTTTCATGCATTCAGTGCCTTTCCAATCAAAATCAAATCGATTACGTAAGTTTGCTTCGGCTGAAGAAATTTCGGTTCATTCAATTATTGGATTGGTTTTTTTATTTTATTAATTTCCACGACACAAAACTCTCCCAATCGGAAAGCATTAATTTTGTTTCAAATCTGCGATGTGTTCAAATCTCTTTGACGAATCCGATTGATTCAATTTACACATTAGAAACATACTGGCATCAAAAGTCTTTTGTTTATCTTAAAAATGTTTTTTTAATTAACGACGATAATGCATATATTTTAATTTGATAATGAAGAACGCATGTTCCTAAAGTGAGTTTTACATACTGAAATACTAAAAAAAAAAATTGTTAGTAAAATACCTCAAGGTTATAACTTAACTACAATGAGTTTGGGGCTCATTAAATTTTTACTATGGTTTGGTTTTTAATTTCCAATATTTCTATTAACAGGCAAAGTATATTTACGACATCCTGATTCATATTTACCGACGATACATACTCCTAGTGACACGGAGGCGGAAAGCTCTAATAACGAAGCCCCAATGCTGAAAAAAGAATTATCAAGTAGAGCAATAAGCGGTAATATTTTCTATATTTTTATTTTATTTATTTACAGTTCTTTTCATACATTACAGGAAATTCCGAGGAAATATACCTGTTTCCATATGCAGCTGGAAAAACTGGTTCAGACAGTAATATCTCTGTTCGACTTTGTGAAATTGAAGATTCAGAATTAGAAGACTTTCTTCCGCTTCAAGGGAAATATAGTAGTGAATGACATATTAATTGTATAAAATCATAGATCTTAACGTCGGCCATGACTCTGTTTCTTTTTCTACTGATTTTATATACAATAAAACTATTTAAGTATAACTATATTTTTAATATTAACGCGGTATTTTTGTATGATAATACAGCCAAAGGGTGGGTCGCCAATTGTCAGAAATTGCCAAAAAGTAGGTAGCATTACAAGATTATCACAGGCAGGAAATTTTTGTATTGCAAGCATTGAATACGAGTTTCCAACGAAATTTCAGAGATAAAGTGCTAAGAAAACAATAGGTATCATTAAATTATTATGTCCAACCAGTATCCTGGGTTTCATCAAGCGCTAGTCAAAAGAATATGACGGTTCCTATATTACCAAAACACTGTATATTTCAAGTGACATCCTATTCTTGAATATCGGTCTTGTATATGGTCACCCCATTACAAGGTTCATCAGGACAAATGAAACCGCACAAAAATATTTTCTATTATTCTTATTTTTTTTTATTTTTATTTTCTATTAGAATTGGAATAATAATATTAGCTTTCTTCAAAATTGTAATTCGAACTATGCTATCCATAGCCCATTTAGAATCTTATGCACTAATTATAATATGCATTTCCCATTAATAAGTTGTGCACCCTCTATTGCTTCTATTAAATTGTTGTGTTATGTAATAAAACTGTTGAGTTGTCATCTAGTAATTCGAGACATTCGTAATGGCACGTTCTGCGGAGCGCACCTCGATCGTTTGGGTGGGAGATAAGTTGCAGTTTACCTGGATCCCTGCATTTAGTATTGGGCCACTTGAATGTGCTGCTCGTTAATACTTCAAAGTTCAAATGTAATTAAAAAAACAGATTATAAACAAAAAATTTTATTTAAAATTAAAAAAGGTATAATTACATTTATTACTTTTTAATAGTAAATATAAATAAGTACATAAGATATCGTTTCTGCTCACAGCAGACAGCAATACACTCTTGTACTACAAGTGTTTCTTAAAGATTTCCAAGCGTATGTTCACAAGATTGGTGTCCTTTAGCTGTGGCATTATCCCATTCAAAACCTTTTTAACGGTTCCTTTGCTAAATCGATAATTTCGTTATCCTTAATTCCAACATATTTAAGGTTTGTTCAATAGGATTAAGTGTGATCTTTTTTAGTATTGTTATTTTCACCACACTTAGGAATGGTCTATGGTTCTCGAAATATAATTATAATTTTGTTTTGAGCAAATAGTGGTTAATATTAAACTCGTCGCAATGGCCCAAGTTTAATACATCAAATAAAAGCGCAATGAAATAAGATATATAGCCTGTAAAAGCTTAACCTGCGCAACCGAAAGGAAGCTCCAATTTTCGTTGTATATTTAGGTAGAAAGTCATAAGCAGAAAGTATATTTTGGTCTACAATTTAGGCTTTGTTTTTGATATCATCTCACACTCAGATAAAAACTAGTTTTTGAATAATTATCCTTACGATCTGCAAAAGGAAAACTTTGCTGTTATGGAAGTACAGTGGAGCGTGTCTATATTTCAAAGATGTATGTAATTAGAACCAATGACTGACGATTAACCAATGTTAAACCGATGTGCTGAGGATTGGTATTTGTGCAAAATCGTATTGATCCGGATTTAATGTTTCAACCAAGTAGTTGCACCGAATGAGCGAGGTTAACCCTAAAGATGTTCTGCTTAGGGTCTATTCCTGAAAGTACCAGCTACTGAATAATTTACATACGGTACGATGCTAAATCGCAAACCCTATTTAACAGTTGCAGAATTAGTTATGTGATATTGAATACCGGATTTGGCCTTATTTAATACAAAAATCATGTGTCCCAAAGTAACGAAGATTAAAAGTGCATGTAGCATAAAATCTCTCGATTCAAAATAATATGTTAAACAGTTTGTTTCATAATACGTTTGTAAGATTTTTTTTATAAATTTAAAGAAAACTTTTCCTATCGAGAATTTATATATTTTATATGTTTTAGCTATAAAAGTCTTAGTATTGAAAAAATACATTGTTTTTATATCGGTCATTGTCATTCTCCCAGCGGGTATATATTTTATTTAATAGAATGAAATACAATTTTGCCTTTTACAAATAATAAGAAAACAATGAGAACAGTTAAAGTGAGTGTTGTCATAAATATGACTGATAATTTTATATTGAAGTCTAATTGGTCAGAAATTTGTTTGTCATTATTTAATGTAATTTTTCCAAGCTCAGTATTTATATTTGCAATAACATTGTATTGAGTCACTGAAATAAGATGAAGTTTTTTGTAACTAGTTGTTAAAATATTGTATTTTTAACGTTACCTTCTGTTGAATCAAGTTCAGGTTTTAACTTTTTGGTCATATTATATGTTGTTCCCACCATCCATTCGAGTTCTTCGCAATGTAATATTGGATTTTTAATATATCTGATCACTTTTGAAAATTTTTTTAAGTTACTACTGGATATCCTTATTGGTAATGGCTTTTGGTTAATTTTTCTAAATTCAGAAATTTGATTTAAATTCTCTAATAACATCGATTTGTGAGAATTCATCGTAAAATCTAAAATAGTTGTTAAAAGCCAGTAGCAAGCTTTTTCCATATGGGAAGAGTCTAAGCAGTTCGAGTCTCCATAGACTGCAATGCGACCCTCTGTTAATTTTTCACTCTTTTCATTAAGTAATATCCGATTCTTTAAAATTGTATGATCTAACGACATTTCAACCATTTTGGTATCATCGACAGCAACTGGAGTATTCCTTACAAATATTTCCTTTTTAGACATTCGGGAACTCAGATCAGTTTGAAATAACCCCATTATAGGTACAAGATGCTTTAAATCCGTACTCGTCGATTTTCCATTTGTGATAATCTAAAGTTTGAATGTTTTAACGCACACTTTGGTAAAAATATATAATTACTTACAGATTTCCCTTGATCAAGTAAATTGGTCCCAATCACCACATCATCTTCATTAGTTGGAAATGACAAGAGCGTTGTACCACTTGCATAATACATTGCATGGTCTCCTAATTTGAAGTGTCCCTCTCCAACAAAATCTCCAAAGGAAATACTAAATGGTTTCAAAAGATCGTTCAAGGCTGGAATGTTTGTTCCACCAGTATCAGGTATCCACCATTGTCTGCTGTTCTCGTCAAAAAATTTAATGTGTCTCATGACTGTTGTGTTATACCAATCAGCAAATACAATAACACTTAAACCCTTTTCATAGACATAATGTTCTAGACTAATAATCTCTTCGTCGAAAAATTCTTCTTCGGGATCAACAATTAATAATACCCCGTACTCAAGCGGATTGAAGCAAGTGTACGGTTCTCTTAAAACATCAATATAATATCCAGCGTTTCTTAAATGTACATATGTGTCTCGGAAATTTGTATGAATGTGATCTGCTCTCCAATCGAGAGGATCTGTTTTAATTTTTAAATTGTCACGTGGAATATAGCCAGGTGGATATCGCAAACTATGAAATTGATCCCACAATATTCTTTTATGTCGGGGAGGCTTTGGTGTAATTTTTATTGTAAGGTGTAACTCTACTTCACTTTTATGAGATTCGTTAGAACCTAATGGGAGACTTTCTATCAATAATATTAAACGGCCTTTAGATATGCCTTCATAGTTCTGTCCTGCCCTATTTACAGCTGTGAATAAAATATTGGAAACATTAATGGTAACATTAGAAATATGTTGCTGTCTTCCTTACCAATATAGACTGAAATCCAACCGGTCCAGGGCCAAACCAATTCTGAATACGACGTTGAAATGTTGAGAAAATGCCCATAATTATGTAGATCAGGAATCCATTTTGGCTCACCAATTACTTTTCCGGATACAGAAATGCCATTGAGAATAGTAACATTAACGATTGCGGCCATGCTTCCGTAGAATAACGGTTGACTGCTGTATGGCCACATGTAATTCGATGTAAAATCAAGTGATGATGGAATAAGACTAATTTTTGGCTTGTATGATAATAACAACTGCATACTTTTTAACAAATTGAGTTTTCCTTGTCCTTGCTCGAATATGTTATAATTTGCTAGCTTTTCCGCCCCTTCAACAAGAACTTGCTTTAAGGATGATGGATTAACTAAATCTATTTTATGCGATGCACCACTTCTCAGTAGAGCTGCGACACCTGCAACAACCGGTGATGAGACTGATGTTCCTGAAAGGCGTCTGCACCCCGTACGTACGTCACTTCCTTCCACCTGGCTGCCATAAGTGACGATGTCTAGCCCTGATCTTCCATAGCCTAATGGAAGTTCCCAGGTTGTCATACCTCTAGAACTGAATCTGGCAATTTTGTCATCAAAGTTAATACTACCTACACCGATGACATCGCTTTGATCACCAGGATTATTAAGAGTGCCATATATGGGGCCATCATTCCCAGCAGACGACACCATAATAATATTATTGGCCGATAATTCTAGAACCTTATCTACAAACGGTAAATCCATAAAATCTGGGCCACCGATACTTAAATTAATAATGTTCACTTTCTTGTATATAGCATAATTAAAAGCATCTAAAAACCAAGAAGTATAGGAGACCTGTGGTTTAAATGCATTAGTTAAATCATTGAATAAACATAAAAATTATAAAACCTTTACCTGGGAGTTTGTGAAAACTTTATAAATGTGCAATTCTGCGTCAGGCGCCAATCCGAGACACTCTTTTGAGGAGGCTATAACCCCTGCAACAAAAGTTCCGTGACTAACTCCATCATCCAATGACTTTTCATTGGTCCAATTCGTTCGCTCTTTGACATTGCGAAAGTGTGGGTGATTTTGAGTCAAGCCAGTATCAAAAATGGCAACGCTAACACCTTTCCCAGTAATTCCAAGTTTCCACAGAACGTCAGCATGCAGAGTTGCCGAAACATGCTGCGGGTGAACACCCTTTAAGTGATTGTCCCGAGCAACGCCTTTGGGATTCCGAATGTTGTAAGTAAAACTATCAGAATCGTTATAGTTCCAAGACAAGAATCTTTGTACATATCGTTGTGGGACAACTGCTTTGACGGCAGGATGAGCATTGAGGGTGATTAGAATATGCTCAATTAAAGTGCTGTTTGCCTCTGATATATGCAAAATGTCGAAATCACTCGGATGAAAACTAGCTAAGTTGTGGCGAGACTCAATAAACCAGTTCACTACCTAAACGAATATATATTACAAAATAACACAATTACATATGCAAACAAAGATATATATGCTCACATTTTCTTTTAACAGCCTTGCTTCAATAAATGATTTCCTTACATCCGAAAAGTATTTCGAATAAAATTTAACTATAAACTCGTTCGGAACGTTTTTCACCTGATAACTAATTTGTTCGGAACTCGACTTTCTTGCCTGCTCTAAAGTACATTCAGCAACAAGAAAGGCAAATACTGCAGTATAAACAAAAATAAATTTAAGTGCACTCATTTATTTATCAAATATGTCATAAAGTAAAGTAACAATATATTTATGTTTGTTATGTTTCTTGATAAAGCACACATGTTTGTCAAAAAGCGTACAAAAATACCAAAAAATTATATGAAATTTTTGGATCAATGGAATGGAACATTTTTTTTAGTTGAGTTAGGTTTATTCATATTTCTTAGTTACTACGTGTTTAATTTTATAATAAATACATGGTCTTGACTCAAAAAATAGACATTATGGTTAGTTATGACCGAGTACGTAATACGTTAATATCACTGTCAGATCAGCAGATAACAGGTGTTTACAAATATTCTTTCAATCCAATTTTTGGAAGAGGTAAGAATTATTGAATTGGCATACAAAATGTTAGCTCATAAGCGTTGTACACTTTTTTGATTAATTAAATATTTAATCAATCGTCAGAGCGGCAATTGATAATGCTGTCTGTAACGAAGAAACTGGCCAATGTTCTATCGATGGATTTCGAAGCCGGAACTATGACTGGTGCAGATCGTTCTGAGTGCACTAGGAGCTTTAACAGGTGGTCTAGTTTCTTTCTTGGCTACAGCGTCAGATACTTACCTTACACAGTGAATTATTGAAAATGGGGTGAGTGAGTTGGTATTAATGTTGCGCATTAGGCGCTGCAAACTTGACTCCAAGAATGTAAGCCGATGCGAGCACTCTGAGATTTCGTGATGGACTTTCCGAGATTGTAACTGTGGTCCTAAAGTGTGGCAAGCACATTCTCTTCGTATACCGCCATGCTCTGATAAGTTAATGAAGTTGTGCGAATCTCATCACCTACTTTTCTCGGAAATCCACAATGTCGTGAAAACTTGAAATGATTTTCTAATTTTAAATTTGTATGTAATCAGTTCTATATTTTGTCTGCTTAGTGATACCACGGTGGAGTCTGATTATTTGCTGTAGGGTATCGGCAGTAAACAACGAATCACCACAGTAGAGCAAATATCCATTATAGCTTGCTGTAGGGTATTTATTAAGTCGAGTGCTGTGGAAATGAGCATTTGAGTTGTTGCAATACAACCGAGTAGTCAAGAACTCATTCGTGTGAAGCTTTTTCATAGCTTTATAGGTAAAAATGCTTAAAAGCTGGACCTGCGCAGTGGGTCTGAAAATGTTAAGGATAAATACAATTATACTTGTCAGCCAGAAACTTTAGTCTATTTTATAACTGATGAAGATTATTGTTTACTTTTTATTGAAAATTTAATTAAATTTGAGTGTTAAAGAAAAGCTAAACATTAGTTAATGGGAAAAAAGAGTTCGTAAGGATTTTAAAATGGTAAGTCAAATTAGTACCCCACGAATTTATCACTAAAAGTTAAAGCATGTATATACATATAAAAATGTGTATATATATATATGTAAGAATACACCTACATAACCGTTAGCCAATAAACTTTCCTAATTTATATTTAACTTACGTATGAGTGTATGTGTAATTTATTCACGGTATTTCATATTACTAGGGTATATATATTTTTGGATTCATCTTTCACACAAGTGTTCAGAAGTAACTTAAATGTATACATACGTAAATTTTTTTCTATGTATGAATGTATATATATATATATATATATATATATAGATATACCCGTGCTTTTTATGTTTAAAAGTATATACCGTTGAAAATGGTACATAAGTGCATGTGATTCAATATATATATATATATATATATATATATATAATTGTAGATAGGTACGTGTGCTTTAATAATCATATTAATTTAATGTATATATTATATATACATATGTATTTTGACATGCATATACATAAAAAGTTAATTGCACATTTTATGTTTATGTATGTATGAAAAAAGAAGATCTAATGCAGTTATGTGAAGCTAGGCTTTATGTAAGCGAATGTGTGTGCAGACATGCCTTAAAATGGAAATCATGCAACAATGATAAAAAAAATGTATATTTAAAAGCTGTTCACAATACTATACTTTAGACCCTGGAGCTTTTTTCTGTAAGGAAATATCCTACGTGAGAACAAATATAACTGAAAAGCTTTAATTACGTTAAGAATATCTTCTTGAATATCATACGTGCACAATGAACAATTAGAAGAGCAGTGCTTATTAAAGAGACTCGTTTTAAATTTATTTCTTTCCACCTAGCTCATTTTCACATTATTATTTTACCAATATTTTTTATAGTACTCAGATAGATAAAGTAAATAATCAAACTGAAGTGGAACGTGTCGATAGGCCCACATAAGATAATAACAAAATATTGGTTCTTTATAATTCAATGTTGTGATAAAAAGTGCTATATGAACTTATACAAAAGCAAGGAATGAATTTTTCTTCACTACTCGCATTGAGTGTTTTGTATGAATTGCTGTCATTTGGACCACTCGCATTATGTGAACAGTTTTTTTTAAGGGATGAATTGGATGCTTGTGTTGTTTTCTGCAAGTAATGGTGATTTATTTTAGTTTTGAACTAGAATCAAAATTATAATTTATTTATACAAAAAGTCTTTAGTGGACTTGAAAAGTCTAATGTTACTACGAAAAGAATTATGATAACATATAAGCCGGGTTTTTAATGTCTTAATGTCTTGTTTAATGTCATTTAGAACTCGTAATGTAGTCAATAATAGTTTCATAATTTAAATGCTCAATTCGTAATTGCTCTCTTTTGGTAATTGACAATTTTAGTTTATGAGGTATTAATATGTAAGATCATTCTGTGTTCATACTAACCACCATAATTATTTAAGCTAAGGGTGTAGTAGTTTTTGCGCTGCTTATCGCATGATCATTGCTTTTGAGCTTTTAATGCTTTTAAATATATTGTTGGTCCTTCCGGCTTAACACTTCGTAATTATGGAAGATATTACAATAAATAAATAATATATTTAATAAAAAAAGTCAATCATTTTGGTACGGATTTGCCATTTTTTTTTACAGATAACAAACGTTTGCCCACCAAGGCCCACGCGGCAATTACCTACTTATATGTTGGCTCTTACGTTGTTGTTAGGAGGTGAGTATACAAAAAATTGTCTCAATTTAAAAAACATAAGAAAATAAGATTATATGTGTAGTAAATAACCAACTATAGTCATTGATCCCTGTGTCTTAACAGGTAATAACGGGTAAAAGAAACATTCTCGATTTAGTCATTTAGAGACAAAAGATTCTATAGCGGGAATCAGCGACGACAGCTCAGATGTTACTATCGCCAAAGGCAAGAAACCAACCGACTAGCGAAGAAGGTTTTCAACTAAGATTAATTTATTTATAATTGATAATTGTTCGTTAAGTTCTGTACTTACCAAGCGCTTGTAAATATACTCTCCCAAATCGTTGATCAGATATTGCAAAATAGTGCCAAGCCTCAAGCATCAACAACAATTCAATTATTCTCCTAAAAGTCTACATTTTATATATTTTTTGATGCTACACTTTTATATTCAACCTTTTCACTGATGCCGATGTTGCCTGCTCGGTGTGAAGAACGTTAATAATTATTGTGACCAAAAGAACAGTTTAAGATCAATTTTCAGGGCGTTTTGTTAGTTCTTTAGATTTACTCGACCGCTAATAACTCACAAGGACGACTCTATTTGAAAATATCTTAAACAAAAAATTATTATGGAAGTTGATTTTAAATATAATGAATAAATGTTATCAAATGCGTGGAACTATTCATATTTTCACAAATTTTAAAGATTTTTAGGTGCTTTGCAACATGATTATCAAAATAAAACTATATTGCAAATATAAAATAAATGACCGCAATTTCGAGTATTGCTTTAGTAATTTCTAACATTACGTCCAAAATTGGACTAAAAAAAATAGTTTCTTTACTGCATAAGCTTATGATAAATGGCAAAATCACAACTAATACTCAAAAGCGTGCTTAAATTGTCCGATAATGCCAACAATGTAGATATTCCAAAAAGTGCAAATTATCATGAAAATTGCAGCATCGTCGGAATCTTTCATTGAAGAATATGGAAAAGATTATAATTTAATAATTGCCGTTAAGACATGCCTGTATTAACGATTATTATTATTGTTAAAAATTTTAAATTTTATAAATTTTTCGTTCGGCAACGTACCTATTTTTTAAATCCAGTCGCATGTCTAATTTGACGTTTCCATGACCTTCTTAAAAGCAATGCTTCTAAAACTGAACGAAATATCGCTTTTTCATTTTGCGATCTATAATTAAAAATATACCATGAAAGTTAATGATGAAAATATATAGAATCAAAGAACACCATAACATAAAAATGTTGGACAACATTTGCAAAATCCTTATAAGTGGTGAGACCCTTACTATCTTTGACATTTGTGCTTTGATAAATTATTTTCAATAATTTTTTTAAATTAAAATTAAATGCAACATTTACAAATACATTTCTTTACAGCGTCTTTTTCAGGTGGATCGTTTATATTACCGGAGAACGAAGCTCCCACCACTGCACCTAAATTTTTATCAAGGGGTCACCTATACAAAGTTATAGTTGGGGAAACTATTGAGTTACCATGTAAAGTGCAAAACCTTGGATCATTTGTGTTACTATGGAGAAAGGGCTCCTCAGTTCTTACTGCTGGTCATTTAAAAATTTCAAGAGATCAAAGGTTTAAAATTGGTAGCGACTACAATCTACAAATTAACGGCGTTAAGACTCAAGATGCTGGTGATTACATTTGTCAACTTGGAGATCAAGAAAATCGTGATCAAGTCCATACAGTTGAAATATTAGGTATTTTATTATAATAAATTTAAGCTCTATTCAAACCAAAAATAATCAATAAAACAAATATTTATTAATATTTCTTTAGTACCACCAACATTAAGGGCCCTTCCTCACAATGGACAAGTAACGGCACGAAAGGGGAGCACAGTTACATTGGAGTGTAAGGCGTCAGGAAATCCAGTGCCCACAATATACTGGTTTAAAAAAGACGTTTATTCTGGTCCAACGCATTTATCAGATAGTTCAACATTGATCTTGGAAAACGTGGACAGACATCACGCTGGTACATATCAGTGCTCAGCTGATAACGGTGTTAAAGAGCGCGTATCAATGGATATTCAGCTGACGATTTTATGTAAGTTTCACATTTTTAAGAACATTAATCTTTATATAGTTGTCAAATACTTGAGCCAGTCTGTTTGGAAAGTGAATACTAATTACAAATTTATATTGTATTGCTTATCAATGAACCAAAAAACTCCATAATTTGCCTATGATAATGTTTTTTTCATGAAAATAACTTATCCCCTAAATAACTATCAATACATTTTCTTGCTGAAGCAAAACAATTTGGTTTTTGTTTAAATCGGAATTTTCTTTAGTCATAACTTTTAAATTGAATAGTTTTACAATTTTCAGACTTTAAACTAGCGTAACTTATTTATATTTATACATGTATTTACTTTATATTCTCTTTAATACCTCTGTACAAGTATATTGATCCGTAAGCTCTTGACAATTTTTTTTTGCTTTATGTAATATATTCACTAAAGCCCCACCAGAAATAACGGTCGAAAAAGCTTGGGTGCATGCTGCCGAAGGATATGATATAGAGCTTGTTTGTGTTGTTCATGGCGATGTTAATTCTGAAGTAAGTTTGACCAAACAGATTGAATTAAAAAAATTATTATGAATTATAATGTAAATGTTTTTTTTATTGTTTAGATGTTGTGGTATCAGAACTCTTTTCTTTTGGATCCAACTGATCGGCGTTCAATGTATCCCCATGATGATAGATACAGTCTAATTATTCGAAATTTTCAACAAACCGATTTTGGAAATTACAGTTGTGTTGCTGATAATGCACTTGGGCGGACAAAGAAATACATTGAGGTCTCTGGACGTCCGGGCCCAGCTGATTTTATTTCACCAGCCTTAAGCGGCTTTCTAGATCACTACAATTTAACGTGGACTATTGAGTCTATACCGCCATTAGATGAAATTAAACTTTTGTATCGAAGGCTTCTGGTAATATTTAAAAAATTATATTCCCATCCGATTAATTACATACATTCGTATTCGAATTAATAATTTCAGATGAATGAAACATACCAGCATCCTGGTAAATGGCATGAATATCATATTAAGCCAATACCAATTCGGACGGACGGTACACATTATTTAATGTCTTATGTAGTACGAAATTTAGAGCATAATGCAGTCTATGAAGCAATTGTGCAAGCTAAAAATAAATATGGATGGAATGAGGTTAGTATACAATCTGTCTGCAACTGAGTTTAATTAATTTAAAGTCTGTAATCCAATTGCTACTAGTAAAAAGTTTCTGTGTGTAGTATGTAACGGTCAGGAATAAAGTTTTTGTTCCAATGAAAGATACGCACAGGTGAATAAATTAAAAAATGAATTTTCAGATAGCCAGTACCCTTAAAAAGTAATTCAGATGTTTTTTTAATCTTTTTTCATTACCATTAACAAGAGCAAATCACTGATCTACTGTCAGATTTTTAAATTAATATTGAAGTTTATATGTCGGCAGACTGAATCAGGTCTGCATGGAAATGTAATATTCGGCATCCCGCTTGCTAACTAATGAATTCAGAGTTGAAGATGTCAACCTCGCTTTATTATATTGTAATGTCGTTATTCTCTCGACTCAATCAGCCAAACTTATGAAAATAAAAAGTCTAAGCCTATTTGAGAAATGTTTTAATACAAATATATTTTTCTATAGATAAGCGACATTCACCAGTTTTATACTCGAAATCATGATCTTCTTCTCGACATTGACATGGAATACAAGATGGGAATATCAAGTTGCAATCGGCTTTCAATAACAATGGATGTTATTATCTTAGTCTATCTTACATTGATATTGACGTTCATAATCAGTATTTAAGAAATATTTTATTATTGGCAAATATAAGTTCAAAGGTGCCTTACTACGTATTTAGAATATGTACATATTTCTAAAATTGAGTAGATATTAAAAATTTTGTTTATTTAGGAATCTATACATTGTTAGAGCATAAACGATTCCTAAGTTAGTTTATTTTATATAAAAAAGGTCTTAAAATCACAAAATAGATTTATAAAGTTATGTACATATAACCATTACACTATTACTAAATAATTTTGATCCCAACTGAATCAAATTAATGTTATTAAATGCCCTGAATGTAAATGTATAAAAATAAATATATAAGATAATTTAGTAGTAGATTTGTAGTAGACTTTCCTTGTAATGAAAGACAAGATTATAATCAATTTCTAATTGTGCCCGGAGGTATAAATTTACGTTTGAAAAAAAAAGAATTTAATATACATAATTGGCTAGACCTGTAGATCACCATATGGTGATCGCACCTAGACCAAAAGGGTCCTTGAGGTCGTGTTGCATTCACATTAGCACAAAAAACAATGTTTGGAAACACAAACAAATCATTTTAATTATAAGAAATATCTACATAATATAGTATTTATCATAAATGACACTACAGAAAGTGGATGTAAATATCGACTTTATAAATTATGTGGATACAGATTTAATGTAAATTTATGATAGTTATATTACACACATTTCTTTATGCCAATCAAATCTTTCAGACTTCCCAGCACTACCAAATGATTTTTGGCGTTATTGCAATAGGAGCTTGAAAATGAAAACACTATTATTTATTGATTACAAATTCCTTTGTGTTCGTGGCAAATAGAATTGAATCAAATCTTTTTTGTTTTACGTTATTAAATATGACTTTAACAGCATTAAAAGGTTCAAGCAATAATTTACTGGGCATTATATAAAATGCATTTCGATACCAATCTCACACCTCAAATAATTATTTTATGTATGAATAACTGTAATCGTATCAATATATAATTTTATTTTGATTGTACAAATTTTATTCTAACAATTGTGTCAAGCAATGTAAGTAAACGTTTATTAACGTTGCTATTTAAAATACAAAATAAGCTCTGACATGAAAAAATAAAATAAAAAAAATACTTGTTAAAGATAAAAATAAATAGGACAAAACAAATATCTTTTATATGTTGTGTGTTAAAAAAGTAATGGAAATTGAAACTTAGTGTGTCTCTAAAACTACATTATTTTTCCGCGTATCTGATGTTGAAATACCATTCACACGACAGCAGATAATAAAGCTAACGAGGAACTGATTTATTAGTCACAATTGCCACGCAACGAACAATTGAACTGACGCTAATTCTAAAACTAGCAATATTACAAAGTTCCGATTTATTTCTTAACTTATCCACATAATATTTGATAAATTAATCTATAGCACATTAATAATTAATCAATTAGAATATTCTGATTATTGAAGCTGCCATAAATTAGTCGAGCGCTATCGTTTAAATGCCAATTTGATTTTTTTATTTGGGTATTGAAACCATTATTAATGTTACTTACCAAAGCTCTACTAATTTAACTCAGTAATCACTTTATATCTAATTTGGTTTGCTTTACATGTTGCATCTTGTATGTCAGTTTCCACCGTAGGGAAGTAAAAACAAAATTATTATAATATTTGTTGCACTTGGAATGAAGCAACAAGGATAACTGAAAAGCACACAGCGAACAGGTGTCATTTACTTGTTTAAATTTGAATTGGTGTATACGAATTCATTTTTTTAAATATTTTTTTAAATATACAATTGGTCTGATCATCTGTATTAAACCAAAAGAAGTTATATTAAAAAATTAAAACTAAATATGTATATAAAGCTTACTTATTATCTTCAATAATTTTGTATTATAATTTTGTTATAACTTAATTTTTGATCAGTGCGGTGAGCTGATTCTATATAGACATTAAACCATTTTACCATTTATGCTTATTTATACAAAAGGTGTTATATATTTCAAAATCCTTTTTCTGTTTTCTGAATCTTTTGTGAACATGCCACAAGTTAAGAGGGCTCATTAAAATCGCAAAAACACTATCAACTCTACCGATATCTGTTAAAAATTAAGTTCTTGTTCGTTGATCCTCCTAACACCTTAGGCAAAGTCATATGATTTTAAAAGAGTATAATAACAGGAATTAGTGAACTAAAGTATGATTCTACTAAATAATTTATAAATAATATAATATTTCGAATAATTAATACATATGGTAACAATAAAAAAATAACTTTTAGATAAATTAACTTAGTCCAGTTCATTAACGCATTGTGTAGAGAGCTGCGTCATGTCGAAAATCACATGAAAAATAAATTAACATCAAAACTGTCATCCCATAAGAACCAACTCTTAAAGAATAGTTTTCATAAAATAAATAAAAATTGTCCAATCCCAAAAAAAAGCACAGATTAAGGATAGGACAACGATTAGGCTTATCAAAGAGAAATGTGCAGATAAAAATATACATGTACATAACTATAAGCATTTTTTATGTTAAGCATCATTTAGTATTTATTGCACGACTCAATACATTTGATTTTAATTTCTTACCTAACATAAGTAATTGTGTTTGTATGTATTTTATATGTATATATATGAAAATGTATATATTAATTTGATAGGGCGACAATATTTTCGGTAGAAGAGTATAATATCGATTGATAAATTAAAATGTTTTAGTGTTCATAGCTCATTAAACAAAGTACATAATATTTTAAAGCGTATAAGATAATGCCGTAAATCGAAATTTACGTATTTTGGGAGAATTATTTGAAAACCGTTGGACATTTTTTATTATGTGACAATCTGATTTGCATATACTATATCTAGCCACCCAACCATAACGAACTTATGTAGATACTTGATTTTATTATCAAATGTAAAAAAAAAAACAAAAAAAAAACGAAGTTAAACCGCCGAATCATTATTATATATTTATTCTTTATTATATTTATCATTGCAAACAGTGTCTCATAAATATTATTATAATTTAAAGTATCATATGGTAAAGTGGATTTTCTCGAGCTGTGCATAAGTGAAGATGTTTTAAGTACTTTTCATTTATAATAGTTTAATTGACGTCCTTTCGGAATATACTTACTTACTTAATTGGTCATTACAACATGTTATTGCTTTTGCATGTAGCAGACAGCATTGTCTATCTCAAAATCTACACAAATATCTAAATCCAAATAAATGCATGAATGCACTGTTTGATTGCGATGAGAGCAATTATAAGAAGTTTATGTATGATTAAGGCCATCACACACAATAAAAAGGTTATTTGTAGAAACCTTATAATATACAGTATTTTAATACAATTTTACTAATCTTAAGAAAAAATAAAATAAAAACAAAACAATTGTGGTTAAATAGACTTGGATTTTATTGTAATGTTGTCGACAATTCCATAAATGTAAATTGGTCCGTTTTACGGCATTAATCTAATTTTTAAGTATTTTTTCTTCACTTGTAAAAATTTAATTCCCATTAATCAAAATATTAGTATATTAACAATATGTTTAATAACAGATTATAAAAATGACTTTGACTTTGATTCCTTTTATTATTTTTGATTGTCGTAAGGTATTAAAATAAAAACCACTGAATATACAGAACAGTTTAAATTTAACACCCGATCGCTATTCAATACCCAAATTAATATTTTAAGTAATGTCTAAATAATTCATCAATTCATACATTTGAGGCACAAATAATTAATGTACTTACACTAGCAAATAAATAGCCAAAAACTGATTTGAAATTAAACAAATAATAAAAAAATATAGAATAATGTCGATGTAAATGTTTGATAAATAAAATCATATCATTTTAATAAGTAAAAATCACTTTATGGTAACTGGTAATACAAACAAATATAAAAAAAAAATTTTTACAAATTGTGTGCCAAATTATGAGTGGGGACCCAGATCTTGCAGTGTTTCTTAAAAAATTTAAAGTTTATGGGCTTGGTTTTTTGTAAAATATAATAATAAGCCGTTTTCCTCTTTTAATAAAGTAGATCAGTATTTGTTGTGGAAAATATTTGTGCAAAAATTTTAAACTAACCCTTGACAAACCACTAGCTATGCTCTATAAATAATCATGAAGCATGTATGCTTTCACCCATAGATGTTAATTTCAGGATAATAGTTGATCTAAAATTATTGAGACTACAGTTTTATCGAAAAAAAAAAGATTTTCTTATCAATATGCACACGTTAAATTTTATTTTGTGGACTTAAATATTTGCTTATTGTCCTTTTTGGACACATACACGATATCTTTATTATGTGTGAGGTTGTTGCATTTGTTTTAATGAATTGTTCTTATTTCTTTTTTTTAGCTGCCTTCAAGGCCATACTGTTTCTAATTTTCTGGAACTTATCCGATCTTCCAAGCCACTTATTCATTTTTTCCACAATCTGGAAAATATAAAGACACTTGCAATTAAAAAATAAAATTTACAAATTAAATTAAAAGAAAATAAGAATTATTTATCAATAATTCTCGTCATGGAGATACTGGAAGCTAATGCTTATTGATTTTAGGTAATAAGAATGTGCAAAAAGAATAGTGGGTACACAGTTCAAAAGTTCGAACAATATATATTTACCTTTTGCTCGAGTGGAAACTTTGGCGGATCTTTTACAGTCAAAAAATATTCTAAAAACTCCCTTGGGTCTAATGCGTGAGATCTAAGCCGCATTTTCCTTTCCACATTTAATGTGTCAGCTATATTGTTAGTTACATCACCAGAATTATACGCTTGTAAAATTTTCGCAAGTGCTGAATATTTGTAGCTTTCTAAATCATCAGACTCATTTTCTGTCATAAGTTCTAACCAAAGCAGGAAGCTAGTACCATAGTCACATTTCGAAATGAGCATAATTTTTTGAAAAGCTTTTTTGAGAGGGGGTTTTGATGCCCACGGCATGTTACTTGTGCCGAGAAGAACAATTTTGTCTGTCTTCTTGATTGGCCTTAAGATTTTTTTAAGAATATGCGGACCGAGGAGTGTTGGGCTAATAGGTTTCTGATCAGAAGGAACTTTTTTAAAAAATACGCGATGAGCTTCTTCAATGAACAATATAGTTGGTTGAAATGCTCTTGCTACTTTCATAACGATGTGTAGAAACATATTTAAGTCGTCAGCGTACTTATAAACTTTTTCTGGACTAATATTTATAAAGACAGCATCTATAATGAAATAAATGGTTAAAAGTACAATTTGAATCATTAACGTTATATACACATGCCCAGTTCAGATGCTATTATGTTGCACAGCAATTTTTTTCCACTGTTTAGTGGTCCAACAAGTAAAATTGATTTTGGCTTCGGTATATCGAATTCACTCATTCCCAGCATACTCTCCTGTATAACCATTTTGATATCTCCCTTTGCAGGACCAACAGTGCTGAAATAAAATTTAATTTATATATAATAAAAATTAGATTTTTTGACTAAATCAAAAAAATCTACGTTTGAACCGGGTAGAATGAAAATTAACAAAAATGAACAAAATGAAACAATACATATTTATTCGTTCGTGGAAATTGTAGTAATCTTTTCTCAAAGTAACAATATCTATTATTTTATCTTGATTTATTTTTCAAATTCTCTGTATGTGTCTAAGAACATAATACTTACGTTAAGTTGTTTTCATCTCTAGTGTCATCTGCCACAAAATTAAAGTCAGCTATGAATTCATCAAAGTTTTTATGAGAAACTTCCTCAATAATGGTCGCTTCTTTTAATTCATGATATAATGAACTGAGAGTTCTGTCTTCTGTCGGGTCAACCGGTTTTTTCTTCTTCTTCGCTTTCTTTGGCTTAGCCCTTTTTAGTTTTTGGGGCTTATGAGGGACCTTCTGATCTATAGCCAACGCTTTTCTCAATAATTCATATTCAACTCTAGAAATCCAAAAAAAAATAATGTTAATGAAAATACAATTATTTTTATAAGAGAATTCACTGCTTCACTTAAATATTCCTGGATGTGAACCTCACATAAACGTACAAATGCGCTTTGCCAATATCGTAGAGGTATATACATAATTATGAAATATTTTTCACCTTTCAAATAGATAGCAAACTACTATTTTAAAGGCAGAATCCTCTAATTATCTCATAATATGCATATACAAATTATTGACAAACTACCCAAGCTCTCAAGTTATAGTCGAAAAAATATTACCATATTGATTTCATTTCTACCAGCAGCATAAATATGCGAGCGCATTTGTCAGAAAGAGATGGCGTGATAATCGACACCAACATCAATATGTTGTATGAATTCTGAAGAACCCCGTTGTATGTGTATATGTATATGCAAGTGTGTGTGAAACACGTATAGGGTGTAGTCAACACGATGAGACGACGTTTAGAATCGAACTGTTTGTTCTGATGAGCATTTCTTTATTTTATACAAAAATCTTAAACCTAAATACATATGAAGCCGCTTGTAAAGCGATCTCTTGTTATGTTTATTTATATTAACGGAGTCGCTTGTAGGGCGACTCCATGTGATGTTTATTCTTAAAATAGCTGAGCTTTGCAGTGTTTGTAGAGTGACTCTAAGTGTGGTCTAATATTCTTAGAATAGCTGAGCTTCACTCTTCGAAGAATGTGATGTTTATTTATCTTAAAATAGCTGAGCTTTGCAGCGTCTTCATGTGATGTTTTCTTATTTAAATGCCGCCAAGTGAATGTGGACTGTATATGATATTTTGTCATTAAAAAATAGCGTCTCATGTTCATTCTTGAACAAATTGTTTCTAGCCAGACACTTAGGGATCAATTCGTGCGCTGCAATCGTTTTTTTACTCTTCAGTGCATGTGCACTTATAAGAAATGACTAAGCCTGCTCATATCTGGATGCAAATCTTAAAGGGGTATTTGCCAATAAAATTATATATATATTTTTATTAACTGTGTTCAGGGTATGTCGTAGTCACGATCACTCGACTACATTGCTCTTACTTGCTGTACTTAACCTCCCAGAAGCGAAATCTCAAATCGTTTTGAATTGAGATAATAAATCTTACCAATACTTATCACTTAAAAAAAAGTAAAAAACTTTACTTTAGTTATAAGCATGGCTTCATGGCAAAACAAAATAATTAGGTAGTTTTATTGTAAGCATTGATATTTACCGCATATATTCATCAACCAACTGCCGCAATTCTTGATGTATTTTAACTAACTGATCTTCGGTAACCCAACTTTTAATCGGGTCGTGATTCTTGTTAAGATATTCATCAATATTTCTCCAGTCAATAGAAAATTTCTTTACCATAGCTTCTATTTTGGCTGTTAATTTTAATTTGGAACAGTTAGGTTATTATGCAATAGAAAGAAAGGACTATCGAGTACGGAGTATTCATTGGCTAAGATATATACATAATAAAAATTATATATAACTTCTGCTTGGCATACCTATTGGTTTGCTGGATTCGAGTACATAGCCAACATCAATTATACCGTCGTCCTTTAATTTTTTCCTTCGTTTAGCGTCCGCTATTTTCTTTTTCTTAATTTTTTCCTTTAATTTCCTTTTTTCCACTCTCTTCTTATCAAGTATTTTTTTCTTTTCTTCATTTGTCATTGGCTTCTTATTTAGATTTTCTTGAAATTCCAATGGTGTCATTGTTTCATCAATGACAACTAAAACTGTACCATTTTTAATTGGATCCGGATAGGGGTGGAAATTCAACGTTTTAGTATAGCTGTTAATTACCATAACATACTTATACTATGTATATTTAAATTATTATATTTGTATCCACTTACAACTCTTTAAACCATGCTCGAATATGATCGGATATATCTTCCATCATCCATGGAGTTCGCATTTGAATCAAACGTGTTCGCTCATCCATAATAAGTTTTGCAAATTCTTCGTCAAGTTGTTCTTTCTTTTTTTCATTCTTATACATCTCGAATAAAGAGTTTTTAAATTGATTTGGCCTTTTTAATTTCCGTAGCTTTTTAGTTCCCAACATTTCTTTTTTAAATTGTTGCTTTATTCTTTTAATCTTTTTTGCTTTGTAGTCTCTCCAACAAGATTGAATTAGACTCGCCGCGTAATTACGTAATTCGTTAACACTCTGCATATTAAGATCTGAAATAAAAATAATATACATTTTTGACTTGCAAAGATTCCTTTCCTATTTAAAAATATTGATTATCAAATTCCGCAAAAAGGGCGGTAATTTAAAAACTGTCTGAAAACAATTACTATTGATACCACAAAACAGACATATTCACCGTTAAGGAAATCTTTCTATTATCAATCTACAATAGCGAACATAAAAATCCGGGAAGTAACGACTGTAATCAGAAAACCTACCAAACTTTCCTCTTATTTTCTAGACTGTAGGCTTTACCTATTTACTATTTGTTTGTGCAAAATTGTAGCTTTCGAGCGAATTCATTTTCAAAGTACGGAAAAAATTAATTCAAATTTAAAAATAAACCTTTTTATTCAATAAACATGGTTTGCCAAAAAAAACTATGTTGTTCAACTTTTGATTTCTAATCTGATCAGCTACAAACTAATTTTTAAAGCTCAACACTGTACATCATTAAACGCATATATGTTATCTAATGTTGGTAAAATGTATTAGCAAAATCTAAATGAATAGAAAACTTATAAGTAGTCAAATAATTTTAATTATAGCAAACATATAGTAGAGAAGCTCAAAAATATTTACCGTCATGAGCATCTTCCATATTTTCATCCCTATTTCTTAAATCATTACAAGATTCTTCGAATTTAATAAAGTCTGCAGTAAATAAAGTCCTTTTTACTGGAATGCTCATTGCTTGATTTGGTTTAAAAGTAAATCTATATTGTATTTTTTTCCTTTGATGGACTTCCAAGGACTTTTTATCATATATTATGTTTGACTTATATACACGAGCTCGTCGTGCTCTCTCATGTGCCTGAATAAGTTCTATTGCTTCGCTAACTTTACTCCAACTTTTTGCATTAATTTCTTCCTTTTCTTCATTATTCATATACAATTTGTTTTCCGTTAATATTTTCTCAATATCTAATGGCCGACGATATAGAAATTGCGGCGACCTCCATATCATTAGATCACGTGGTGTCAGTTTTCTTGAAACTAGTACTTTGTCAATGTAAATATACTCGCTCAACTCAATTTCTTTTAACTCATCTTTGAGTAGCATCAACTGTTGTGTCGCATTGTCAATCAGAGTTTTAACCACTTGTTGCTTCTGCACTTGAAAGGTGTTGAAGTAAATTAAACTTAATTTATTAACAAGTTCCACATATAACACATAAAGCTCGGAAAATATTTTAAATGATATTGCTTTTTCTTCAGGTGGATTAATGAACTTTAAACGATTTTGTTTTTTTATCAGTTGACCGATATCTTTTGTGGCAGCTATCCAGTACTTATAATTTAAATCAAAAGACATTTCGAAGCAGTATTCTTTTCATTCGCATTTTTAAAAAATATATATATTGTATTATTTGAATTGAATCACTTTAGAAAGTCTAAGCACAGCCCCTCTGATATTATACTTATTTACAGCATTGTTATGAATGCAAATAAGTAATTGTTCATGAAGAAGTCAAGAATTATTATTTATAACGAGATTTCTATTAAACAAAAATCTAAATTCACTTAAAATCTAATATACTTTCATTTAAATTGGTGAAGGATTTTTACAGCGATGGTACTAAAAGGCAGGGACAAACAAACTGATTCCCTACTCCAAGCATGTGATGTGGTGCAGCTCAAGAATCTAAGCTTTTCTGAATAATCTGTATAACACCATGTTAGTAGGGACATCGACATAACTTAAGCATAGCCACAAATTTCTAAATTGCTACACTAACGAATTTGCGATATCCACTGCACGTTTTTATGAGATGTGATCATTTAAAACCAGTTTGTTTTAGTCTCTGATTTATAATAGCAACCGCTAACATCCTAAACAATTTCTATTATCTTTATTGTGAATGCATTTTGTGGTGGTTTATGGAAATATCAGTTTGTATTTGACTGTAAATAATCGAACTACGCCAGTATCAATTGTTTTATTATTATTATATTTATACATATTTTTATAATTACATTACATTGTATTAAACTTTTATGGGATATGAAAGGGAACGACAACAGCCTCTCTGTGATCAATTTGTATTCCTAATACTGCAGAGTGAGATTTATTAATAAACATTTTCATCTGAAAGGAAAAAAATATGTAATTAGTGTTTATAATAAAAACAAACAAATAAATGTTGCCAATTATAATTTTTAATGAATAATATTATATATATATACATTTACATAGAAAACTCAAAAATAGTAAATTATACATTAAATATTAATTTAATTGTACATTTATTGACATAGCAGAAATAAGTGCCTTTACCCCACATTCATAAATTTTAAATTGTTTTGCATTTTATGCTGGTTTAAAGTCCATAGCGTCTTAAAAGCAATGTTCAGATGGTCACAAAAATGAGCAACGCACAAAATAATTTTTTTTAAAGGAATGAAAAAAGTAGAAGTAAAAAAATTTTACTCACCTGAGCTGTATCATCCGGATTAACACATTTCGATAGGTGAGACTGATGGTTAGGAACATCTTTCAACAGACCTAATAAAAAATATGAATGAAAACCATTATACAAAAGTATTTTTCACATTGAAATATTTTATTATTTCATTCATGTGAAGGACTGACTTTTAAAGCTACACAGTAAAGCAAATTGCAGATGCAGAATTAAATTATTTAAAATAACAAAATTTAAAGTATTTACTTTAAACACTGCGCGGTATTCATCACTGGGCTCTATCGAATTCTACAGTAGCATAAGTAACACAATAAATTCTTTGGTTTTTTGTCAGCAATTTTTCTGATTAACTAATAATAATATCCTTATTCATACATTCATGCTCGGTTAACAACTGTGTTTTGTGTGCGCTTTGTGCTCTCGCGTCATTTATTTAGTGAGAGTTGTAATAAACAAAGCTATACATTCATTCAAAGCTATACTCAATCGCCGTGTTCTATTGTTGTTATAGAGGTTTTTCTGTGCGCTTTCTTACTCTTGGGCTCTAAATTTTCGAGTGGCTGTTCTTTTGGTCAATCTTCGTAGATCATCCGTGCAGCGTAATAGTTTGTTGGAATTGTTTCTTATTTCACCTTGCAGTGCGTTTTTAGTTTTTAATTTCTCTGTGCATTGCCGAATCTTTGTATAGTTTTAAACTTTTCGTGCATATTCTTTTTTTTTTATTTAAGATGCCTGCGTGATATTAAAAATCTGCAATTATTGCTGTTTGTGGGACAACGTAGTATACGTAAAGTGTGCTGGTTTCACGCAAGGGGTAACGGATGTATTCTGCAATAAGTCATGATTAAAGGGTACGATGACCGAGGGCACATTCAGGTTTTTATGATGCATAGCTCCACGATCTTCGTCTATCTTTATTCGTCTAAGCTTTATTTAATAGTGTAAAACTTTTGAATTCGCCTCTTAAGCAGAAGCGACCTACCAAGCCTGCTTTGCCTCAAAGCATTAAGTTATTGTCTCCGGTTCGGCTATCACCATCTACACCACTAACGCCTACTGTTAACAATAATCAGCAGTTGCTGCAGTTTAGTTCTCCTGCACCACCTGCAATCAAAAGTGGTGCCTCTAGTGTGTGCCATTCCATGTTGTCCAATCCAACTCTTCGAGTTCTTTCTAGCAGTGCTCCAGAGCCTCTTTTAGCGGTTGCACCCAGAATGCAAAATTTGTTTCGCGCCTTGCCCCTGATATATAGTCAATGATATAAAAGCCTATTAACGGCTATAGTGTCATCTAGGTAGAAATATTAAGAATTCATTATATTCCTTTATTTATCACGTGTTTCTATATTCCACCGCAACTTTCATCTTCCTCAAATTTTATGGTCCTCTCCAATTAGATGACACTCAGTTTAAAAGAATTCATTGATGGGCATCACTTTGCCACGACACTACAAGGACACTTTTGTTGGCTTAATTTTTATATCCTAATCCTTTTTATGTTATTTGTTGATGTTGATGATGTCAAGTTTAGTCGGACAATTAATGATATTACCTCTCAATGCTTACTGCAGACATCAATATATATATTTCAGTTACCAACCTTTAAGAACAACGCTAGGATGTTGAACGTTGTTCCATTGCTGCTGCAGGCGCTGCGAGTACAATTTAATTCGATCTGTGTACTCCTGATGCTCCAAAGTGTGCGACTCCAGGGCACCAACATTAATCATGTTGCTAAATTTAAGACGCGAAGGAAATAATATAGAAATTTTTTTTACATTTGTTTGGTTTACATACATTGCAGTATTCTGGACCAATCTGGAGAGAGCATTTTGGTCGTCTTTCTTTGGCAGCGACTGCGAATAATCATTGCTCAAATCAGCCGAATTACTTCGCCTCAATACTGGACTTTGATTAACTGAATCATCAAGCAGACGAGTTCTTTCGCTTGGTTCATTACCCTAAAGCAGACACAAGTTTATAAATATTGATGTATATGTATATATGTTCATATGCTCACTTGGCTGCTGAAGTCGTCGGTGCAATTCCAGCAACTGCAGATCGACGCTAGGCATTCCAAAATTGAACGAACATAATCCATATTTACTTTGATAATATTTCATTTATATTTTTCAGTGTTGGACAAAATATCAAATTATTAGTCGGGACATTCCCAACTATCGGTTAAAATAATCAATGTGTTATTTGCTAAGTAAAAAATAATTTTCATAATAGCAACTCCGTATCTCAACTTAAATCGAATTTTTAAGTAAGTGTGTTAATTAAAATACTATGTGAAAAGAAAGAATACTTGCAATGAACATATGTTCCTAACTATCGTATTAAAATATCGAAAGTATTAAGACCAAATATAGGTTCATTAATATCGATATATTATATGCTCATTTTCCGCATCCCTATTTGTAGAACACATCTTTAAATATAGCGAGAGATTATCAACAAACAACATGATGATTGTTCTCATGTAAGAATTGTTAAATTAAACCTAATCTGTAAATTTCAGAAGTTTATTTTGTATTAGGTTTTGGGTGCTAATTTGGCTCCTTATCATAACGTCAACTATTTTCATTTGCCTTCGCCAATGGATCCAACACAACAAGAAAAAAGTGCACGACAGCCAGACGAAAAAAAACAGATTGCATGTTGGCATTTTCCATCCATACTGCAATGCTGGTGGCGGAGGCGAGCGTGTCTTGTGGTGTGCGGTGAGAGCGTTACAGGCACGGACATACAAATAGGAACTCTCTTTCAATTTCAATAACAAAGTTTATTGTTTCTTTCCAGAATAAGTACGATAACATTAAGATTGTTATTTACACAGGAGACATTATTTCGACGCCAAGTTCTATTTTACAAAAGGCGAAGAATGTTTTCAACATCGCCCTCGAAGTTGACGAAATAACCTTTGTGTTTCTAAAGCAACGCCATTGGGTTGAAGCCAGAAAATATCCACACTTCACTTTGCTGGGCCAGAGTCTGGGCTCAATCGTCTTGGGCTTGGAGGCTGTTTGCAAATATCCCCCAGATATTTTCATTGATACCATGGGATACTCCTTTACGTTCCCCGTTTTTCGATATCTAGCCGGCTCCAGAGTTGGGTGTTACGTTCATTATCCTGTAATAAGCACGGATATGCTTAAGAAAGTGCAATATCGGCAATCTTCCTTCAACAACAAGGCATATGTTGCCCGTAATCCTTTCCTCACATGGTTAAAGCTTTCATACTACCGTATGTTTTCAAAGGTGAGTATTTATGACGTGGAATAATGAACTGAACTGATAAGAAAAGGTTTTGCGAGTGTGTGTTAATTACTTCAAATATATCTTTCATCAATAATATACGTAATACATATAGTTGCGCAAAAAAAAAAAAAAAATCAAAACTAAACTATATTTTAAAAAATGTCAATCGGTAAATTGAAAAATCTAATGGTTTGTTTTGTAATTGAAAAGGGAAAATGTGGTAGCGGAATTACTATTTTTTCGCATCTGTATTTATACAGGCGGAGCTTTCTAGGTTTGTCTATTATAATCATTTGTTAATTTTGTATTTTCACCAAAAGATAAAAATACATTAAAGTCTACGCAAACTAAATTATTATTATTACTTACTTGTAGATGTATAAATGGGTAAGCCGCTGCTCTGAAACTATTATGGTAAACTCAACATGGACTGAAAACCATATTGTAGACCTGCTGAATGACCCATTGAAAATTCATAGAGTTTATCCACCGTGTGAAACGAAACATCTAACAAGTCTTGAGCATACTGGAAAAGATGACGAGATCCTGATCGTATCAGTCGGACAGTTTCGTCCCGAAAAGAATCATCCTCTGCAATTACAAGTGTTGTATGAGCTGAGAACGTTGCTTGCTAGTGATGAGGCTCTATGGAATCGAATAAGACTTCTTATAGTAGGATCTTGCAGACATGAGGAGGACTGCGAAAGGTTACGTAACATGCAGGACCTCGCAAAGCATTTATCACTTGAAAAGTCAATCGAGTTTAGAGTAAATGTTACGTATGACGACTTGATAATGATTTTTAAAGAAGCAAAAATTGGCATACACACGATGTGGAATGAACACTTTGGAATTGGAATCGTTGAATGTATGGCAGCTGGTCTTATAATGATTGCTCACAGGTCTGGAGGTCCTCTACTTGATATTATCGAGACTTCTGAAGGTTCCCAAAATGGATTTCTTGCTACAGACGCTGTTGAATATGCAGCCAGCATATTAAACATTATATTAAATTCTGCAGAAGTAAACAAAAATATTGTTAGTGCAGCAAGGTTCGTAATTTGTCATTTAATTACAAAGAATGATCTCGAGACTAATATTCTCTACATTTCAGATCATCTGTTGAGAGATTTTCGGAAAAAGAATTCGACGAGCAGTTCATACGTGCAATTTCCCCGCTTTTTGTTTAGCATTAAAAAAAAATTTTTTAGGAAATAAATTATTTATTGCTAAATAAAATACAATGTTCTTGTAGATAAAGTAGTTCATAGTTAAACATAAATATTAAATGAAAAATGTCAAGAACACTTCTTCCAATTAATATCTCTACAGTAGCTGTGTTAAGATTGGGTAGACAGAGCGCTTTCAATACCTTTGTGACGTTCCCCTCACTCATTCACAAATTGTCTTACCAAAATAGATCAACTTATAGGAAGAACTATTAATTAATCTCCGTAATCCACACACCGCTAAATCGTATATTTTTCACTTTTTTTAAGATCATATTATTGACATCCATTTTTAAAGATAGAGAAATTCCATTCCAATTTGTGAGTATATATAAGATTAATCGCGTACATGATCCTAGCAGCCCGTTTAAAAAAAAGAACCTACATGGGATATAGATGTACTCGACATTAATAGCACTTACTATTCAATAAATATTTTTTAATAACCGAATTTGGAAGTGCAAAAGTGAAAACAATTTTCTAAGGGTTCAAATTCTTAGAGATAGATTAAACATAAATGTATATTATTTATATAAATCAAGTCGATAATGGTTTTTATATTTATTATATATAAAAGGTTAATTGCTTTTACAAAACGACAACTAATGTGGAGTCGATCTTGTTTTTTTTTTTTGTACAAAGACATGGTTTGTTGTTTACCTTTGACATAACGTGCCAATCTTTTTCAAGATTCGGGTTTCCAAGCATTCATCTAGTCATTTCGTTCTGATAGATTATGCTCTCGTATACCATACACTTCAATATTTTTATTGTTTTTTATTTGTACACTCAATAATATTAAGCGTAGATTATTAATTCAACGTTTATAATTATTTTCTCAATGTTTTAATTCAATTTTAATTTGAAAGTATTAAAAACAACAAAATGTTCAATTTGTGTGAATTTTATAGAAATTTTTAAAAAATTGTTCTCTTGTTCCACAAAAGATAGCTAATTTAAATACACTTAAAATAAAAAAAAATTACATACATATTAAATATTAAAAAAAAATTGTAATTTATTATTTTTATTGTAAGTGAGGTTAATGTTCTAACAAAATTTGTTCGATGGCTTAAGTCTAAAAGTTTAAAGTCCTTAATCAAAAACTACCATTAACATAATCCTGGAATATGACACTAATTAAAACCAAATATGCATGTGTGTACGTGTGTATTTAGTAGATCACCGTACAATTGTGTGTATCGATGAATGTGTGTATTAGGGATCAGTTTGGGCTTTTGAATAAAAATATGCGCCACATTACTTTTTTATTTTACTTTTCAGTACATGTGCTTACTATATCGTTTCCATCACATTTCGCAACCAAAGTATCTCAAAATCACAAATATGCAAATATATTAAAAATATCGTATATAATACTTATAATATAGCACTGGAATACAGCCTATTTTTTATGATTTAAATCATCGTGAGTTAAAAAAAAAAATTAAAATTTCGGTGGACGATGCATTTTGCAAATCTATTCCCTGCCCATTTTTTTATTTTTGCCCCTGTACATTGTACATCGATACGAAAGTTTTGCAAGATTGCAATGCGCTGAATGTTGTACACTAGTCGATTTTGCGAATTCTTGATATCGAAGTTGAAATACGTTAAGGGTATTCAGACAAAAATTAGTAGTCAATAAATGTGTTTTTTTTAATAAGATATTATAAGTTATAAAATAAAAAATTATGTTATAAAAATATTGAAATCTTATATTTTACTTTCAAAACTAAGAGCAAAAGATTAGCAAACACTTATTGTGATTAAATATAAAATAGTTTTGCAGCAAATCAAGTGAATATGTTGCATTATGACCATTGTACTAGGAAATGATTTCGGATGGTGCAGTCCAATATCAGGTTTTCGAAAGATTAAGTGAAAGTGATTAAGTATAGAGAGTGTAAATGAGTATCTGAAAACATCAAAGACACTTTGAATTTAGCCATTCGCACTCTTATTACTATTATTATGATTGTTACGCTTATTAGACTCACAAACTTTATACGTTTATAAGGTAAAATTATTACTTAATAAATTATATAACGCTTTTATTAGATTTAACAAATCATTTAATTTTTATACTTCATTTATAAGAGTATACAAAAGTTTACTACAACACAGAATACGAAAATTCGAGAGCTGATCACGATAAACAGTTGACGTTGTAAAAGTAGTAAAAGAGTTGCAACACTTACTAAGTGATGGTTGTGATTTTAAGTAAACTTCCGACTTTATAAAGTGCATATATAAAATAATTATATACAAGTTAATATAATAAATACTCGTAAGTATACACATATATATTTATATATATATATATATATATATATATATACTGCTTCATCAGAAAATTAAAAAAAAAAACTATTATGCTTGCAAGCGTCTCCAGCTTTTATTGGCATACAAATAATAAAGAAAATGGGTAGTGTCAGAGATGAATCAGATATACGGAACTTTTTTGACCGATCAAACATATTTATAACAGGAGGCACCGGATTTTTGGGAAAGAGTAAGAAAAGATTTTGCATTAATTTTTTTTTTGTAACGATGTCTAATAAATTGTTTTTTTTTTCAGTTCTTATAAACAAACTGCTTACATCATGCACTGGTATTAAGAAAATATATTTGCTTGTGCGCCATAAAAAAAATAAAAGCGTGGAAACACGAGTGGATGAACTATTCGATGACCCGGTAAATACTCGATTAAATAAATAATATAAGGGTATTATAGTAGTTACAAAAATCTCAATTTGCAGGTGTTTGAAATACTCAAAAGAACTTCAGTGAAATATAGCAGTCGCATTATAGGTGTTTATGGCGATTGGTAAAAACTAAATTTATCCAAAAAGAAAATTTAATAAAAAATATAAAATTTCATATACTATTTATCATTGACAGTCTACAACCCGGCTTGGGGCTAAACTTAAATGATCGAAAAATGTTAGCAGACTGTGTGCAAATTGTCTTTCATATGGCTGCAACTGTGAGGTTTGACGAAAAGCTAAAAACCGCCATTAAAATCAACGTTGACGCTTCATTTGACGTTATAAATCTCTGCAAGGAAATGAAAAATCTCAAAAGTGTTGTTCATATATCCACGGCATATACACATTGTCCTCGAAAAACTATTGAAGAAAAATTATATCAAACGTTAAACGACACTAAAAGCCTGACGCTAATGGCAGAGTGTATTCCCGAGAAGTTGTTACAGCATGTGACTCCAAAGTAATTTTATTAATTGTTTATAAGAAGAGTAAACAAACATGATTACCCCCAAATACAAATAGACATTCATGTCGACCAACATATTTAATTTATTTATATATAAAAAAGATTAATCTGACACAAATCATATGATCTAGTTATATTAAATAAATAGAGTATAAGTTTTTTTTTAGGTCGTTAGTGATCACTAAAAGGTGAAAAGGGAAGGAAACATTATACCGTTTCTACGATAATACCTCGCTTTCTTCGTCTCCTAGAAAGATTACAGAGTGGTTATTAAGTTTGGTAATGAACCTTGACGATTACTCATTTATGACGTTGGCCGACCAAAGGGCTGTAGATAAAGCGTCAAATAAAAAGTTGGAAGCCCCTATATAACCATTTCGATGGAGTAATGTATTAGATACAGCTATTGTAAACCCTTTTTAACCATACGCTTTCAATAAACAGAACTTTATTTTCTATTAGTACTTAATATTGATGAAAATCGAGCTCATACAGTGTAATACTGAATTCTCATTACTCCGTCTATTTACAGGTTATTAGGACGATGGCCAAATACGTATACCTTTACAAAAGCGGTAGCTGAGGATGTTATTCGAATTAACAGCAAAAATCTTCCCGTCGGGGTATTCCGCCCAGGTATTGGTAAGGCTTCACTTCTATTTTCTGAAAACTTGGAGGCAGATTAATGAAGTGCATCTCATTTATTATATGCAGTCATTTCGACATACCAAGATCCAGTGTGCGGATGGATAGATAATTTTTACGGCCCAACTGGAGCGATAGCTGGAGCAGTCACTGGGGTATTTCTTATTTACAAATAACTGCAGTCAATAATATAATCACTAACTAAATATTTTAGGTCCTACGAACTTTACGTTGCAACCCAAAAGCAATTGCAAATATGGTTCCAGTTGACTTATGCGTAAACAGTATGATAGCTGCTTCATGGGATATATATAATAGACAAAAGTAAGGCATCTTTTTTAATTAATTTAAGAATAAGCAGCGCACACCGAGCCCATCTAGGTAAGAACAAAAGTCGAGAAAAATTTAACCACGACGTTGAGACAGATGGACTAAGATGACCGCGAACATAACATTAAATACCTGGAGCCAGAGAGCACAGATTACAACTTGTTGATCGGGCTTTACAAAAATAATACATGCGATAACATTTATATTTGCAGTCCATTAAAATCAACTGGAAACATACCCGTTTATAATTTTTGTACAACGAGCAATAATCGATTAACTTGGGGTGAATTTACTACAAAAACAGCAAAATATGGCTTAATGTATCCACCTTTGAAGGCAGTTTGGTACCTGTGTTATTCAAATTCTACAAACAAGGCAGTCCACATGCTATCAATTTGGATTCTGCATTATTTGCCTGCATTGACATTTGACACTCTTTGTTTGTGCTTTGGGAAAAAACCTCGGTAAGTATTCTAAATGTTTATAATGGTTGGTTAAAAATATATATCTTATGCAAAGAGTTTTTAGAACTTTATAGCACCAATATTTATATTATTTTTCTCCTACTTACAATCTTACTTATTTATTTACAAGTTCCAAAATGCAATAATTACTTTTTTACTTTTGTAACGAAATGTCTTACTTTAAAGAATGCATGCCATAGTTAAAATTTTACTGAAATTAATTTTTTTTCTATATATATGTTGTTTACATAATATAATTGAGAATGTTCGATCGTACTATTGGTCTGGTTTTAAGACATGCATTGAAATGTTTAGGGTTTGAGTTGCATTTTTATTTATGTATTTATTTATAATAAATTAAATTATTTTTTTTTGTAATTTCAGACTTTTAAATACTTACAAAAAGATTCATAAATTCATGAATGTTATCGCATACTTTTCATTGCGAGACTGGGACTTTAAAATTGACAATGTTCAAAATCTTTGGAACAGAATGACAAACGTTGACAGGCAAACATTTTTCTTTGATATGAACCAACTAGACTGGGATTTTTTTCTACAACAATATTTCCGTGGAATTCGTCAGTATTTATTAAATGATCCATTGGATACTATACCAGAAGCAATGATTCGATGGAATCGGTAGGTATATCTCTTTTTCGAACATTATAAGAGTTTGTATTAAATTAAAAATAATTTTTACTTTTAGATTGTATTGGCTGCATCAGTGTCTAAAATGTTCATTTTTAATCATAATCCTTAACATACTTTGGGTTTTTTTCATTACCTAATAAAAAGAAACTTGAATATAATTTTGCATTATGTGGCGATTATTTGAATGGAACTAGTATGGATTTGATAATCACAATAAAACTTTTACGTTTTACTATAACAAGTAATTGAAATAATTACCTGCGTTTGCTGCTTCAACCACTATGCCTGCAACATTTTTGATGTCTTCAGGTCGCTGTCCTCATAATCCGAATCCCATCTGAGTAAGCATAGGTCCCTGGCTCTCCGATGTTTATGCAGTCACTTTGTTATCTATCTAAAGCCTATATATTCTCTATATTTAAATAAATAGTTATTACAGTTTCGAACAGGATTAACGTGAGACAGTGACAACATATACCTTCAGGCAAATTAAAATCATTTTTAACGTCAATCATTCTCCTATTGATATTATAATATTCAATTTCTTTAATTGAAAAATCAGATTCTTTATGTTCTATAGTTTTACCTGTTTCTGACTTATAATCTTCACACTGTTTAGCACAGTCGTTCACCATCCCAGAATTTATTAATTAATTGACTTAAATTTTGTTGATTTCACTTTCATCAATTTGAAACCATTTGAATTATTCTCCACGAGTATACACTTAATCGACTTTTCAGAGTGTTTTCGCTTTATACTGTATTAGAAACATATATCGTCGATGAAAATATCTTTAGATATTTTAGTTATGGAGTTATTCAAATAATTGGCCAACAATATAAAAATTATGCACACATAAATCTTTTGACTACTAATAAAAATCGTTTACTCGTAACAATGATGATCAGAATTTAAAAAATATGTTTTTCTATTATATATAATATTACGTAAATATTATTTATGGATATCATCTTGAAAACCGTAAAAGTAGCTCTAAAATGTTGAGCTTCGACTAGAAAGAGTATTTTTAATTCGGTGTGTGTGATTAGCGTACGTCGATCAAGTTTGTTTCATTTGACCGATATAAATCAAATTGGAACACCTATTTTTTCAGATTATTTCATTTATAACAATAATCAGTCGAAAAGGAACACAAATATTTAAAAAAAATTGAATAGTGTAATATTGGTGGAAGTATGAAATATAATCGCCATCAATATTTATAAAATATAATTTAATGTCAAATTAAAATTTTGGAAATGTTATTCTATGTAAATATGTATATAGACTAATTTACCAACATGTTGCTACACATTCAGAAAGCTAGTCCCTTCTTATCTTCGCGAATGCAGGAAATCAACTACCTAACCTTCTAATGTTAGATCGAAATTATTTATATAATTTGCCCTTTATTTCACTTTGATAGTCGATATCGACCACAAAGCGTTTTTTGCTGAAAAGTCTTGATAAATGATTTTAAAATAATCTGAATCCATAAACAGCTGATAATAATTTTGCGTTCTCTTATTATACATTTTGTGTAAGCTTTTTTAAATACATTTTATTTTATTAGCAATTCATCAGAAGTTATGGTCATCCATTTGCTGTTTTCAGCTGTTCCAATGCATGAAAATATTCACTCACCTTATAGTTTTTATGCTTTGTTGTCAAAAGTATTATTTTAAATTGGTTTTGTGCAATGTACATCGTGCGCGGACAGACATTTTTTTTTTGGACTCTCTAAGAGATAAGACTTTCAACTTGGATCATACACTATTCTGTGTCCGCGCCAGACTACCCTATGGAGCTAGGAAATTGATAAAAACCAAATTTGCATGGTATGTTGTTCATCCTTCAAATATTGGTATATGTCCACTCCAACCGACCACAGGCCCCGACCACTAAAAATGTTAATGACTATGTCTTTCGCTGATTTTCAGTTAAAGTCGTCCAATTAAAAAAAGGGTATATCGATAAGTCCGCATTTCCTGGTGGGAAACTTTGGCCCTAGAAACCTGCAATTTTTCGAGAGTCCGCAATTTGAAACAATTTTGGACCACGACTCCTTCCGCCTCCAAAAACTTAAAACCTGGGAAATTTGCTAGATTACTAATGTCGTTCTCCGTATCTCCGTAATTTAAAGTAAAAGTTACCAAACTTTGAAGAAAAGTTAATCGGAAATTCTTCCAATGGCGACACCCACTCTTGCACCCAAAAATCGCATAAACCTATATCTACCGCAATAAGAAGAGAGGCTACAACTACCCTGTACTTTGTTCTACCTGTTACCAACTGTTATTAATATATATATTTTTAACACACATAATTTCATCAAGAATATAAGAAACATCCAAATTATAATCGAAAACCTAAAGTCATAACTATCAGCATATATGTACATGCTGATGATAATCATCGCGAGCGTACATCGGTTTGTATGTATTCAACGATTTAATTTCTGACTGGTTCAGTGCTGGTTATATAAAATGAAAGCAGAGAGCAAAGGCCTTACAGTCGTGCTGGCTTCAGCATATATCATATGGGAGCTCACTCAACAAAAGATTTATTATATAAAACAATTCGTTACTTTGATAAATTAAAAAGTCAATTAACTGCAGGTGGTAAAATGTATAATATTAATGGGAATAGTAAGAATAAAATTATCAAAATTATTTCATCAGGTACTTAGGAAAACACAGCTGTATTTTGGAAATTAAAAGTCGAACGCAGTTGAAATTAAAGGCTTATATTTATTATACACATGTACTTCTAACACTTGAAGATGATTAAAAACAACTAACTTATTATACATACAGATCTAAGAAAGAATGCAAAATAAATGGGACATAGCTTAAGTGTGACCAAATTTCAAGCTTTAATTGTCTCCACGTTGTTAGTAAAAATGATCAAGAGGCTGTTTTAAAAACATATTTTATTTCTTTGTATAAGGTTAAAATATTTTAATAGTAGATTACTTAAAAAATAAAACCCATATATTTTTATTTAAAGTGTTGTAAAACCCTTGGTGACTTTTGACGGAAACACGTTAATTCACTTTACTAATTTAAAAAAAATCATAATACATTATGTGTTTACAAATTTATTTAATATGTACTTTAAAATTACGGTTTTCAATAATTTACACTAAACTAAATAAATTTACAATAATTTATATTTATAATTTATTACTTATTAGAATAGATATTTTACCTAATTTTGTATTAAAAATTTTGTTTTAAAATACGATTTGCCTTTTAATGCAGTATAGTCTATCATTTTTTATCGTTGTCAAGTTTATTTTTATCCAGAGATGAAGATACCATTCCGCCTCCATTAGAAGGGTACAATTTTTCCAAATAATTTAGTGACTCGTTAAGAAACGTCTGTAAATGGAAAATGGAAAATTTTAAGCTCTTCACCTTTATAAGCAGTCAGAAAGCTGCGGTCGAACGTTTACTATCGCTAAATACAGTGGTCCATTAATAATAGCTCAAGGGAAGTTAGTTTTGGAATTGTTTTTTTTTCTTGTGAAATCTTCGCCAAATAAGAAATGAGAACATCCCCGTTCTTGGGTTAATTAAACAAGAAATTAGGCAGAGCCAAACAATGCATCTCGGACAGAAGAAGAGTCGTGATTTAATTAAGTTTATGTTTCAAAATATATTACATTGCATTAGGTGCCTAGGTGTGAAAAAGCCTAATCGGAAAAACTATCATTCTAATGAAAGCGATGAACATAAACTTATGCTAATCGGGTTAAGCGCCACAACGAATCCCATGAAACAGAATCATTTCACCATAACCATAATCATAATCAAACATGAAAGCAAATCAATACGAAAATATCAAATTTATCTGCGAAAACTTTTGTAATCTTGAAACCAGATCAGCGTATACAATCAGATGGACAAACCAAAAGACAGACTTTCCCCAAACTTAATATAAACTTTTATTAATTACCTGAAAAGCATGGAGCACAGCTATAATTGCAGGTGAGCCGAATCCGTGCGTTATCAATGAAAAGTGAGTTAAGTGTCGCTGCATCGAAGGCTCTAATAAATGCTGCGACCTTGTTCCAAAATGCGTGGTTCGATCTTGACTAAGAATTTGCATCAGCTCTTTAGTTATCTATAGAATAATATTAAGAAAATCAATTAGCTATGTTTTGCAGTATATAAAATATTAATATTAGACAGAATTTTAAGCATTTAACACCATCAATATTTATATATCGACTATAGTATTATTAAGACGAAACTTCGTCATCTGTCTTCAAAATACATAATGTAAACATATAAATAATTATGCATTAAAATATACCTGTTGAGAGTGAAGTATAATCTCTTTTCGTCGATACGAATCCTGAGGTTCGGTTTGATGGCGCACAATATATTCTGCCAGCTGCCTAGCTGGAAACTCAGTTTCGCAAACAAAATGAAAGTCTTTGGCCAAGTGCGTTGCTTCACCCTCGACTAAAGATGTTAGCAGTGTTACGTTAGCCGCTTTTCGCCGTCCGGCTGGTAAGTTAAGTCCGATCTTCTCGAGCTTTTCTCTTAGTAGCCGGCCTCCATTTTTGCTTTTTGCCCTATTATGGAATGCATATTATTTTGGATTAAAGCTTATAACCTGTCTCAGGCTCAGGGTTTCTGTTGCATATTTAATTATTGATAATCAACAACCAAAAAGGATTAGTGACTATTTATTGGTTATTGGTGACTAACAATATCACTAATCACCAATATCAATATAATCATTTTATTTATATTAAAAATCAATCTTTAGCTTAATCTATGAAAACTCACCTTCTTAGAACACCACCCAGTAAAGATGCATTCAAGCACTCGGGCGGCGACAATCTACGCTGGACTTCCGCAATTGTAACCTTATACTTTGAAGTACTTGATAAAAGACTGAGTCTGCCAGGGACTGCACAAAATACTTCACTTGGCGATCCTGAACCTATGCTTCCAGCGTCCTTCCCACTTTTCATGCCTGTGAAAAAAACATGCCATTTACATTCAACTAACAATATGAATTTACAATATAGTATTGTATTTTATAAAAATACACATAGTGCTTGTATAGAAATTTTTGTTCTTTGTGTGATTATTTTGAAATTGAAAAGTGTGAACACAGCGTGCGTGGATCATTTTACAATAATCCTGCCAATTAGAGGAGCCAGCTTCAATTTCATCACATACATTCAGGGGTTGATGCGCATTGTTATATACCCGTGTTTGAGGTACCGCCTTAAACTCTCCGCCTATTTATTAATTTTCAGTGAGGTTCTACTCCACTTGAAACTAAGAATAAACATACATTTAAAAAGATTGTTTGAGAATGTGGTTCCCAAAAATATGTCAATTTTGTGTACTCGCTTTACCTATCAGTTTTATAGTAAGGTAATTAAGATAGCCACTCAATGTTCAAAGCACCTCATCCATGATTGAAATATATAATATTCTGGTATTAGTTCACATTTAAATTAATTTTTAAATAAATATTTAGTGATTTTTAATTGACAAGCGAACTTATTGTAGACAACAGAAAAATTACCTAACATGTTTTTAAGTGTCACAATAGAACTTCCATTAATGTATTTCCCCTCTAATAATGTTTAATTTATTTTATAAATTTCTCGAATATGAGTAAGCATAAACAACTTATGAACAATTTGTGTGTTAAATTTGCCACGGATTCAAGAGTAAAGATTTTTGCAAATTTGGCTGGTAATTAAACATTTCAATTTTAATATAATAGATAACTCACTTATATGTAGAGAACGTAACTTAAATATTTTATTAAATAAGAAATGGACTAAAAATGTAAAATGTAATAATGCAAGTCGTAAATTTAAACTTACTTTTTATCAGAGGTAAATCTGACATAAAAGCCACATTATCATCCAAAGCAGGAGCTTGGACATCATCAACGGCATTCTGCAACGCTTGATGCAATGCAAGAGATTCATGTTCATGTCCAAGTCTGGTGCCGTGTGCTGCTCCTGCAGATATTGCACTGCCGTAATCACTTCTTCTTTCCGTGTATGGAAACCCATGGGATAATTGAGTCTACGGAATAAAAAAAAGATTATGTTGCAAAAAATGTATTTATTAAACGAACAGCCAATTAGGCCCAATATATCAAAATAACTTCTTATTTTCGGCGTGGATATATTTTTACCTAACTAAAATATAAATAATAAATATTGAGAGTCTAACTTAGTTTCCATGAAATGGAAAAACTAAAGGCAGGATATAGGAGATATACTAATACTTCAACTATTACTGGAGTATAACTATTAATAACTAAATAGTATTCCCTGTGATTGCAAATGTTAACTATCAAATAATTAAAATTCTTATGTTTCTTTAATAATGAGCAGAGCATGGCCTCTACAAAATCTGGGGTTGAAACAGGCGAAAGCCGAGCCAATCCAAATGTTTAGGCAATCATGCGTGTGTGCGTGTGTATATATGTGTGTGTATATGTATGCGCACAAGCGCTAGAGGGGTTACGCCTATTTAACCGTCAACATCGAAAATGCCCCAGCTGTGGTTGCACAGAAGCACTGTTGGTAAAGTACAGGCAAAAGTTTTCGAGTATCCTGCTAAATTTAACGCATACATGCAAACGTACTCACTCACACACACATTTATATATAGATGTATGTATGTAAACCCTTTTTCCTTTTGAGTGAGGAATTTTCGTTGCTATTTACAAGATGTTTTAGCGAAATCCTAAGAAAATTTGTTAAATACTTCAGAGCATTTTTTGTGTTTCATAATGCACTTAAATGGAATTCAAAATGCCATAACTTTGCCAATAGTTGTAAGAAAAGAAATCTCAACTGCCAACCCTATACAATATTATTTTATAAGCAGAATTCAGTCAGCTTGGTAAAATACCTAAACAAAACATAATAACAAACAAATTATCTAAAATATGCGTAGGTAATTCTTATGAATAAGACGAATATTAAATACAGATACAGATCATTGAAAAGGAAAACATTTGCCATCGACATTAGAAAATAGCGAAAATATATATCTTATTTACCACTCAACAATAACTTTACAGTATTTTCAGTTATATCCACTAATTATACTTAACACTTACTACATGGCCTTGCAAATCGTCCCTATGAGTTCTATGAATGCCCAGTTGATCCTGCGTGGATCTGAGGCCTGCCAACTGATTGTAGTGATGAAGAGGGGCATGGTGCAGTGAAGATAACGGTTGGCCGTATGGATCCGTTCCCAAGTATTCGAGCGGACCATGATTCTGAAAATAACCAGAAATCTAAACTATTTTGGAAATGATACGTCCAACTGGTGTGGCATCACATTATGGACCACTTACCTGTTGCTGGGGAGGGCTTTGAGCTGAGTGGTGAAAAGGTGGCGGAAAGTATGGGGGCTGAAAATCAGACTGCAGGGATTGATGATGCATGGTAGCTGTCGACCCATGCGTGCCACTGTGTCCACTGTGTCCGGAGGTTGGGCCACCCCTGCCCGAGTGCCCTCCCGAATGTGTTGTATAAGCCGGGCTACTACTAGAAAGACCCAAGCTACCATGACCACTTAGGCGTTCCTGTAATTTAAACATTTATTTAAAATTTAAATTATTTATAAAAAATTTAATATATAATTTATAAGTCAACTCAAGTGAGAAATCCCCTGTAAGGGGTCAAAGGTGATTGTATCCTAAACACGTACTTCCACGGAAATATCTATATTACATTTTAAAGTGACAAATATTTACTCATTACCACATATATGAGATCAGATATTATCCGCTTAAAACATATATTTCGGAGTTCTTCATATCATTGTAGCTCAGTCCACATATAAATATGTATTTCTATTATATATAAGAGGAGCTCTTTTTATAAACATACGAAAATTAAAACGTCCTTGTTCAACTTTTCACTAACCACGCTTATTCAAAATCTTATTCTATTTGTCGAAGTTGTCAATCTCTTTGGCTATGTTCTAAGACTAAGTATTAACCGACACTATCAGGCATATTGCCGACGGGCTTCTCGTAGAAGTCTTAATTTCGGCCTATGCCCTTAGAAGTCGTTACTCACTTGGATTTCAATGACAGCAGGCATATCCACATAGGATAAAGTCATGTTATCATATCGTAATTAAAGGCTCAACTTTACGGACGAGAATACATATTTTGCTTTTATTTGCCAATATAAACGGATCACGGCTTGAATCACTCAATCACCAAATATAAATATATAATTTTTCAATCACAGAAAACTTTTCTTAGATATTCTTAGATAATATTAAATTTCTTGTATTTTAAATTTGTTTGGTTCGAATAAGATATTTGCTTCTTTTTTTTTTTTGCTTGAAGCTCTTAAAACTATTTTCGTAAGAACACCAACGGTAGATAAACTCAGAAAACAAATTCAACCCGACGGCGACGACAACGACAACGACGACAGCGACAGTAGTCCGTGAAAGCCAAAAACGAAATGAAAACTGGTCGCGACCGTGTACCGACAGGGCAGCAGCATCAGCAACATCAACAGCGGCAACAGCAGCAACAGCAGCGGCAGCACCATCGCCAACCACACCAACAGAAACAGCAGCCGCATTAGACCAACGCTCGATGCCAGCGACGCGACTCGTCGAAACGCCCGTCAATGTTTTTGCATTCGCCAGCCAGAGCCAAGTATAAGAAAAGAAGTATGTATTGTTCGTGTACAACTTACACACATATGTACAAAGCCAACAACACAAGAGCACTCGTTCTTGTCGACAAAGAGATACTCTGCAAAGCCAAAGGCTCTGCATTTTGTTTTTCATTTACAACCACACTTTAAAAATGTAACTTTTTAATTAATAGGATAATTTGAACAGAACAATTTGTAAAATTATAAATACACCTAAAAATACATTTAATAATTCAATTTTCGTTCGCGTAGGCCTAGCTATATACACATATAATACATAGAAGTAGTTGTCAATTATATGATGAAGTTTAAATTACAAACTAATAAATATGATACTCATCTCTGAGATCGACTGAAAAGTCAGATTGGCTTTTAATGCTTGTCAAGAATATACATATCAGGGCAAAAAGACGATTTTAAAGAGAAAATATTTTTTGATCCTTGGTGGTATTTTGGCCGTTTACGATATAATTGATAGTGAGATAATTTTGAATTCAAATTCCGCTTATGGGCTCGACATATGCCCATTGGCGAATTACATATATACCTTTAAACCTACCTTCTTTGCTTTTACATTCTTATGCATAATTTAGTTGTACCACTTTTAATTGTAATTAGTTATTTAAGTAAATTGTTTTATAAATCGAGTGAAATAACTTACAGATCTTCAAAATTTGAAGCTATAAACACACTAAAACAATGATTTTGAATTTTATGGGTTCACCTAATAATCGATGAACACTGTACATACATATATAATTGCTCTTTGCTGACCAAGTTTTCTGAACTTATGTTTATATTTTATTTGTGAGAATATCAGGTTTTTAGCATGTGAGCATGTAATATTTACTTGTAATCGCGAGCGCACATGTTTGCTTCAAACGAAAGAAATATCCAAATTAAATAGAGGAGTTTATTAGCCCCTCAAACGTACGTATATTAAAATAAATAGAAACAAAACTAAAAAATAAATCAATTAAATTTTTTTCTTTTGATATTGAATATTGTAAAATACGTTATACGTTCTTTTTATTTGGATTATCCGAATATCTGTCTGTCATGACAGACTATTAAAACAAGATGTTCACTGAATCATACTTTAGTGAGTACTAGGTACAAATTTTATAGAGTTCGGAATTTTGATAAATCAGCTATTTTCTTTCATCCGATGAGACTTAAATTTATGTTCATAGATCCATTTTAAAAAGTGTCAAAATACCCCCTTTTTAATATTTAATCAAATCAATTAAAGTAGTTCGCGCTATACAGCGTAAAAAACATCTGGAAAATGTCTACTAGTAGGCCATTTTGATAGAATCATTCTATAAAATGAACGCTACATTGAGCAAGTAAGCCATAAATTTAATTTGCTCTTCTATCACTTGATCCAAAGATCCCAGAGCTGTGTCAAACACTTTTGGTCCTGGGAATAAGTGTGGGTCAAGAAATTTCTTAATTTGCAGCATGCTGCATTGTCGTAAGTTCAAATTTTTGAGTTTTTTATTAAGTAGGACTTTCCTATAAAAAATCAGCATTTATGAAATTTGTGTATGTGAATATAAATATTTTTGCAAAGCACCAATGACCATGTCACGCAAAGGGTTGATCCCTAAGCTTGTGACAATTTATACAGTCCTACAGAACTAGAAGTCTACGTGTGTGTGTGTGTGTGTGTGTGTGTGGGCTTTAGTGCACAGTTTGTATGTGTGCACATTGACTTTGGAAGAGTGTTGTTAACAGCAGTGGCCGTGAATGGCTTCTGATATAGAAAGCCATTGTCACATCCTGTTTCGCATATCCTTAGAATATTCCGGATGTGAAAAGATTTAAATGATATTGTGAATAAGCCATAACACAAGTCAACTACAAAGACCGCTAATGTCTTGCTATCATAACCTTTATCGTTCGTTTTTCAAATTTGTTCAAAATGATGGCACATATTAGGTAAGAGGTAATTACGGTTAGCCTACGTATGGTTTGTGTTAAAAATATTAGATAGATGACCAGTAGATACAAATATATTTTGTGCAATTGTAAATATATTCTGTTTATTCGAATTTAATTTTTGATTTAAGTGTGTTTTATTTACAGTGACCTTGTCATTTTGTATTTCTTTTCTTTGTTTCTTTTATTTTTCTTTAGTGTAGTTAAGTGTGAAATACAGAATTAATTCAGACATATTTTCATAAATATTAATAATACGGCGATTAACAATGCGTAGAGCAGTCATTTTTGATGTTTTCTTTCAAAGTTAAAATTTATGAGACAAGCAGAAATTTTTCACATGTGCAATTATTTTCAAAAACCTTATGCGTCTTTTATGTAATTTTTTTTTTTTTAAATTATTTAAAATGATTTTGCACTTCACAAGTTTTGATAGTTTGTTAAATTACTAAAGTTATACTGTAAATTTATGCTTATGTATTTAAACTGAAATAGGATAATAAGATCGGAATGCATTGGAAAATTGTTATCACAAATAAATTTGTATTCAATTAAAAACCAAATTTAATTCACACAAAAAATGGATGTACGCTTGCCAAGGGCAAGTTAGTCGATGTGAATAGTTATCAATTTGATTGGTGTGTATGCCATGTATGCTACTATTTATACTCAAAAATAAAAAAAGAAAGAGATGAGCCCGTTAGAATCGAATGTTTTAATAGGGATAAACAAAAATACATACATATATATGCAAACATATTCAGTGTATAGACCCAGCGCGAACGTGGCAATTGCGATCTGGACACGACTTTATTGTGGTTTTATAAATTAAAATAATTTTGATTGATTACTTTGGATTATCTTGTCATTTGCCAGCATCAAATAGAATATTTAACGATACTGATAAACCGGTTTGCATTGGTTTTGTATGAATTTCGGCTCTTAGTTTTTTTACTCAAAAGATTTCTTGCAGACTCACGGAAAAATGTGCGTTAGCGCCTGATCAAACCCAAAGCTAAACCCAGACTCCAATTTACTTCGTAATATCTGCTACCAAGAAAAAATGATTTAAGACAAATTTTGCTGCCAAAAGTGGCAACGAAAACACAGTGCGTACTACTCACAGATACCTTCACATTATTTACATTTTAAATTGCTGGTTATTTAATATTTTTAGACTTCACATCGTTCACCACCTTCGCTCCCTTATAGGGAATCATTTACATATTCATATCGAACTCTTTGACAAAGCACATTATATTATTATAAATATATAGGAATATCTATGATAGCTTGTCAGCAGCAGTGTACGTCTTGTATGTCTGTGTGTGGCTAACCTTTGATATTCCTGTTTAATTCGTGTAAGTGATAATAATCATAGTAATAAAAATAAATAAATAATAATTTTAATAAAATAATATAATAATAATAATTTTATAAATATAAATATTAACAATATTATGTTATAATTATCATGCCTATATGTTTTATTCTATTCTATTTAAAGAAGTTGTTAAGCAAATTTACTAGTTGAAATATATTTGCTAGACATTCGTATTTCCGTATAGATAATCCCATTAAACGGTTACCTAATGGATGACCCTTTCATAATTTATACATATGTACAATTTTAAGTTGGCTTACGTAGCCAGAGCACACAGCGAACATGCTGCTGTAGTTCCTCTTTCTTTAAATTGCCGATTGATTGACAAATGGATTAATGATCTAACGGTTTGGCTTTTGGGATATGGGATAGGATGTGTCTCCTTTTGCATATTACATATATAAATTCTTAGTAGCATACTAAGCTTGAGCTAATATTGCTTATAAACTAAATTGATTTGTGTAATTGTTTTCGTTCTTCGCTATGTAAAGCACTCAATTCACAACACAAACAAACACACACACAGATTTTAAGGTTGAATCGGATATGCAAAATTCGGTGGTTGTTGTAGATTTTTCTTGATTCAGTAGTATTGAGAGTATTATGTTTTCAATCACATGAGTTTTTGAATTGTACTATTGTCAGTCGTGAATATGCTGAAATTTGAAATTTACACTGGTGGTCAATACTCCCATAGCGTAATTCAAGATATAAATAAATAAATTATAAAGGTTGGAATGGTTGACGGGCTGGTTTCTGAAGGCACAGGTAGACAGTTGGAAGCTGTTGAACAGGTCGAAATAGTTTCACCTCCACCTTAAATGTGTGCAGAACGAAACAAAAACACACACACGCACGCACATATACACACAAATGCGCACTACACATGGTATTCTAATGAAATGCTATCCACTCGTCAATGATCAATTGTCATTAAAAGAGCTTTGACTCCAAATTCTGCCTTGTCCATTACTCAGCCAAAGCGCCATAAATTCGGTTGTGGATTATTATTGTCTATGCAAAACATATACATTTATATAACTATACATTGGTCAAGTCCATATAACTAACATCCTAATTCCCTGCATCGAACGATAATTGAATTGTGCCTTTCAAATTTTTATTTAAATAAAAAGAAATTTGCCTAAGTCAAATATATGAAGTTGTAGAGAAAAGTGCTGTATACATTTTGTAAGTATACCGATTTGTGAGGAAATGACTTACAGATAGAGCATAAACATTTCCTTAGCACTTTGCAATCATCACCAATCTTTATTTCCTTAAAAAAAATCATTAAAATATATTTTCGCTGCTAGTTAGGAATAATATTTTTTAGAAAGTGCTGATTCTGTAGTATTATATCTTGGTACATTAATATTGTGAACGGGTTTAGAGTAAAATATATTCTAATTTTATTTGCAAATTTGGGTGTAATTTAAACTTAATGCTAATTTGGTAGTTGATTCATAAATAGAAAGTTCTGCCTTTAAAAATTTAATATTTATTAATAATCGATAGTTATAGATAAAAATAAAGCAAACTTAATCAAGGATTGTATATGCTTCCTTCTGCCTATTACATGCACTTGCTTAAAACCATTATACCCTTTTTAACCATTTTTAATGAGTTCAAGGTATACAAATATTTTGCATTGCCTTAAAGCGCCCTCTAGTAGATTTAATTTGCATATCCCTTGTTGTGGCGCTCTCTTACCTAAATCTGATTAAATATTATTAAGCTCTGTAGCTACTTTCTACAGAGTGATTGTGTGATTTTGGCCACATGAACAACAGATGGCGCAATTGGTCTCTCTAACCACTTTCTACGGACAATGTAATTATGAATCTATAAATAAATGTTAATACACATTGGACTGTACGTAGTATGTTTACGTGTAGAAAGCATGTATGAAGTTAACATATCCACAATAGAAAATAGGTTCACAATACATATATATTTTTTCAGTTATACTTAGTTCATAATAAATTAAAATTATACTGAATTTAAAGATATAATAAATATTCACCAATTGTTTTAAATTATGAATCACTCAAAGAAATAATGGCAAACAGTTTAGATTCAAGTTCACGCAAACTTCCAAATATTTAGTTTACAGGTATTTTGCTGTAGGATTAAATTATTAAGAAATAATTTTGCTATGAGTCCAGATTGTCGTTTAAGTCCACTGGGAGATGGAGTTATTCAATATGCAAAATCATGTCGAAGAAAAATAATTTTTAGACTTTGCTTAATATTTATAAAAAGTAATTATTTTGTAACATAATTTTCAAAAACTTTTCAATCCATCACTTTAAAAATGAACACATCTTAACTTTACCTAGGTTGTTCATATAATTTTTATTCATATTATTCGCCATGAAATACAAAATGCAAAATGCTAAATAAAACTTATTTGATTTATTATCATTAAAAAGATAACTTCAGTTTGTTTTTAAATTAAATTAATGAAAGGACGATCATACAAGAAACATAGTATAACATTTAAAGCTAACAATACGTATATGTTGAAGATCAGTAATAATTAATTACGGTTTTTGAAACATATCAGAATCGATATGATTGAACATTTATATGATCGCAACAATCACTGCAAAGATGAGTATTTTTGAGTAATTGATTGAGTAAAAACCTTATTAATTGCCTGATATCTGGACTTCAAGGGCAAATCATTATTATCTTTAATGTAATTAGTTCTACAAAATATTAAAATAATTTTTAATTTAAGTGCGGGAGCACTGATTAGATTCGAAAAAATTCATAAGGAACAACATTTCGTCTCATCCACATTCCACGCCAATGACGTAACAATTTGGAGTAGTTAAACAGTAGCCGTGGTCACAAATTGGCAACCGTCTGTTGTCTGTTGGCTGTTGTGTGTTGTCGTTATTACTGAAATTACTACATCAAATCGATCCACTTAACCGAAAATGTTGCAGGTTTCCACTGTTCGCATATGCTTCTGCCCAGTTTTTCGGCTGCTGGCAGGCCTATATTTTCAAACTACCAATTAGGTAATGTACAGAACATATGTATACAGAGTATTTTCTAATATTTGGCGAGCTTTAGTTTTGACCAAATTTATGTTGCAAATGCACTGATCACTTCACTGATTTCAGTGTTTTTCGGTTGTTTATTCGTAAGTGAATAGCTTCCATATACAATTTTGAGTTCCATGAATCGTATTCATATACAACCAGGTTTATTCTTTAAAAAAATTAAAACATTTAATATATTTTGACTGCACGTAATTTACCAAAGATTCTTAGCCGTTGTTATGTGCTTAAAATGAAAGTATATTTTTTTAATGTGGGTAAAAATTAGTTAGTGTATTAAAAAAAAAATTATCGCCAAAATTTTGTTTATGCATTTTTTGGATTCGCTTACAGTTTTTATACACATTCTTACTGTAGTAATTGGATGCAGTAATTGCAATATGCAATCAGCGCGAATGATTAATTAATAAATTAATTTTATTAATTTATTAAGTGCATGGGTATAATATAATATAATAATATAAATTAGAAATCATACCCAAAAAAAAAAAAAATACAAACAGGAAAATAGAAATCAATTATCCAAATTAAAAAAAAAAATCCCACTGTCAAATTTTAGAGTATCGAATTTTGGTTAGTTTCTTGTTGGTAATGTTCTTCAAAAAATGTCTACGCCTTGCATCCATTATTTGATAAATTGATATATCTGATAAATCAAATTGATAAAAGAGCATATCTTCCACAGTTTTGAAGCTAAAGCAAAAAGTGAACAAACATAATTTATAATTTTTTAAAAATGGGCAGCTGCCCCGTGCATGGCTAAGTCAGCAAATTTTTATATACTATTCTTGTCATTAGCTTTTAACATATAATCAGTAAAATTCATTCACTAAAACAGATGCAATAACTTTTGAATTACTAAATTATTTATTTTTAATTTTAATTCTTATTACTTAGAAATTAAATGCTTGCACCAGCCCCAGCGCAATAAAATTTTTAAATTTGCAGTGTTATAGCAATTTAAATTTCAACAAATCTCATTTGTATATTTTCCCTAGGAAATAGTGAAACAAATGTTACCAATTACGGATACAATTTGAATATGAAGGAGACGTCCGGTACAACTATGTACCTGTGCATATGCAGATGCAAAAGCTTCAAGTTGAATCTGCCGGATGAGCTAAAAGCGTTTTCGGCTATAAATTAAATGAATTCAAGAGGAAGCGCGCTCAAACTCTAAATATTATATTCGTAACAACAATGAAAATACGTGGAGAACGATAATCGATTTTTGTTTATTACGCTCTCGCTTCTCGTTGTCTCTGTTGCTGTTGCTGTTGATGCTGCTGTTGCTGTGCTGTTGCTGTCTGCATACGTACTCATTTCATTCTACCAGTGTCTTCTCGGCAGGCTTCGCCCTCTTGCCCTCTTTCACTCCCACTCTCGTGACGAGGCCGACATCTGCTTTTTAATGAAGTAGTAAAACTCATTCATAAATGTATTCAACCGGGATGTACACACAACACACAACGTACAACGCTGGATCAAGTGAAAATGGAGAGAGAGACGAGACATGGGCATGGACTGTGAACCGTGGACTGTGGCTTGTGCTCTAGCAGGTTTATGACGAATAGCAGAATAAGAATTTATTTGCAAGGCAACCACAGCCAGCCAGTCATCCAGGTAGACCTGGGCAGACAGCAGACAACAGACAAGACCGGCTTAAGTCAAAAAAAAAAAACTGCGATCTGCATTCAGTTGCCAGTGCAAAGCTGCACTCGGTTCTCCTTAGTTAGCCTCCATGGTTAGTCTCTTAGGCCTGGCGTATTCCAAAACAAGCCGATTTCTGCTTTGCCACGAGCCTAACACACGCCGCAGTTTCGACACTTGCTATCGTCCGGGGTTCGCATCCTCGTTGCGAAAATTTACATTTATCTTGCATTTCAATTTCATTTTGAGTGGACTTTTTAATTTCCTCTTTGCAAATGAAATCAATTTTGATGCGATGCTTGAAAGGAGCACTTACATATTCACAATGATATCTAATCGTATGTATTTATTTAATGTGTGTCAGCATATCGGACAACTCAGTATCATCTGCATAAAATTTTATTTATTTGTGTTATTAGTTTTGAATTTTATATAATCTAACTTGACGTATAATTATAATAGATTATCCATAAATATATAATCGATTACGTAATGAACTTAATTTTATATTGTTCGTAATGGATAATACAGTTATAATTTTAATCAAAAGATATAACCACAACACTTTGTCGATAATAACATTGAAATTTAAGCATTATATATATTTTAGTATTGAGGAATTGAACGCTAAAGATATAACCGAAATTGTACAGTCATTTTTAATGTTTGCTTAAAATAGAGGTTTGAATTATTTAAATGAGTTTCCAAATTAATACAGATTTTTATATAGCTACGTCTGGTTAACCAATTTTGTAATAACCAATTTTGTTGTGACAATTTTATAAGCCTTATTTATAGTAACAATCAGTGTAGGTTTTGTGAAGGTGAGGAGTAGTCATCAACTCACATCCAAACAGAATATGTCGCCTTATCCAGCATTCTAGAGATGCATGTTATAGTGTCAATGACATAGAAACCCTCAACCCAACTAAGATTCTGGCATTTGTGCTGGAACTGGGGCTCAGGACACAATAGATCTAATAGGACGCAGTGCAGAACCCCAATTTATTTTATTTTATTATAAAGGTACTATATACACTAAAAAATATAAATTAAAAAAAATTAAGTTTATGAATTAATATTTTATATCAAATTATTTTTTGCTTATGTTTTAAAATTGTAATAATTAATTTAAAGCGAATAATTTTAAATTTAATTAATTAAATTTGTTCATTTTTTTTAAATTAAAATCTCTTAAAGTTTGTGGACTTTAAATTAGTGTATTTTATTCTGTATTTAAGACAGGAAAAAAAATGTTGTCAACAGAAAACATTTATGCAATTTGACGGATTTACTCTTTACTTTTTTATTTTGATTGTTATTTCGAGGAATTGTATGTCTATTGCAATAAGTGATATTTATATATTTAATTTCGCCGAAATACAATTTAGGGCACGTTTAGGTTAAATTATATTTTAATAGAACACATCCTTAAATTTATTTTAAGTTTATTTGCTGTCGAGAATGGTTCGTTGGATTCGGCGCACTAAATCGAGACCTCTGTTATTTCGAAATGTTCACTATAAAATATCTTTTTCTTTCGATTAAAATAGTATATTTTTGCGCAATTTCACATTTTTCATTTGTTATATAATGGGTGTAGTATTTTAAAACCAGAGACAGCATTTTTTGACTTGGAGATCGCTTATATTATTTGTGGTAGTATATAAGAAATTATTAACAATAATGTGTGGTATTTAATAGCCCCACCGCAAAATCGCCACAGATATTGGCTAATAGTTGGTTGGTCGTGTTATGGTGAAGTTGTTCTAAGTCTATACACATGTATATATATATATATATATATATATATATATATTTATATATGTACATATATGCATACTTATGCAATTAAGTACCTAGCAAAGCAAACTGTTATGGGAACAAAACCTAAAATGCTTGGTTTTTTTTTTTATCAGAATGCTGCAGTTTTGCAAATATAAAACCGCACGCAAATTGGGCGCTACGTTGAGTTTTGTTGTGCTTCAATCTCATAAATTATTTTGGCAACGCATCACGCGAGAAACTTATACCTGATTTAGCGCAGCCAGTCTGCAGAAAGACTAACTAAGGCAGATAACGCTAACACATTCGGCATACCCATTTCAACGGCTATGCCAAAATGATTTTTGTGGGCGACGACTTTTGCACAGCCTCTTTGTTGTGTTTTTGTTTTGATCTTTGGCCCTTGCCCCGTCATTTTACCCTATATTTTTTAGCTGGGATGAAAAAGTTCTTGGAATGCCGATAAACCATATAATTTTACTAATTGAACGGGGGTGGATAAATGTAGCCAATGCAAGAACTCCAGACGTAAGAATAAAATGTTTCTTCTCCATGTCATACTAGCAACTTATGAAAGTTGCAGACAGAAGCTCTGTATGCTTAGATACCCTGTTTCCATTCGCCATTAAATGAAACGTAGTAACTATAGCTTTCAAATTATGGGTAAGATGAATTTTTTTCTGATTGGCAGAAGTAAAAGTGGCATACTATATTAATGTTGATTTCTCTCGCTTATGTACGAGCATGCGTATCAAATTTGCCTAAGGGTAGCTGAAAAGACTACTTAAATGCAAATGAAAAGAAAAAAAAAAAAACACTCTCTATCATGAAACTAAATAAATTTTTAAATATTTATTTTGGATAAATTACCACAGAAAAAGAAGAGCAAAGAACAAATGACTTGGACAGACAGTTACATATTGTCTCTAAATTGCATCAAACATTGTCAAAAACAAAATCGTTTTCTTTTAGTACCTTTACAATAGTATTTTTAGGTATTAATCTGTAGTATAAGTTCAATGAAAGGATTGGCAGAAAAGAGCACATATATTGTATAAAATAGATTGACCTCACTCCTTCCCTCGCGATTTACAACGGTGATGGCTAGGATTTTCGAACTGCTCTTAGAGGTTAACTAATCACAAACACGATCACAAATAGTCAAAATATGATAACCTTTGTAACCGATAAACTTTATTTATATATAGTATAGTAAATAATGGATAAAAACCTTTTGAAAGACTTTTTTATTAAACAAAGGTTATCTTGGGTGACCGTCACCAGAAATGTGTTATTTAAATGTTGGCGGTTAATTTTGGGTCAATCTTGAGAGGAGTTTACCAGAAATTAACCCAAATATGTAGATAGTCCAGCGCACGGGGCACCCGACCTAAATTCTGGGCCCAGACTTAAGTAAGTATTGAAAAGTTACGTCGGACATTTCGTATATTCTTGGAGGAATTGTTGAATTGTTATGTTATTTATTACCGGTTTCAATCTTACAAAGGTATAATCTTTTGTTTATTCAACTAATAAATGAGGTCTTCCCACATAGAAAAGTAATTTTCAATAATATGCTTTATATGTGAAAATTTTTGTATTTTTTTACATATTCACAAGCATACGACTTACTTGGTAGGTAAGAATGCGCAATTTAAAAAATATATATGTAAGTAATAATCGGTTTTACAGTCTATATACAGATAGTTCCATTTCCCAAACTGAGAATTACGGATTCATATCAATTACACTCAAATCGTATATTCGTAAATGTACATGTACAAAACTTAATTTACTGTAGAAACGAAAAAAAAAAAACATGTTCACGTTGGACACAATTCTACTTGAAATTTAATTCTCCTATGCGTTTCCGAATGGGAATAATATAGAATATTTAATCAGACTTAATTTATAAAGAATAAATTTATCACATGTTTTTAAATGATATTTTTACGTTAAAATTTTGTCATCAGTGCTTAACAAATTTAAAAAGTGGTACTGTAATTAAGAAATTCAATTATTTGAAAACGTCTTTCCTGTATGTCTGTACTGTAAATAAAAAAATGATCCCATCTTACTCTGCAATGTGTTATCTTAAATATGACATTTTCCGGCGAACTTTTTTGTTACACACATTAAAAATTAGTTTGAATCGAATCGGTGAAGTGAATTGTCAGATGAAAGTTAAACACCTCTCCATAAAAATCTTTCATTAAACTATAAAAATAAATACATTTCCGCCCGAATGTCGGTACAACTGTTTTCTGATACTACTAAAAGATTGAAGTCTCTTACGGGGAACACAAAATTCCAGCCCTAAATGCGCCTCATTATTATTATAAAGTGGGCTTTGGCTGACTTGCTAAAATGTATGGTAATCAATCTGCTCAGATCACAGACATGGTTCACTTGAAGCTGTATGGTAATTACACTGAATGCTTGCGTGCACGAAATTCTTATGTCAATCAGAGATCAATTCAAGCCCTATTGGCTTTAGTGGTGCAATTTCAAATTTTACGTATTTTATACAGAAACCATGAAACTGATCCTGGCTGACAGATAATTGGCTAGTGTGTACCTTGGCTAGATTCCCATCCAGGTATCGCGAATCGATACCTAGTTGACACAAGTGCGTTTGCTCTATACGGATACGGTAACGGGTTGTGATGAAAAATGTATTTACTGAAGTTGCTTAAAATTCAAAAATCTTACCATCATAAATTTTTGATCCTCAAATTGATGGTCATTGGTCCGGTGTAAGATATGCATTTTTGTTGGTGTTAAATTGTTGGATTCGTTGTATTAATTACATAGAGTGCGTTGAATATAAATTTTTCAATCTTTGGGCGGTAAGGATTTCACTAACTCGAACGAGTAGCTCACTTAAAATGCATAACAGGTACAAATGCACAGTAGATAGATATTTTTTGGCACTGAATAAGGCAACTATAATTCATATAAGTATATGCTTACATAAATGTAAATTGGTAGTAAGTGAATATTTGTACAACTATGAAATGTGTATTTATCCATCCGAATATATCACTTATCCGAAATAGAAGTGATGGCAATTTCAGGTGCACGGAGTATACGCGAGTGGCACTTAATGCTGAATGCTTAAAATCACAAAACACGTAATTAAACTCGAGCTATTTGAAAACGTCAGAAGTTTCGAAAATACATAAACAGTTGATTTAACGAAAACCCGCAAATAAACTTCTGCCTTTGCGCAGCCACTGACGGTAGTTCTCGACTGAACTAAATTTTCTGGTTGGACGTAAAAACCTTCAGGGGATGTATGGCGATGCAGACGATGCTGCTGTTTGAATACAGATGTGTTTCATATGTATATACACACTCAGGCACACACACACACACAGAGAGAGAGAGAGAGAGAGAGACTAAGCATACACATAACACATACATGTAAGAATTTGTGCGTAAAATCTATAAAATCCCCATCACCGCTTTGAGAAACGCACACTGTTCGTTATACACACACATGCACAAACATACACACACACACATATATATTATGGCGCTGACCCTCCCCGGAGCGTGTTTTAAAAACGCTATTCACACACTCTTATTTAAGAGAGAAGACTAACGTGGATGAAAGAGAAATGTGCATGCTGCAAACCGGTTGAGAACCAAACCACTGAAATCTGATTCGCCTTAGATTATTTCGTCGTGTAAAACATAATGGTTGTATGAGCCCAAAACTCAAAACTTAACAGAAACTATTTTTAAAATACCATAACTTTCAAATTGTATCATACTCAACAATAACAACAAACTAATATTGCCTTTTTTTATTAATAATTAATTTTGATGGCTATGCTTGTTTTGTATTTGCAGCTATATACTATATCGAAAATGAAATTCAATGTTCTAAAATATAAATCTTTTTTGGTGAACTTGTAATTTAAGTCATTCTCTAAGAGAATTCGAAACTAAAGCTGCTGTAGCGAAGAGCAACCAAAAAGTACATAAGAGAGGGCCGGCTGTAAAAATCTTTACCGCCACCAATACCACTTAGGATATGTATGTATGAATTTGTTCGTGACTGTTTGCTGGCCGTCGTGTTCAAGTTGAAACGCGCAACAGCATCAGCTACAGCTACAGACAGAGCCACAGCCATTTATATTTTCAGAAACCACGCCCCTCAAGCTGACTACTAGACAATGGGCCGAACCCAGAGGCTGCGTCATCGGCATCGCCGCTGCGTCGGCAGGGCAGCCTCTGCACATGTGCACATAAATACTAAATACTACATACTCGTAGATACAAACACATACATGCATCAACATCAATACATATGTACGAGACATGTGCTTAAGTGGATATGTGTATATAAAAGCATGGGCTTAACTCTCTGTTTGTATGCGTGTGTGCATTGTGTGTATTGTATAAGTAAATAAGTATATAAACGTAGTGGTTGCCAATTATACACACACACTCACACACATTCAAACACAGATTTGTATGTATTTATGGAAAGCTGGGGTTGCCAACATACTTTGTCCTCAGGGGTGTAACTTATGCTACTGAGAAAAACTCGGCATTGGACGCTTGTTTTGCCAGTGGTTAGTGCCCTACCATTTTTGCCCCAGGGTTTATTTTGCACAGCATCACAGAGTGATTATATTAAAAATGATGAGAATGGGGAACTATGTACAGATGTAAGTATGTTTGTCTGTGCACATACAAATGTGTAATATTCCATGTATATTGTAATACATAATGTGTGTATATACATATATGTGTGTACTTATACATTTACATGTAGATACTTAAAGTTTTCTTGGGTACCGATGACAAAATACCCTTGAACTAAATTGTTAATACAGAAGATAAATAAATAGCTAGTAAACAAGCCTAAAATCATATCGTTATTTTAAGATGTTACCTCTTTAATCACAACGATTTTCGAGAAAACTTGAACTTTATATCAATAGTTCAAATGATAGAGGGACGACTTTAATCGACTTCTTTCAAAAAATGTATTTGCTATACTATAATTTTTATAAAATATTGAACTGATCTGCTAATAACACACTCTACGAAAGTTTTTTTTTTAAACTTTAAAGGCAAGACTGGAAGAATAAACGTATTGCTTTAAATAAGACATATATGTCTATGTTCATATATGTATATACATATACATATATATATATAATATATATATATATATATATATATATATATATATGATCACGAAAATATCCAAAACTTTACAGCGAAAATATCCAAACTTTAGCGGAAACTAACGTTAAGATACTAAAACAGAACAAAATGGCATAAGTCATGTAAATTACTTTAAATGAAGGTTAATTGATCTTAAAACAAGTAAATGAGCTATTTCTATAAATATTATTTGAAAAAAGTTTGCAATTAAATAAAAAAATCTTGGTTTGATCATGATATACATAAACTTATATTATATATTTTATGGAGTCGGACATGTTTTTTCTATCATTTACATACTTTTGATTAACTAAGTAAAGATGTACAATTATTAAACTTGTGCTCCATACATAAATGAAAAGAATTATGAAAAGCAAGCTAACGATATTAAACAGCAATAAAATGATTTAGAAAAATATATTTTGGAAAATTTTACATGCGACCAAAATTTTCGTCTGGAAAATTAATCTGGAAACTATAAATTTTGTAAAGAAGGTTTTATATTTTTTCTGTGAATTTGTGTTTTTATGTTAAGTAAAATTGTTATAACTTTAGTACACCTAATTGTGATCAGTTACGAAATTCTTGGCATCCCTTAAACATAACCCTGAATATTTAAGTTTTAGTTCGTGCATTTTTATCTGGGTATTAAGGTTGCATAGATAATAAGGGCTGTACAATATATAAATTCTAATTAAACTTTAAGATAAAAATCGATAAGGCCATTATATATCTGCCAACTCAACCTCTAGTTGGTAATCATCTTTGAGGATTTGACAATAAATTCAACGAAATTTAAATATATTTAAAAGGTTGCTAGCAACAGTTATATTGAACTACTTGGATCTGTATATAACCATGTATGAGTTGGAAATGATAAATCGAAATCAAGACGACGAGATAAATGTATATAGCTCAAGTAACTGTTTTTTTCCTACACTATACTATACAAGCTATTATTTTGAAAGAAGACTCATCTTCAAATAATGTTGTGTTTTATAAATTACCGCGAACAAATTTCCATATAAATATGGTAACTATTTTCCGATAGCTATGGTATTCCTAATATAGAACTGGAATAAATATGTTTTAAATCAAAATATATTATTAAAATGGCCGGAGAGATGAAAAATTATAGAAAAATCTGGGTATAGAGGAAAAAATAATGTCGTCTTAACCTTACAAGGACATTGACACCATAAGCACAATCGGATTTATTTTTGTGTTGCCAATTAATGACTTGGTGCTTTGCTGAGGCACTTACCAATAATGTGTTCACTTTATGAAGTTGTAATGAAGAAAATGTTATTTATTTCTTTGAATTTGTAACCGATATTGACGTTTCCGAAATTGAAGTATTTTATTTCATGTTTGTCGGAAGCCTTTAACCTACTTTAATGTTCGCACAGCAAAGAAATAATTATACGAAACATAAGCTTGCATGTGATGATGTACATATGTATTTTCAGATGTATGTATTTGTAGTAAAGTTACGCGCATTTGTGCCGCACCGCGAGCAGATAAAGGAGCATTTACAATCACTACTACGAACGACAGCAGCCACAAAGCAGTCATGAACATCCTGCGGCGTTCACGAGTTGGACCCGGGGCCCTGTATTTTGGCCTCATCCTAAATTGGGTACTCAGGCTCAATAGACGGAGCTGCCAGGCCGCACACTGGTACAAATCTCAGCTCTATCCAATGTGTTCCGTGTCAATGAAAGGCTGCCATTTTTAGCTAGTTGTCAGTTTACCATCAGAACTTAGCCAACAACAGCAAAACTGAACAATACAACTATAAGTATATATTGATTTGCATATGTACCTTGGTTAGACCCATACATATTCGATTCGATGTATATATGTATTTAAGTATACATACAAGTGTATCTGTTATGTACAAAGGAAAGTAACTGTGGATGTGGGACCAGTGTGCTGTGCATCACGATTTCTGCGGGTCGGCAGCAAAGGCTGAAAATCAATATTGTTTTGTAAAGCGAGCAGGGCATCTGGTATCGCGAGTCCAAATCGTAACAAAAAATGGCGGCTTGATCATCGATCGTTCGCCTGCCGCGGCCACAAATGAGCAACCGTAGTCATAAATCGTGCCGTTGCAATGAAGCCGCCTAAGAGGAGGAGGGTCGAATACGGTGCGGCAGCGCTGCAATTGGATAATGCACCTGAGCACCCGTTTCATGCCTCGCTATTTACTGCTGCCTGCTCTGTGATCTGAGCTCTGTTGTAGAGTCGCAGGGACAAGTAAGATACACACCAATACGTATGTGTGTACTTATATATACAGTTGTTATATGTGGATAAAATTGTAACCACGAATACCTGTACATATGTACATAATTTCATTCTTTTCAATAAACATTTGTAGGTGCATGTGCTTAAATTCTCACATATGTGCATATACAAAGAAAGAATTTGCTAGCGTGTTCAGACTCACGATTTTTACAATTGGTGCTTTCAATACCTTTATTAACTTTGGAATGGCAAAATTTGTTTCACTTAAATTAGTTGGCGTGTAATGACGAATTATACGAAAACACTATTATCTTAACAACAACCACAAGGCAACAATAACTGTTCGGCGTAGCAGAAATCAAGCAAGTGTTATAACTTATAACTGCTGCTCTTCGGTCTGATTTGGTTATCCAATTTCATACAGTAAATGGACGATGTTGCATTTAAATAAGCACAGTTATATAACTTTTTTTTTATTATTAAACATTGTAATTTATTTTGTTTATTTAAAATGTTTTGCTTCTTCTGTGTCCACATTAATAAATAAACTGTTTTGATATCTCTTTTTTATGTATTTATATTCAGGAAATCCAATATAGTATTTGCTGTCGTGCTGGATATAAGCTTCATATATAATTTTTAGGCAGTTTAGGAAAAATTAATAAGGTACAATGTTTGTCCTCGTCGAATTGAAAATAATTGCATTCTCCATAAAGATTAAATAGTGTTCGGTTAGTCCCTGGCCACAGAATTCTTAAATTTTGAAGCAATCTTGATTTAACTTGAAAATATATATTACTGGGCATTATCATGACCACTTTGTAATATAGCTGATATGGGAACTATTCGACAGATGAGTTTAAAGTTTTTTGATATTATATATATATATATAGAAAACATTGTTCGCAGCAACTAGTGAAACTAGATATATTATTAATATAATATGCTAATAAGCTGAGAAGGACTTTGTATATCGAGCTCCGAACTTATTTATGATTTGAGCATATTAACATGTAAGAAAATAGCATATTTCTTGATTTTATTTTTTAACAAATTAATTAATTAAAAGCCATGTCATATTCATATATTTCAAGTTTTTTTCAATACCTTTTTTTTATTCTCATAGATATTGACGAACAGCCTTAGAAATTTGTTCAATGTTTAATGTTAAATAAATGTTTTTTTTCTGTAATTCATTTAAAAGAGAATTAATAAAAAACAAACCAGCAAGCATTTTCCAAAAGATTACAATTTTAGTTAATTATGGAGAAGATGTAATAAAGGCACATTAATATAAGCAAATGCTTAAAATATTATTGTCACTTCTGACTCTGATGATTGCTTTTTTTCGAAATTTAAACAGAATCAAAAATATATCTTATTATGGCATTGTCTTAGCAGTGAAGAAGAAGCACAGAGAGAGGCATGCAAATGCTACTCCTCTGATTGAGTATTTGAATCTGTAACTACTTCTGCACACATTTTTTACATTCCCTCACAGAAATTTTCAGCCAGCACACAGTGTAGTAATATTTCCGAACTGCCGCAGGCCACTTCGTTCATATTCGTTATGTCCTCAGTTGCAGACAGATTCAAATTTTGGTAGATGCGTCCGTCGCTTCTCGCTGCTCGCTTCTCGGCAATAGCAGAAGTCACAGCTATGTACCTCACTTCACAAAGACGACAGCAACGGCAACGGCAACGGCAACGGCGAAGGCGACGGCACACGAATCATGGCCATGAGTCCGGCAATACTGCAAAAAGGCTGCTGCAATGTTGCACGACGTCCAATTGCCGCAGGGAAGATGTGCGCGCTTGTTGCAGCCATAGCCATAGCCCCTTGCGCTGGCCATTGCTGTAGCTGCTTGCGAATGCGATGTATATAAGTATGTATTTTCAGTTGCAGTTGCAGCAGGCGGATGTTTACAACATATTTCCTACGGCTGTGCTCGTGTGCACCTTTAATCCGCTCTTCTTTTTTTCGTTTTTTTTTTTTGCAACCCAACAGCTCAGCAGCAACAATAACCCAAAACAGAACAGCCAACAGGCTAGCACCGGTCCATTTAAATATGAGGCCGAGAGATAAAAACATCTGCAGCTGTGTTTGCTCGCAGTGGATTACCGTTGGTATACATACTCTTACACATACCAAGATGCAATATATAGTTTAGTACATGAAGTAACATATTCATTTAGAAATTATTTCATAATTACATTTATGTCAATGCAATACAATTATCCATCTATACACAATAATAATTTAAAATTATGTATTTTTACTATTATATGTAGATTTTCTGATTTCGGAACATCTCATGTAACGTACATCTAATAACAAAGATAAAGTAAGAAAAGCGAGGATCAAAACCTAAAAATCTTAAAATCAATGCTTTCATACAGACAGACAGACGAAAGAATCATTGTCTCGGTTTGTCCTGATTAGTAGTAAATGTACACTCAATCAATGTTTAATGGTGACAACATAAATCTATAAACTATTGGTGTTTATACACTAATAATTCAAAAAATTCAGTAAGAAAGAAGCCGAGCATAGTCGACAAAACAATACACTTCACAGGTGCAAAGAAGCCTTTTCGTCTTTTAGTACTTTAAAGCAGTGATTGTATTTAGTAACCTTAAACTGTAAGTGACATTATTGTTTAAAACTTGTGTTTGTGAATATGCGGTGCCTATGTTTTTTTTTAATGTTTATCTCGATTTAAACAAAAGGGGTTCTATATTTGTATTTTGAAGTGACAAAAGTTCTAATCTAATATATAGTTTTCTGTCCCTAAATCATAATTAACAACTGATCGTTCCTTTAATAAAAGCTGAGTACTGAATATCACCTAATCGACCACTCGTCGCTCGAGTTGTCTTACTTGTTGTTTGTACAAGCCGCCTTGTGCTAATTGCTCTTTTTGTGATGTCGGCGACTTAATTTTTTCCAAAAGGATGTCATTGTAACTAATTGGAACAACGCCCTTCGCAGTAAGCGTCCATCAGCGTACATGATGTATGCTGTTTAAATGCCCAATGCAAACAATGATGTACGAAGTGCTGCCCGTTAGAAATAAATTTGCACAAAAAAACAGAAATTGTTAAGTATATATAATGTATACATTTATATGTAAGTAAATTTGACTGATTCTAAAGTATGTATGTATTTATGTATTATATACAGCTTAGTTTCTACTATATAACTTATACTCGTGTTAACCATCTGAAATATCTACTGCAAACCTTTTCTATCCGCAAGTATTCGCATTGCGGCTGGTGTAATTATGCCTCTGATTCCGCCCGGCCTGTTCATAAGGTTATAAAACTTGAATGCTGAATTGCGTGAGGCGCCTCTCTTAACCGATACAAAATTTCTATGTGAGAAAATTATCAATGCGTTGGAGTCCAATGAAATTGCCATTATTAAAACGAGCGTATCGTAACTATGTCCGTCTCGTCTCCTCTCGCGTCTCGTTTCACGTTTCATCGCGTCTCGTCTTGCGTCGGTGGCGCACGCTCTGCAGTAGGCGCAGCGCGAGCGGTGTCTGTGTTCCAGATTGGCAGATGATGATCCCGAAAATTAAAAGCCACACATTCGAAATGCGAAGTCAAACATGCATGTGAGGTCGTTAAGGAATATAAACTGGACAATGAAATCATTAAAGGGCCACTAATTATAAGCGTGGTCTAAATGTTCTACTCACATTTAAGATTCGAAATTTTTATGACAGCTTTCGGAAAGTCTTTTAAAATTAAACACTAAAGTATAATTTTTTTCAAAAACGATCACAATGGATCTGAACTACAAAAATAATTTTAGTTGCTTGTTGTTTTTATCACAGTATTTAAAAAAAAACCCTTTAAAAAAAACCCTTACACTTATACATTAAACATTTCATCCCATACATCCTCCATACACAAATATATTCCTTAAATTTAACAAAAAAAATCTTTTTGCTTCGAACCGCTGGTACTTTATTAGTATCGTGGTCTTAAGAACAGAGCATAAATATGCAAGGTTCACATATCCATCCCCATAGTAACTTTGTATGGTAAGTAATTGAACTAAGAAGAATTCGAATAAATCATATATGATGCAAAATTATGTACAATCATTTACTTCAACGTGGTGGACGTCTCTCATCCCATGTCGATCATTTTAATTTTGTATAATATGCGTTGTTTCGAATACGGAATGATTTATGCTTGGATCAATATCATCATTAGAAATTTATGGTTTAATTTTACAGCAACAAATAACTGGTTTCGATCTGAATATATTGCAAAGAGCGTATAGCACCTTAAACAACGTTGCAAATAAGCGACCTCATATTTTGTATGTTTTGCAACCAAAAACTTAAAACAGGTCAACCCATCAAAATGTATACTACATGTATAATAAGAAGTTAAATTGTATCTTTAGCCATTAATCTAAAATATGTTAACTTGCCCATTTGTATTTACTTTATAAATTTGTATGTATTTGCATGCCCATTTTAATTATGTATTTTTAAGATCAATATTCTTGATATTGCTATATCTATGCTATGACCAGAAATCAGGGGCTATAAACAATATATGTGTATTATGTTTAAAAATCTTTTTGCTTGTAAAGCTTTATTACCCAAAGTCACTAGCTGGAATAAAAATGATCAATATTAAACTACTACAATACATCTAACATCTTCAATAACAAATTTACTATTTAATTCCAAGTTATATTCAATCAAACTCTCGAAAAACTTTATCTAAAAACTCTAAAACTGTTTTACGAATCCTAGATAGCCAATTAAAGCCTAGTAAAAGAGTTGTACACTCATAAGAAACACAAATATTGTGATTCAGAAAATGGGAAATTTAATAAATCGGTAAGTGCCAATCGACAAAACGAACATGTCAATATATATAATTATAATCGTAAATATCTATATCTGAAGAGCTTAAATTATTTCTAGTTATATTTATACTCAAACCTACATACTCATACTCAAATTGCAAGCGGAAGGAGATATAAATGGATAAGTTAAATTTATCGATAAACTTAAATAGGCTTAAATATGCACCTAATAATTGAGAATTATAGTCTCTGAGATCAGAGAGCTCTTACATACCTTTACACAACTTTAGTGTACCAATTTTTCTCATTCTCAATGGGTTGAGGGTATAAATAAAAACATCGCCTGCGGATGCGTTTCTGCATCAAGATTGTCTTAGAAGTGCGTAAAAATTGAAATGCCACGAAACCGTAACAGATGCTTAACAGTTGCGTAGTACGTTTGTAGTTCTACATAGGTGCATATATTTGAATATGTATGAGATTACAATGTTTTACCCCATTGCTATATAGAGGTAAGGTATTCCGATCTAAGAGATTGACCTTAAGAGATTGACATATTCAAGTTATACGCATTTGTATTAACATTAATATGTTAGTATCTAACCAAAAACTAACAATACAAAAACTTATTTGTCACTTTTGAGTGTCTGGCACAAAGTGATTTTTGTTACTTTAAGCTAAGAACCTAATTATTGAAGTAGATGATACATTTTATGTTATTTTCAGTCGTGTACTTTATAAACACTTCGTTTACCTCCTTAAACGTTTATTCAACCTAAAGATTCGCTGGTATGCAGGAATGTTAAAATCTATACATATCGATTAAGCAAAAATCATCTGATTGTATATATATATTTATGAATATATATAGTATTCGAGGGCATGCACATATGGGAAGTACGAGAATGGAATGGAACAAATTGAATGCTCGCAGTGGGCACCAAACTGAAAGCAGTTTCCTTTTGCTTTTGTGTGTGCGTTTTACGTTTTGCAAGAAGTACGCGCTATTCCGCACGCCGAACTGTCGTTGCTGATAACTTCATTGGAAAGTGAGCGCGTGCCGACCCCCACTGACAAATTTGTTTTGCAAACGGGCAAACGGGCAAACGGGCAAACGGACAAACGGACACGGACTACGCGTGAAACATGATATGCCGCCATTAATATAAATCACATAATAAGTTTAAATCACGGCGCCGCTGGTGCCTTGTTATGCCTGTTATGAATTGCATAAAATACTTGCCATCAAAAAGCATGCACATGAAAGAAAGCGAACGAATACCTGTTTATGTATTAAGAAGCGAAAATTCAAATTAAATGTGTATTTACATTTTCTTTATGTAAAAACTGTCTGTTAGAACATGCGTTATTTTGTAATTAGCAAGGATAATTAAACTATTGTCTGTCTTATTGTGTGAAAATGTACGCTTATAACAAATTGAAGCTCAAGTACTTAATGACAAAATAATCACATCTAAATCTTGGTGTAAAAGAAATATAAAAATTATTAAGAATCTGAATAAAAAGAATTTTGCTTCAAATAACAACAACATTTAAATTATTGTCAAAAATATTTCCCACCTTGCTGCGTCTGTGTTAATTGTTTGATAAATGTATATATAAACTAATATATAACTCGGGCTAAATGCAAAAATTAAAATCTCTTCTTGTTCATATACTCAGCTTATAATCTGTTTCCAAAAAAAGGATAATATGATTAAGTAAGTCTACACGTATATATCCATATATCATGTGGCTTTTGTGCTCTCATAGTAACTGACTTATTTGTCCTGGTCTGTTGTACATTGATTGGTATTTGCCGCTCTTGTTTTGGTAAGAAATGCATGTACGTTATTAGCGTTGGTCCTCCTCATGGTCTGAATGCTGGCAAAAGACACATGCGCATGCTTATCCACTTCGCAGCACTGTTTTTTATAAATTTAATTAAAATGACTGCTTTCAGGTCACGTGACCGACCTTCGTAATGTATCCGTTATACTCGTCGCTTACGTATTGGGTTCTCTATACAAGCCCTAGGCAATGCCAGGGTCCTCAATAATGGTTTGCTGTTGATGCTGCTGTTGATTTTCCTATTCGCCCACTCAGGTGAGTGCGACCTACAACCGTAAAGTAACAAAGACGACGGCGCTCAGAGGCAAAAGCAGCGCGAGGAAAAACATATGCGTGCCGTCGAAGCGACGTTCGCTGCCACTCGCACTACTTGGCTTTTCACTTTTAAGCATGAAGTGCTCACTAATCACTTCAGCCAAAATCCATATACTCCACACAATATCTCACTTAGCGCTCAGTTATCAAAAGGCAGACAGCAGGCTGGTGGCAGCAGGACAAATTATCGAATGGTTAATACTTACTTGGAACGGGGATGAAACGCTCTCAATATGCATCAACTAAGCAAAACACACACATTGTGGTATGTATTGGCTTATGCTGTCCTGTGTTGTTTTGTATTGTAGTGTGCCGCAGAGTGTTTCGTCATGTCTTAAAGCGCATAAATAAGGTCACGTGCCGCCCGTTTATACTTGAGGGCGCAGTATTTTTTTCTGCGGGGGACTTGGTTTTGGTCATACTATTCCACGCTTCTACTGACAAAGTGCCACATGATCTGCACTTTTTGCCCACTGACGTATTTAATATTAACATATCGAATTATTAGCCTACCCAGAACATTGGATAATGCGGATAAGGATTATAAACGCTGAATGCAAAGCACCAGTTCTGAAATATAATATATCGCAATTATCTTCCATATCTCATCATGCATATAATTGGCATTCAAATATATTATTCATATCAGTGTGGGTAATTAGACTAGGTGTTCGTATAGTAATTCGTTTCGATGGATTATTGTCACTCATTTGCCTTATCTATTTAAAAAGTACCGATTTCAACACTATGACAATGTGGATTAACGGACACATACATAACACATATTTACATACCAAATAAAATCATTTGACTATGTATATAAACATTTTAATATATATAAAAAATATTTTTAACGACACTATAGCAGTGTGTAAAAGTCAATGGCGTTCAATCTTTAACAGAGTCTCTTACCCCAATTCGATTTGTTTCAATAGATATCACATATTACATAGATTTGTAAATCTGCTCTGAGAGTTTCATAATTTCATTGAGAAGTGTGTATTATGGGATCAATAGAATGTGTTATATTGAAAATTATTATCAAAACATTTAGCAATATAAGATAAAAGTGAGCTTCGTAAAAGATGACTGGCTGAAAATTGCATTTTATATGTACAAATATGAGATTATTTAATTAAGAGATTAAGTTAAAATAATTAAAGCATAATCCAAATCGTATAATTGTTCATTGTTGTGGCATAAGCTGAATATTCGGCCTTATTGCCACTTCGAGAAAGGTTACAGTTGCCTCAGCAACTATATGTCTTAAATTTTTGTTTTCAGTTTCGCCCACAGAACACTGTGAAGCTAAATGTCCGCTTTGTCTCCACGACACTGTGAAATTCATTTGTTTGAGCTTAATTAGATGTATATTAGTTAGAAACCGACCTATATAGATGGCTTAAGCCTTTCCATGCTCTTGTTTTGACATTGAAGGGCTTTTTATACCCTTTTACCCCATAATATACTTATCAACACTTCGCACCACAACCACTGCAATTAAATTTCATAGAGTTAAATCTGTATTGCTTTTTTAACAAAGAAAATGATTTATTATTTTAATATTATACATTTTTCAAAATATGGTGAAAATAATGTTTTCATTAAGAAAATTTATTTGAATTTTAAATAATTAAACGATTAAATAATTCAATAGCTTAGAAGTAGTTTACTTTTTTCTTACTGTTCAATTTTATTCTTGAAGAACGACGACAAAAGTTAACAAATAAAATATCTGAATACAATTACGTGGTTCTGAGTATTCTTGTGTATCCACGGGATACTATTACTCAATTGACACGTTTGTTGTTTTGCCAATTGTTTAAGAAATTTAAAGGGTTTATATCGTTATATTTGTTTTGTATATAGTGAAGAAGTTTTAAATCAGAGTAAGAGTTCTATGACTTGCCGATACCCTCTGGTAATCTATAACGTCAATGACTTTCGTAGATGTATCCATGTCTGTCTGCATATGCCTCGTGAGACTAAGGGCTGGAGACATCATTTCTAACACTCAATTATTTTATTTTGCATAACTCAATCCGTTCGAATAGATATTCATCTTGTATACCTCTTTTATTTTGTAAAACATCATTTACCAACAACCTTCAATTTACGAGAGTTTTTTGTCCGTCTTTAGATGGGTCATGTTCCATGATTAGTTTAAAAGAAAATGAGTCACTGATTAAGAAATGCCCAACTTTCATTTAGCAAAGGCTTGAATTTGACGACTCTTTGCATGCGCTGTACTTGTAGAGTAATCAGCATCACCAACTGCTGTGGATTTATCACCCCCATTAAAGAGTGTTTGATGTATTAAATGCTTCATTTGGTCGACAGGTCTGGGCAAATAAAACTCGACCACACAAGCTACCTCCACCAAAACAAATAACAAGGAGTAACTGCCAGTGACAGTGGTTGAACCAAGGAATAATCACTCACATACACATACATACATACGTACTTGTGCATTCATCTCAAACAAGAAAGGGTGTCACAGCTTTATACTCTTCCAGGCAGATTTATGAAATTTGTCCGCCTATATAGTTGTCTTGTAATGCCAAAATTATTTCATTAAAGCAGTTGTTTATTTTATATGAGTTTTCCAAAAACCTTAATAAAACTTTTAATTATTAAATATAATAAACATAACAAAAATGTAGTTCTCAAAAAATTTTGGAATTGAGTCTTAAGATCTTAAGATTAAGGAAATAAGTTAGAACGTTGTAATCGAGTAGGTGTGACCAACAAGTTCAAATTTTTGAAGGAGATTTTTCCTCTGTCCGAGTTTGGATGTAAATTTGGGGTAGATAAAGGCTATTGGAAATTTTGGAGACTGGAATGGGCATGGCTGATAAAACGTTGGTAGAGTTTCTTGCCAAGTATGGTAACTGTAGCTCGTAGATTACGAGAGATTTGGACTAAGCAAATTCCTGGAGCTGAAGTCAATTTCTTTAAATTATTAGAGATATGGCGCTTTATCGGCTCGTGATCATCGATTTTATCGAATTCCTAGTGAATATAGCACTCAAATTTTCACATTTTCCCAAGGGCGCAGACAAGTATATGTTCAAAGTTTCCGCGAAAATTTCTTTTTGCTATGGTACTGATTTTATTGCCAATCGTCATCGACAATTCCTTATGATATCCTGTATCATTTAAATAATTAAGAAACAAAGTTGTATAAAAGTATGTAACATGTAAAAGGAAGCATCTACGTCTCCTAAAAGTATATATGTATTCTTGATCATGGTCAACAACCGAGCAGATTCAGTCATGTCTTTCTGTACAAAGAAGTTATTTAATCGATATATTGTCCAGTTTCGCAAATGTTGATACAAATCGATAATCTATAGCAATAAATGACACGTTTTTTGGAATTGATAGAAAAAATACCTTGACGAACTCTAACAAAAATGCATGATATGGTCTCAAACTAAGTTGCGTGTTAATCGGTTTACTATATGAGGGCATTTATGAGAATGCATTAAATGTATATATATATAATCGAATACAAATTTATTTCCAAATATTGTCTAGGCCGGTAATTAATTAATTAAGACCAGCTTAAAATTGACAGTGTAAGAAATTAATATATCCTGTGTTTTAATCTATTTTAAATATTAAGCTGTTTTCTTCAGCGAAAACTTACAAGTTTTTCAGTTAAATGAATACATTTAATAAATGAAACAAGATAATGCAATTTAAAAGTTCACGACGTATTCAGGTACATTTATTTAGGGGAATTGAAGATCAATCTCCCATTTTAGAATGGTTTTTCAAAAATATTTTTTTGGTCCTTGATACGTAACGACGTCCAATATTTATTTATCCATAAACAAACGAGTTTATATATCATAAGGGATGATTTTGTCGATTTACTGAGCAACTTAACCGAAATAACGAAATTACATTCAACTTTAACAGAGAGACGACAGACAATTGAGTTTTTAATGGTTAATTTGACTTGGAAAGCATTGAAGCATCTGAGCCTGTAATTACTTTTATGACAAAGTGAATTCTCTGAAAGTCATTTTGGGAAAGACTCATTTATAGAATGTATGCATGTATAATTTTTACAATTTACCTGTTTAAATTGCCAGACTGTACCCTGTTGACTATTTATTTATTGCAAAGCAATCATGACATAACAAGTTATAAAATTTTATAAAATTCTTTTAAATAACATACCTTAAATTTATATTTTATAACATTAAACTCAAAAATATTTATATGTATATGACACATTGCCCAATTTCTATCAAATCAAATTTATTCCAATATAAACGTACTTAAGAGATGCAGCTTACAACAATTTTTGCTAAAGTCGAAATGAGGAAAAAACTAATCTATTGAACTTGAAGCATAAAATAAAATTGGCTTTGTGTTTGATAAACAGTATTAGCAAGTGAACTGGAAAATTTCAATTTTGCGTCTTTAGTAGAATGTATGCAATGTTAAACACTCATTAAATAATTGAACATAAAGTGCATAAGACCGACGAATCCAACCGAACTTTCCATTTACGTTTAATTCATAATTTTTTTTGTCCAAAATTGTTTACATAAGTATTATATATAGTAATATTTTCAATGACTGACGAGAAATCAAAGTATGTGTGAATAAGAAATATGTTTGCTATATTAGAAAGGAAACTACGCATCAATAAATCATTAATGTAATTTTTACATATTTACCTGCCAGGCATTGGCATCCAAAGTAGCCAAAAATGACATGTCCAACTCCTACGGAAATAATAGAAAAGTTGCTAAAATCATTTTCCAATTGACATACACTTTAAGGAGAATCTCACCTTCCGTCGAAAATTGCTTGTAAAATCCAGAATGATACTTCGTCGGGATGTTCAGCAAATGCAAAATTATGTAAATTTAATGAACAGGTCCACCGTTAGCACCGTTTGATAAGAAATCACAGATTCTGTGTTGCCGACGGATGTTTATCTAACACTGTTTTGCAAAAATTAACAAAATTTGCTCAAAGCTCAGACTGTGAACTTGTACTTGGCTTCCGGTTAGTCAATTTCCGTTCTAAACTCCTACACTACAATACAATGACACTAATGCACCACAGTAGCACAGCTTCTGATGTAAAAGAATAGCGACGGCGGCAGCTACGTGCTTGCTGACTGAATCAACTTCAACTTCCGTATCTCCTTTGTGGTTTTCGGTCAAAGGATTTGCTCAGCTTACGTGCTTGATGCTTTACGCTGTGCGACTGCTACCAGGACTCAGCCCTTGGCTATGTACTACCCGGAGGTGTACGGCATGCAGCTTCTGTTGGTCACAGTTCGTTTCCATTTCGTCCAAGATAACGCGGCTCATGCCTCTCCGATACATATGCTTTCTTTATGTGTATGTGTGTATGCTTACATATACTCTGTATACTGATATATATATATAAGAATATGTATGTATATATATATTTATATGTATATAGGTGCATATGCTCCCCCGCGCTTTCCCTCACACACACAAAGAGAAATTTCTGCCTATATACAGGTATGTATATTTGTATGTTTGTGGTGGATTCAATCTTCTGCACGCCAGTATCACCCGAGGAAATAAACCATATCTTCTGCACAGCCCGCTTCGGTAAGGAAGCGTCTGGGCAAAGTGTATGTAGATATGTATTTACATACATAACATGAAAGAATATGTTCATATAGTTATGTACGGAATTATTATATTTGTAATACATTATTGTGTACTTTAATGTGATGTATGCAAGCAATGAAAGGATGTATTTATAAAATCTCAACTTTCAATAGGAAAATAATAAGTCTGGTCTGCACGCATTTATTTAAGTGCATGCAAATCATAATTTTTATAGGCTGAGGCATATGAGAATTGAATGCAATCCGTGGTGTATCTCGGCTAACAAATATTCAATCATATCCCCAGTACCAGCAGCAACATAAGCCCCAATGCTCAGATTTTTAGTCGCGCCTTAGTCGCCCCAATACATATTGCTGTTGGGGATGCTAACAGTATTATGTACTCTGCACTACATACACATTATGTATATTTACCCACCCTACGCGCAACCAATCAGCTGTGCTCTCTTTGCGCTCTCTTGCTTTGCAGGTTTTCTCTTTACTAGCAATCATACGGTAATGCTACGTTAAATTTGAATCTTACATTGACTCTGTTTCCTCTGCAATTTTGGCAAAAACGTGAGTAAAAGTTCGCCAATGTACAAATTTTGTTAGGTACGAAAGAATAGATCTCAACCTTTTAAACAAACGGTTGATTAAAAGTTAACTGTGTGAATATGATTCATAAATAAGATGATCGGGGAAGCGGTATTAAATGAATTAGTAATGTTTAGAACAATAACAATTAATTAAAAATGACAAAGTTAATTAATAAACAAATACCGTAAAATTGTCATAATATTAATTAATATATAATATATATATATATAGAAGTCAACCTTGTATTTGTAAATAAGCATAAAAAAACTACTGTTGCCTTTCACTGATTGCGGTAGCTTAACCGTAGGATTTTGAATTTTATCTTTGATGGACGATACAATAATGGCATAAACAAGAATATTCCAAGATTTAAGTGGTTTTAATAAAGATGTCCTCATAGAATGATCGGACTGACAGCATGACGGACTTGTCATATGATTGTAAAAATAGTTTTATTTTTTCTATAAAATAAATTATATTTTCGTATTTTGTTTATTACGTTACGCAATGAACAAAAATTGTTTCCAAAAAATGTTTATTATAAATTGTACCGTATTGATTTATGTAAATAATTATCAATTTGTGTGTTTAGAAATAATTATATGAAAGTATACTTACTACCTCTATCATGACAAATGATCTGATACAAAGTTGGGTTGCATTTGCAAGAGCAACAGCAACGGCAATTAGCTTCATTATAGGTACGAGTATGGTGACCCATACAGTCAAATTGAGAATAGATTAGTATTTAATGAGTTTTTATATTTTTACAAAATCAAACCTAACGCTTCATTCGTGTTCAATTGCAGTGACCGAGGCTGGAGCAGAGACAGAGGCCTCACAGGCTAAGCCAGAGGCATCGTCAGTGCCTGAAAATACGACAGGTATGGAGGCAATCAGTTGAGCGCACGTGCGTTTTAGTCCAAGTCGAACTCGAAAGAGTGGAATTTTAAAATTCATATACATACATATTTAAACATATTTCCACTAATTCATTTTTAATAATTTGTTTGGCTCACCGGACCCCTCCTCATCACGCCCCGCTCTTGTGTGTTAATTATCGTACGCTTGCTGCTTGCGGACGAGCGGTTCGAACTGTTCGAGCTGTTCGAGCAGAGACAAGCTGGCGGTCAGAGAGATAAACGAGCTGAGCCCCGCATTCTACAGGAGCAGGTCGCCTTGTGATGTGCACACAGTGATATACATATACATAGATTTGGGGGTGAGATCGACTGTTCTTCAACAATTTATTACTTATGCTCGTAGGGGCTTATTTTTTTGGTTTTTACATTGGTTCTCAGCATGCTTTCACACAAGTCACAAATGTTAGAAATTTTGTTTTGAGTAAAGGTATATTCTAAATCTCTTGAATTCAAGTTCATTATGACATATTATAACATTTTCCTACACCTATATATACACATATTTATTTTATATTTATACTTAAGATATTTAATAAATTATGATGCACTTAAAAATGTACTTATTTTTTAAATATTATTGTAAAGATGGTAATGGGAGTCACTTCGTCGAGCATTCTCTTTTTTGGAACACTTCTGTATTCTTTGAAGTTACAGTCTAAATTCAAAGTTTGGCCCGGGCAGTTTCTGAACTTCAGGTAGAGGTGGAGCACGAGCTTCTGCCTGAAATGTGTGCCACATCTGCAGCATGCTAGCAGAAGTACTTGCTTTCGCTCCTCCTATTTTACTCCTTTGGCCCGCATCGAGTTGTGTGCAATGTGCTCCGACCGTCATGATCTCCAAAAGGAGGAGTAGTGCACATAGCGCAGGGGTCCAGATCCGGCTAGTGGCCCCAAGCAAAAAGTGGGAGTTGCAATAATTGTTTAATTATAGGATTTTGTTCGTTTGACTTTGCATTTTGCTCGCATAACATTTGCTTTATATTCATATGTCTTACACCTACACCAAATTGGGTAGCATGATATTGTGTTGCGCTTTGTATCTTTCTGATCGTCCTGATATTTATTTCAAAATCAGTGTAAAACGGAATTGTTTATTTATGTAAATATTTATAAAATGTGATTAAAGTAATGAACATACAAAATACCTATGAATGTGATGTTATGTTACTTATATTCGTCAGCTCATATAGAGTAAATAAACATCGCCAAAGAAAAAAGGTCCCATGTTCTCCGTTCATTTTCGACTTGTCTGCTTATGTAGTTCTTTTTTCCCGTCTCTACTACGTTCATATTCTTCTCGGCATTTGCAGTGTTGTCATCGCGCTCAAATCTGCAGCCGCTGCAGCGCACACAGGTATCAGGGAAGCAGGCAACAAGGGAAACAGAGTAAAAGGCAACCTGGTTGGAGCATCACCGTTTCTGCGTAGCTTTGCTTTACGCAAAGAGGGAAGAAGGCTTATTGATAGCTATGCCTGCAAACCAACAGACATAAGCAATGGAGTTGCATGCTGCTGCTTTGACTGCTTTGATGCTTGCAACCAGTCGGCAGCTCTTGTCGTGCTCGACAGTCTACTCCGCATTCACCTTTTTGTTATTTTGTACGTCCTATTGAGGAGTAGGCTCTTCTACCTAGCCATTTATGGCACGTGTTGTGCCCCTTAATAAGTGTTCAAACATTTTGACTCTCGTGCACGGCACAGAAGTACGTAAATTATTTACATATGTTTCTCAATTTGTGCCGAGGAAAATATAGTTCTGTCAAATAGAGTTTTGCTCTGAAGTTCTTGATTAGCCTTAATATCGATATATATTTTTCTAAGGATTCGCGCTTAATCTCACTTGTTACAAGTACAAATATACACATGTTCTTAAATTTTTTAATGGTATAGGTATGTGTGATCATGTGGACTCCAAAGGATGATATATATTATCTAGTTTTACAGAATCTATGTACATATGTGAAGTTAATACATTTCCACAAGCGAATTAAGCAGCAAGCAGAAGATAGACAACGTTAAGAAAAGTTTTGCATAAGCAAATCCTATCGTCAGTGGCTCCCGCCATCGTCAGCAAGGGCCTCTGGTGCAATCATGCTCTGAAAAATATATGTGCATAAGCCCGTGCCAAACCCGATGCTCATACCTTCACATTCTCATTTAATGGAATGATGCCGCAGGGCAATAAGATCGATCCCGAAAGAGTGTGCAGCCGTTTGCAAATGGGCTCCTACGGAGAATGATGACCAGACCGCGTATTTTCTACTTGGAGATATCAAAGCTTCTACTCCCTCTAATTACTGCAGAGCGTCCGAGGTTCAGAACAAGCCATCGCCTTCACCAGCGAGCAGTCTGTCTGCCAAAACTCCCACAACGAGTCTCGCGTCGCGACGCGTCGTCGCTCTCCAACTGCCTTGAGCAATTTGGTGCAGGTCATTCAGCTCGGTCTAATGTACATAAATAAGTGATAGAGACGAAGGGTGAGGCGAGGCGAGGAGGCATATTTTTCTGCCTGGTAGACTGAATAAGGGACGATGGAAAGCAGTCAAATTGGCGGGCACTTTGTACGATACTTTATAAACGTTAGACGTGACGAGAATAATTTGTGCGATAAGGATCTCAAGTGCCTTCTCTCGAGCACAGGGCATGCAAATTTTGAAGATTATGCTGCTATTACCAACAGTTGAGCAGTTAAGGTGATTTTGAAGACACTATTGCATTTCTCGTTCATTTAAAAAATTTAAATTATTGGCACACGCATTCATGATTAGAGATTTTTTTCCTATTAAACTAGACTTTCCACATTTCCCTAGTACCCACAGTCAATATATATATTATTAATAATTGTTTTTTTTTTGTAGATCAATAAGAAAAAAAATGTAAAATATTATCAAAATCAAAAGCCGAGTCGATCTAGCTATGCCCTTCTGTCTGTCTCTCTGTCTTCCTGTACAAGCAAACGGATCTCAGAGACAATAAGAGACAAACCAAACACATATAAGCATTGAACAAAATTTAACTCTATATGAGATGTGATCGAAATTTAAACCATCAAATTAAAGGTACCGGATTAAATTAATGATTATTTATATTAATACTAAGATATTGTTAAATAATTTTTAATCACATATTAATTAGAAGCAAAAACTGTAAAACACTAATATTTGTTAAGTTTAAGGTGCTCTAATCGTGATTGGAAGATTAATATGCATTCTTTCATATTAATCCTAAAGTTATGTTAAGTCATTTTTATTAAAACAAATTTGGAAAAAGGACAAACAAATTTTACCTATGCAAAATATATTTCTTATGTTCTATTTAAAAATGGTGTAAACAGACATTATTGTTACATTCGGTGACCTTTAATCGAGAGTGGGAGATTCCCTATATGACAATGGCTATATCGTATCGGCTGTAAGAAAGTGTATATATTTTGTTTTGGAGTCAGAGATACCTGTTTGAGAGAAATTGCGCATCTTTATGATGCCAGCCATTACACACACCTGCCAGAGTTGCAAATCAGTGTGTACAGTTATACATATACATACAATAAGCAAGTGTATATGATGTATTTAGATGAACATATACAGATGAGCTGTAAGTAATAATGGAAAGTGAACAGATGGCGCCAATTCGCTGCTCTGTATTAAGCGGTTAAATAAACACATGGATATGCCAACATTCGAGTTTTATATTCACACAATCACAATTCAATTGAAGATTGACAGGTTCATGAATGGATATTGTTCATTCTGTTTGTATTTGAATTTCATGCCCAACAACAATTGCTCTTTTACTGCTTATACAATTACATCGATGCAAGCTATGGTGGAGGAGGAGAGGATTACGCACTCGAGTAAATATTGCTATGTCATGGGAAAACCAATATCGGGCAAACGCTTGAGCTGTGTGGTTCATTATTATTCGGCTAATCCCACAACAAAACTCAATAGCTAGTGCATTTTCTCTGAGCACAGCCAATTTGGTATAATAAAATAGATCGTTTCAGAAATACATTTAAGTTCTTGAATAAATATGAACAGAAGATCCATTCAGTGTTGCCAATATGTACAAATACTTTTTTATACACACTTCCTATATAATTATATAATAATATGGAATAAATTTTACATCATTTTTACAGACAATTTCAATTGTTGCGTGATTTTTAAGAAATCACCCTCAACGAAATTGAAGACTAGGAGAAAATTGCACTTGTACAAATACTGAGCGCTTGGTGAATTAAATAAGTGCAAATAAACATTTATATACAATATTTAAATATGCGGAAGTGACATGGGACAAACTCATTCCCAATGCTGCCGACAAAAGTCATATCTTATTAGGAATCTGGGAATATTTTCCACAAGTAGCTTTCGAAAACAACGTAAAATAAATAAAGCAATTTAAATTCATTACATTTTACAGTACAGTAATATTTTAATGTCCTTTAAATCGGAACCTTCTCATATTTATCCAGGTACACGGTTTCAAATACGATATTTCTTTGTACATACCCACCACCATATTATGGCAATTTCAAATATGTATATGTTTATTAAACGAATGAATTTTATGTAGTTGTGTACATTACCTGAAAAGCACAGTCTTATATTAACATAATGTGGGAAAAAAATAGGATACAATAGCTTTTACCATCCTTTTCGCGCAATTATTTTTTGCTCTTTTTATATATCAAGTTTATTTTAATTTTTCGATAACTCCCACCTTTTGCAAATAAGGATACAAATGGGTAATAAGATGGCATTGAAAAAACATATGTTCATGTAAAATGTTATCGAAATGTAAACCATCAAATTATGAGTACCGGAGTCCTAATATTCCGAAATTTATTTTGCAAAATTGTATAATCAAAGTAGAGTGGTAATCGATTGAAAAGAAGAATCGGTATCTGAATTTAGAATTTATTCTCAAAATTACAATATCTGGTCCCGATATCGTTATTACCGAAATGACCTTATTTGATAAAAAATATCGTACTGGAGCATCACTAGGGCCATCCAGTGATGTGAATATAAATGTTTGTGTTCAAGCTTTCGACTTTAAATTTATGTACTTATACTTTTTACGTGTTTTACCTTTCTTGATAATCACATACATACTAAAAGAAAACTTTAGTCTACATTTAATCTTAGTGGTTTTACGCGTGCGAGAATTTTATGTCTAATAAGTTTTCTTAAGCCGAAGAATTATGTTCTTGGGTTATCAAAAATACAGTAGATTATTTAAAAACAAAAAATCCATTCAATAAATCAAATAGGCCAGCATTGTTTGTGTGGCAAAGATTCGTAAACTTCGATTTCGCATAAATTTCAATCCGAATAAAATTGAATTGTAAATATTTTTTGGGCATCAAAGAATTCACTGAATTTAAAATAAAGATGAACGACTTACAAAGTAGAGTAAGCCAAACGGTTTTACCGAAATATATCTCAAAGCTAATTGGGGGTATAAAGCGATTGAAATAGCAATAACACCCTCTCGTTAGTGTGCTTTTTAAGGCCAAAGGTAACCATTAAAATTACCATTTACAATTACTTAGCTGTGCCACCCTGTTTTCGTGGTTACAGTTCACACAACGTAAAGAGTGCAGTGCATTTTGGATTGAAGGGGTTTTTTTTTAATGAGAGCCTTGGTTCAGTCGGTATGCCAACACTTGACAAGTGCACCAGGAAAATTACAGACAAACACAATCATAAGTATCGTATGTGAACACAATTATCTCCGTCCAATTCAAATATTCGACATTGTTACTCACTGGATTAGCCTGTACGAAGAAGAGTTGTAGGGCAACAGTGACAGATTGCGTTAAATAACGTGAATTTTGACAGATGGTAATTTTCAATTTTTGTTTTTTGATCTAACAATTTGTGTTGAAATTTAAAAGTGTTTTGTTGTCCCTTCACTACGCTTTTTTGGTAAATAGCTAATTTGTCTTTGACACAACAAAAATGTATACGGTCCATTAAGGGATTCAGTAGGATTGCAGTTTTAACATGTTAATGCCACAATCGATGTCACAATATTTGGCTTTCATCTGACAAAATTACTATTGCTCGAATTTGCTACCAACTGCAATAAGAATTTGTATTTTAGTGAAAAAAAAGTAAGTCTACCACATATTCTTAGTGCACATAAATACGTATGTTTAAGAGCATGGTCGACTATGAGATGACCAGTACGTAGGTGTAAGAAACGTAAACATAAAGCTAAATACAAAAACTCTTACTCATAAGTTGTGTTAGATGGAAAGCCTTATAAAGCTAAACGTAACAATAATCGACCTACGTGACTTTTTATTATACTCATATTTTACCTCTTCTAGGGTACATGCATATCGACTGGAAGTTTTAATGGTAATCATATTGATAACTCCCTTAGCGTAAATTATGGGTTACCACATGTTGGTACGATTTTGGGTTGGAATAAAAACGACCACGAAGGGCGATTCGCTTTTTACTCTGTCCGGGGGGTGTTGCCGATTGTTGGCGATGGGGCGATTCGCGTAACAAGAAATTGTCACGTAGCCCTCACTTAGTGACACTGATAGGCAACACCGTAGAGAGCGTTTTTTAGCACGCGCATGTTAACAAAAATGCGGGGGCGGGCACCATCCATACTCTTATTTCGCTGGAGCGTCGAGAAATTGTAATTACTATTTCATGTTGCAACCACTCGGTGGTTTGCATGTAGCCCAATTGTAAGTTGGGGTGGCCAATGGTTAAGCGAGCGTGTAATTCACAATTTGGTCTGGTTACCCACGTTTACAGCCGACAAATGTTTTAATTATGGTTTACTTTACATTTGCAATTTGAGTGAAATAGAAAGTGATAAAAAGCTGTTAATTGTCTTTATGTCGATTGCCCAAGGGCAAATAAAGACAATCCAAATTTTTTTTTCTCGTCATATTTTCAAATGGCCAAGCGTTTCGTATATTTTTAAACATATATAAATATATATATATATATATATATATATATATATAGCTTTATTCGCGATTGGGTGGAAAATGGAAATGCATATATTAATTAATATATTTACATACAGTTTTTGTAGTTCTTTCAACGCAGTTTAATTTCTCTACTCTTGCCCCATAATGATTCCGCGATTTTTTTAACCTATAACGCTAAGCAGATAATACATAATCAATACGGCGAAGGACCAGCGGCAACAGGCTGTTTTAGTTGATTTGTTTGCTTAGTGCTCTCAGTAAACAGCAGCAATAGAGCTGCTGCTTTTATGGGTTGTCAATTAGGCCCGAACTCTTAGTTACACACCTCCCTATCAATAGTTATTTCACTGATGCACTTTGAAGAAAATCCTAAGTTATATCTGCGTAAGGCTTACGAAAAAATACATTTACATTTATACATACATAATTTTTCTATTTGTATAAAAAAGAGGTTTCGAAGAATTTAGTGGAAAGCGCCATCTACCAAATAGGAATTTAATTTATTTTAATACAGATTTGCGCAGACACGTTTTTCGTTGAGTGAATTTCGATCAGTAAAATGAAAAATTCAAAAACAAGTTCAAAACAAGGAATTTTACAAATTTATTGTGTAACGCTGATATCCCTTGATTTATTATTTATTAAATGTATTCAATTCCTTATAAATTGGAAAAGCGTTTTTATTTATCGTTTGATTTTAAAATATATAGTAAAATATTTTATAGCTGCGGATTCATAGTGAGAGAATAGTCACTTAAATTTATAATGGTTTGTGTATCAACTTTCAATCTTCCGTTCAGTTAATTTCGATCAAGAAGTGCACAGAATAAATAGGAAAATAGGAAGCTGGATAAAAACCGTCGAAATTGTTTTGGCTTGTATTAAATATTTTGCCAAGATAACAAACAGATAGGATTTTGGAAAATTCGATCACAACATTTTGGAATATGCCGGAAATCTAACGAATAAAACTTTTTTATTATATGAGATTCGCTTAAAAATAAATTTTAAGGCTTTCGTTTGAAATGTTTTCTAATTAAAAGCGAATTTATGTAGATCATTAATAAATATTAGATTGTGTTAAGAATTTATATTAGAAAAAATTTAAAATGTTCTATGCCTTAAAAAAAGTATCATACATCGGGATTGTAATTCGGGAATTTCAAAATGTTAATTTTCACGCAAGGAACTGCTATGATATTAATAATAATATGGAAAAGAATAGCATTTGTATTTTAACAAGAAAATGTACAATAATCGGCCAATATTTATGAAAAATATTAAGCATGACTAATATTTAACCAGAGACGCTGTGTGATTGTATATTAACCAGACCAGATGCATGCATCATTCTTTATTTATGTATCATATTTGTGAAGAAACGGAAATAACCGATCCGCTTTTTCTACATCCAATGTTTGAATAAAAAGATATGGTTTAAGCTTTTGACTTTCCAATCATCTTTAATATAACTTTATTTATATAACATTGGGTAATCGGCTTTATAAATGTTTATCCGTATTTAATGCTTCTAATTAAGTTTGTATTCAGACAGCTCATATTATAAAGCAATAAACGTAATTTTTTATAAATGACAAATTTTTCGTTAAATAGTTTTTAATAAGCAATTGTTAAATGTTTATCTGCTACAACAAATCAATCATCGCAATTATCTGCTGGGTGATATTTTCATCTATTTTTGACTTTAATTGTAATTTGTTAAATCAATTTAGTTGTTAGATTTCATTAAGTTTGAATTTATCAATAATTTAAATAATTTTTTATAGAATTGAAATGTGACCCTCCAAATATGCTTATTTATTAATGTGTCATTTATTTTTTATTTAACAAGTTTTAATTTTATTAGCAATGCTTTAATTTCTTTTTATAGATGCTTAGCATTTCGGGTGTATTTCAAAATCTACTTATGAATTGAATGCTTCATATTTTAATTAAAACACCATTTTTTATTTATATTCTTGTTTGGAATTCATTTGTCTGTGAGTTTACGACAAGTGTGCTAGTTTTTAGATGTCTTTTTGCTGTCCGTCGGTATTTTAGCTAACTCATTTGTAAATTAAACAAAAACAATATATAGCTCAAAACACCTCATGAACATACAGATACTTTAAACTCTCGATTAACACAAATTAAATCATTTGTATTTATAATATCATTGACGCTAAACCAAAATAAAATTTAAATTCTTGATAAGAAAGTTATCATTCGTACCACATTTATATAAAAAAAAATTGTTTAAATATCATAACATTTTGATATAATTATAATATTGCACGAATAGTTTCGGTTGGTGATAGTTTTGGGTGGAAAATTCTTTTATAATTGTTTCAGTTTCAAATGGTGCATATTGAATGTTTATTTTTTATTATTTATTTTAGTATTCCATAGCATGTAGTTAGATAAATTTTCATTCTTTAAATATATATGCATGTATTTTTATATGTAGATAGATCAAATTTAATTTTTTTTTTGTTTATAAGATTAATAGGTATGTATTTATATGTGTTAATAGATTTGCATTCTTATCGCAAGTCGGGATCTTCATCGGCAGCTTTTTTAATTCTAAGCAATATTGTTGTATACCACTGATCCAAACGCGAAATGCTGTCATAATCTTTCACCGCCTCTGTAAACCCCTCAATGTTCTGCTCCTCAAGATGCTCGCACAAGACCTGCAACACTTGGACTTAGTCAACTATGTAAATTAGTTAATTAGAAGTGGTATGTACCTTGATGAGCTTAAATTCCCGTGAGTCCTGGAATGCCGGATACTGTTGCGCATATTTTTCAATCGCGTGTTGCGCATTCAACAAATCAACACTAAGGTGACAGAGAGCTGCACGAAAGAAGTATTCCTTGGCGCTGTATTTAAGCAGCGAACTCTCGAGCGACGAGGCAGCAACCTGCTCGTAAATTGATATTGCTTTTTCATAATCCTCCAGCTGTGCAGCGTACTGGGCAACTTTTAGCATGCACTTGTTGGCGGAACTGACCGACTCCTCGCCCTTGAAATAGTCAGACGCTTGCTCATAGTGTTGAATTGATTTGGCCTGCATACAACGACATTCCAAATGTAAATATTAATAAACATTTATTATAATCATACTTGTCTAGTTCACTCTTACCAGTGTTGCCGGATCGGTCTCATACATTTCAGCAATGCTTTGATGATGCTTGGCTGCCATCGAGAAGCGACCCATGTCGGTGTATATGTCAATGGACTTCATCAGACAGTTGACGGCGTTTTCAACGTCTACCTTCTTGTAGCAGTTGGAAGCATCCACGTAGCAGGTGCCTGCATCATGACGGCTGCCAGCACGCGCATGCAATGTGGCTGCCTCGCAGAAACATTCGCCGGCCTTAGTCCAGTTTTTTGACATTTTAAACATATTACCAGCCCGCTGATAACACTCGATGGCATCCTCGATCTTGTTGCTACCCCTGAGAGAACATAAATTACATAGAATATGCGATATAGTTCATAGACATTCTTAGTGAACTAACTAACTAAACTCAATTCAATTTGACATGGGTCAGTCGTGCACCGACTGCTTTAGTGGAACATAGCGATTATATTTATAAATATACATATAAATAAGCCAGCAATATATATTACACTAAAAATACTAATGGGCGTATATTGTACAGAGATGAGCACAAGCCAGGGTAAAAAGTCCTAGACAGTTCGGGGTGGTATAGTGAATTTGATTATTTTTTTATTCTTAGCTGATGTAATTTGGGGGCAGCATTTTCCGCAGCTCACATAAACAAAATAGACATTTGCATTACTATATACGCATACATACATACATGCATACGCTTAAGCTTAACACATAAAGTTGATGTTACGCCCAGGTATATGCAAAGCATACAAACACATTATAGTTTTTACACTGAAAATAGCAGACCTAAATATCATACTAAAGACAATTTATGAACGAAAAGATAAGCATTGTTAATACATATTACAAATTACTCACCCGAAAAGTGAGCCGAGAAAACCTTTTTGTTGTGTCAGCTTCTTTTCCGCCTCAGCCATAAGCTGGAGGGCCTTTTGCTCATTGTCGCCCATAATTGCACTTGTGGCTTTTTAGTTCACTAAATTACATTTAGATGCAACAAAAGTTCTGGCGATTATATTTCGTTTTTATGTTTTTTCGCAACCTGGTTTTACAACTTTTCTGCAAATAAAATCAATACGAAATCGCATAAGAGTGTGACCAGAGTTCCATTCGTTTTCACCAAATGTCGCAAGCATTTACTCAGCGAAGAACATATGTTTAAAATTACTGACGCGCTGAATGTTATTTGTACATGCCTTCAAGAATACTTAATAAAGACCAATAACGGCTATAAATTTAAAGTTATAAGCCAAAATTCAATTGATTTTCTCTGAACTGCCGCATGTTCATCAGCTGTGCTGAAATACAAAAGAGTGCTAATCAAAGGCCAACCACATTTCGATAGGCAGTAGATGTCAACAGCCATCGGTTCGACAAAAATTTTTTTTATCAATTTAAAAAAATATATTCAAATTTTACATATTTATTTCTGTGTATATTTTATTCTTTAAAAGATGTACACTTAATTCATTTAAAAACTTTTGAGCATTCTTAAAAATAAAAATGTTAAGCTGTCCAATTTTTTAGCAAGATATTAATAATCGAAAAATGTGAGATAATTAAAAAAATATCCAATAAAATCCCTTAGTTTTAAATGAATGTTGATTAAACTAGAATAACGCATATTTATTTTTTTATTAAGTCTATAATTGTTTCTTTAAAAACATTAGAGCTTATTTATAAATGTGTAAGATTGGATGCCCAACTTTTTGCAGTTAACATATTAATAAACGAAGATATATCTAAGCGAAAACATAAAGAAATTATTTAATTTTAACATTAAAAACGGACTTAATTTAAAAAGCAACTAAAGTTTTAGACATTTCGAACAGAGATAAATTTTTATTGTAATCAGCGGTTAAGCTAGGCTGTGGAGATTTAACTGATGATCTGCTGTGCTGCTCAAACAAACATCTTTTCGAGCATTTTTCTAAGTTTCTCATGAGCATAGCGTATTTTCTGATATAGATCCTTGGAGACTCCACTTTGAGCAATTGTCGAAAATCGATATGTCCTAAAATTTTTCTCGTGATCCATGTAGGTGATGGCGCTCATGCGAGGACATAAAATTATCTTCATATGATCCGAAAAGTTAAGCTAAAGCAAAAAATATATTAAATTCTTGAACATACAAATTTAAATAAAGTAAAAAGTACCTGAACAGAACCGTTGGTCAGGTGCATGACAACCGCACAAGTTGTGCGGAACCAGGAGTGCAGATGGGGCATACGCGAAATCTGATCGCTTTCGACAGTGACATTATTGGCCCCTGCCTTGACCAGATGTTCAGTCATATAGCGCTTAAAGTAAGACAGTAGCTTCATCTTTTTATCAAGAGTTTTGCAGTAGTCTGTCGTAGTCATGTAAGTCTCTTTTCCCTCCTTGTCGATGAAATGCACATTGATTTGATTGGGAAGTAGTATTAGCTTTGTGGTGTCATTAAACATTACTCCGATGCCCTCATCACACAGCTGATAGCCAAACCCGTATTTATCACTGTAGTCGACCCACTTCGATATCCAGAAAAGCGGCTGGGCAGCTGGGTCGGTGTTTTCGTCACCCAGATTGCCTTGCAATAGGCGAGGCTACCAGTTAAAAAAATGGTGTTACTTTTTGGCTGTAAGTAGGAAGCTTTAAGGCAATACTGACCTTGTTATTGATGAGATTGGTCAGCTGCTGATGCAGACTTTCAATGTCGCTGCGATAGTCTTCGTTGTGGCGACACATTTGTGCCGAGGCCGTAATCGCATCATGTAAATTATTCTTCAGGAAGGTAGACTCCAAACGGGTATCATCCCTCAGGCCGTTAATTTCCGTTAGAGGCTTGCGTTGATTGGGATCCTCGATGGTATCATTGATGCCGATGCGCGGCGCCATTGTTAGGCAAGAGCTGGGCAAGAACATAGGCACCTGCGACGCCTTAAGGAACTCGAAATTCAGCAATTGTCCAATTGTTGGCCGACTCTCCGGGTTCGGCTGCAACATGGCAATGACCATATCCGCAGCCGGCTTTCTTAAGTAGCTCGGCACACGGTATTCGCATTTTTTAATTTTCGAGTAGGTATCCTTCAGAGTTTTCGTCTCAAACGGCGGCTGACCTACCAGTAGCGTATACATGACGCAGCCGATAGACCAAATGTCTACCTCAAACGAGTGACCCTTCTTAGTCAGAATTTCTGGTGCTATATAGTTGGGAGTGCCGCACAGTGTCTTCTTACGTTCACCGTCGTATTCGATACGCGTTGCCAGGCCAAAGTCGCCGATTTTTACGTGCAACATATCGTTGAGAAACAGGTTGCCCAACTTAAGATCACGGTGGATAATGCGATTGTCATGCAGATATTTTACACCCTGTATTATCTGGTATATGTAATAGCGGGTCTCGAACTCTGTAATACTTTTCCGCCGCTTGTGCAACTCCATCATCGACTGCAGACCAGAAATATTAGGAAATTGTTTAGTTTTTCAAAGTCATTTAACATATAATTTATAATACATATATATAATTACTAAAATTTAACTGTATAAGATACAGTGAATATTTACGCGTTTTTTGCACAGCTCCAGCACAATATAAATGTTCTGCACATCCTCAAAGTAGCTGTGAAACTTGACAATGTTTGGATGATTTAGGCTGCGATGAATGGTTATTTCCTGGGCTGTCTTCTCTTTTTGGTTGTGCTTTATCATCAGTTTCTTGGACACAATTTTACCGGCGAAGACGTCGTCTGTCTCCACATCGATTATCTCATAGCATTTGGCAAAGCCACCCTTCGGAATAATATTATTGTATTACGTCTGTAGGCATTTATGTATTTGGTATGTGTGTACAATTCAAATGAGTTTACATAGCTATGCGCGTACGTATTTATGTACAATTCATTGGTACAATACATAGTTATGTACATTTTTGTATGCAGTACGCGCCAAAAGAACCAACTGGTTCACATGTTTTACAACACTACTTAGTATGGTGCGCATGCACACTTAACACACACGCACACACAATTGCATAGCGCGAAAACAACAAGAATGTGATTGCAAAAAAAAGAGAAAGAAAAGGATGAAAGGCAGCTGCATGAAACTGCAATACTCAGCGCATGTTCCTTAATTTCTTTTCATTTGGGGGGAATCAGCACTCGTTTAGGGCTTACCTTGCCAAAAAAGCGCATACGCTTGTAGGTCTTGCGATGATTGGCGTCGAACAGACGATCGGGAATATCTGTGCTCTTGTCTTCCGGTTTTGCGGCCATTTTTTTTGATTGTGCTTCCTAGTTTGACACGATCACTTCAATTGCTCCTCTATGTTTTGATATGCTTTTTGCTTGGCTTGCCTTCTTTCAATTACTCGCTAATATAAAACAGAGTTATGGAATTACAAATATACATAAAAAAGATGTTAACAAAAGGTCACCAGCGATTATTTGGCTGATTAAGAACACGCAAGAACCGAGCTGCACAAAATACAGGCACAACGCGCCGACACAGATTGTTTAATTTGAACGCTTGTTTGAGTAGTACGTCAGCGTCACTGTAATATCAAAACGATAATACGTTTCAAGCAACCCTGTTTTGAACAGTGCTCGAAAATATTACAAGGAGCTCGTGCCGACGTTAAAAATTTGAATGTTATGCTACATGATAATCTTAGAAAACTAGATATGACCTTTTTCCGAAAAGTAAGCTTGCACTACAGCAACTACGAACTATAGAATTTGCAGAACAGGAAACTGACTTAATCATGTCTGATTTCTTGTAAAATATAAACATTTTAAAAGTAAATTTGTAATCGAAGATTTGCACTTTGATTTGCTGTCAGCACAAATATTTTAAATAAATTATAGGTCACAGCACGGCAAATCTTAAATTAACAATAAATATAAATAAATTGCCATCCAAATCGTACAGAATTTTCTCCTAATATTTCGATTGCCCTCTTTCCCACCGACTTATCGGCCTTAGTAATCGATATTTGGAAATATTGGTATTCAATTTAATTTGGAAATTATATGAAAAAAATATGCACAAATTGTAAAAATAAAAAGAAATAAAACCAAATATTGCGTTTTAATATTCCAACAACCCAATATATCTATATACTAATTGGGAATACGTGGTCTTACTTAGAAGAAACTAATTCCGTTGACAACACTACAGTTTACAAAAACATGCACAGAAAAATGAACTTGCTTAATCTTAAAATATTTATGAATCATCAATCATATACATTTTTGTATCGAATATTTCTCAATTTATCTAAATTACCTAACCGTTCTAATATTTGATCAAACCTTATGATTACCCCCGAAAAACCATTGTCGGTAATATCAAATTTTGATATATATCAGAAAGATTGCACTGACACTACAGAATGAATGCAGTAATGAAAGGCATCAAAACAGATGCGATTGATCGTTCTTGATTTTGGATTTAGCCTATTACGGTGTGCAAAATTAGTTGAATTTACAGGTGCTAAGTTGGTTTTCATGCATATGAATAACATTTAGTATTAAATCTCTGAAACTGAAATCATCGGCTCAAATCAGGCGGTTGAAGCTAACTATTCTGTAAACACTTGGGTTTTGAGCCATTTCTTAAAAGTATTCAAAGGTGATGAATTGGTTTACTAACAATTATTAATAGATTTATATAGTAGTAAAATCGTTGTCAGTATATTTATATCAATATTCTCTTTATATATATATATATATGACCATCACAAATACACAATTATATTACAAAAAGCTAAACCACCTGATTTATACTTATTATATCAAGTAGCGGCGTCCATTACAAAGCTTTCCGATCAAGTTGTTTAAAAGTAAGCCATTTCATATGTGATAAGCTCTATTTGCAAGTCTTTAATATACATGCACATCATGATTTATTTCGTTGTATGTAGTAGATTCTTTAATGCAGTAGCTTGGCTTAAAAATATTAATGCCTTTCAGAATTGTAGCCCATATGTGTTGCTCTGGTAGTGCTTAGTAAAAGTAAAAAGGCCTTATGTGGTTTGTTTTAAATGTTTACAATTAAATTATTACATTAAATATATATTTATATATCAATAGTGTAGTTTTATAGTTGGTTTGTTTTGCCAGTTTTACGCAGTCTCAAGTGCCTTGTGTCTCTCTGTGTGTGTTCGAATGTCTCAGTGTCTCTGAGTAAGCGCATGTAATGGGGGCTCTGAGTGTGTGTTGTGTGTTTGTCCTGTGTATGGGAGTGTGTGTGTGAGTGCGTGTGTGCTTGTGTGAGTGCGTTTGTGGTTGTGTGAGTGCGTGTGTGTGTCTTACTTCCGGGGGTCTCATCATGGACACTACTGAATTTCTAAAGTTTAACTAGAAGTATGCGATCCAGACACTCTCAGCTGGATCCCGAACTGACAATGACTAAGCCACGTTGCAAACGCAGCCACTCCACAAACTCATCCAGCATAACGGGCCCTAAAAATAATGCCAGTTATATAAAACATTTATGCTTTAACTGTGTCGGAAGATACTTACATGCACCATCAATATCATAGTTTGACAGATCAATGCAGATGGTGCGGGAGAACTCTAGTATGTTGCACCATTGATCCTTATTAATAACCTTGTACTTGGACTGCTCAAGGAATTGCGCAAATTGAGGATACAGTGGCCAGTGCTTTCCCAGGAGCAACTGCAGCATCGCCTTAGCTGTCGCAATATCCATACTTCGCTGATCCGAGTCCTAATAACCAATATTAATAACATTAGCATTTCCAAGATTGCAATATTTAAAAAATGAGCTCTCACCTTGGCAAAGTCGTAAGCATATCGATATATACTCTTGAACGAGTTGGGATCGTTGAGTATGCTGCGCAGATAGTCCAGTTTCACAACCATTTTCGATGTTGAATCACATTCGAGATCCGTGAGACCCTTTAACCATTCCTGCTGACTGAAGAAGCCCATCTGTGTAGCGCCCATTTTGTAGGCGAGCACCAGCATCACAATATTCTCGGGCTCAACACCAATGTCCTCACAGAATTTTTCCATGCCATCAGGCCCTATAATAATAGCGTCGCAGGTGCAGGTCAGCAATAGTTTCAATAGAATTTATAAAATAATTCTGAGCAGAATCACATTTATACTTACCCAGCGTTTCAGGCTCGTCAGGCGTTGTATATTCATGGAACCAGGTGAGACAGCGCTTCTGGTTGAAACCATCTTCCGCTCTAATATGGCGCCTGGAAGAATAATTGGAAAATTTGTTGAGTTCATGAAATGCTAATGCCATTTATAAGTATGAAACACACTTATTCATTTTAAAAGGAAACCAATATTATTTTTTAATTCAATTTAATTAATTATTTCGCCTGACTGTTGACGTCTTATTCAATGTTTTTGAGTGCCACCTAAAAATAGCAAAAGTAAACTTAACGGGGATGCCAATGCCAAGAGCACAAGACAATTCAAAGTGAGCATATGAGAAATGACAGATATAGCCGAACCACTGAGAAAATAGTTCAGGGTGGAAAACAATTGCATTTGCATAAAAATGATCCTATATAGTGCCATATAATAATCATATTTAATGTGATAAGTGAACCGAATATTCAAATGAAAGTTTTCTATACTGTAAATTTATTTGTTTTGATCGTTTGAACGAGTGATATTTTTAATCTTGTAGTGACAATTTACGAATTGTGCATTTTATAAATGAGACATGCAAAACGAAGAAGAAAACCTATTCTAGATCCAAATTGCAATAACATTTAAGAAGTCTGCAGTTGAAAGATCTCGACTAGGAGATACCCTTTCTCAAGGTGTATATGTGTGAAAATGCTTACGTAACGTTTTTTAGGTTATCATTATAAAATGTTTACAAATATAATGATTTATTATTTTGAAAAAGTATGAAGCTATCGATAAAACGAAATAAACCTAATATGCGTGGGTAATATACGATAACTTATATTCCAAATTTTAATTCTCTAGCTCCTATAATCGCTGTGGCCCGGATATTGGGACTACACCCAATATTAATCCAAAATTTTGAGACTCCAGCTTAAAAATTGCGGATACAAATGTTATTTGTACAAATGTTATTCTTACAAATTTTCAATGATTGTGAAAAAAAATGCAAATAATACTTGAAAAAATACTCACAACACAGTACATTCGATTGTGCCCGAGAATGTTAAGTGATAGCGAGAGTTGAATGGAATATGCAAAATAAAAACAGCAAGGAAAAATAGGAAGAGGAATCGGGAACACTGAAATGGGATCCGAAACATTTGAAGGATGGTAGAAAACATTAAGGCAACAACGAGTTCAGAGCGCAGTTGTGCGCAGGACTGAAAGCCAGACACACGTCATTGCGACCGTCGAAGCAGAGATTAGTACGTAAAAATACATTTGAGTGCTTAGCATTGAATAATAGCCCGAAGAAAAATGCAACATTTTACTGGGAACAGTGATTTGAAGAAGTTAGGCAATAGATTCGCAGTGAACATAATATGTTACATGCTGTTCGCATTACTCGGTAAGTATTTAAAGCACCCCGTTAAATATGATGGGACAATGGGTTGGCAAAACCATTGGCAAGAGAAAAACAGGGTTGGGGGTACAAAAATCAATAGCTTGTGTCCTAACACAGTAAGTGGAAGTAGAAACTGAAACTGAATTATTCGCCCGCAGTGAATTGTGCTCACGGACTGCAGCTGAGCGCGTTTACCACGAAATCGCCAAGAGTCTCCAAATATACTACCAAATCGCCATCAGTAAGTCCTGGCTCTGTCCAATCGTTTGCCTCCTCCTCTTGTTGGCTGCTACGCTGAATTGATGTTTCTGTTGCAGGCGTCGTCAATGAACCATGACGCGACCACATCGATTTATCGCCTAAACGCCACCAATGACATTACCTGCATCCTCATGCAGGTGGATGGCTTGATAAGCATACGGTATCGGAACAAGCTCAACGAGGATGTTGAGGCCGATCTGTATATGCCAGACCATCCGCAGCTCAGTGGTGAGTGCGTCGAATCCAATGTGGAAATATTGACCATAGATTTCAAGGGCTTTACGCTGTCAATGACCTTCAAAAAGGTAAGTTGCTTATCAAGTCTTATGTGTGCTGCGTGTGTGTTTAACTGCAAATAAGGTCAGAGGTTAACTGCAACTAATTTCTGTTATCTGTAATCCGTTATATAAACACAGTCGTCTGGCGGTGAAGGCTGGTATATCAATCTCTTCGAACTGACATATTCGTCGTCAAATTCTCTATTCGAGCATCCCGATCGACCCAATTTGAATGTAAAACTGACCTCACCGGCACAGCAGCCAATGTTTTTCCCAACTCCGGTGGGTAAGGCCTATGTCTGCGACAAGGAGCAAACCGTCATTTTGTATGCTCCCCACGACTCTGGCGATCAATCCGGGCATATTGCACGACTCTACTTGCGCGACCTGCACATGCAGAGCTTCATGTTTAAGGAAACTGGCAAGTGGGGCCCGTCCTTCCACTGTAGTGCCACCGGTTCCTATCGCGATGAGACAGCACCATTGGCTGTTGGCACCGCGTTGGCCATTGCGGTGCTATTGACCATTTCGGGCTACGGCGGTTGGAGGTAAGTAATTCAAATATCGACCCTCTAAGCTCATTTCAATTATAAAACACGAAGAAACACGAGTCATTCTCTAGTGAGAGTGTCCGACTTGGATTTTGCCAACATTACTACCGAACCCCACAATAAATTCTAATTATTTTATGATCAATATCCAGGCAATAAGCACACAAATACACAACAAAAATCTGGCTTAGCTTCCTCCATACACTTGAAAATGGTTTCTTCAACAACATCGGTATTTACAATAATTCTGCGGATTAATTTTGTCTCGTAAATAGCATGTGAATCAATTTACATTCATTCCTTTAGGGCATTAAAATTCTGTCATTCTCAAGATATTATGTGTGATGGACTTAAATTGTATTCTATCTCTTGCAGGTATTTTAAAATCAAGAAGGTTCAGTACGGTTCGATGGAGTAGACGGAAAATTTATGTACCGCACTTTTTGCTTAATTATTTTCCAGTCATATCTTTGTATCGTTATTTGTTGCATATCAGATATCAGTATTGACGTTTCCAAATAATGTAATCATGTTTTCAAACCTATACAAAAAATTGTGAGGCATCAGCAACACACATATAACTATAACTGTTATTAAGAAATTAACACACATTCGAATTATACAACATAAATTGTTGAAATGCATATAAATATATGAGAATTACAAATGTCTTCCATATTGTTAATATAAATAAAAAACAAAAAAAACCTAATAACGGTACATATTATTATAAATACGTTAATCTGCATATGTAAACATATATAAATATATGAAAATATATTTATTACCCCAACAGTTTATCTCCATTTGTATGTGTAATTAAAATCCAGAAATATTGTAATAAGTTAATTAGACACAAGCTACAAAAGCTTTCCTGATAAACCCAAATTTAATTATTTTTATTACATATAGTGAATTTAAATAAAGTATTAAGGTGGTAAAATGGCATTGGCCACTAGAAAAGAGAAATTATAATAAATACAAAAAATAAATAAAGTCAATTAGTTGAAATTACGCGACTAAGAGATATGCTATAATCTGATCTAACACACATAAGAACTAAAGTATCAAATATAAATTTGGGTTCACTATTATTCTAAAATTATAAATCGAATCGCATGATAAGATAATCATTTCATGTTCTATGCACCTTTTTTAATTTAAGAGGACACAGGCATTTACTTCAAGCTAATAAATGAATTCAAGATATTAATCCAAAAAGATTTCAAATTACTAGAATATGACTTTAACTGATCGTAAGATTTTATGTTACACTTTACATTTTGCAGTACCAGAAAATATTATATACTGATTGAAGTGAATTGAATATGAAACTCACTCACTCACAAAGGAAATACACTCAAAAAATCACGCTGGAATCCTAAAATTGGAAACCAAACTTCGGACATGAAACTGACAAGAAGACTAGAAGTAAAGTATAGAATTAGACAGTCATCATCCACCACAGAAGTCCACATTTTGGAAGCTGAGGAAAGGTCAAAAGCAAAAACAGTGCTAAAATATAGAGTCGGTTAGATCTGCAGTAAAATCATCCACTAGTTCTTGAAATTTTTTGGAGGCACTATTTAACTTCCCAGCGAGCCGTCGATATTAACAAATGGTAAGAGAGGTAAATCTATCATTATAGAGCACACCACGTTTAAGTTGTAGAAAATTACGGGAGGACATACTTTCAAGGGGCGCTAAAGCTCAACTACGGAATCTTCAAAGAAAAAGGTAGTCATTGAATACTACTTTATTTACACAACTTAAGGAAAACTATTCTTATTGACTAATCGATAATTTTCTGTTTATGAATGGAATTGAATTAACATTCAGTTAATATTCAGTTAAAGTACCATATATGATATTGGGACATGTTAAAAGCGTTCGGATTGACGGCTTTTTTAAAACGAGCAGATATGTATATAAAGAATCACTCGGATTTCTGTTCGTTTTTGATGGTGTTAAAGATAATACATAACTATTTTGTGAAGTATAAGATGTCCGGGAAATTTGTTTATAGGACACAATGGCGGCGAAATTCAGAAAACTACAATTTCTGCTGTGTATTGTCTACATAAGCTTTTAGTTAGATAAATTGCATACCAGGCTATTTTTAATTGTGTATATAAGTATTTGTGCCTAAATATTAAAAATATAAATAATAAAGAAAACTTTATATATTATATGAAATACCTACGATTTTGCAGCAGGTTAATCGACAAACATCAATGGTAAGTAAAAAAGTTAATAGTTCCTAAGTTCCTAGTTTGGTCAGATAGGGTTGCTTCGACGAGTATTTTTCAAATTTTATTATCATAATTTTAGACTTATTTGAATTGCATTGGAATAGGCAGACTCAGCTTTTGATGCTAATATAGAAAAAACTATACCTTCAAAGGTAATACAGATCTTTAACTTGCCGAACTATCAATCTGAATGTATATAAATCATTAAAGTGTTGAATAATCTTTTAAATCAAATCAGTTCACACGGGAAAGACAAATTCCTTAATACAGTGAATGAACGTTGTAGCAGTACCATAAAATAGGATATACTAATTTTAGAGAATCGAAATATTAAACTCACCTGCTAGTTTGCTGTGTTGCAATGTTTGTGTAGCTGGTACGTGCTCTTTTTGATTGGCCATCCATATTGTCACCGATTTCTGGAGCTCGACGTTTACCCCGTGGCATGACTTTTGTGATCTTATTGCGAAAGCTGGCCTGATTTACTAAAGTACAATCGACAAATTGCTCTTTAGACAGTTTTATTACACGAATTTCAAGCTGTGGAACAGAGTGTATTTTAATTTAAAACTTTAAAATATATTAAATACACTTACCACTGTCTGTCAGCGCAAAGTTGTTACTGAAACATCGTAGCTGCAACATATTAATTTAATATGTGAGAAAAACTTCTCCTATAAATGACCTATGCACATTTATGATATGATATATAGTGGAGCAATCTGAAATGTGTACTAACTGCACCCCCGTTCATGTATCAAAAAATTTTAAAATTTATTTTTAACGTTGCATTGCATAAATTACAGACCAAAGTTTAAGTGTAATTAAAAAATGGAAAATCTGACCAATTGTTTCTGTGTTGTCAAAAGCTGTTAATACCGGCGAACCATCCCCCATCCCTATGCACAAAGCTGAGAAGTTGCACAGGATGCACAAAATATCGAACACATATAAATTTCTTTTTACACACATCCATATGCAAATGAATATATATTCATACAACTTCGAGTTATTATTGCTTGAGCGTAATTGCCTTTTATAATTTGTGTTGTACACATGTACAAAACTAGAACTACAAATTGTAGTCAAAATAATTGCAAATATGAATGTGTATCAGAGCATTATTTTATGCTCAATACTGAAAACACCGGTAGTGGATTGGGCAAGGACAAGGACTGGGCTTGGATTTGGTATCGGTATCGTGGTGGGCCATCACAACTACAACTAAAACCACGGGCAGCAGCTGATATGACAGCCAACACCAGCAGACGGCCGCAGCCTGCGCGTGCTTACTTTGTACGTCGCCAAATAAAAGACTCTCGTTCGGATTGCAAATATGTTGATAATACGGTCAAAATCACTTATAAGTTTGCTTGGATTGCTTAAAAGGTATATACACTCACTTTTAATATTTACCATTTATATTACTGATATAATTTATAAATTCACAGGACAGGTCTTGGCGTCAATGCTATCGATATTTTGATATAGCGATGTTGTCGTTGTTTGTCAGCGTCGTTCTAGTGTTGGCAGCCCTGGTGTGATACAGTGCTTTTCGATAGGAAACTAATCGTAAAATTACGAAATTTTAAATGTATTTTTGGTATTAATATAAAGTAAGTACGCAGTCAATTTTTAATTAACACCGTGTTTTGGTTTTAAAAGTACTTTAAATGTAGAGTTATTGTTATTCGGAAACTTAAGAATAATGTTCCAAAGTCAATTAATACTTTGATGTTAAGATAAATTTGTCGAAATGTCTCCGAAGTCTCAAATTACATATATTACTCCCGATCGGACCACAGTGTCCCATAACTCCCATAGGATTAAACGGTCGAAAGATTAATTTTAAGTTGTGGGATGGACATAGGCGTAGGTATATATGACAAAATAAAGTCGATTCAGAAGGACTAAAATTACATCTAAGCTATTTGTTCAAAACTGAAATGTTGGAGTCGGCCGGTTTCATACATATTTCAATAACAAAATAATTTATTTCCTTATATATTTTTACTAATATTATATATTTCGATTTTATTCTTTGAAATATTAACATAACCTATTAGTGATTTTTGGAATTTTAATAGATTTTCTTTCATTTAGAATATATTAACGTCATATCAAAGAATAAAATACATATTTAGACTAATTTTTTACAAAGGGCACATTTCAGTTTGTAAATATATCTGCACAAGTCCAGTAAAAGTCACAAATGATCTTCACGAACTTTGCTATTATTAACCATTTAGAAATTGTTCCAGTGCATCTTTTGCCTCCGAATCGTTCTGCTCCAAAACGACTTCTTCCAAAGCCAAGTTATTGGTTTTTGTAAGTATTTCTGTAAAGTGGGGTAAATTATGTATTTCACTGTTGGATTTGTTTAAATGACAATAAAAAGATATACTTGTTAGTTGCCCGCGTTGCTTGTACTCCTCGAGATCGCCACGAAATGCATCATCGAATACGGCTTGTCTTTCTTTTTGGAGCTGCCGCAACTGCTGCTCATGGACTCGAATCATTTGTTGATGTTGGTCGGCAATATGCTGCCGATGTTGTTCCAGTTCGTCGAGCTTCTTTTGCTTGTGCCTGGACATTTGAAACTGCTGCTCTAGTGCGAATTCCTGTAGCTCGCATTCCTCGCACAGATTCTCCAGCTTCTCCAATTCCAATTCCAGCTGAGACCCCATTTGTTCCAAAGATCGAACAGTTTCCACGCTCTCCTCCAGCTTGGCCACCAATGCAGGCAAGCCTGCAAGACACGTATTGAGCTCATTGATTGTGCCACGCTGTTCGCCGGCACGTTGCAGCACGGCTGTGATTTGTTCGGCCACCGTTGAGGCATGTCCCGCATTCGCCTCGTTGGAGGCATGAATTTGCTGCCAGGCATCCTCGTATTTAGACAGAAGATTGCACCCAGCAGCCACATTCAGCTGTGTTGGCACCCCATCGGCCAACTGGCCATTAAGAATATGTGAACTGCTCCGGCTCGAGGAAAAGCTCTCGTTCAAGTCCAAGGGATACGCATCTAGTCTCCCAATTAGAGTAGTCGGTATTGATGCGTTGATTGTTTGGCTGGTACTGCTGTTTCGTCTGCTGCTGACGCGTTGGCGATAGTGTTGCTGCAAGCTCTCCGAGATGACCATACCGTCTTGTATCGCATTGCTCAGCTTCTTCTTCAGACTGCCAAGCATTATTGGTGACTATTTTTATTTTTCGACAATTTAGATTAAGTTGCTAACTAAATGTTTTTTGTGTGAAATTCTGCTGTTTTACATAGAAAATCAGCTGTTCCAAAAATGACAACTGACATTTGACAGCTCGCTGATGAGAGCGAGAGAGAAGAGACCTTTTATCATTTCTATACTCTTACTTACAGATTATACCAAGACTTTGTAATGCGCTTTGCTTTTGTTAATTAACATATATTTAATAAAAATAGATAAATTTGCATGATCTTGTTTAGCGAATAGTGTACAAAAAATTATGTCCAAGTCTCTCTAGCTTGTATATATATTTATTTTATGATATCGAATCACTCATGTTATCTGTCTAATGCAGGTACTGTCTTTAATATGTTATAAATGTTTTATTCTATTAAGATAAGCTCTTTAGCATTCAACAATATACATTATTTTCATAACATTTTTGTACCATCAATAAGAAATTTTCTCTTAAAAAAATATGCTAATCCTCAGTCAAATCCACGGTGTTTGCAAAATCAGTGCTAGACCCAGCAGCATCCACATATTCCTCTCTCAGGGCTCGAATTTCTATCTGTTGTTTTGTTGGTTGATCTGATTCCTGCTCAACTATTTCAATATCACTGTCACTGTTGGACGCCAAGCTATCATCATTGTTGCTATCCTTTAGAGATATACAGCTGGCCGCATTGCTTTCAGTTTCCGAGTCAGTTTCGGAGTAGCAGACTGATTGTTCCCCCTGAGAACTGAGATCTATTGTAACAATGTTGCGAACATCATCGCTTGAAGACGATGCAATGGATACCGTATCTGGCAGGTCATTTTGGTCTTTCTTGGTCGTCTCATCGTCGGACATCAGTTCCCTGACTATATCACTTGACGGCGAAGGGGGTGAGGTTGCTTCCTTTGCCTGAGATTGACATGAACGAAGCACTTGCCCATAGGTTATAGCCACGGCGAGCGCCAGATTGTTTGAATGCATGTAGTAATCAGAAGTTGGCACTTTTGACTCTTCTGCAACTGTTAGTGTGGATTTCACAACCTCCTCACTGCTGCAGGTGCTTTTACTCCTGCATTGGGGTTTACTTTTGCTTTTGTGTTTCTTTTTCTTGTGCTTTGGCTTGTGAGTCCGACTTCGACTTTGACTTCGACTTTGTCTTCGACTTCGGGACTCGCTGCAGGAGCTATTGCTTCTGTGTTGCTTCTTCGATTTCTTTGTGGAGCGACGTTTAGTGCGTCCTCTCCTTTCGACAGATTCGTTGTTTCTTGCATTGCGACTGTAGAAAGCATTTCTCTTGCGCATCTCGTACCGATCATCCAATTCGCGCAGCTTTTGCTGGCAACTAGCTTGCGTCCGCTCAATTTCCCGTTTATTGTGGCGAAGTGCGCTGTTTATAGTTCGGCCCAGAAACATTTTATTTGGCTTTCCCAAGGGATTTATTTTGCGCTCGAGTGGCTTATAGGAAACCATGTCGTTTTGACCTGGTAGTTCGCGCAAGAGCTCTGCAATTGCCTGACTGCTCCAAATTAAAATAGACATTTGAAAAGAATAACAAACATTAAATATTGTTTATACCTTGTACGTGCGGATTCGTCCATATTTCATTTTGTTAATGCCATTAGAGATTACATAGTATCGGACGTGCTATCGATAATGTAATTTTGTCAATGGTGGGACCCTATCGTGTAACTTCTGTATATCGGATTTAATTTTTTTTTAATGTTTTCCAGCACTGGTAGTAAGTGTTTGCAACCGTTATCGTTGTATGGACCTTTTTAATCCTTATAAGTTGAGGTTTTAGCTACATTACTTAACCAAATACGCAGTATATACCACACTACCAAATGAACAAAGTAGTTGTTATCATAACTAACGAAAATCAGATTGCTTATGTCCGATATTCGTTAAAAAGTAATTTTTTTTCTGTTATACTTTAATTATATGATAATATTATTTATACCATTTTTAGGATATCATATATTTAAAAAAAAAGTTTTGTTTCACTACCGAAATAAATTACATTTTTCTTATTATATAACCAACTACTTTTAGGTCTCCAAATGCTGAGTACAAGACTAAACTAAATTACACCCCCTAACCGAAATGACATTCAGGTTGTTAATGTTACTTTTGAAATTAATTATTTCTTAAATGTCAATTATTTTTTTAATGCCCATTATTTCTTAAATGTGAAATGAAATGGTTGTTATTAACTTAAATATTATTTTTTAAAAATACTTTTAAAATAAATTATTTCTTAAATGCCCATTATTTCTTAAATGCGAGTTGAAAAGGTTGTTATTAATTTAAATATTATTTTATAAATACTTTTGAAATAAATTATTTCTTAAATTAAATTATACGAACTGCTACAATTGGGTCTATATGAGGTAAATATTTGCCTAATGCAGTACATTTGTATTTGGTTTTTATTATATATATAAGGTAAAGTGTATTTATTACATTCTAAGAACTCTCTTCCAAGAAACATACTCTTAATGCTGTGCATAAATATCTGTATATTTAAATTAAAAATGTTATATTACATATTATTATTATCATTAACAGAATAATGTATTAATTAATCTAATAGATTAAAGTTATATTATAATATAATATATATTCCTAAAATCACAGATGAATCACCATTGTTTGATCACTTTGAGTGAATATTGCCTTTTACTTATTTTTGCTTAGTACAGTTTCGATCCATTTAATATATTTGCTGACTCGCGTATAAATGCCTGGCAGACCAGGACGAGCGCAGCCAATGCCCGTGGAGACGACGCCCAGTAGATAATGCTCCTTTGACATCAGGGGGCCACCAGAATCAGCCTGTTATTCACATAAAAAGAGAATTAAAGTAACTCTCCGTTGTGCTTGGCTCAAATTGTTGCATGCTCACCCAACACGAGTCAATTTTGCCATTCTGATAGCCGGCGCACAACTGGCTGTCGCCGATGGTGTTAGACTTGCCTTGCGCTCGGTAGGATCGCTCACATTCCTCATTGTTCCAAATTTGAATGATGGCCTTGCGCAGGACATCGGAACGATCGCCCTCTGACTGATTCTCCTGTGTCCAGCCCCAGCCGAAGACCGTGCCATATTCCAGCTCCAAGGAACCTGTTCCTTCCCTACCCGAGCTGACACAGCTTGGCTGAATGTTCGCTGTGAAGCCGATCGGTACCACCACTTCCAGCAGCGCTGGTTTTGATATTAATTGCAATTACACATATATATATATATATATTTGGGTAGACTAACCAATGTCATGCTTCACATTGTGGCAATCATATTGTGGATGCGGCACAATGCTCTTGAAATCCACTCGTAAGGCATCCTGCCCATCTTCAAGACTATTCTGACCAGCCTGGTACTCTTTTATGCTATGCATGCCGACAACACCTTGAATCTGGGACGGTTTCATGAACTTTTGCAGGCCATTGCAGGTGCAGTGACCGGCTGTAAGTATCCACCGCTCATGTATAATGGTGCCGCCACAAAAGTGTCCACCACGACGCATTAGACTGACCATATGAGGCAACTCATTGCGAGCCGACTCGCTTCCACCAACGATCTTTGGATGGCGTGCCGTGCAGGGTATATCGGTGACTTTAAAGAAAACAAATAATTTTGAATAAGTGCATATGCACTCGATTTAATTTTTAATAATGTTTTGAGGCACTTACAAGCAATTTGCGCCTGCGCATTTTGCAAAGCGAGAACAACTGTGAAAACTAAGCTCAGAAATCTGAACATTTTGTTATTGTCACAAAAATTAACCGTTAAGCGTTTGCGCTTCCGAAACTATTCGACGAACTGTCGCAAACATTCTGTGTGCCAATAAATTTATATATGGGTCGTAGCGACTGCCGCCGAGCCACTGACATAATTGTTGCTGCTGCTGTTCTATGCGGATTGGCAATCGTTCCGAAAGCTTTTTGATAACAAACGGAAGTCTCAGCTAACACCTGTTGTTGGCTGTTGTTGCCAAGCTTTTAGCTTTCTGGCACGACACTGCACCTCCTTGACACCCAAGTGTATGTATGTGTAAGGTGCACTCGGTTTTGGCTTTTCAATTTGCGCGTTTGCTTGTGTTCGTCTCCCTCTTTCTCTTCCTGTACGCAATAAAGCTGCTGATATGCCGCGAAACTGAAACTCAAACAGAACCTGAAATGGAAATGGAAACGTAAACAAAAGCCAATAACATATTTCTGTGTGTGCTGAGTTCTTTATGACCCATTGAAGTTCATGACATTGAATGGCTGACATTTTGTATCGCTGATATTGTAGTATTATTATTTGTTCTTACTTTCTGCCGTATAGGTGCATCATGCTCATTGTCCTATTCATCATTATATTTTATTGGACATAATTAAAAATTCTATGAAATATTTGTAAATGTATTTTGTTTTCATTATAATTATGACACTTATAAAATTAAATGCAGTAAATACTTAAACATTAAACAAGAAGACATTAATTACCCACAATTTGCATTTATATTTATTTACATATGTATCGCCTCAGCATTTTCATTTTGATCAAATAAATATCTATTGATATTTTTAGACATGGTATATGCCAATAAAGCAAAGTATAACTTTCAGATAATCGTTTTAAATTTAAAATTATAACTCTTTGTTTATGTAAGGATCTTATGTAATAACCCAATAGCGTTGCATGTGCCCTGAACGTGCATAATCAAATAAAGTAATCATAATTAAATATTCTACATTAAAACATTAAATTAAATAACCTTAAGTGTCGTGCTCACATCAACAATTGGACTCGGCCATATCATCTATATTATGCAAATTGTGAGTGCAGTTATTGACGAAGGGGCGTGGTGCGTACATAATTAAATTTGAATGTTGTCCCCACCTAATGCAATCAATGTAATGGTGGAAATGATGAACACTTTGACATTAACATTGCCCTTATAATCAAACAATTATAATGCTTACAAAGTCGAACCAAGTCAATGACAGTTGGTATCATAAATGCAGGTTGGGAAGCTCATTGGCAACAATTCGGAAAGACATTGTAATTTAAAATATTATACATTTTTTAATTCACGGAAAAATTATTTATTCAGGAATTGAATTAAAATTCAATGATATATTAATGAATAAATTCAATCGAACACGATTTGATTTCAACCGGTTAGACAAATGTGCAAACTGAGACACCTATCTTAGAATCAGTTCAAGTGAAAACGAAAACAAATATGAAACCAAGAAATGTGTCCATCCGGTAATAAGTTCATTGATCGAAGCAGTTTCTATGTATTGTTGTCTCGCCTTATGCTAATTCATATTATACTCTGTTGAGAGCCGAACCCAAATAAATGAATAATACGTAACAATAACAATAACAAAAACTGAAAAGTTTCCTCAAAAACGAGTTTGGGTGCATTGACACCCGCCAGCAACATTCATTTTTTTGTTCTTAGCTTAATTTTGCCACTTAGACGCATTCAATGTGAAGGTCGCTGTACGACTTTGACGCGTTTATTTTTTAATTGCGTTTGTTTTGCGCCAATAGGTTCAACGACAGGTTTTTGGTGAGTAATTTCATTAGAGGAAGTCTGTAGTGCTATTCGTGATGCGGGTGAATTACTTGAACTATTTTTACAATTACGAAAAGTGAAGTGTAGTTTTGCTTATGTGATCAAAAATGGAAATCAGGAAAATTTGTCAGTTTATTATTAGAATTATTATGTTATTATAATTGTATATATCAAATACCATAAACGTATTATAGCTTAATATCGATTTCCAGATAACATAAAAATTTTATACATATAACTTTCTAATTGTAGAAACAATTTTTATTTTTATTTTATTAAAATAAAACTTTATGTATTTGCGTGCAGCAAATATGCAAACGTGTAGAAGTGCATTTAAAGTGCAATTTCAATATAATACATTTTTAGCTAATTTGAAGATAGTCTGTTCATGGTAATATTCATGGATTTATATTTTTAATGAAATTTTTCAAAAACATTTCTGTTGACTTATATAGCTATTCCAAGGAATTTCAAGGAAATCTGTGCATTTATTTCTAGATATTTTCCTAAGCCTTATATAATATTATCAAATTTGACTGAATGCTGATCTTAAAACAAAATTCGCGGTTTGTTCGCTTTAGTTGATTCTTATTTATATTATTGAATCGATATACAAATAATATAGGTCAGTATGTCCGTCTGTCGTTTGTATAAAAAAATTTTAGTTATGTATCGAGCCAAAAAGTATAAATTGTAGAGTTTTTATGGGAATATGTATAGCTAATATTATATAGATTATTGCTTCAAAATATTATCTAAGTAAATGTGAAAAATTAAATTACAAATAAAAAAATGCAAAAAAGTGCTAAAGAATGGATTGATTGAATTTGAAACATTTTTATTTGCTACTTACTTGGCCATTTGGGTTGAAGTTTGAGTCATTGTAGATAGGATCGCTTATTTGGTTTCGATTATTACTCGAAAGCCAAGAGTGAAGTAAAAGGCTTTCTGAGCAACAATCAAAATTATATGAGCGTCCATTGTAGTTGGCTTTTCAGACGTCGGGAGATCACACACTTATCATTTATAGCACTTGAACTGTTGATGTTTTATTGTGTTGTATTTCTTTGCAATTGTTTGCTGATTTTGCATTCTGTTTGCTTCTGTTGGCAAAGCAAACGTCTGCACGGTGTGAGTGCTGCACTTGAACTGCACTTGTGATGTGAATGCTCTTACGTTCTATCCTGTAGTCGTCCGATCCTTGTAATGTAAGAACACATAATGTCCTTATCGCAGCGAACGAGCCCCAATTACAATACGAATGCTAGCTCGGCAACACTGCCCCAGCAACAACAACCCTCTATCGTTGGCTTTGACGTCGTTGCCTATGCGGCGTATACGCAATATAAGTGAAATCGGCTGCTGGTTGCTGTTTGACTGCTGTCTGTAGGAAAACCGACCAATGAGCGTCGAACATTTATGTTGCAGAGTTTTAGATAGCTATGTAAAGTTGCGCAGGCGTAAATTATATACGTTTTGCACAATGCCTCCAGTCATTTTTTATTTTTATTTTAAGGTCTATAACGCCCTTAAAAGTGCGCGATATTTACCTGAATGCAGCTATAAAGTTCGTTAATTGCTTTAAAGCTTCCAATTGACATATTAATTTTTTTTGAGCTGACCGACATATATTGATAAATAATCAAGTAAGGCATAGCTGAATTCGATTTCTAAACATTGAAATTCTCTTTAACGATTATTTATTAAGAAACCATTTGAATTGAGACATCTCTATACTGAAAGAGTAATTTTAAAATGGAACAGGTATATCTCGATTTTATTGTATAATTCTCTTTCTTTTACTCTAGTGTTGTCACATTTAAACCCTTTGTATTCACAGTAGCTTTAGCATCTTAATCCCCTTACCTACTTATCTCGCAGTCCCCAAGACTTCAATCAACTAAACTACTCAGACTTCAACACATTGCAAGCCAAATGTTTGATTGACATTAACATTTTATTTGCTAAATTGTGATTGACAATCTGATGACACGTTCGTAAGACGTTTCCCTTGCCTCCGATTTAGTTCCATCCCATCGCGGCTTAAGAAGTTTCTAATTAAACATTTAGACATAGATGGAGGAAGTACATTGCGTAAAAACTATGCAACGTACAATCTGACTAAATGGAAAGTGAAATATTTAAATTATTGATGACTGCCAAACTACATTTCAATATGCTAATTACTTTTGTTATGGATGCCCGAAATAACAATATATAACAATAACAGCTAGTGCCACCAAGTGCTAATGATGTTTCCGTAACAGCATTTGCCTGCTATTTCCCTAGCGTCGTGGCGCAACTTAACAAATGCCGAAATGTATCGAAGGAGACATTTGCAATAAAACACAACAAAGTGGGAAACCGAAAGTGAAAGGTGATGGACACGAAGAAACCCTGTATTCAATTTACTACATTCGCAATGAAAACCTACGAATTACATCATTAGGCTGTTTTAGGTTTGTGTGTACCAAAATTGGAGAAATTTGACATTAGAGTTTCAGTGTGTGACATTAATGGGCTGAATTACCTTGCCGTAATTTAAATGTGCACAGGGTATGCAGTACAAGCGAATAACAAGAGTAATGTACAAGAAAGGTCTGAAAATGTGTCTACAATTTGGATATGCTGCCTGGCAGTCAAGCAAATCCAAAAAGGTAAGGAATTCAACTGACTGAGAAAACTCTTATCCTTACACTTTATCCGCAGCTCCATTCTCATTGCACCGACATCCATGCGCTTTGTTTTTGCGTGACAATTGGCCCAATTTATTATTCATTAGGTTAAAAAGTCACAGCACAATACAACTGACAGCCAGTCAGTCAGTCAGTTACCTCCCAGACATTAGTATTGTTTGTTTGGCAATGTGGTGGGGAGAATGTCGCTACTTCGAGTGCAATTTGAACATTTCAACATTTAGTAAAATAAACTTTGGAAATTTTCTAATTGATTTGCAACGAAGCATTTTCGTTATTCTTTTTATGGGCTAAGTTTTCTATTTCGCAGCAAACGTTGCTTACAACTTGTTAAGTGTATCAGTTTTTTCAGTCGCATTTGTGAAAGCTTATTTTTAATTTTCTGAAAACGATTTCCAAAGAAAAATGATATAAATTATGTCTTCATTTCATGGTTCATTTCAGAACTTCAGAAAATAGGTATGTCGATTAAGGACTGCAGTGGCTAATGGACTTAAATGGAAATTCTATTAACGTATTACTTGCCTTACCACTTTTGACAGGCTGAACACGGCTCGTCAATTAAAACAGATACACAGGAGTAGCATGACTACAAGATACCCTTTTGCCTAAGGTATTCGACATTTATATATATCAATATGAATGTACAGATTTTAGTATGTTGACATACTTCAGTGTTTGAAATTGGATCAAAATTCAAGAATTTTTAATTTATTTCGTTTGTTAAGCCAAGAAAGACGTCGAGTAATTAATTCGATCTGCAACAAAATATTAATGTTGCTGTACCCAATCTTAAATTACTAAAGATACATATAACTACAGGGTATACACAGAAAGTAACAATAACACACAGCCTACAGATTTTACTGTTTCCTGTTGTTGACATTTAACCTTTCGGTTTTTTGGATGTGGCACGTTAAGGTATTCGTGTGTGGCAAATCAAATGTCACTTTGAAGGGTAGAGTGCTCTGTGGCAGAGTTGGAGGCTGCCCGCTGCCAGAAAACTGTCAAGCCAGGTAAAGCTTGTTGATATTCATAGGCAGCCAGATAAATACACACACACACACACCCATTTTCACACATATATATATTAACATATATTTTCATATATACTTGGTACAATTTGGTCAACGGTTGGTTATCCGACAAAAGCCTGCTTGCGTTTCATTTTTGTCTACTTTTCTGCATATTTAATACGCAATTAAGCAATTTGAATAACAGCTAACATGGAAAATGCATTTTCACGCTTTGCAGTTGATGCTTTGCTGCTGGGGGGTTTGCTAGGCAGAACGTCAAAAGTTCACGTACGAACCAAGTGCCGAGTGCCACCCCCTCAATCATTGACATGAGGCATTGATTTTAATTTCTGAAAATATTTCGTAACACTTTGCAATTTATAAGTAGAATTGTATTTTATGAGAACTTAGCTGTAAATTTTAATTTTTTTAAAGGAACAATTTACCTTGGCTCAAAGATACAGACACAACAAGTTGTACGAGTACAGTTGATTATTAATTTCGATTAATCTATTTGTAATCCCTTAAATGTATTTAATACAAAAAGTCAATAGGTAAAAATTTGTATATGCATATCTATTGCACAATTTCAATTTCAAACGGTTTCGTTGCTACCAAAAAATAAAAATAAAAAGGAATTGGATTTAGAACATATATATATACATTTCCATATAGTAAAGAATAACTCTGTGCTCATGCTGTTAATGTATTTAAGCATAACTTATATCGGATAAAATACAGAATCTATTTCTAGATTTAAAAAGAGCTACAACGATCGAATAGAAAATATAATCTATTCACCTATCTTATTTGAATGATGGAATAAGCTATCAAAATAAGCCCTCTAGAATATATTATAATATTGTTTATCTGGTAATCTGTAAGGGGAGTCAATTATAGAGACCTTAAGAATAAGCATTTTGCTAGTGCCTTATCTATTTTCCATTTTGGAATTAACAGTCCAACCATTGGTCACTTTTCTGACCAGCACAAGGCCTGCAATGTCCGATTCCTGCTGTACTGCTCTCTTCTCTCTCCCTCACTGCTTCCCTTATGAGCACTATCCATTAAAATTGTTACTGCTATTTTTTTTTTTGGTAGTTGCATTAAAAAAACTTCGCTTGACCATTCGACCTTTTCGTGTCAGTGGTGGTGGCACGAACCCTTCGTGGCAGAGTTAGGGGTTGGTAGTTGGTATGATATGGTCAGTGTCAGTTGTTACTGTGATCATATTGCCAGCGAGGGGTGGTTCGATTTTTTTTATTCTATCTGTGCCTGTGCTTTAAAATGGCGTACATAATGCGTAGATAATGTAAAAGATTTATTAGAAATATGAAGGTTATATTTTAAATCAAAATGTTTTCTAGAGATATGTACTCATGCACAAATGATTACTCTTCGTTGAAAATAATGTTTTTTTTTATATTTTTTAAGATAATTGAAATATAGAACCTCTTACAATAAACTGTATGAAAAGATTAATTTGTTGACACAACTTTCTTTTATAAACTTAATAGTTATGTGTTATCTGACTTTGCCGGGGACAATTAATAATATGAGGTACCTTGTTCTGTGTTTTGTTATGCAAAGGAAACATCTTCAATTTCACACAGAATATTAATATATTTTTGATCAGTATCAATATCTGAGTCAATATATACCCATCAAGGCTACACGTATGTTTCTCGGTCTACTTCAAATCAATGGCATACTTGAGGTAAATATATTTTTATAATTATGGTAAAATATACATATTTAAGTGCTTTAAACTCTTAATTAGAATTTAAATTAATAAACCACTACATTTTATTGAACTGGTATTTTCATTAGAACAACAAAAAATTGGCAATTTTTAGTTTTGATTTAAATTTATTTTTGGGCAGAGGATAATTTTGGTTTGGTTTAATATTCTTAGGATTATTATATCCTTCCCCAAAATGGACAAACAAAATTTAATTATAACAAATGCATGTAGCAATAGGCAGTACAAAATATACTCGACTACATTAGTTTTTTTTTATTGTTGAGCAGCAAAAATAGCCGATTCGGTTCGTCCGACTGTAAAAACATGTTGTTCATAGATTTGATCTGTTCAAACTTAAGAGTAAAATCGTACTTATATCCTTAAAATAACAAATTTTTAGTTAGATACTTAATTTTATTTTGATGTTTTTGTGTTTAAAAGAAAAATATTTTAACAGAGTTTCCTATCAAATAATAAATTTTAACTGAATGAAAAGGTTGTTATTTTGCAGCTGCCATAAAAGAGAACAGTTAGTAATTCCTTTAAATTATAAGCAAACAATTAGCATTTCAAATCCATCTTCGCTGTTAAGCATAACTTTAGTTGCGATCATCTAATTATAATATTCATTATTCGATTTATCTCGGCACATTGCAGTGAAATTTTTGCCGAACTCTCGTAAACTTAATAAATCTGATGCAAAACAAAAATATATAAGTATTTAATGCTATTAATGAATGGCTAAATTTTATATATATATAATTTTTATATATATATATATATATATATACTATATATATTATATATATATATATATATATATTTATATATTATTAACAAAATAACCAACAAAGCACGTTGTCGCCCACCATACACATACATATGCACACACATACACCGGCTATTTTTTTAATGTCACACACAACACACATGTTCACGATAAATATTGCGCATTTTCCTAAAGAACATTACGAATTAATTAAAATAAATTTATAATAATTTCAATGTGGTTAATAATTAAAAAAAAAAATGTTTTCTGTTTGCTAGAAGCTTACCAAAGCTTACCATATAAATTTTGTTATTCTTGTGTCTCGCCAATCGTTGTAAGAATTTATATTTTGGTACTTTATTTTTTCAATGGTTTGGTAAACTTTAGTTTAGTTAATGTTTTAAAGCAGGTTCGACATTTTAAATATTAAACACAATACTGCGTTTGTGGTTTTTTTCCTCATGCGTTTTTTATCAGCGTTATTTTGCTTTTGTCGGCATTTTTTCACATTTTTCGCTCGCTCTTTGCTTTCGCTCTCTTTGTCATTTTAGACTTTAAAGTTTGAAGTGCGCAAAATCCAAAAATATGCGCACACACCACGGAGCTGTTTGTAGTATTATTATATTTTTAATTCAGTAATTTATTAATTTTTTTATGATTTTCAATATTAGGTAAATTTGTAATTTTCTATATTTTAAAAACAGATTTAATTTTCTTGGGAGCCCGGTGTTCGTCCTGCCACGCACTTTTGATGACTAAAATCGCTGATTGCTTTGAAATTTTTTTTTAAAAATGCGATGCTGCAACTCGCGCGCTAAAAATAAAAGTTTGAAGCGATCGCCTCTCGCCTCTTTTTTTATTTGTACAAAGGGGTGAAACGAAATTTGCTTTATCCTATGGAATAAAGAACATCATCCCCTTTGGGAACCCTAAAAAACGGGTTGTCAGCTCAGCGCGACGTTTGGTGTCCGAGGTTTTCGAATTTGGCCTGCTCTCCCTATTGTGTGTGTTTGCGAGTCTGCACACTTGCACACAAACGAACACACACACACACACACACGATTGGTATACAATCAGATATCCTCATTATTATCAACGCATAATGATCATGATGTGGTCCTCGCACAATATTCCGCCAGCTTGTGACTGAGATTCTTTTCGTGACGCCTTATTGGCACACCTTTTGAGTCATTTCCACACAGGCACACACTGACACACACACTAGTATTTTCTTGGGAGTCCTACAGAATCTTGCAGATTTACCCGCTCAGTTCTTTCCATCTCTTCGTCGTCTGCGCATTTTGTTTCCCTTGTGAGTTTTTTATTTGGCGGGCATTTGGCTTATGTTTCTGTTTTACCTTATTTGGGTTTTTTTGTATTGTTTTCAATTCTCTGACAGTTATGTTCTTAATATTTTGCCATTGAAATTTCTGAAACACAACTGGTGATAGTTTTAAATGTGTATTTTTTTTAATTACAATCCACTGAAAACAAGAGCAACGTTAAGAATTATACTTATATTTTATAAATAAATTAAATTTCATAGCTTTCTCTAACATCACATTAGAATCAAGCTATAGTTTAAATTAATAAATAATAATTATACTAAATTATTAGGAGTATAAGAAATGTGACATGCTTGGTGGTTAACGAAACATGTTCTTGGAATATTGCCACTTTAACTTAAATATTTTTCTATTTGGTTTAAAAGTCAACTTATTTTGACCTCATTAAATTTCCGTAATATTACAATTCAGATTTGCATCAACAGCGCTTTAACATATTAATATTATTAGCAGTTTTCAACTCAAATTTGTGTTTTCTAAGGTGAGTGAACTGTTATATGTGTATACTCAAGCCAGGTAAGACAACAAGCAAAAGAAAAAAACTTCTTTACGCATTGTGTACATGAACCTAAAAAAAAAATAGGGGCAACTTGGTCCTCCCTTATTGTCAACTTAGAATCAAAAACAGTAGGATCTCAAGAGAGTAATAACAACCACCAGAGGAATATAAAATCTAAGTTCGCAGAGTGTCTTCTGTTCACTAATAATTTTGATCTTAGAAATATAAGAACACCTAATACAATATTATCGAAATTTCTACTAACTCATGTGAACTCAAGTATATTAAAAATGCTCTTGCCTATATACATTAAAAGTGCCTTTCATATGAAAAATCACGCTCCTCATCTAGAAGGGATAGCCCATTGCACACTGAACCCGAAATTTTTTTAATTACAAACACGAGGGGTAATTCCGGTGAGCACAGCAACAATAGCAATCACAAAAAAAGGTTGTGATTTTTAGGGCAAAAACGTAAAATGTTTGCACGTAGATCCCAGCAATTACTTACGGCTTGTGCACATTTCCAAACTCGGATCGATGTGTGAAAACAGCTCAAAACAAGCTGAATATCTCAAACTGAAACTGAAACTTTAGATAGCTATTTACTTTCTTTTGATTTTCAACTTGCCCGCAGAAGAGCTGCCGAAGAACCTATCAACACCTATGACAATCCTTTGATTTTAAGGATTTTAGAATCGTAAATAGATTTGCCTGCATGATCAAGAGGCGATCAACTTACATGAACAGAAATCACGACAATGCGTAAAACCAAAGCAGCTGTGCGTCAAACAAATTTAAAAAAAAAGGAAATATAAAATGAATTTAAGTTATGACGCAACTTTCAGGTATCCTGTAAAAAATATTACGAAATTAACGAAAAAATAAACATTTTACTCAGAAGACATCAACTATATTTCAGGCTGAAAACATGATTTTAATATACTTATTTATATATATGTAATTTGAATATAAGAACAATTGTATCTGACCCTCTCGCTAGTCAAACATACCCATTTGGTGTATGTATTTAGGTAAAAAGCAGAAGGCTGAAAAATCACCGAATTGAGCGAGGCGGGTGAAACAAAAACCAAGCACAATGTCGAAAAAGGGGGAAACTCAATGCCGTGAAAAGGATGGACGTGGCGGCGGAGAGGTCGACGATGAAGCCGACTGCGGCTGCGACTGATTGCATGCCCTGAATAAATGGAATGCGAATGCGAAAGCGAAAGGAAATGAGAGTCGGGGGAATGGAATGGATTGACTGACTGCTCCTGGCCGAGAGTTCGTTATCCTCCTTGCCCAATCGACGACGCGTCAGTTTTGCTGAACAATGAGACAGCCGCGCAGGCTGCTCAGCTTCTCTCAGCATCATCATCATTATCATCGTGCAGCGCGCAACTGCAACGGTTTTTTATTATTTGTTTGTAGGGTTGAATTCTGGCTTGCAAGTTTCTACAAACCGGAAAATAGAGAGCGCTTGACTATTAGATACGCTCTATCATTAAACCACATAAACCTAAGAGGAACAGCGATCGCCAAACAAAATGTAAATTCATCTAATCTCGATCTGGATTCTCAATTTATTTATTCTAGCTTTTATAATCTTTGAGATCGACACAGATGGAGACATGGCTTATTCGAGATATTTCCCTCTGTCGGCAGAGGAATATGGTTGTTAATGGCATCTTTGTTGTTCGTGTTCGTAGAATATTGATGATGTTAGTGACATTGCAGAAAGTGGTAAAAACATTTAATAAAAAACAGGAAAGGTATTTCCGCTATACGCGTTACGAAATTCTTATGGAAGTTAGTGATGATGATCGCAACCAATTTGGCTGGAGTTCTTTTAAGCAGAAACTAACGAATGAGCTTCTCATATGTAGGAGCATCCTGAAACCAGATAAGTCGCAGATAGTAAGTTTAATTTTTAATTCATTTAATATAAACTAAAAAACAACAAATGATAAAATTTACAGCTGAGGTTTATTACTAATTTCGCTCGGCTTACTAGAGGTGGGAATTTTGGATGTGTATCCTAATTGCTATTTTTATATGGTTTCATATAAAAACATATAACTAAATCGAAGATAAACCTTGCTTTACTTTTCTAACTGTTCTTATTTAAATTAATTGTTAATGTACCATATTTGTTTTTAGAATTCGAGTCGTACTCAGAGAGCAATTTATATTTTTAGTAGATCGTTTTCATGCATGTGACTCGTTAACTCGAATATATATATTTCTTAGGTGTTTGCCTTGGTTTATTTTATGAGAAATTTATATTCAGGTAACAGCTTGATTTTGCTCCACCTACAGTCTGGAAAACTAAACCAAGTATGCGCTTGAAACACAGATGGCGCCAATATAAACTTGACGATAAATGGCTGGATAACAAAGTTGGTTCATGAAAAAAAAAACTCAACGAAGAATATTACTGTAGAAAACTTATCGAAATTATCGCTTGAAAAACATAGGGTGCCACAATAAACTTGACGGAGAGATGAATTACCAAAAAACTAAGATCTCAACGCAGTAAAACATTATTGAACGGAGTTGTGATATTATAGATATCTTATCTTTGTTATAAAAAGGTTGTACACGGTAGTCCGACATTAATAAATTTTTGATCAAATCAAATGAGCAAATTTATAACGAAATCCGAATAACGCACCAAAATTGACCCCGTTAAAAATACATTTATATGGATACATAACACATGTGTATGTGAAAATATCAGTCTTGTGCGTATTATGCAAATTATTTGAAGAGTATAAGCTGATTTCATGACTATGATACACATATTTTTTTATATATGACTTTGTATAAAGTGTTGACGATATTATTTTTAAATGTGACTAATTGAACGTGTATTCTCATTTAGATCCTATACGTCTTGTATACAAATATTATTAAAGTGTGTCAGTAATATTCTGAAGTTTCGAGATGTTACGTCACTTGCCACTGCCAATCATTTTTATGTTTGATTATACATCGGGCAGTAAAAAAGCTCAAAAGCACATTTATTCCGAAGCGACTAAATAAGGTCGCATAAAAAAAGAAAGGATAGTTTAAGGTCATGAGACTTTTTTAAAGATAAGGTCAATGGCAATACACAAATGCTACTATCCACAATTTCACAATCACATTTAAACCTGCACACACACCCACCGTTTTTTTTTTATTTCTTTTTACTCTCGCGCTCTTTCTTTCGCTCTCTCTCTATCCCCCACTCAGTTTATTCTCTCTTTCTTTCTCGCACACACACACGACGCGCTATTTTTTACACTCTGAGTAAATACGCTTATCGGAGATTTGCCTTCGCCCTCGACAACTTAATACAAAGAAGAACCTAAAAAGACTTGTTGGGAGACTCATTCGTTAAGTTGACATCGAACGTCGCAGAATACAACTGAAAGTTGCCTAGACCAAAGAAGTCGTCGGCGGACATATCCGCAGTGTTACGTATAGAAAGTGAAAATTATGAAATAATAAATGTGCGAATTTGAAATACTTACATATAGACTAACAAATAGCACTGTACACATACAAACATATCCATGGCTAAGGAGACTACCAAAATGGTAAGCGGTTTTGGAATTTCCTATGGGGAACAATTCGCTTAACGATTCCCCAGCGACCTTGAAGCAAAGTTTGTGTTGCTTGCCTCGCATTATTGGGTCACTAGGCACTGACAGGTCGAACGCAAACAGATAGGAATCAGCTTAAGTTATAATGTAATGTGGGTAGTACACAATTTATATATTTAATCCGAATATTGTATATTGTATAGTCGGGATGTCATTGACCTGGAACCAGCTAAACGACTGTTTAAAATTGTAAAGAGCTTACTAAACACACCACAATCTTAAAAATTACAAATAAGTTGAGAAGTTTAATTTAAAGTTAACTTAATGAGTTAATGTAACGACTTACAGTTTCTCTTTCTTAATGTTATATATTTAAGTTTTTCTTTGTTGATCAGGTGTATCTTTTGTGGTTTTATATATATACATTGCCAATTTGTTCGTAAAATGCGTATTAACAACTTTCCCCAAGGAACGCCATATGTTTTTCGAGCTCATTGATATCTTTGATAAAGCTTCTTTCAAGCTTCATACTCTCAAACAGCAGTTAAGAATTTTATAATTTTATCTTAGCCAATACAACTTTTTTAAAGTACACAACAAATTTGGATTTCATCTGTTGGCTCATCGGTTACGTTAAACGCAAAATCATCAAAAAAAACTCAGAGAATCCCAGGAATTCACCCAAATATTATCTCTTTGTTACGAAACCTTGCTCGATGACGTCGTTTTCTTTTCACTATCTTACAGCAACAACAATATTTACCTTATCTGGCAGATAAACAAATGTCGCTAATTATTTATGTCTGGCAAACCACCTGACTACCAAAATTCGTAATACCGCATGATTTAGTTCGGTAAAATACCGTTGCGTTTAGATTTTGCATAAATTCTTGAATCTGCCAAAATTTTAAATGGAAATGGATAATTGAGCTTAATTTTCCCGTAGAACATACGAGAGTCTTTCTTAAACATAGTCTAATGTATACCGATATATTATAACATTTTTGAATAATAATAATCATTATAACTCAAGGTTAAAGATGCGCTATTTATAAATTGCTAAGGCAATTGATGCGTTAAATTTTCAAGTGATGTTCTTCGCGTGGTTGGCAATGACGCACTTTTTGTGGAACCCAGAACAATTGAGGAACACAGAAGTCAAAGCCAAATGGGTGTATATATATATTTATTTAATGAACATAAATATATATTTTTGTTTTCGCGTGATACATTTTTAGCTCAGTAAACGGATTTTTTTTTTGGATGCGATTTCTGAACTTTATATTTGTACATTAAAATTATCTAACAAGACAATATTTGTAATTCATTTTCATAACAATTTAAACCCGATTCACAAATTTACGTTCGCTAAATTTATTCGATTTCGTTTTGGTTACATTATAAGGTTGTTTAAAGTGGGTTAGTGTTTCGGTTTAAATAGTATTTCACAAAAAACCAAACATGAAAAGCTTTAAAATGTTTCCTAATAAATTGAAGATAAGATTAGTGCCTAGTCATAGCAAGAAAATTTTAGAAATTGATTGCTGAAGAAAAAATACGTACAAATCATATTTATCCAAAGCAGAAAGCTATTATTAATTTCTGGTAACTTGGTTTTGGCACAATTAAAAAATAATAATTTGTGAAATTATATATGATATTTGTTGATGGGAAGACCCCAATCTTTCTCTGCGCTCGTTCGCCTATGAGATTAAATGAAATATGACAGACTTAAATATGAAGCGAAATATCTACATACAAAATATTAATTTGCATTGTATTTCGAAAGTGTGCTTTCCATATATATTATTGTATGATAAATCCACAACACATTAATTGTTTAAATTAAAAACGCATATGCAAATACCAGTCAGCAACAATCTCGGAAGTGCTCGTCTGTAGCTTTACAGCTACGTTCAATATATTTTTTTTGCTTAAAAAATAAAAGTCAATATCACTATCATAAATATTTGTATCTTTTAGAAAGTTCCCAAAGTTGCACTAACAAGAGCATCGGTTTGGGTATTTTAGAATAGGGCATTCCCCCTTAATACTTTTATGCCAACAGTACAACATTTATATTCGTTCTTGTTTATGCCACCGACAGACAAACTAATGAAATTTTGCTGATGCGTTAACTTGTTGACTATTAAATCGATATTATTAACAATCACCGTTGATAAAAACAAATATCTCTGTACAATTTTAATGTTCCAGACACCAAAGAATCTGTTTGGTGACTTCTTCCTGTAAAAGGTAAATTAAAATGATATTAAAAATGAGTTCTTAATGACAGAAACAAAGGACTCAGAACTGACTACATGTTAAACTCTATAGAAATCATTACAGAATACCAAATATCGATGTACCCAGTCATATCCGTATTCCAGAATTTAACGTACCAGAGAAGTGAAAAGCATCTTGGTCGTGTAAGGGTCATTAAGTTACTAGGACCAACGCTTAGTTAAACAAAGAACTTAAAAGGCTTTGTAGACTCTGTAATTAATATGACTGTAGAATTTTAGTTTTTGGTCGAAAAATAAGCCTAAAACACTTGTCACTTTGCAAATCGAACAAATATTATCACATCCAAAGAAACTGTCATTACGTGTTAATGCTAAAGTCAATTCCATACTATATTATCAATGTTATTCAAGTTTCAACTGAAACGAAACGGCTATAAAAAAAATTCGAATGTAATGGTAATTTGTAAGTTATTTTTGTAGCTGGTGCAGAAAGGCAACAATCTGTTACACTTTCACTGTAATTGAACCTGTCGGATCAACTGTGGTACAGTCAGCAGGTGGTTTTAGAAGCTGCTTCTCATGCTAAACACACTCTAAGATTGCTGACAAGCTCAAACAGACGCATAACCCGTCCCCATTTCCAACGCCTTTTGTAGATAGGTCACAGGCTGGGGCTCTTTGTTTTTGTATTATTTCGCTTCGGACTGAACTAGTTGCGTTTCCTGCATGCAACAAGTGTCCACTAACTGATAGTTAAGCAAAAGCAGTTTGTCCACATTTCTGAGGTAGCCTGCATTTTGTTTTTCTTTTCTGCTTCTTTTGATGTCTAATCGTTTTGACTGGTATTTTGTGGAAACGTGTTATCTCTTTGATGCCTGATCTGTCGCAGTCCCCGCACTGTCGCGTGTCGTGGGACTCACAGCAACCTTTCATTTCTTTCCTGCACATCTCCTTCGCTATCTTCTTTCTCAAAATGTCTCTCCATGCTCGATCTTAAACTGAACACCATTACATTTCAATCCGGGACTGCTTTGTGTACATCTTGCTCTTTACTTTTATTTTCATACCCTCGTAAAAGCGACTAATAGGGGGCTAGTGGGTGACTAGTGGTTCTAAGAAATGCAGCAGTTGTTATATACATTTACTAAACAACGTATTTACAGTGTACACTATAAGTAAAGAATTGCGCACAATGATAAGGATAATCTAAAGTGCAGGGTGTCTTTAAGTCAATATCTGTTGACTAGAACACAATTAACTGCTGTTTCTCCTTTTCAATAGGGAGGGTCCCGTGAGACAGCTCTAAAATTGTTTTTAATTTATTCATCTTATATTTTTATACTTTTTCGAATTATTTTTTGTTTGATTATGTTCGAGTGGAATGTGTAAATTTAAGACAAGTTTGTTGTATTAACAACAAGCTGTCGTCAGTAATACCAGTCGCATTTGTAGTTCAGGCGCTCACTCATGGCAGTCTTATGCGTTGCATATCTCACTACAATCAACTGGTTGCAGTACACTGTGGAATAAATAAGGTATAATATATTCAACTCCAAGTGACTTTCATTGACCATTATAGGAATCTTATATATAAATAATATATGAAATAATCTTACGCAGTTTGTTTGTAAGAAAATGAATGTCCAAGCCAAAAGCATACTATAAAAAATTATAAACATTTTTTTACTTTTCCTTTATTCCTGAAAACTTTTCAGATATTTTCTTCTTTTAAATATCTCTAATTATTAAAACTCTCTCTCCCTATCTGTCGAAATGAGAAAACTAAAATATTTTGAAAATAAAATATATTTTATATATTTACGTTCTATTGCATGAATTCCATTTCATTTTCTAATAATTTAAATATTTATGTAATAAAATTAATATTAATGCGTTCAGATTTTGATAACATTATCAACAACAATATGGTTAAAACATTATTCATTTTTATACTAATTTTACTGTTATTTACTAAGGTCGCATTAGAGCTCGAATAATTGACAGTTTCCTCACATAATACTTCTCATGTTCATATTTATATAAATAATATCGGCAATTTTTTTGATAGATTTAAATGCGCAACGATCAGTATTTCACCCACTGTGCATGAGCACACAGATACGAGCTCACCCATACACAGTCACGTTGTGGTTGTGTTATGCCGGCCTCAGTCAGAGACTTAAGTCCCTAGAGTCAGTTCCATCGTTCGATTTCTCGAGTGAGTTTAGTCGCGCACTGCAACGTACACGGAACGGGCGTGTTCTGGTCATTCTTCGTCTCGTCTGCCTTCTACTGTTCTTCGTCTTCTCGTGGTCTTGTCTCTTGGTAACCAACAAATTAACCGCTGCACGACACGTAGAAAAATCAAAAAAAAAAGTAAATTAAATACCACATCAAAACAAACAAAATAAAACTAACAGCAGGTGTGAAAGGCAAAGTGTTGTACATATGTATGTCTGGATGTATATGTATATTGCGTAGCAATAATAACACACTTATACACCCAACATACATATGTACATATATACGTACATACAATTTAACTGTACATACACAGGTTTATATGTATGTACATTATTATTTTGTGTATAGTAACGGCGATAAAAATATCGTGCTGTGTTTATTTTCAAAGTTTAGGTTAGGAAGTGGTGCACAAGTTATAGAACTATGTGCATACCGACGTTTGTATATTGTTTCAATCTGTCCGAATGCTTTTAAAAAGTCGCATATATAGATGTACATGTTTATGTATGTTTTTTACTAATGTAGTATATTATGCTGATGCACACACATTTCAGAAGACATTAAACTCAATCTATTTGACTTCTGTGAACCGACGCGTTGGTTTATTTTAGTGTTCTGTTCTTGACTTTTTCATGCCTTGCATTTTCCCAATCCACTCAACTGTTTGTATATATATGCACGTGCATATGTATTTTTGCATGTGAATATATTTACAAATGTTTGTTATTCCTATGCATATACGTACACACACATATGTATACATTCTGAAACCCGCACACGTCCTACACACGCGGTTTCAGACCAGCTGTTAAATTTATATGTTAACTTGACCATTGATCTTTGTAATGTGTATTTGTGTGCATTGAATGCAAATTGTTTAATAAACGAATGTGGAAAATGTGCAAATATTGAATTGCACTGAACATTTCTGTAAAATTCTGGAACATTTCAGATTCAATTGAATCCCGTGTCCGTAAGAATTTTACATTTCTTATCTTAAAATATGACTAGTATATTTTATAAAAATCATACGAAACTAAAAAATGTATGTAAATCACATAATGAACAACAACAACAATAACCCACTGCAAATCAAGTATTCTAATCGTTCAGAAGCTAAGATTTGCATTCCTTGGCTAGTGTAATATATAAACCGTAAAAACTAATTTGTGTTTTGTTTGTTTACACTTATTGTATGTGCATTGCATTCCACGAATTAACAATTTGCAAATAAATTTTCAATATGTGTTTAGAGTTTAAGTCATGTCATTGAACTTCCTGACGTGATTCTGCTTAAAGGCTTAACAGTTTGTTCTTGACCATTCGTTTCGCATAATCGGCTGTTCATAGATATGATACATATATTAAGAAATACGTCACTTAAAATTGTAATTTGTAATTATATAAGAGTTTATTGAGTGAATTTAATTTTCCACGAATGTATCGAATGTATGAAAAAAGGCGGTCAAAGCCATGTACTCTCAGTAACAAACTTACATTATGAGGTCAGTTCGACTGCTTCAATGCGTTATAAGTTTCGTGTCAAAACTATAATCTCTTCTCACTGTTTACCGTAATACTTGAAATTTGAAAATGCTTTGACAAATATTTATGTGTTTGGTATGCATTTATTAAGAACACGCTGTGGAGGCCTGGAGTGCACACAAATGAGGCTGTTCAGAACTGTTTAGTTACAGTTTATTCAAGTTTCCAAGTCCACCAACTCAAAACTTTGATATGCTTCATAAATGCTGAAGTTTTAGCAGCTTTCCCTTATTTAATATTTTACTAATTACCTAAATGAGCCATATTAAACAAATATATTTTAGGTAAATAGGTTTAATTTTTTGTTATGTGGTCAGGTAACGCAGATTTGTTAGTCATCTCATTCGCACCTAGTATTCCTCGATAAACAGCTTGCAAAAAACGTTGATAACATTGACATATGGTATAAATAATATAATTGATACGAGCTATTGTCAAAATAATATATGATCATTTTATTTTTTTTAAATCATTAAATGTTCTTTTTACACTAAATTTCAGTTGATATTATTGTTAAAAAATGTTTTTCTAATGCTACAAACATTTATAAATTATTTTAGTATAATTTAAATCTAAAAAATACTATATATAGACTTATATTTATTATTATTATTTTACTAATTATCCCTTAACTGTTATGCATAAAAATTCCGAGTACATAATTAAGTTCACACTTATTGAATTTTAAAACTTATGCAAATATTTATCATAGTTGTTTATCTTAATTTACATTCTCAAGTTCATTTACATGACTTTTTAATTAGTGCAATTATATTTTTGTTCTGCCACAAACAATACTTACAACAATATAACTCAATACTTGGGAAACGCATTTAAACAGGGTTTATATTTATATCGAATGCCAGAAATTAGGTGGGGAAACGTTGAATAAACGCAAAGTTTTCATTGGTACGAATTAATAATTCAAGTGGAATATAATTTAACGATTTATATCAGAGTGAATGTCATGTGAATAAATATATAGGAATATATAGGAATGTGAATAATTTATAAAATTTATAAGGAATGCAATAAATGAATTACTAGTATATCTGTATATATAACACTTACCAGCCAACTCTTATAAACTGAAACCGTTGCAAATTGGTAAAAAGGTATAATGATTTTGTGCACATGTATTCTTGATCATCATCAACAGCCGAGTCGATATAGCCATGTCCGTCTGGACTGGAATATAGGTTAAATTTTCCTTTATTTTATCGATAACTGGCTCCGTTTCACGAATATCGAAACATTTAGATTTCTGAATATAAATATGCATATTATGGATGAACCAAAAAAAATTTCATCAAGATTTAAAACAAACAATATGCTTTTGTGTGTACTCTGCAGAACACCGTTGGCTACGAAGACCTGCAATTAAGTATACAGATGGGTTCAGGGTAATCTTACTTGTTTAATTATTTCATTTTTAATATTACGATGTTATGGTTTAAGCCACTCTCTACTTGAACACTGTAACTTGTTATTTACACAAGATTAAATTTTACCCAATATATATATATATATATTAAATAATTTATATGCATCCAGCAGTGTTTTTTTGTTTTTTAGAGTCGACACAGTTTATCTTTAGTTGAATCGTTTAATTATTAACTAGCAGAGTCTTGGAAGCGCATACTGTTTTCTAATTGATTAACATGTGTATATAATATATATTTCAGTATCAGTATCAATAAACTGTTGTCAAGAGAGCTTCAAGTGAATGACCACAATTTGAATTAGCATATGAAATTTATTCGGCTTGTCATCAGGTGATTGGCAATGTCATGAGGTGACTGTTTAGTTTAGACTTTCTGCTGCGCTAATGAGGACTCCAGTTTACTTTAACTGGTACAAGTACAGGTACAGTTAGAACTTATTATAATTGCATTATATTTTTATTTATAGTTATTTTATGCCTACAGGCAAAATGTGGCGTGAACACTTCATTTTTTATTGAGGCTTTTTTCGTACTTTGAGTTTCTAATCGACTTGTCGCCCGTAAAAAGCAGATTAAATAAGTTTCACGGTTCTAAGGTTCAAAATAACTTAATATTTTATATATTTATAGCCAACTGTATTAGAAACACACGACATTCATTCATTAACTGCTTATCAACATTTAAGAAATAAATTAGATTTTAATTCGTGTTGTTTGTATAAACTATAAATGAATTAAATAACTTGAAAATTATATGTATACGGTGAACAAATGTATGTTATTTACTCAAATGTGCATATAACATAACATATTTTCTTTACCAGTTGATACCATAGAATAAAAAAGCTTTAGTCCACAGTGCCAGACTGAGAGTTATATTACACATTTGTCGTAACTTTAATGAGTGTAAATATAGTCATAAAATATAAATATATGAAATGTTCTCGATCTCAATCCTAGAAATTTCTGCTTCTTCAACTTATTAAACAATTTTTTACGATAGATCTGCAAAGGTTTTTTTTTCTCTCCAGCTATAGTCTCGTAGATTACCGAGGGCAAGGCATGATGGCATCGACTCTGCAATGGGTGCTGATAAGTAATATATATATTATTCTATGTGGTTCTGAGATTCTTCGTTCTGCCTGTGACATACATTTGCGAGACTTCATGTTACACATTGTACGAATTCGTTAAGGTTACAGAGTATACAAAATTATACATTCATATTGGAAAAATAAGTCGAGCCAAATTTTATATGTAAGTGGTATCAATTTAATTTCATACAGTAACCTCTGTTGAATCCGGCTACGTACATATACATGCAAACATATATAGAAATAAACACATAAGAAAAAATACACTGAACTAAATCTATTAAAGCACGTATTTTACTGAAATTTTGATAATTTTTAAAATTTGTATTATTTTTTAAATACGTGATCATTTTGAGTTATTTAATGTATGACTGGCATGCCTTAAATTTTCCATCACAATTCAAGAGTGGTTCTATTGGTTGGTTAACTACTGAAAATACCTAACATATTTTTGAAAATGTAATTTGTAAACACATCACTTATCAAACTACATGCTGTACGAAGTGTTCTTAATTTTTAATATCATTAGCAAAAATTAACAAACAAAAAATGTATCATTATTGTGTTCAATGTTTAGTTTTAAAAAAAATCATAAGTAGCGAAATTTGCAAATGGAATTTTCTCGTTTTCAACACGTAATACATTTCGTGACAAAGTTACAAACTCCACTGCAAGAATATAACAATCATATAAGTTATTTTCTATTTGATAGTTTTAATAGAAATCTCCATTAATTTATGAGGAAGTGAGCACTTCGCAATAATTAAACAGCAATTGAAATCTATTGTGATATCTATCCGAAATGTGAGTAATTTGGGTATTTAGTGTGTTATTACATTGTAATTGGCATTGTAATTAGAAGGAAATTAATCTCCTTATTAATGTCAGTTTTTATGATTTCAAGATGCTAAAATAGATATAACTAGATAAAAAGCATTTTAGTTTTAACAAGTTGAGACAATGGGATACTTGGATTTATACAAGTTAAGGCTATAATTAAGATCTGACTTTGCTTGTTAGCAGTGTGTAACATTAAATGTAGTAATATAAACACATGCATCAGACCAAAAGGTCTACATATTATAGATTGTAAGAGATAAAGACTTATAACTAATTTTGTGAGAACTTATCCCGTTGGAAATATCGATGTGTATGGAAATACGGGACTGTTTCACAATTCTAACTCCAATATGATGTCAATTTGTGAACTCCGGTCTACAAAATAAGTAATCATTGGCGCGTCGATAATAACTGTTCTGTGATTTTCACTCAATTCGATCGTACAAATTTGCATTTCCTATTAATAACAAAGATAGATTATATCTCCATGCGTTTATGTACACAAGCACGTTCATATGTGTATGTACCCTGAACATATTTAATTTAAATTGATAGACAGAACACAAACAATTTCACGTAGGTTGACATTTTCAATTGATAGCGCTTATTTGAATTAAGTCTATATTATAGATTCCTTATATGCAACACTTTATCAATTTACTGTCTATCAATATCACATCCAGGAACGCTCTTCCTCTGTTTTTATTTATTTTATTTTTTTGTCAGTTTTGTAGTCAATCAAGCGCTCATTCAACAATATAAACCTCACATCGATGTAGTAATATTAAATTCTGAATATCAAAATGAGGTCATACTAACTTTGTTGAGATACCCTTTTCTACTTTAGATCGTGCTAGAATCTCAATAATTGCAGTTCTTAATTTGAATTGTTCATGGAAAATATTGTGAAGGGTATAATCGGTTTATTTAAATATATGAGACAGACTGACAAGTGCAAACTCAACTCCATTCAATAAAATTAGGAGCAGGGTCTGCTCTATTCAAAATATCTACTGAGAATAATATTTGTGTACACATTTTATGGTATCAAAAACGTCGCTGAGAGGGTATTAAATGATCAGAAACAAACCATTTATACGGCTTACAGCTATTTTTCGCACCTGCTTGGCTAAACATTGAAACTGATCTCGTGTTTGTCTGTTAATTGATTATGTTGGTGTAAAATTTTGTCACTAAAAAATTTTAAAAAATTGTCATTAATAAATACATTTATGCTCAAGTAAACACACAAATAAAATATAATTATTGTTGCTTACTGTATAACAATCATAAAACACCTTTGCATTAAACTCAGATCTTATTATTATATTATATATAGGATAAAGTCTAATAACCACACGATTTCCTCATTGAGCAAATAGTGAAATACACAGACTACCTATATTTACAAATATTTTTTTTACACAACATTTTGAAAAATCAAATTGCAGGTAGTTTTCTTTAGTTTTCCATGAGCACGTAGTCTCTCTCTCTCTCTCTCTCTGTCTCTCTTTCGCTCATTCGATTTTTGCTTGGCTGTAAGTAAATGTGTTGACATTGACATTGTCGCCGTGTGACAATGGGGGACTATTTTTAGTGGGCGGCGTCATATATTTAATGTATTTTTTAACTGAATTGACAAGGTTTATTATAATTTATATATTGTAAAACCAAACGCTCTTATGGGCTTCAAAAGTTAATTCCATAATTTATGAACAATTTGATTAATGGTGACGAATTAGCGTATCTCATATAGCAACTAATATTGTACCAGTTTTGTTCATATCATGTACAATGCTGTGCTCCTATATTTATTTTGAAATTAAAACTAGATGAGACCGGCATACCATAATTACAAATTTTAAATCTAATGACTCTAAGTCAATTTCTATATTATGGCACGCCTACACCTAGGCAAACTAGACGACAACAAATTGTGACCCACTACTGTAACAAATTAATAAAGTTTCTAGTTCTAATTGATCTGAAAACAAAACGATAGGTTGCCTTACACGGGAAGAAGATTACATATCCATTTAGACCATGGTTAATCTTCTGAGATTTAAATTTAAACCAACCCTCGAAATACGACTTTCTGTTAACTAAAGAATCGTATTTGTTTAGTAATATTGTATGACAAAGAGTGAAATGCATTCGCATATCTCAGTCTTACAACTTAAAATCTTTCAGAACAAAATAGCTTTAAAACTGAGAGGGTACAACTTATTAAAAAAAATAGTTGTAACATATAAAAACAGTCAAATAGACATACAGACGAGTGCTGGAAATCAAGAATAAATATATTTACTTTATGAGGTCGGAGAGAATCTGTTAAACATGCCATGACAAATTTAGAATATCTAAATTGTTGGGCTAAAAAAGGGTTTTTCAAAAGGTTCGAATTTTGACTATCATTATAGAACCTGTGTTTTGATTTTATTCCAAAACATTTAATGAGTCTTTAATCGATTTACTAATGCAACTCATTACACTTACTTCATTACATTACTTCCTTTTCGGGAAGTGTATCAATGACTAGCTGTATACGATTTTCTAGAGTGACAATAATAGTGTCAATAATTTTTTAATTATTTATAACAATGTTTTAAATAAGACAACTCTGCACTAAATTTGTGGCTAGCATAGTGTATATGAGAATTATCACGTTGCCTATATTCAGTGACTGATGACGTATCTAAAATAGAGGCCGACGCCGTATACATGCATAAGCTACACCTATGAAATAATTATTTTCCAACACAGAACTCAACGCACCGAACCGAAAACAGAACCGACGTTGACAGCACCACACACACACCATACCAAAATAGTCGATTTCCATGCGCCTACTCAGATAGTTTTGCAAAGAAATTACATCTTGATGGTTGTGTATTAGCTGATTACTGCGCATAAATAGATGGCTATATTCTGGATAGATAAAAAACCTGTCTAATTCCGTGATAATAATTAATAATTAATTTGCGTTATAGTTTTCTTTAAATTACACACGATAAATGAATACTATATACATTGTTTACTACTGCTAATCTCAAAAAGTAAAAATTGTAATAACAAAATGATGATAATAAGAATGGCGATTTTAAGTCCAATGACGAAAACTACTGATATTATTTTTTTGTTTTTATATATAACTTATATGTCGATTGAGTTGGTTTTCGATTCGACATACATTTAAATGAATGGCATTTTAACGAAGTGTAAACGATAATAATTGAACAATATTCTCTAAAATGGAAACATGGTCACTAGTAATAAAAGTCAAAAGTAATAAAATCTTTGAAGGCTCGTCTAGAGTTAAAAAAAAAAAAACTAACTCATATTCTTTACTGATTTGTTTTTCTCTATTCATTTACTTTCAGATCTATCCGGATTTTAAAATGGAACTGTAAGAAAAAGAACTTGATCTTCTATTTAATTTAATTATTATGCGTACGTAACTTAATATCTTCTATAAATTGTTTATCGTTTACAGTGAAGCAGCGGAAACTGTAGAGCCACGCCCTCGTTGGGGCTCTTTCTTCGCAAATCACTGGAAAGGATGTGTTGTGTTTTTAATGCCTCTGCTTTGCCTTCCCATAATATTATTCAACAATACTCCGGTTAGTATCTTGCAGCCAAGTTGTGTGAAAGTTTTATATATGTTAATTTTTTTTATCATTACAGGCATACCGGTGCATGTACGTATTGTTGATAATGGCTGTATTTTGGGTCACTGAAGCTTTGCCGCTCTACGTTACGTCGATGATACCAATTGTTGCATTTCCCACTATGGGCATCATGGTAAATATCTTAATTGTTAACACCGCACAGTCCAACATTAGCTGACTGTTCTGATGACTTGTAATTTGTAGGGCTCCGAAGAAACATGCATGACGTACTTTAAGGACACATTGGTGATGTTCATGGGAGGCATAATGGTTGCCCTTGCAGTGGAATATAGTGGTCTACACAAGCGTCTAGCGCTGAGAGTGATCCAAATGGTGGGCTGCAGTCCCCGAAGGTCAATATTATTATTATTTAAATTGTGAATTATTTTCCTACAGCTGGTTGACTATTATTCGTATCTTATAGATTACACTTTGGCCTGATTATGGTCACAATGTTTATATCCATGTGGATTTCAAATGCGGCTTGCACAGCAATGATGAGCCCAATTGTCCAAGCGGTACTTGAGGAGCTGCAAGCAGTGAGTGGAAATAATAAAAAAAAAGTTCGCCATAATATTGAAGGAGTTCATAACCCATGCTATTTACTATTTTATAGCAAGGCGTCTGCAAGATCTATCATGAGCCCGAGTATCAAATGGTTGGCGGAAAGAACAAAAAGAAGAATGAGGATGAGTAAGTTAAACGATAAACTGGCTAAAAATGTTACAATTATTTTTAATCATTTCCAATTGTACAGATTGCCATATCCTACAAAGGTTACACAATGCTATTATCTGGGCATTGCCTATGCATCGTCTCTTGGCGGCTGTGGCACCATAATTGGCACTGCCACAAATCTAACATTCAAGGGCATTTACGATTCTGCGTTCCCCAATGCCACCGAGAAAATGGATTTTGCCACATTCATGTGCTATTCGGTGCCCTCGATGCTGGTTTACACAGTACTCACATATGTTTTTCTGCAATGGCATTTCATGGGTCTATGGCGGCCAAAGAGCAAGGAGGCCCAAGAGGTGCAGGTTGGCAAGGATAACGCTCATGTGGCCAAAAAAGTTATTGATCAACGCTACAAGGAGTTGGGTCCCATGAATATGCATGAAATCCAAGTGATGATATTATTTATTGTAATGGTTCTCATGTACTTTACACGCAAACCGGGTATCTTTACAGGTTGGGCGGACCTGCTGCCTTCAAAGTAAGTTCATTATATGTACATATTAATAGATAAAAAAGGTATAATGAAATTGTACAAAAATATGTAACAAGCGGAAGGAAGCATCTCCGACTAAATAAGTTATATATTTACTGTTTAGGATCAACCGCCCATTTGATATTTGTCTGTCCGTCTGTGTGATCAAGTGTTTCTCAGACTACTACAAAAGCTAGCGAATATAAATTTTGAATATATGTTCTCGTATAACAACTTAAACGCATTCACACAAATACATCAAAGTAACGGTATCAACCATTATGATATTCCACTACGATGGTAATAACATAACAAATAGTATATGTTCAGGAGTTTTTACAAAACAAAATAAATTTTGCTGCTTGTAAGATTCTGAATTTTAATCGCCGAGTAGCCGAGTCAATACAGATAAGTTTGATAATTGTTAGACTTCTTTGAATTGCATGAAATCTTTAATATATCTCTTGTTATTATTTATTATTATATTAGATAATGTTTAGTTTACACCAGTTCTTTAATTAAATGCACTTTTTTTTAGGGTAATTAAGAACTCCATGCCAACCATATTTGTGGTGATCATGTGCTTTATGCTGCCTGCCAATTACGCATTCCTGCGTTATTGTACGCGACGAGGACCCGTGCCAACGGCGCCGACATCATCTCTAATCACATGGAAGTTCATACAGACCAGGGTGCCGTGGGGTCTGGTGTTCCTGCTAGGCGGTGGCTTCGCCCTGGCCGCTGGCAGCAAACAGAGTGGCATGGCCTCGTTGATTGGCAGCTCGATGAGTGGCCTGAAGGTGCTACCAAACTCAGCGCTATTGTTGGTTGTCATTCTTGTAGCTGTATTCATGACCGCATTTAGCTCAAATGTGGCTGTTGCTAATATTCTTGTGCCTGTGCTCAACGAGATGGTACGTGCTGAACATGACTATTTATTTAAACAGTTCGCAATTAACCGTATTTTATTTTAATATATTGTTTTTTTACAGTCGCTAGCCTTGAAGATCAATCCGCTGTACTTAGTTTTTCCTGCAGGTCTAGCCTGCAGTATGGCCTTCCACTTGCCAGTGAGCACGCCGCCAAACGCTTTGGTCGCTGGATACGCCCACATACGCAGCAAAGACATGGCGATTGCGGGAATTGGACCTACGATTATCACAATAATAACGCTGTTTATTTTCTGCCAAACTTGGGCCAAAGTCATTTATCCTAACTTGGACACGTTCCCAGAGTGGGCGCAGATAGCCGCCGAGGAAGCAGCAAATAAGACCCGCGTATTGTCAGAGTTTGCTGCTAGCAAAACGATTGAGTTGGCTGCAAATGCCTCGCGTCTACTCGCAAACAATACCGAACTGCTAAATGATTTGTCTACAAGCAGCTCGAACCTAGTGCGCAACATTTTCACCAACATCACGGAGCCGTTGGCCCAGTTAGCTGCCAATGGCACACAGTCGCTGAATGATCTGGCTTTAAATAATTAGATTAAAAGCTTTTAGACTTTTACTTCACTTTTAGACAAAAAAAATGAACACAACTCCCACAGATATCGCCAAGGGAGAACTGTATAAAAAAGAAAAAGTGTCTTTGCTTGAATGTTTAAATGGTTCGCAACTCGGTTAAACATAAAGCTGAAAACAAAACATAAGAAAACTAAAATAAAAATAGAAAACAATCACACTGTTAAACGAATTTAGAAAAACTCCATAACGTAGCCTTAAGAATTAAACTCTTATGCGGTAACAGAGTATCTGTCATTGTTAATCGTAAACACACCGTAGAAAACATAATAGCAACAAGTTAAACAAATTAGGAAATGGAGCGTCATTTAAGCTGATCGCATTTACTAACAGCGTAATACATGTTTCTGAACTTTATTCATGTGTGCATAAAATACTTGGAAATCTGAGCTTATGTATATACATATGATACTTAAAAGTTGCATTTAGCAAAAATCAAATGTTATATATAACAGTGAATTGTATTTTTTATACTATGTTTTTTTCAACTAGACTGACCGAAAGTGGAACTTAGCAAATGCAATTTTGTTCAATTCAGACAAAAACTTGTGAAAACAAAATCAAAAATAAAAAAATCAATATTGAATGCGAACTGAATTGCGCACACAAATAGCACTAGTTCTAAAATTAAATATTAATCTGTACATTTTCAAATGAGTTATGTTTTATATAGTTATACAAATCAAATAAAAAAATGAGAATGTAAATAAATGTAATTAATTTATTATGCGTTGAATTGACTGTTAGTTTTGCTATTATGATGACTCGGAACTTATATGCTTCTCTGCTGCTAGAGACGACCCAATCGAATCACTACATCATATAGAAGCTAGAGATCATAAGATTTTGGAATAAAAATGTTTGGCTTACCAAGGTATTTGGCACAAGCACACCTCATGTGTATTATTGTGTTCCTTACATTTGAGAAGACTTCAAAACCAACATAAAACAGTATATAAATCTTCCATCAGTTGGTTTTTATAATTTATAATGCACTTTAGATGTTAGCAGGTAGACTCCAGACTTATAGAGTTTATTATCTTCAGCGCGATTTTAAATTTTTTTATTAAATGATTATGTAATAAACAGTAATTTTTTCAAACAAAATTCACTTGAAATGTACAATTTTAAAAGTCAACCCTATGCAAATTAATAAGTAACATTAAGAAATTTATTCAAATGAATATTTTATATATAAGTAATAAGTTAACTTTGGGGAAATGTGTATACTCACATGTCACGATTAAGCGAATATTTGTTTAAAACTGTTCTTCTAAAATATTTTTCTATTTTAATTTAAAGTTCTTTCATGATTTCTGTTTATATTTGTACGCTGTAGATGACACTGCGTTTAGGTTCCCAGCAAGCCAATAGGCCTAACAATAAGCAGCACTAAAGTCAAAATGTTAAGTTTTTGTTATTAGATTAAGTGAAAATTTTTTTTATGATATCTATCAACATTTAATGAATGGCGGCTATCGTCGAGATAAATAATTCTCGAGAAGTGTTTTAGAACACACTTAAAATTAAAGTTGTCTCACAACGATGATAAAGATACTTCTCAATAAAGTCCTATTTATCTTCGGCAAGCATTGAAAACAATCGGAGATAAAAAAAAAACAAGAATGAGAAAACCGGCTCGTGCCCCAAGTTACTGCTTTAAGTAGAATTTATACCGCTTATTGCAAGTTTGAAATCGCAGACTGAGTAAGTTAACCTTAGCTCCGAAATATTTTATAGAATAAATGCTCGTAATCAGTTAAGAAAAATGTTCATCTTCATCAGTGGTTCGAGGCAACCAAGACACTAAGGCAGTCGATCAGAAAATTTATTTATATTTTTACTTTTCGGTCTGACATTGAATTACATAATGTCGATCTCCTTCAGAGTGGTAAGACTTAAAATGTGATTTGTGCGCATCGTAACTAATCGCCACCTTAAGACGACCAAAACAGTGGGCAACCTTTTTAGCACATCCCGGAATAATTGATCCATTTAAGTATGGCTCCCCCATCTTCAGGCGGTTGCCTTACAATGCCCTGCTCAGCTACATAACTAAAGAATCGGTTCACATTTCATTAGTTTGCAATTGTTAAATTTTATATATAAGTTCTACACGTTGAAAAAAGAACGCCCCCACAAAAATATTATTCATTGCGGTGATTGCTTTCATATTATTCCCATTGCTTTTAAAAATTTAAAGCATTAACATTATATCAAAAGATTAACATTTATTATGAAACGTTACATTTATAAGTGATCTTCATTGCTAAAATATAGCATTTTAAAACAAGGCACACGCATGGGAAAGATGTTCATCGAAGTACCACTTAGTTAACAAGAAATTGCCCGCAACCAAAGAACTGACACTGTTCAGTGGAAAGTTGTGATATATATTGCAATAAGTTGCCGAGAATTAAGCAAAATCCATTATGTTGAAATCTGTCTAGAACTTGGCTGATTTGATAAGGTTAAGGGCTTCAGTTAACATACGTCCAAAGTCAGCATGCACCAAAGTGAAGTTCTTCACAGCACGCTCCTGCAAGAACTGACTGGCATTGCTCAGATTGTCGGCAATGTTCTGCACGAGACGCTTCTTGGCGCAGTTGTCAAGCACGTGCACCCAGAAATCGGTCACCTGTCCATAATTATCCTCGGTATCGCCACTGCTGAAGCGGTAGACATCGCCGCTCACCGGGCAACTGGTGGAGAGGGCGCGAGCGCGCGGATCTTCCTGGGGACCGTTGAAAGAGTTGGGGAAATAGTTGGGGGCCCCATTCTGGTTGTCGGTAACGTTCATGAAGCCATCGCGTTGGAAGTTGTTGACCTTGACTCGATAGGGGCAGTTAACGGGAATCTGCAGATAGTTGGGCCCCAAACGATGACGATGCGTGTCCGAGTAAGAGAACAGACGACCCTGCAACATCTTATCCGGAGATGGCTCAATTCCGGGCACCAAGTGCGCAGGACTGAACGCAATCTGCTCCACCTCGGCAAAGTAGTTGGTCGGATTGCGATCGAGCACCAATTTGCCGACAGGAATCAATGGGAATTCCTTGTGAGACCACACTTTGGTCACATCAAACGGATTGTACTTGTGCTTTTTGGCCTCCTCGAAGGTCATCACCTGAATGTAGCACGTCCAGCTGGGGAACTTGCAGTTTTTGATGCGGTTGTACAAATCGCGAATGCTATAATCGGGATCGCTCGATGCCAGATCGGCAGCGGTCTTCACGTCCAAGTTCTTGATGCCCTGATCGGTCTTGAAATGGAACTTGGCATAAATGGGCTCGCCCTTGGCGTTGACCAGCTTGAAGGTGTGCGAGCCATAACCGTTCATATGACAGAAACCATCGGGTGTGCCACGATCTCCGAACAAGAACGACACCTGATGCGTGGTCTCGGGACGCAGCGTAAGGAAATCCCAAAACATGTCCGGATCCTTCAGATGCGTTTGGGGATTGCGTTTCTGCGTGTGGATGAAACTAGGAAACAGAATGGGATCGCGAATAAAGAAAATCGGTGTATTGTTGCCAACAAGATCCCACACTCCGTCATCCGTATAGAATTTAATAGCAAAACCGCGTGGGTCGCGAGCCGTATCCGCCGAGCCGCTCTCACCACCCACCGTGGAGAAGCGAATAGCGACTGGAGTGCGCTTCTTGACCTTCTCAAACACCTTGGCCGCACAATATTTGCTTATGTCGTGCGTGACCTCGAAGTAACCAAATGCTCCGCCGCCCTTGGCATGCACCACTCGCTCCGGAATGCGCTCACGATCAAAATGAGCCATCTCGTCCAGAAAGTTGACATCCTGCAGCAGCAGCGGGCCGCGTGGACCAACAGATTGGGTGGCATCCTTAATGCCAATCGGTGCACCACTGCCAGTAGTAATTACGCCCGCACTCTCCTGTAAGTGAGCAAATATTATACGTTTAAGGTTTCAAAAGTTCCAAGTATTATTAAACTTATCTGATACAACTAATATGCATACATATATATTTTTAAAAATGCTGCTACATAAGCGAGTTTCAAGTATCAGTTTTCATATCTTATCTTAAGTTTTATCGCTATATTTTTAAGTTATGCGTGTAATATAGAATCACATACTAAGTGAGTGTTTATGCATGACATATAAAGATCTTAAAGGTAAGATTACTAATTTTATCGCCCAACTGTCACGACGATGCGTCGTGACTTTCGAATTCCTTGCTTTAGGATTTTAAAAGGGAGTGCATCCGGTGCCGCTCCCTGAATAACTTATCTTTCATCATGTTATGTATGCAAATTACACTTTAAGCCACCTGACAGCTTATTTACTAAGTGCATATCTCAGATACACTAATTCAGATCTGAGCAACAATGAAAGATCAAAAAGTAAATTATCTTTCGATGACACATTGTTTCACGTGTTTTATTACACATTATTTTAATTGTTTTCCAGAGTGGAGAATATACAATTAAAAGCAAATAAAAATTAAGTCGATTTACTATATACTATGTATACTATATACTATATACGTTGAGCAAATTAAAATGTGAAATGCGCTTCGTAAAGTTTTTCATTTCAATTCTTCTGATTTGCAATCACAATTGTTTGCACTTTGAGACAAACAGAAACAACGGAAAAAATGTGGTGAGGCAAGTGTTGGGGCCACTTCTGAGGGCGCAACTGCAAAGATAGATAGATAATAGGAAGCCAACATTGGGTTCGTGACGTGTCTAAAGAGCACATTGATAAGACCCATCGGTAAATAGTACAGAATTTCAAAAACATTGGACAGTATTAATTGCAAAATGTTTGATTCAAGAACCAATTTAATGAGGCATCTAAGTGTGTAGGTAACTGATAAACACTAATCAAGTACAAGTATATGAATTTTTCTATTTTGATTTCAAAAACTAAGTACCGATCACCTTGACACTAAGGATAATACGTAGATACGTAGAAAATATTACTTGTGAATAAATTAGATTGGCAGATGGCCAAGAGTGTAACACATTACCACTATGTCGGAATCCGAGAAGCTCTTAAATATCGTTGAAACTAAACGACATTGTACTCAAATAAAAAAATATTTGAAAAACTTAAATATGAAAATTTTTGCATTACAATGTGGTATTTAGTACAGTACGGGAAAGGAAATTCGACATTTTGAATAAGATGTGGATATGATATACATACATAGTGAATATGAACATTTTGAACATTAAGAAAATCGCTGTCGAAAAAAAACAAAGGCGACCAAATATTCCCTGACAGAATGCAGTTTCTGGTGAGCGTCTAGTTTCCATAGAAGGTCAGGCAACGGGGCAACAACACGAACAGTGAACACCGAGCGCACAGAACACTTTTGTGGGTCAGTTCCATTCCGATTGCGAAACATATTCTCACATATATGTGTGCAAATCAGTAATATATTTACAAATTAGTCGCAGACAAGTGCCAAATGCATTGCACAACCACCTCAGCCTAATATGCGCATAAGTAGATAATTGCGATTTCTCTTTTCGATTACATTGATCGTGCCACTAACCAGAAATGAGGCATAGAAGGCAGGCAACTGCCCAACTTGGTCCAAAAGCGTACATATTTTGTACATATTTTGCATCGGCCAAGTTTAAGACGATCGCGATGTGAGTGGCGAGTTCAACGCCTTAATCGACGTCAATCGCCAAAACTTGCAACCAGTTTATGCCACTTCAAAGTTCATTGACTTGACTGAAACACCAAGAGAGAAATATCAGTCTTTACCGCAAACACAATTGACGCTCTTCGGTCTTCATCTACGAAGGCCCCGCTCCAAAAGCCGCCTAAGCATGTCTGGGAATTGCATTTATTTTTCAATGCTGCTTATTGTTTCATAAGCTAATTAACAAATATTTCATAAATTACCTTATTGTTTCCCAAGCTAATTAATAAATAATTTTAAGCTGAGCAATTTGTGTAGCAAATCAAGCAGAAATACAATTTTAATAATTGTATTGCTAAAACTAAGAACTAAATTTTATATACATATATATATATATATATATATATATATAGATATACAATGTACATAGTGTTTTTATCTATTTAATTTCTATTTAATATTTATAGGATATATACTATGTATATCGTGTTTTTATCTATTTAGGTACCGATTAAATTTAATCTGAAGCAGACCCTTGGATTAGGTACAAAAATTGAACTATAATACATACATATATCTAATGATAGTCGTTATCAAAAGTACGACCGATAAGATTAAGCGCGGATGCGTTCAAAACTCAAAATTGATAACATTTATAATTATTACTTTCACTTCAGTGCAGTTGCTTCTAAAAAACAAGGACAAAAGCATTACTCCTTGCATATCTCTATTTTCCAACACTTCGAGCATGTTTGATACTTGTCTAGTTCATCTACTCATACAAACATATTGCATTGTGAAGTGTCTTGCGAAAAATACTGATGCATGTGTGCATGCAAAACATTTATGTGAGTATATACATGTATTGCAAACTTGCTGCTTATACGCAACTCAAACCTACTTGCAGGTTACTTATGGGACTCGCATAAAGGAGAAATGCATAGAAAAGAGAGCGTGGAAGAGGGAGCAAATCTTATTGAACTTTGTATCTGCCGGCGCAAATTGCGATGTTGTTGAAATTCCAATTTTATAAATTTAGTTCTATAATAAATTCACTATTTAATTCTGAGCCTTGGCAACTTACCTTTTGAGAGTTTTTATAATCAAGCAATTGGTTTGAAGCGGCATCGCGCGCAGCCATTTTGTTGCTTTAATTGTTGAATATCTTTTGACTACCAGAATTTGTGAGAATGCACTTAAATGTGGACGTTGTACTTTGTGCGCTCTTTTGCTGGAAATTTTGTTAACTAAAACACGTAGGAATCAACGCTCACTGCTTTTATAGGCGGCGCAATTTTATCAGTGTTGAGTGTAGCCGTACGTCCTAAACGTAAAAATACCTTACAAGATTATGGGTAGTCAGCCAAATTAAGGCAAATAATATTATATTGAATATAAGCTTGTCAAACAGAAAAATAAAAAGTGCGGCGAGAATTATGAAAACAAACGAAAATGATCAGAAATGTTCAGACGATATATGATAGCTAGATTGTTTTGGTCGTGCGATATTTAGATAATTTTGGGAATTTTTAGTTATTTCTATTTGCTTGCGCTAGCAGCACGGAATAAACGCATCGGTTGGCAGCCCTGCTAATTTTTGTAGTCACTTTCTCAGTCATTCATTTTTCATACGTTCGTTTGCCTTAGTCTCTCTCGATTTTTAAGTAGTAGCGATTTCTTTTTATAACAATATTAAATATACATAATATACAAAGCAAAAACGATGATAAATAAATGCACTTAACCTAATGCAACTCAAATATATAAATATCTAGGATTACCATTAAGTGCAAGTGCAATTAAAGTTCAATGGAAATATCGTAAAACTTTTTTTTACGTAAAAAGACACATACAAAAACGGCGCGTGTGAAATTTTTCGACAACGACGTAGCAGAGGAGGCAGCCTCAGTCGCCGTAGCAGTCTCAGTTTCTCTGCTACGTTTCTTTGCTGCAAAAGGAGAAGCTGAGCAACAACAACAGCTAAAACAAAATTCCCCACACACAAAGTAGGCCAACAACAAAAACAACGCGCCGTTCGTTGTTGTATGTAGTGAAGTGTATTATTATAAATATATGTGTGTATATACGTGTGTGTGTAAATACAAAAAAGAAGTATCAAAAAAGTAGAAAACTCAGCGACCGACAATTTTGTAATTGTGTCAGTCTAGTTGAATGTATGAGTACGTGTGTATTTGAATGTGTGTGCGTTTGTGAATGTGCGTGGAAATGATTTAAATCAAATGTCTTAAAACAAATTTGAATTTTGACATTCAAACGCAATGCGCTATGTATGTGTGAGTGTGTATATATGTAGCTGCGCATATTTGGTGGCTACACAAGTGAAATTGTCTTTGTTTCGCTTGCCAGACGCGGGGGCGCTTGAAGTGTAAAAATGAAGTTCACTTGAAATGAATCGAAACAAAATCATTGCCCCCCTAGACGGCGTCGACGTTGACTTCAGCATCGCTAACATAACGGTCTCTCAATAGAAGAAGAACGTTTTCAGTATATGTGAGTTTTTTAGTGCGTTTGCTTTATTTCTGTGTGTGTGTGTGTGCGCAAGTGACAATGAATGTTGCCTAAAACAACAACAAACATACATTTTGGGATATTTACGCCGTCGTTAATTATACTGCTGGCTGCTTGATTCTTATGTATATTTAGATGAAATGAAAAATAAAAAACAAATAAAACAAGTTTTATAATTGTTATTTTTTGCATGAATCTTAAGCGATCTAAATAAGTGAAGCAAATGTTCAGGAATAAGAGGCAGTTGCAAAAGCCGCGCATCGACTCTACAGGACAGGTTTATCATACCAACAATTTCACAAAAGATTTTAAAACACACACAATTGCATTCACCCTGTATTTTATACACTGCCTTTTTGTAAGTGTATTTGTTTATGTGAATGTGTGAGTATGAGAGAGTAACAAAAACTATGTGCACGAATACAATAACAACAACGTCGCGAGAAAGCAAAGTGAAATTTAGTAAAACAAAACCAGCAACAATAACAAGAAAAGCACGCAATATCGCTTCAAAACCGTTATTCAACAATTTCTTGAAATAAGTGAAAGAAGGCAAATACTGGTTTTCATTGATATATACATTTACACCTATTTATTCATATATTAATATATATATATATTAATATACTTATATGTTTGTGCATCTGTATTTTTACGTGGAAAGGAACAACAAATAAAAAAATAAGAGGCAGCAACAACTAAAAAGTTGCTTCACAAGAAATTTGTACGTGTATAATCAGCGCGTGTGTGTATGTGTGTGCGTGTGTGTGTGTGCTTGCAAGTGTATAGCTGTGTAAAAAGGCGTGTGAAATAAAATTAAAGTAAAGTGAAAAGCAATGCCTAAAAGAATTACAAGAGCAAGAATTGTAGACCTCAGTAACGGTCCTACATAGCTATACAGAGATATACTCACACATGCACAAAAAGTGAAATAACAGTAAAAGTCTTTTCGAAAAGTTTAAGCGAGAGACAGTGACATAAAAAAGGAGGAGGAATTTCAACATTAACAACGCACGCACACACGTTACAGAAGGTTGCAGGGAGAAGGGAACAAAGGCAACGTCCAAAAGGCCACTCAGCTTTATATTTGAGCATCATATTTTCAAGGGCTCCTTTCGCAAAGCGCGCGCGCGCTCTGTTTGAATTTTAAAAATTGGAGGTGAGTTGTTGCTTTCCTTTATTTTCTTTCTCAAATGCGCTTTTTCCCAAATTTCATTTGACACAATTCTTAAGCTCAAACTATGCAAGCATCCTAAATGTTTTTACTGCAATTTGTTTAAATGTGCGCTTAAGTTAAGTCTTTTTGATTTTTATATAATATGCAGTATATGCTTGTTACTTAAACTGACTGACAAGGTAGAGCGAAAAGGACGACTAAATAAGCGCTCGCATTATATTTTTGTGCTAGAAATTCAGCTGTTTTTGGTGAACGCAGTTTATCCAGTTAGAAAGTGAACAAAAATAAATTCCAACGCTCACATGAAAACTTGAAATTTATATCTCACCAAGGAAAAAATTTTAAAGGATTAATTTAAAAAGTTTTGTTTCACCTGTTGTTGAATTAATAATATTTTGTTTACACCTTTTATCTGCCACGGAAACGGATATTTGTTTCAATCGAATGGATTGAAACAAATGCAAAAAGAAGTAAATGGTTATACCCCATAATACTTTAAATGACCTGGTTTAATTTAGGTATGCCGAAGAAAATATACCCTTGCTGACCGACCTTATCACTAATCACTTATTCGCTCGGCTGGTTTGATCCTTCCTATTCTGACATATTTCTGTAAACGAACAATGTTAATTAATAGGCTTAAAAACAAACAGTTTGTTATGTTCGGACTAAAAACGCAAAAGGTATTTAATCTCTTTTTCATAGTGTGTGTATCTGTGTTGTATTTTCATTGTATGTACACACTTAGATTAGAGCGATCGCAAAATACCGTATAATCGGGCACCCTTGACAAAAACGTTCTAATTGTTTTAGTCGAATACATCGTGCCAAGTGTAAAGATAGAGAATAAGAGAAGCGACTACCAACTCTTATCCCCCTAACTAAGTAGTATTCTATAATATACGCTTAAACGGTTTCTGAACCTTTGCTGTTGATTTTTTAAAGCTTAAAGCAGCTTTTAAGCAACCGGTTTGCTCGAAACAAAATAGAACTGAAGAACTGTTTGGGTATATCGTGAGTTGGCAACACTATTGTGCGCTTATGTATGTTAAATATATTTATAATAGACATATAACCAATTAGAATTCACTACTTATCTATTATACGGTTAGCATTAAAATTAGAGATCTTAATATAATTAATTGTGCTTTCAACCCTCCTATGCATTATGATTTATTGATATTTATTATCGATAAAACCACATATCCCACTAATTTTTAGTTTTTTTAATGTAGGCAATAAAAGACAATTGCAAAATAATTAAAAAAAAAAATTAAAATTATAATAGTATGAGTGATTGAACATAAAATGTTAAATTAATTTAAATTTGCCTATGTTCTATTATTTACGTGTAATCTTTCATCTTATCCTCCATCCATTGAAATTTTGACACCACAATTTTGGTTATTATATTATTAGTTGATGACAAAATTAAAAAAGCTTGACTAGACTAATGACAGTAATATAATAAGGAGAAATATAAATGATATAAACAACAACATGACCACAGAAGCCAAACGACAATTTTGTTGGTTGCTTGTTTTTCTTCTCTCTCTAACGCTTCTTTATTGACTCTTTTGCTCCCATTCTAGCACATTGTAAAAAATAAAAACCTGCAAAACGCAAAATAAGCGCGTCGGCGTCTTTGTAATTGGGTTGGGAAGGGGGAGGGCGTCTACGCTAACACAGTCGTTGACATTGTTTTGTAACGTTGACTCATTCTGGTCGTTGTTCTTGTGGCTTGTATTCGATTTGTCATCCTCTTCTACGTAGAACACCTACTAAAAAAAAAACCTTGTAATTATACCTATTAATTCAAAACACATATCGCATATAATAACAATAACAATAATAATAACTATAACAAAAATGATAATATATAAAAATCATAACAAACTAAATTTCATTAATTGATCTCAACTTAATATTGTTCAAGAGTATTTCTTATGCATTGGTTTTGGTTATGAAGAACATAATTGCAACAGCGCAAAGCACTTAAAGATCTTTTAATTAGAATATCTATTAAGTTGCTGAATCGGAATATAATTTCTAAATCAAAAATGTTAAAATGATTATCATTAGAAATTTCAGGTTAGGATGTAATAATTGAATCATGGAGTGTGTGATCCATTGGAAAAGATAGGAATCTGGCTATTGTGACAGATGTTGACACATGTAGTATAATTTTACAAAAATTTATATATTTTACGTTTTAAACAACATTTGATGACATCCACGGCTGTACAATTGGCAGAGTCTGCGCTAAAGCTTAGATTTGCTCAGTTTTATTAAAGTAAATGAGCGACACAAACAAAAACAAACATATCTTATATAAAGCGCAAAAGCATTAACAGGAGACTCGATGTAGTCATGGCTATTTATCTTCACATCTTTTTAAGTGTGGTAAATTTAAAGTAATAAATTCGTTCACTTCTTAAATACTGGTAATAGCAATAGCAATAGTAGCAATAGTATCAGGATCATTTAAGAAATATAGTTGTTAAAGAAACAGTAAATTTTATTTCAGTTCTCACGCCTGTAGAGAGCATTTCTACAACTATATATTTATTTACAGTTATTTTTTTTTGTTCTATCAGTTGAAAGTTGACTACTTCTTTTAATACTTCTATATTAAATGTATGCAATTGTAAAAGATTCCTAAAATTTTTGTCGAAAGTAATCAATGGGAACAATCGGCAAATACCCATTTTTTTAACAACTAGTTGAAATTACAATAATTTTACTATTTTCATTTGTTAGTTTCAGTAAGAGTGTGAACAAGATAAATTTGACAGACATAAAGAAAGTGCTTGCAACGATTCGATGAACTATTTGTCAATTGATAACAACTTGATTCCGTTGTTTTTGTTTTAAATTTTCACAACACACAAAAGTTCATTGTGCTCTTTACTTTAGTTAATAATATTGAGTTGGTTTTGTTTACTTTCGTTCCTACATTGTGCGAATGCTTATACATATACATATACATATACATATACATATACATATGCATATACATATACATATGCATATAAATATATATATACATAAACATATACATATACATATACATATACATATACATATTCATACAAATACATACACAAATATATGTATATTATTTGCCATAACAAAGTAACAGTGCGTCACACTTTTGCTTGCGGTAATCAAACATATAAACTCACACACACATACACACTCCTAAGCAAAAATGTGTACACAATAATATCAAGCCTTGACCCCTACAATCGACAGCAAGCCAGCCCACAACTGTTCTTCGTCGCCTGTTGCGCTTCTGAGTTTTTGGGGCCAACGAATTTGGGTAAATCTTTGTATTATTTTTTATTTATTGTTTAATTGTCATTTGTTTTGTTTATTTGTACAAGTCGTCTGTTGAAAAATCTGCAATATAATACTCATAAGAACTGCAATTTACAAATTACATTTCCTATTATGAAGGCAATCCGTTATTATATTATGAATGCGAATATATATCGTACGCATTCGTGTTTGACAACATTTATGGGAATGAGGTTTGAGTTGCAGTTTTGCTGCTAGTATCTCTGAGTACCTTGTGTATATCGGAAAGGCATAGATATATCAAATTTAACTATTGAAAATAGAATTCTTGTTTCAGACAATTGCTAGACTTTGTTAAACATAAATATGACATTAATTGTTTGTCTTAAATATTATTTGACATATAATTGGATAACCGTAAATAAATTGATCAAGATCGGACGAGAAATACTCAAAAAACTACTTTGTATTTTAGTTTGTGTTTAATTCGACATATGAATAAATTATGCTTTTTAGTTAGGGGGAATTTCTAGTCGAGCTGCCTTGACTAGAATTTTTTTTTTGTATACTTTTTTCTACTTTTACCAACAACATGTGAGATTTTGGTTGCTGTAGTTGTGGCGCGGTAAATTTTCACTTGCACACCTGCTGGAAAACCATTTAGCGACTAACATGATCCCAAACACGCCGAACAGTGGAATCTGCGATTCATATAACATGTATTTTGGATTGCATCAAAACTTATGTATTTATCTATAAAAAACGAACACGTGTAACAAAAAAAAACCTTGAGAAACCATGTATTTTATACTATAATTCATACGAAAATCATGTGCAGGTTTCAAATAAAATTATTAATTATTTTCCCTACACTCGACAATGTGAATAATTTCTAAGAATCCATATATTTTTAAAAACCCAATACCTATGTTTTAAATAATTCGAATATTTGAAATCTATAGAGATTAATGTCGGAATTAATTTATTTTCAATTTAGATCATTTTAATTGAAGACATTAATTTGTGAAGTGTAAAGAATGGATTCCAATAATATTGTTGATTAACGATTTAAGAAGTGAACTTGCACGTTAATTTTTGTTTTGTTTGTTTCGTAGTAAAAATTTGTATCTGCTTCTTTTAATTTCAGCCACAATGGAACCCAATCGACATTATGAATATCAAACGCAACATCATCAATCCCATATCCCACTACAACATCAGCATCAACATTGTGTGCATACACAACATGCAGTGCACAGCAACCACATGCAACACAATCAAAATCAGCAACAAACGGCAGCAACAGCAACAGCTCCCCCACCAGCTCCCTCACCAGTACCACCACTACCACCACAACAACCACAACAACAAAATCAACAACACCACCTGTCACCGCTTGCCCACCAACATCAAGCGATTGTCAATAGCTCTACATTCAGTAGTTCTTCAATTGGTTACCACAATTCACAGCCAACGGATGCTGAACGATCCCGTGCCGCCGTTTATGTGATGAGCGCTCGCTGTGGTACTGGTGTTGGTGGCGGTGTAGCAGCAGCATCTGTAATGCCACCCATAGGTGCTGCAGCTTCTGCATCGGGTAACGATCCGCATTTACAATACTACACGTCCAATCGCGAATTGGGTGTGGGCGAGCGGTCAACGGAACCGCCGTCATCTCATATCTGTTGGCAGTATAAGACGGAGCAGGAAACCTTACCAACTGGAGCTGCGCCAGCGCCTGCACCAGCACCCTTGTCACGTCATCACAGTAGCGCGATGTACAACGCCGCAGCCCACTGGCCGCCACCTCAAGAGGAACACCAGCAGCCATCGCATCTGTTGCACCAACAGGAGCAGCAGTCGCGATATGGCTACAGCGTCAAGTCACAGACGCCAACACATCCTAGTGCAATCAGCAGCAGCAGCGGGAGCGGGAGCAGTCAGCGCTATTACGACGACAACAACATCAAATACTCAAGTGCAGTGCCTGCCCAAGGTGCCAAGGTTCTGAGCTATGCGCCCGCAGTAGGCAGTGCCTCCTCCACCTCCTCGCATCAGCAGCAACAGTTAACTTTACGCGCCTCTCGCTACGATCAGTTGGAACATGTGGTGAATCCCACGAATGCGCTACTTGGCACCAGCGATCAGCAGCCCAGTCCTAACTATGCGCGCAAGTGTCCACAGCATTATGATCCCCCAATGGAACAGCATAGCGCTGCAGCGCCAGTCACGCCCTCAGCTATCAGTCATCATATGCAGTTCACCCAACAACAACAAAAACCACAGCAACAACATCAGAGCTTGTACATGCCCCCAAACTTTCAGAATACGATGCACAATGCCATTGAGAAATACGTGCGAGAGACGGGTCCATCGCCCAGCTTGGATTATAGACGCAGTAACGCCAACTATTCACGGCCCACAGTCAGTTTTCATGGCAAAATGGCAACAGCTGGTGTTGGTGGCAGCACCAGCAGCAACGCATTTGCCAAATTGGAGTCGGAGACACCAGCTTTGGCACGTTCCTCGCTCTATCATAACCCCTACAATCCGGCCACAGCAGCACCACCGGAGAAGGAGCAGCCACCGTCAGCAACGTCCGTAATCAGTTCACGAGGCTTATCGCCTGCTGCACCACTAATCTATCCTACCAAGTATGGCAAACTGTTGCAGCAGCATGCAGCACCGACGCCGTCGGCACCACAAATACTTCCATCAAGTGCTGCCTTGCAGCATCGCAGTTCCTCGAGCTCCACTTCGAGCCATGCCTCACATTATCACCATGGCACGCCGTCGCCAGCAGCTGCTCAGGTGGCTTCACCCACTCCCGGTGCTCAGCAGCTGTATAATCACACACCGCCACCGTCGTGCAGCGGCACAGCATCCGCCTCGAATTACTCAACGTTGCAGGTGTATCCACACGGACCGGACATATGTTGTCAGCAGCCAGCTTCCAAACCGTTGACGGCATTGACGGCTGTTCCGAGGAAGGCCAGTTCCTCAACAGCCAAGCCCAATTATCGGGCGCTAATCAATGACATGCTGAAGAGAAATACAACCAGCGAAGAAGAGCGCAATCTGCAGATCATCAAGAAGACCCTCAATATGGAGACGCCCGGCAGTCATTCATCATTAATACCCACCACGAGCAGGCACTCGCCAGTTGCAATAAACACAGCAGTTCCTACAATGCCCGCACCAGTTATCCAACAACAGATGCAACGGGCCCTGCCACAACCCGTTCCACCTGCTGCCGCCTACTCTCCGCTTGATCTGTCCATGCGCACAGTCAAACAAACAGCCGACTCAACCGACTATAAATATCAGCGCATCATGCCGGAGTCCAAAACCACGGGCCCGCTTCAGCCCGTCACGGTAAGGGGTCAAGGTCCTGGTCTGGGTCTTCCGCGATTTGACATAACGCCAAATTTCGCGCGAAGCAGCGGCAGGGTCGCTACGGCTGTAATACGTCAGGCGCCTGCTAGTGTTGTTGCCGTTGCTTCACCAGGCGATGCCACGCCCATGCTTATTAAGGCGGCACAACAGATGCGACCCAGCGTAGTGGAAACCAATCCGTATGCCAGGCGATCACAAATTCCCCCAGAGACTACAATCAGTAGCATCGCGACTTCGCCTAGTCCACTCACTGCTGGCACAACGACGACGACGTGCCACAACAAAAGTAATGTGCCGAATGCCGTGTCTAGTGTCCACAACAGCAGCAATCCCAACTATTTGGGACGCAAGCGCCATCTTCAAGAGTATAATCAGGCAACTGCTGCTGCAGAGGCAGCAGCAGCGGCAGCCAAACAGACACGCCTGGAATCACCTCAGCCAAAGGGGGCCATGGTGGCCCCAGTGCCGGTTATTGCCATCAATGAGCAGGCTTTGGCAGTTAAGCGACTTGAGCTGCCTGCGTCGTGTCCGGGTCAAGGCCGCATCATTGTTAGTCCACAGCCCAGTCAAGAGCCGGTTGTGCGGCCAAAGCCGGAGCCACGGATTCGCACAAAGGCCGAGCTTAAGGGATTCACATTTACGACACCAGTGCTGGCTCCTGCTAGCTCTACGACAACAACAACTAAAACAACAGCTGCTGCAGTGCCCGTATCAGATGCAGGTGCATCCACAACGAGCGCTTCAGTTCTGCAACCTGTGTTGCATCATTCCACTCATCTGATGATCAATCACATACAAATCAAAACGGAACCAATGGCCAATGCGGAGTTAGACCTTGATATAGAGCTGGATGTGAAGCCATCAAACTTTAATAGCAACAATCTATTGGATTGGGGCAGTACCTGCAACAATCTCGTGGAGCAGCTGCTCAGCAAAGTGATGCCCGTCAAGGAAGCACCTGCCTCTGCGAACGAAAGCTTAACGCCTGCTCTGTCTCTGACTCACTTTCAGTCTCTGCCTGTGCCCTCCAGCAGCATTAAACTAGAACTCAGTGAGGATGATCTGCCTGTGGCGTGCATCCTTAAGCGACAGCCGCCACTGGGAGAAGCCGAGTCTGCGGCCACAACGACCACACAGGTGACAAACACAACCACCACGAATGGCATTGGGCTGAGCGGCGCTCAGAAGAAACTGAGCAAAACGGATCGCGAAAAGAAGAGAATTGTCCAGGAGCAGCGGATAGCAGCACGATTGGCACCTGCGGCGGGACAGAGCAGCAGCTCCGAGAGCGATACCACGGAGCTACACAAGCGAAAGACGGCCAGGCAAAAGAAGCCGCTGATGATGCGCAAGGGTAAGGTGCGCCATACCGAGGACAAGGAGAAGCAATTAAAGCAGCGGGAACAGCAGAGCAGCGACGAGGAACAGGATCAGGACGGGGGTAGCAATAGCTCTAGCGAGGCAAAGAACAATTCGATAAGTCTAAAGAAAACGAGGAAAACGAGTGGAAAGTGCAAAGCTAAAAAGAAAATTATTAATGCACGATGCGAAAAGGGGGAACTGAAACTGGAACGGGAAGATGAACTGGAGGATAAGAGTAACACGAGCAGCTGCAACAGCGATGCTAAGCAGAAGCCGCACCAGCAGGAGGAAAACGATGATGATGACGACGACAATCAAGATGATGACGAGCAGGAGCACGAGCACGATGCGGACGCGAAAGTGGGAAAAAAAGGGAATCAGGTGGGTATCAAGCTGGGTATCGAAGCAAAAGAAACACGCAAATTACGTGCGAGTGCTCAATTAAAGAATCGGATTGCACTGAACACTATGACACGCTCAAAGCGGAAAAAGGAACTTGAACTCCAGCTGGCCAATAGCAAAGTGCTTCGCAACGAGAAAATCATTCGCAACTCAACGACCAAGATCAAGCGCAAATATGTGAGAAAAATGGTGCCCGATTGTGCTGGCAAAAAGGAACTGATGATGAGCACCCGGTTGCGCAACAAACGTGCCCCGGTCGTCGATCTAGCCCAGCTAAATGGACGTAAGATTCAAAACAAACCCGGCATTGTGTCCAGCACGCCGAACAGCAGCACCAACAAAGGCAACAAGATAAATACATCGCCGCAGCAACAACTAATTCTGGAAGAGTACCGTTATAAGGTGGCCCTGAAGATACCGCAACGTTTGATCTCGATGAACAAGCTGAACAAACTGCCGCAGATGGCTGCCTCCTTGCCGGATTTAGAGCGTGGTCGTGACTTCAGTCAGGAGTTGGCTTGCTTTAAAACGATCGGTCGCAAGCCGCGCGCCAATCAGCAGCAGAAGCAGCAACAACAACAAAAGCAGCAGCAGCAAAAGGCAACGCCCAAATCAATCATCGATGTACTTCATTTGCGGGTTACCAGCAACAATAACAACAACAGCAGCAGCAGCCATCTGGGCAACAAGAACCACGCATCGTCGCATCCATCAAATTGTTCCGCAAGCCTGCACAACTACAGCGAAACCTCACAGACTTCCGCCTCGAATTCGTTGTACGAGGCACATTCACTGGAGGCGGTGGAAACCAGCTTGGAGGACACCATGGGCAAGCGGCACTTTAGCATATTCGACACGAAGGTGCTGCAGAGCAAAACGCGCACCGAGTCCAAGTTGCAGCAGCGACGCGAAGTCATCCGCGAAATCTTTGTGGGCACGGATCCACGTCCAGCATCGGCGCCACCGGAGTGTGCACAGGATCTGGCGGGCGGCGAGGAGTACTCTGCGTTGAGTTATCAACAGTACGAAGACTTTCTGGAGCAAATGAATCGCATTGTCAGTGCAAATAACAACAAGCTGGCCAGACACAGCATCAACAACGATGAGACCAATCATCACAGCGGAAAAACAGGTTCACCAAGCACAACAGTAACGAGCACAGCACACTGTGCCCACAAACGAAAGTATTTGCGTCGCAAGGGCAGCTCTGGTTTTGATTATATCCGCAAAAAGAAGAAACCCACCCAGCAGCATCAGCAGAGCAGCAGCGCCAACAGCACAACAATCAGTACCTCCCTCGATGCCAAGGCAACCGGTGAGCAAGTGACGCCTTTGTTAACGACGGTTGACTGGGCATCGGCATCGGTGGCAGCAGATGCTGCTGCTGATGAACGTTTGGATGATACAGACAGCACCATAGCGGGCAGTACTTCCCACTTGCCGATCAAGATTAAAACAGAGATGGACGTGTGCCGTGAAATACAGAAATGGGTACTCAACAAGGGTGTGGGTCAGAGCACAATGCATAAGGCTGCGCGTCAGGGACTCATCGATGTGATTGTTTATTGTCTGGATCGCATGGGCATGAATCCGGATCAAAAGGACAACGCCGGCTATACGCCGCTGCACGAGGCCTGCACCCAGGGCTGGCTTGAGATTGCACGGATTCTCTTGCAATTCGGCGCCAATCACTCGGAGGCCGCTCAATCCGGCATTCGACCACTGCATGGTGCCATCGAAAACGATCATGAAGAGGTGGTACGTCTCCTATTGTCATATGGCGCTGACCCGTTGCTAGCAACATACTCAGGTAAGCAAAAAAGATTTTATTTATTTCTTCTGATTTTCGTTTGCGTTATTCGCCAACTCCTTACCGCTCAAGTGTATATTTTAATTAGGAATTGTCTCGCTATATTCGCTGTCTGTCTGCATACATACAAACTAGTCTCTCAATTTACTACAAACAGACAACATGCCTTGATTTACTGTTTTGATGTACTGTACTGATTTAACAATTTAAATAATATATATTTTTAATTTGCTATCTTCTCATAGGCCAAACACCACTCATGTTAGCTTCAAGCAAATTGATGTGCAGCATTCTGCGTTCGCACCTCAGCGATGCACAAAGTGCAGCCGCAGATATAAAACCGATGCAATTTCTGGGACCATGGGAGTTATTTAGTAAATACACTATTCCAATACAACGTATATATGTGTGTATATCAATGTTTCTTTCGTTCACAGATGAAAAGGAAAACGGTTTTGATATATTCGATAGTGTACCGAAAACAGCATGTGATATGAGCAAAGCTCAACTTAGAGAAAGGAGAAGGCAAAAACGCAACCAAGGCGACAATGTGAATCATCTAGCAAAACTCAAAACCAACAGAAATAGCAGCAGCCACAACGCTAATAATTCGAATGGATTATTACAGACAATGGAGGATAGCAAAGAAATAATTAATCAAAATGGGGAGATACGTGGAAAGACTGCTACAAAAACAACAACAATACAACAAATAATGTTCATAATAGAGCCTGGAGCGAGATTGGAGGATACCAATAACAACAATAACAATGATATTAATGTTGAGCAAAATGTAACGGGTGTTGTGAACAGGATGAATGATGTTAAACAGGAAACACAGGATGATGACGAGCATGTGAACATAGAAAATAACGAGATGAACGATGATGATCACATTGAAAATGATGATAGTGATGTAGGAGATACGTTATCGGATGAATTGAATAGTGATATTTTTAAATTTGAAGAGGCCGAGGTGCCCCTGCCACCACTGTACTTGCTCAAGGATGAGGGCAGTGATAAATGGGTACTCTTAAATGATTTGTGCAATTTACTTAAGGTCAAGTCAAAAGACACGCTGCTTAATAAGGTACGCAGCGTAACAACATCTACTAAACCTACTAGAAATGCATGTATTCTTATTAATATTTGTTTAATGCACTTCACAGATCTGTCCAAATGGCAATACGCTGGCCACCACACAGAAGCAATTACTGAGAGAGTTCAAAATCGATGATTTCCTGGAGAAGGCGACGTGTCTGCAGCTGTTGTGTGCCGGTGAGAAGCTGAATATGTTTAGCTCCTCAAAGGTTATGCTTATCAGATACAACGAGAGCGTCAAGAATTTGCTGGGCGTTAAAACAATTTTAATGAAATTTTAAACAGAGTATGTTTCTAATTTTATAACGATAAATTATATATATTCTGATATGCTAAAAGATTATGTACATATTAAAATACTATAAATATATCATATATATATATATATATATATAGCATATAATTTTAGTGTTCAGTTTTACGTCTTTGTCTTTGGAAGACAGTCTTTTATAAAATAATTAGAGTTAAGTGCAAAGTGATACAAAGGTGCTATACACACACACACATTCAAAAACGATTATGTAAACGATGCATAAAAACGAGGAACTGGAATCGGTATATACCAAGTTTTGGTAGCCAGGGAGCACCCGATAAATCATATTATCTTATATCTAGGCCTATTTGCGCAATGTAATCTATGGTTATTGAACAAAAAGTGTTAGCAAAAAAAAATAATTATAACAATGTAAATATTAAAAAATTGTTATAAGCAATGCAACGAAGCCGTATTTATATATTATGTGTTTTTAAATGAAATTAAATCACATAAACAAAATAATATTGATTTATACATACAAATATTTAATAAAAACACTCAGTGTGCATATGCTTACGAATATGTTAATTATAATTATCTTAAATCAATTTTGCGTATAGGTTTGTAACTTTTCGATGTAATTGTATCTTATTGTATCTTAAGATAATGTTAGCCCTGGAGATCATTTAAAATACTTTTCGGCAATTACGTATATGTATATATACATAAAAAGTATTTTAAAGTAAATGATATGCAACAACAATGTTCAATGATTGTATTTATAAAACGGAAACGTCATTTGTAAAAAACAAAAAAAAACGGAAATGCAAACTATTTTCTTATCAATAAAATTTAAAGTGATCGTGTTTTGAAGTGTATAAAGGACTCTTTAAAATTATTGTCGAAATAATAATTATTATAACAGTTATTATGAAAAATAGAAAGCTTATGTATGACAAACTTATGTATAAACATATTCAATTGTTAGTTATGGATAGGAATATCAAGTGCTATTTTTTTGAATTATATTTTATTTGATTCATAATGTTTTTTTATTTATTATTTAGATTGTTTATCATCTAACTGGCTGGGAGCTAATAGTTATTTTAAAATATGTTCGAGCTAACGCCATACAAGAGAAAAATATTTTTTCTGTGGTACCCTGTTTGTTTGAAATAGGGAACAATTAGGAGATACGTTTCTTGGAACGAACTACAGAAGTAAGGACTAGTCTAATGAACGTCTGTTGTCAAAAGTAGAGATAAAATGCTGTATGTGTTTTTGGTTTCTGGTGAAACTCCGTTATTCGATACAACCCAATGTAAATGGATAAATGTGATATCTTTGTCAGTGGATAAATGTGCTTTTGGGTCTATGTTAATGTATATTGCCTTGATATTTTGTAAAAATATATCGAACATTTAAGCTAATTTGTATTCAATCTCACTGAATAAGATTTCAGAAAAAAATTGATGACAATTCGTAAAATTAAACTAAAAATATTGCTTAAGTTTACACACATGAAAACGGGATTTCCAATGCTGACATCTATATAATTATTGTGCAGAGTGCGAAACATTATGACTGTGCGACCAATATAGTCGGCATCACCCTTTCTGAAACAAAATATTTGATTAAATCGGATTTAAATAAGCTTATTCGTAGAATGTACGAATATTGGGTTCGCAGCACGACTTACGTCTTGAAACAAAATGTAAAATTAAACTCTGGTCTGCGATCGAATATAATCTCCAGGTTGCCTTTGTAGATTATTGTCATTGTTCTTCGATAACGGACCATAATTTTGTCGGAAAGTCCTATTATATACAGAATTGCCAGGTTTTTCCTGGTTTCATAGTTTCAAAATAGTCTAATAGATGGCGCTTTCTGGCGCTAGTTTAATTTTTTTTCAAGAGCTGGCGCTCATTGTAAAAGCTATTCATCGCTTACACACACAGTTGCTTTGGTGTGAGATTGCTTAAAGCTGAAAGCTTCATTGCTGCTCGCCATATGATTGCCGTCCTTGTTCTTCAAATGCGCGTTTAAAGGCCAAGAATAATTTTGACGCCGTCGCTGCTGCTTGTCTTTTACACGTCCTTGGCCCCGCCGCGTCGCACTCGATCTGTCTATCGGTGTGCTTGGGCTTTTGCTTTCGTATGTGTATGAGTTTATATGTGCATACGTGTGTATGCGTGTGCTTTCCTCTTCTTCTACCTACGCCAACAACTTTGCTACTCTTACTGTGTTCCCGTTCGTGTTGGCCTACAGACCTAATTTTTGCGTGTTGTGTGCCGTGCATAGTTTTCCCGAAAAAGTGGAATAAACAAATAGAGGCAGAAAGTAAAAGGAACTAAATTCTTCGAGCAGCGCGGCGTGAGTCTGTCGCAACTAAATAACGTTCGTTCAAATGAAAATGAAAATGAAGCGCGCTGTACAATTTCAAGAACACCATCAATGGAAGCAATAAAAATCCTCTAAAAAACTGAAAAGCAAACTAAAAACTAAAATTGTGTGGCTCGTGCTGCTGGTGCCCATAACGATAGTGCAAGAGTTGCAAAATTATTGCGTACGTACGTATGTGGTATGTACATACTACATAGGCACACACACACACACACATCCAACTCTATCAGTATAATGTGCACTATATATGTACACACTTTGTTGTGTCATAGAATTGGAGCAGAGCTGTTAAAATAAAAACACCAAAACCAACAACACAGTAGCAGCAGTAAATGTGTGTGTATTCGTGAATATTCATAAGTGCGCGTTGTTCTCGTCTGTCGTGTGCATATGTGTGTGTGTGTAATGGGGAATTGCAATTTGTTGTTTTTGTAGGAAGAGCTTTCCGCTTGTTGCTCGTGCTAGTCTTCCTCTTCGTCTCGTTGTCGTTGTCGTTCTGCAAGAAGTTTTTGTCGTCTGGCTTGGCATAATTGCAATAAATTTGCTGTTTTAACATATAAAAGGAAGCGGCAAACGCCGCCGCAAAAACGAATTCCATGTGCGAAAGACAACACTGAAAGCGAATAGCGAATAGGCGAAGCGAAACAGAAAAGAAAACGAAAACGAGAAAGAACGAAATAGCAAGAGAATTGGCGCAGCGCAAATAATAAGAACATACACTAGCGACAGCAACAACAACAAAAACAGCAACAATAATAATAAAAGTGAGCGCAATTGTGTGTATGCGAGTGTGTGCCGCAAGAAAATATGCTGAAAAAGCTTTCAACGGCGACTTCGCAGCTGCTGCTGGCGCAGGCGGAAACTGCATTAGTGCGGATCGCAGGGGATAACAGGGATGTAGGGGCAGCATGAATCACGCAAGTTCTTCTGCTGGTTGCGAATTACCGTGTGAAGTGTACAAACAAATAGAGAAGGCGAACGGGCTGACAAAAACAACAACACACTAACATAAGCAACAACAATTATAACAACAATAGCACTTTTGCTTTCGGTCCCAACTGGTTTTAAGAACGACAAACATAAAAAGCACAGTAAAACAAGCTAGCGCCCCAAAAGTAGACGAAGTAGCAGCGTCTTCTTCTTTCTCGTGATCGCTGTTGCTTTAGCAGCGCATGCGCTAAGGCTCCTCTGCTAACTTCAGCCAGCAACAGCAGCAGTCACTGTTGCTAATTTATATATAATATATATAAAAGATGAAAAGGTAAGTTTGTGTTTTATCTCTCAGTGTAACCTGCGATGCCCCTTCTCGGTCCCGTCACTGCCAACTGTCCCAGATCTTTTGTCTAGTTGGGGTGAGCTTTTCAGCTGCAACTGAGAAGCGAACAAGGAGAATGCCGAAGCAAAGGCTGAATGAATATAATTAACATCTGTATAAGTTCTCTGTGTGTGGATGTTATTTAAGGCAGGACCGGGGATTTTCCAATTGGTTTGGCAACCACTGGAAATTACTAATTAGCTTCTCAAGTAGAGTAGAACAAACTAAAGGTTTTTTTTTAAGTAAGTTATATGAATTTGTATTAAGCAAAACGTGCAATTGGATTCAGAAAGAAATTTATATTATGCCCTTCCTTATCCATATTCTGTTTTATCGACCGATGGGTTCTGTGGCAGCTTATTATATAGTGGTCAGACCCTACCGATTCCGAAACATTGAATACATTCTACTGAAAAACTAAAGAACTAAAAATTTATTAAATGTATTACCTAAAAGTGTTCTTCACAGAATATATCTGTCAGCATTAAAAGTTTTCATTTCGTTTAATTTTTTATATGTATTTGAATTAAAAATTTAAAAGTTCTGCGCAGTGAAGTTTAGCATTTTTGAAAATTAACTAAGAACTCCAGTCTAGACTCTAAAAATTATTTGACTCTACAACATAAGAATGTAGTATTTTCTTGTTTAATTTAATTTTCCAATTTGTTTGATTTCTTTTGCAGCTGAAACATTAGTTTCAAGTAATTGGTACGTCTAGAGTAGCAAGCTGAGGTGTAACAGACTTTAAAACTAACATTAAAACATCACCAAGACACTTAAGTGCATCACGAAAGAAAATAGAAATTAGCAACTTATTACTATGGATAACTTCAATGTACCTTTGTTAGCCGAGAGCAGCAGCATAGGCAACTATTCAACTAGTACCCATCACAACAACAACAACAACGACCACCAGCAACACCTGCAACAACAGCAACAATTGCTGCCGCATCATCACAAGGATCAAATGATTGGCGCGGGTAGCACATCAATTTTGCCGTTTGGTAGCTATGCTCAACTGCAAAAGGAATGCGTACAGCCCAATTCCAATTCAAATTCACCCGTTGAGAACTTTAGCTCATTGCAAACCATCGATGGCAGCCAACTGGATGTGCCTGTTTCATTGAGCGGCCTGTGCGAGCGTATCTTTGCCAGTCCCAATCCCCACAGCAACAATAACAACAATAATAATCAGAACAATGTGGATGCCAAAGTTGAAGCGCCACCTAGCGGCACCGCAGATGGGCCGGTCATATTGGAATCAGTCACAATGCCATCATTTGCCAATATACTATTCAATAACCGTCAGAACAACAACAATCAATCAACGGTCAACACTGACCATGTCAACTGTGATCCAATTATTCTGCAGAAGTCCAACTCTATGGAGTATCACCAGCTGAAGCCCATAGATAACAGAGTTGGTTCAACAGCGGTCGTTAGTACATCCAGTTTCCTAGGCTCCACTACGGTGCAATTGCTAGACTTCGAAGTGGGGACGAACAGCAGTCACAAGAACATGGTTGTTGTTGCCAACAATGGTTTGGCTGACACAACAACTCTAACAGCAGCAGCAGCAACAACAACGTCAACCACAAGCACTGCCAACCGTAGATCAATACACAGCATCGAAGAGTTGGCCGCCAGTTCATGTGGCGCTGCCAAAATATCCAACAATATTGATAATACTACAAGTACAAGTACAAAAGAACTTCATCAGATACATCAACAACAGCGACAAACACATCAACAAGAACAGCAGCAGCGGCAACATCAGGCGGCCAACTTTAGTGGTTCAAATCTCAGCTCAGACGATGAGTCGATGTCAGATGATGAATTTGGTCTAGAGATTGATGATCATGTGGGTAAGTAGCCAATTCTTCACTAAATTTGATATCTTTCACATAATCCCAAATCCTCGAGTTGGTGGCAGTATTCTGTTGTATGCTGAGCAAAAGTGTGACTTAAACCGGATAATATGACAACAGGAATTTATGAAAAATATTAGTTAATAAATAAATAAAATATCAAATGAAAATTCAATAAAAATAACAACAATATTCGAATAAAAATAAACAAACAGACCAATCCAAAAATGAATATTCTACAAATGAATAAATGAGTGAATAAATATAAAAAATCGAAAACCATTTTTTTATGATATGCCCAGAAAACGGAAATATGATTTTTGCAAATGTATGCAAGCAGGTGATTGTAATTTGGTACACTAATATCAAAAAAATTTCAAAATTTTTTAAATTTAGAATTTTTTGAACATTTTTCTTTTACTTGAATTATTAAGGTATGGACAGTTTTCTCTCTTTTAAGTTTTTACTAAGTGCAACATTTAGGCAACATTGAGAAAAAGTTTAAAAACTTTGTGGCTTTTAGTAAAGCAATCTTTATTTAGAATAGCTTACACATAAGCCGAAGCAATATTAATAATATAGCTTGTTTCAAAAAGAAACAAGTAAAAATGCTGAATTCAAGCGATTTCGACTAAGCATACCCTGAACACAGTTGTTAAAAATGTTTCAATTATATTGGCAAATTTTCCATTAAAAAGGTTAGCAGGATGAGTCTTTTCTTACAACAAGCATAGGCGCTTAAAAGTAAAAAAAACGAATGCAGCGTATTTTTTATTCACATGCGCGAACTGATCCCTAATTGGCTAGTTAGAAACACGTGCATACATACATATATCCGTACATGCAATTGTTCGGGGCTCTCCAGAATACACACAAAAGCAAATTGACGCTAGCATCAAATATCATGCCATCTCTTTCTCACACATGCGCTTGTATATTTATGCATACAGAAATTCTGTCGGCCGGTAGTAGAAATGGGATCAATATGAGAATACATTTTTGACCATAACTAGGGTGTTTCTTACCCTACCTTGATGAAATTTGGACAGTTGATAAATATTATGCATATGCATAGTATGTGTGGATAAAAGATTCGGCTTTAAAATTTATAAAAATAACGTAAACTAGTTCCGGATAGACGGACGGACGGACAGGCGGACATGGCTATATCGGCTCGGCTCGTGATTCTGATCAAGAATAAATATACTTTATGGGGTTGGATATGCTTTCTTCTGCCTGTTACATACATTTGCACAAAAGCATTATACCTCTTTTAGCCATGTTTAATGGTTTTAGGGTATACAAAATAATAAAATTTAATTGTCGGTGCTTCCTCAATTCCTTTTTCTTTTAATGTAGTTGAATTCCATGAACAGAGTATCGGTATAATCGGAAGTGGTATATGTCGTTTTTGTCATAATATGCCTTCCTTTTGACAATTTAAATAAATATTGAAGAGTTTCGTGCCGCGTTTTTATACCAAAAGCTTTCTATATAACTCCAGCTAACTTCAGAATTAGTTATATTAATATATGTGTAGATAAATATGTTATATACATTGGTATATAGGTCACTTAAAAACCGCATTCTATCTGGCATCTGTTTATCGGACTCGAAACGTGGTCGATAGGTATAATTCAAAGTATAATTCACTTGTTATTGCTAATGTTGCTGCTGCGTCAGCAAACGCACGCACTTGTATCCACTTCTGTTGTTGTTGTAGCTGCTGTGGATTGTTGTAGCTGACATTCATCAATGTCAGGCGTCTAGTCACCCACTTTGGCGACCTTCAGTGCTTCAAAACATGTAAGTATGAAAACACATGTGTACATTTCTATGTATGCATGTATGTGTATTGGAATACCCACAAATGCAGCACTGGCATTGTTGCAATCCTTAGCTTCGTGCTTAAAATGGAGCAAGGTTATTGCGCATTAAAATTTAGGTCAAAGACATAACTCGATTTTCATACCCTGTAATCGCTTCATGTGGGACCAAGAAGTGACTCAAGACTTATACTCGGTGGTGTATTGATTTGTTGGTTGAGTCACTATCTACATACACTTTTGAGTATGCTTTTCTAATGGGGTGGATAAATAACAGCAGGGTACAGGGTATATGTAAGTCGAGAACTATAGCCGATTGAATTCTAACTTGCATGTTGTTGTGTTGTTTTGTAATATGTATTACAGATTGGGCACAAGGATGCAAGCGCATACACTTACGCGCACACATGAATACGGACAGCGAAATTGCATATAAATTGACGGTCACATTTGTGTATGTGTGTGTGTGTCTGTTTGTAGGCATCATCTGCGGCGAGCAAAACCCGTCAGTCGAATCAAACGTCTGTCGCGTGTGTGCAGTTTGTACTCTCTCTCTCTTCCTCTCCCTTCATCTCCCTCCCTCTACCTTCGCCAATGTCTGTTTTGCTATATCTATCTCTTTCTGTCTGTCTCTGTCGTCCTCTATCTCTGTTACTCTGTCGTTCTGTCTATGCTTGTTGCTCTCGAGCTTTATGTTCTGCCTCAGTTAATTTAACGCCGCGTCGCCGCCCACTGCAACGCCGGCTGACATTGACATAGATTATTGCAATGTTTGCGACGCGTCGTCGCGTTCGCATACCGCTTTGTGACTATTGCTTACCTCAAAGGATTTAAATGGGTCAAAGTCAGCCGCTTGTTGCTGGCTCTGCTGCACTTTGGAAATAGCTAACGAGGTCACCGGCGACGCAAATTGGGGCTTGACATTGTAGGTTCTAATGCATAGTTGTTGCTGTTGTTGCTCCCTAAAGAATTGTAAATTGATTACAAGGCTATATGCCGAAGGTTGTGCAAGGTTGCATCTGCAACAGGGCGATTGAGGCGGCACATGTCCTTGCCACTGCCTTACTTGTTGGTGTTGCTTGCGTTTTTTGTAGCAAGGTCGGACCTTGAAAATTATGTCTGCCAAGTTGTCAGGTGCTTTAAGTTTGTTTCATGGCTGCAGCTTTAAAAATTTCCAGAGAAGCATTGACATGTCTTTGAAAAAGGATTTGAGGGAATAACTGGTGCCTTTAGGCTTTTTAACCGCTTAACAATCGAACTAATTAATAATAGTGGACTTTGAATCGATAAAAAAAATCCTAAATATATATATAATATTTTTACATATATATATCTATGTATCTATATATTTGCATAAAAACTGTTTAATAAGTTCATAATTTATAATTTATTTATAACATTACCAAAAATATTTTAAAATAGTTATATTGTTAGCTGCTTAGATGAAATCTTTTTTTTTTACATTAAAACAGTTAACAAGCACTAAGATTTTGTTAAAGTAAAGTAAGCTTAGTAACATCCTCCAGAATGGTCATTCACGTTGATCAAGTCATAGGCTTGTATTATTCAATTTCAAACCTCAAATGTAAACCGCAAATTGTAATTGAAACACATTTGGCGTTAGTCAAGCGATTAGAAATCTAGTAAGTGCTATCAAGGATTCAACATTGAAACGTTAAAATAATTTTGTATATATTGTATAAATATTAAATATTTATTATTCAATGTTTAGATTAAGTTTCAAAGTGCAACGCCTCCAAGCTCGTTGGATCGGAACAGAATCGTAAATCAAACCATAATATAAGCTTTTCCAACCAGCAATTTACTTTTGGCAACTTGTCAAACTATAAGGTAAATTGCCCATTTTCATGGAAAGCATGGTGAATTCAATTAATTAAAGGTAATACATCGAACCATATTTACCATATGCAAGGTCGGCCAGGCATAATGTGTGGACCAGAAGTAAGTGGGAGTTGTGCAGATTAATGTGACAGGCAGAACGTAACAATTTGTAATAAGAATATTTTATGTATAAACACACATGGACATTAAAAACACACAAGCTCATATATACCGAACCATATATTTAATTTAATTGTCCACTTTTAAAAATGAGTTTATTACCATAACCAATATATGCCTTGTACAGATGCCAAATCCCAAAAAAATTTGAGTAAGAACCTTGTGGGATATATATTTTTTTACTCAAATATTAAATGTTAGAATAATTCCAAAGACCTATAAGACTAGGCTCTAATTTAAAATTATCTACTCTTAATTGAAATTTTATATCTTGGGACATGCTTAAGTTAAAGAATTTGGAATTTAAATTTTTTATTTAAGAAATGCTGAATTGAAAGTTTTTAAATATTAATACAAATTGTGTTATAAATTTTAAATTGTTGCACTTTTTTAAATCAGATTATATTAATAATAACATGAGAAACCAAAGTCTGTTGAAATTGTATTTTAAGGCCTTTAAGGGTAATGATGTTTTAGTAACTCTTGATTAACAGCTTAAGAGACCTAATTATCGATTTTGTATTAAATTATTTTCAATAATTTGTTGTAACTTTGAATTAAATTTAGTTTTTGTAGAAGTTAAACTTGTCGGACAACCAACTTTTTCTATCAATTATTTTTTTTTGTTTGGTCTAATGATTTTCTCGCATTGCATTATTGTTGACCTTAGATCGAAAATAAAAAACTTACATTGAGAGTTTGGCTGAGTAGCTGCAGTCTCGATGCGCGCATTGCAATTTAGCTAATATTAGCGGCATTAGCGGTATAAGGGGTGCTGCGAGTCAGTATGGAAAAGTGTGCTAATAGGTCGCCAGTTGACCCTGTGCTACATTTCTACAAATGGCTGTGATTGTGGGGGTGACGACGGCGATGGCGACAGCGACGTCAACGGCACCACATGCACTAGCTTTTTGCATTGTTATTGCGATTCCGATTGCCGATTCCCCAGTTAGGGCACAGACATGCGAGAACGGGGTTGGCCCTCTGGAGTGGTAGATGTTTTGAAAGTGAAAGAAACGAACGAAAAAGTGAGACGCAGAATTACATTGCATTGATTTTCCTGCTACCGCGAATTATTTTATTTTATATGTATGGGTTTGCACCCTGACCCAGTTACATTTTCATGCAATATATTTATGCTGTTGTATGAGCGGAAAATCGTTGATAGCACCCACTCGATAGTTTCGGCGATGGTGGTTATTTCAACCATTGACAGTATTTCAATACTATCTGCTTAAAAGTGTTACCATTCTTGCTTAAACAGCTTAAATGTTAATCAGTCGTGCTACCGTTCGCTAAATCGAAATTTTTTCGTCTCCGTTGAAATGAAACGTTTTGATGTTTTTCAATGAATCCATTCTGCGATCTACTTTACTCGATTTGAAATGTATCTTTAAAAAAAAAACTGATCAAATACAAGTCAATTGGTCTTGTCAATTGAGCTCATCTAAGGCATATCCTTACTCAACTATCAATTCGCATATATATGTATGCTAATATCATGTTATTCCTTTTTATAACATTCAAGTGCATGCTAAAATATAAAGAAAATGCTTGTGCCTGCGAGATAGTAAGGAACACGATTTATAAATTATAATACTATGGTATTTTAATAGAAAATATCGTTATCGAATATATCGATGTGACGATATTTGCGTAACAGGAAGAGTTATCAAAAAAAAATAATTCTTGATCTGATATCTAATCTGGCATACGATATCTTATATCTCATTGCTCTAATAGTCTCTGAAATGACATGTCTCCGCTATTGATTTTGATAAAGAATTTGCATATATACTTTGTCATAAATTTTGCGTTCTGTCTGTTTTGATTAAAAGATTTCGTTATACAAAATAAATATTTTTGACAATTACTAATTCGTTCAGTTACAATATATTCATAACAGTTGATTACCGTCTTTCTAAATATCAATAGACAATTTTTCTGAATATTAATAATGCAATTAGAGAACGACTATTTAGTTATAATACTGACGGAATACTCTTTATGTCAATTCACTGTTTTAATTTCATGTTTTCTACCGGCATTAAAAGGTTGCTTGATAAGAATTAGTCATCAATATTATTCTTGATGTCCAGTAGTTGCATCAGCATATGTAGGAAAACACATCATAGTGTTCAAGACCATATTATACGAATTAAACACAGATTCTAATTATATATCAAAATTTGTCCTTAGTCCTAATTTAAGCATCAGAATTAAAGCTACATATATGTAATGAGCGTGGGGACTAGTCATATGATAAAGTGATCCGATCAGGCCGACACAGACAAATATGGTTCCGTCTGCAGAAGGGCTGTTGTTGCTAATCAATAATATATACACTTTTTATATATATATAAATAATATATAATATCAGACTTTCATGGAAACTAAAAATTTCCATAACGGCAGAAATTGCTTATTTGGTTGTATAAAGAATTGACAATAATAATCCATTCAATATTTGACATCTTTTTTATATTGTAAGTTGATTTCAGCTGAGTGACAACATGCCGCTAAATGTTATCTCCTTTTTTGGCGTTTCTGCTTCGTATATATTACGTTGTGGTAATAGCTAAAAATACTTAGACACTTATAAAATCCTCCACTTTTTCTTACAAGAACTCATCTTTCAAGTGGTTCTAAAAGTAGTTTAATTATAATTATAACATCGCGATAAGCAAAGAGTTTTTCGTACAGGAGCTCATCTTTCTACAGATTGGTTCTATGTGAGCTGCTGCATTCCGATCTGTGCCTGTACCAAAATTAGAAATAAATTACAAGGGTATAAGAACACAATTCAGCTCGCACAATAGTTACACACCAATATAGCTTTCGGAAAGCTTTTATACCTGCATGTGGCAGCGTTAGTTTAGTATGAGTGCGCGTGCTTTCAGTTTTTGAGCGGAGAGTTTGGATTTTGAGTCTGTGCGCAATAGTCGGTCGTCTCTAAAAACAGTATAAACACTGTGACGATCTTCAGTCAGAGAGCAGACCGAAATCAACAGATATAGCAGATACGAGCTGCTTAAGCGTACTATTTACAATTCTCGTACACACACATTTGTATTTTTATCTACGTTAACATTTACTATACACACACATTCATGCTCATATGTATATATAACTCGTATGCATGCGTTAAAGTGCAGACGCACAACTAAGCTTTTGCTATAGAAAGCTCAACGCAGTTTACCCATAATGCTACTGATTGAAGGGTAGGTCAAAAATATATATATATAATAATATAATAATTGCTTCGATATTATTGTTAAACCTATTATATAATATTAAGCAATATATATATATATATATAGCGGCTTTCAGTTAAAACGCGTACTCTTTCATATACATAATTTATTTTACTTAATACTTAGTAAATATGGAGTATTATTAAATAGGAAAGGCTCACACTTCAATGTGCTTCCCAAAGATGCTCCACGAAAAAAGGCCTTCCTGCCTCGTGTGATGGGTGGACGTCAATTAAATGTGTACAAAATCAACATTATCATTATCAAACATTATACGTCAGGTGATTGGTTATTTTGCAGCTCATATTTTGCGGTGAATTATTTGTTTGTGGTTCACGGTATCCTTTGCCTAGTTTGTCTATATGATACAGCTTATGCAAAGAAAATAGTCTTACCTGACTGATATTATGCTACAAAAATTTTGTATACCACAAGTCGAATTTTGACATATTGTCGTGAAGTTTGTAGTACGTTGAACACGTCTAAGACTTCATAAAGAAAATATTTAATTGAGCAACATCTACGTTTGCTCAGTTTAACAATATAGGCAATTATGCATGCGCTACTCTGATTCCATATTTATTGTGTAAATATTAGCTTAGTAATGTTAGCTAAACGCGGAAAGTAAAATAAACCTTACCTGCATATGTTTTATGCGTACATAAACTCTATATTTGAGGTTATGAGATCGGACTTATAATATTAAGACTGTTACTTACATCTACATTATAAGAACTGCATTCTAACCATCTATTAAGCATTTTTATAAATATAATAATAATCTAGTGATAAAAGCTCATTTGTTGAATAAACATTAGCTATATTCTTGAGTTGATTTTGTGGCAATAAATATTTTATTTAGTATGTAAGCTAAACGCATTAGCACAGAAAACGAAAATTAATATGTATTTAAACTAATTTAATATAATATAATGTGACAATACAGATTTTGCGATGCCCAACTTAAAAATAATGTTTTTGGTCATCGGCATTTTGGCCAACTTTGGTAGAACACCTTGTCACAAGTAAATTCACCATAACATAAATGTTCTGATTTCTTGTGTGCAGGTCGTCTATAAGTCGACCACTGCCGTGTAGAGCAGTCTGACTTGTTGCTTTTACTGTTTTTGTTTTTTTCGTTGTGCTGTGCTGCGTCGTCTATTGCCGAACTGATGTTCGTGTTTGGGTTGTACTTGTTGTTTGTGTCGGCCACTCTTTTTGATAGTCATAGTCGTCGTCGTTGTCGATGTCGTAAAGTATTAAAATACGCGTGCGTTGTTGATAGCTGACCTACTTTGCCATTTGCATGGCCTACTGCACTTGGCCAAGTTTTTGTCTCGCTTGCGCACCTGCCAAAGTGGCGAGTGAGCGAGAACCGGCCGAAAATAAAAAAACGCAAAAATATGGTATATATTTTTTAAGACGTCTTATTTTGTTTGCTTGCTAATAAGTCTCCATGCCAAATACTAAATTACTCACTTGCTCTGCTGAGCGGTGCGTTGGTTGGCTCCGATACCACTATGAAACTTTTAATTTGCACAATATGTTTTTAGTTGTGAAATTTAGATCATGGCAGCAATTAAAAAACATAGTTATTTAATTGCAATTACACACAAAACCGACAACTAAGAAAACAGAAAATTCTACTTTTTATTTTTACTCTAAATACTTATTATGTTAAGGAAGGACCTTATAAACACCTTGCCGTTCGTAATCTTTAACAAGTCCAACTTGGATGAAAACATTTTGAAACTTTTACTTTTTATTTTTCATCCCGAGGATAAATGTTTTTAAATGATTGATATGTATATATGATGTAGATATTTAATAGTGATTTAGAATACTGTTTTAATTATATTTTTACTCCCAATTTTTCATGTGATTATCGCTTTAATAAATTACTCTAATAGATATTTGAAAAGAGTTGATCCGATCATATAAGAAACAAAAAGGTGCATAGTTTGGGAAGTTTAACTAAAGTACCTTAACTAATTATATGCAAGTTTTTTTTAACTTTTCATCTTTAAATTATTGATTTACTTGCTTTTAATTTGTATGCCCTTAAAAGATTATGAATTCTGTTCCACACAAAAATCGAGTATCGATTATATTGCTATAGTACCTAAAGATATTAATTCCAACGTATTTTAAAGTTTCCATAGTCTCAATGCCACAAGTTAAAGCCATTTATATTGCTATTACAGGGTATTGTGTAATAGAGAGATACCGACCCCATAGTTCGTAGTTGTTGTTACTCGGTTTTCAATGTGTAACTGTATTCAAATTGAAAATTGAGCAAAATATCGTGAATATGAGAATACATTGTGTTGTTTTTGGTTTTTGTTGTTTACAAATAGCTTCAAAAAAAATATTACGGACTTAACAAAGATAGTAATAGAAGCGAGAGTTTCTGTCCCATCTATTTATGTACGTATGTATGTTTGTGGCTATCTATGAGTTTTGTTGATTTGTTGGGTTAGGTTCGACATTAAATAGTAGTGTTAGTGTGTATAATTTTGTGCGTGCGAGTCGTTTTTTTTTTACTGTTGCGTGTATTTTGCATATACATATCTATATGTGTGTACAAAACGTGTATTATACATTTGTATATATGTGCCTTTGTTCACTGAAGCGTCGTCGTGTGTGAATCTCTCCGTGCAGTTTGTACGTTGCCCAAGGCAAAGACAACAAAGAAGCTAGTTTGATTTCGCCGAAAGGTCCGAGTAGGGGATACCCAGTAGTACCGTAACATACATACTGTATTTCGTGTTTACCTATGTACGTATGAGGGGGGAAAAAAAGGGATGCAAAAGAGATGAGATCAACTTATTTTATTTACACTTTAAAGTATAAGGACTAGATAGACTTAACTTCTCTTGTCCTGATTGATAATCTATGAACTTTATGGAATCAAAGATAAAACTTTTTGCCTATAATGTACTTTTGCAATTTAATAATAGGGTATTAAAAGCTTTATGAGCTTGTACGACACTTCTTCACCCGCTCTATTTGTATGAGTATGTATAAACGCATACGCAAAGTGAGAGAGTAAAACAGATAGATAGTCATTTTAGCTTTTTCGTTTTCATTTTCATTATTTCGTGTTGGTTTTGTTTTCGTTTCTGTGTCGATTGCGTTGTTGAATATTTCCACTTTGTTTATATAATTTTAATCAAAAAAAAAAAGAGAAGAAAAAGACAAAAAAAAAGAAGCAATGAGCAATATATTTATACATATAAACATGTATATATATACATAAGTGTATGTGAGTATATGTACGTAAAAAGCTTCAACGCTTTTAAAAAAGTAGGTTAGTGGGTCACCATATCTAACAACGGGGCAGAAACAACAACTGGCAGCAGCGACGTCAGCGTCTCAGCTTTGTCAGCAGACAGACGAGGCACATTTTACTTGTTTTTTTATACCCTGTAGCGATAAAAATTGTTAAAAAGAGTACTCTGATTAAGGAGACATCTCCGACCCATCAATTTCAAATAAAATCTGTAGTAGTTACTTGAAAACTGCTCTTACGAAAATTTATAAAAATACATTTTACCGATCGTAGACATACTATATTTAATTTTAAGCTATAAACCAAACAAATTTCATAAATTCGATTTCACACATATCATAGGGACATCTCCGATAATTTTCCATAACTAAGATATTTAGTTTATATATGAAATAGTATATTATTACAAATAGAGACATAACTCTTGGACGATGCATACATATAGTTTATTTTTTTTTCAAAAAAAATATATCTATTCTTAAAGTAATAATTTAGAGTACTCACTAGTTATCGCAGGTGTCGCACTCATATTTATTCAAGCACTAAGTTGCTGTAACGACCCACATTTTGGCCAGAAAAAAAACACAACTCCTCATCTCTAGTCCTTACGAGCATGCCATTTTTTTATAATGCCACCGATTATTCTATCCTTACAATACAAATAATATTGTTCCTAAAAAGTCGTTATTTAAAAAAAAAATATTATACATTTCGCCGCCCAGCTGGCCTGGGAACTCATTTGTTCATACACACACGGACTGACTGGACAACTCAATTAATGGTCCACTGCCCACCCAACAAGCCTGCAATTCTCATACGCCTGCACGGTCGCCCGCTTGAGAAACTGAAACACGCATTGCATTTTTAACAGTTAGCGTCGCTGGGTCTTGCCCCATCAGCTACCCTCTCGACTCCTCCTAGCTTGTCGCCCATCCTCCGGAATACAGCCATACCGCTAACGCCGCTGCTGCTGCTGCTGTTGCTGTTAGTGCTGCTGCGCTGCAATTGTTTTTGTGGCCTCGTGACCTAGTTTTAAGCTCCGTCAACTGCAACGACGACGTCAATAGCAAGCTTGCGTCGCGACGCAGCGTTGTCTCTGCTGACGAGCGCGTCGCGCTTTTAAGAGAACTGCTGCTTCAATCGTATGCTTTTTGTGCATATTTTTATTTTGCAAAAAAGCGAAAAGCAAATAAAAAGAAATGCTATAATAATAAAGTAGTAACCCTGAGGAAAATGATGATATAAACAAGCGAACGATAGAGAGATGGAAATAAAAGAGCAAAATTGAGAGAGATTGAGAGAGAGAGAAAAACAAATCACTTTGGATCGAATTGGGCAAAATATCGAAATTACGCTAGAAATAAATTTGTTCATTTTTTTATTCAGCGTTTTGCAAAATGCAAAAAAAAAAAACAATAATGAATAATTTTTTTTTATATATAAATATATCTTAAATATTAATTGAAGATATCTAACAACTGTTATGTGACGTAGTAAAGATATTTCAATCAAAAATATTATTCTGTTCTATAATGTTCTATAATTAGTAAAAGCTGCAGAATTTGCATTAAATTCAAATGAGTTTTTTAATTTTTAGATTCCAAAATATAAGTAAAATTCAATTCAATAACCCACTAAATATTGGGTATCTATTTGCAATTAGGGGATTGTTTGCTTGTTTGATTGTTGCTCATATAGCGCATATAAAATAAAAAGTTTCAAATAACAGATGCTTTTAAAATTTTCACCCAATTAGGTAGAGTTTTTCCAAAACATAAAAGATATTTATGTGCATTCGTACCTATTATAAAGAAAATAAGTCAACAGCAGAATAAAACAGAGTAAAACAAGAACAACAACTGCAATAAGAAGTAAGCAACAATGAAAAGTGCAAGCGCTGCTCAAATCGGAGGCCACCTCCGCACCTGTTACGCTTTCGATATGACGATATGATGATATGATGGACTGCCAGTAATATATCGAAAACGTCGACTCGCCGCACGATCTACAAGAGAAATGTGTATTTGTGTGTGTGTGTTTTCGTATTTACATAAATACGCGTATACAAATAATTATGCACAAACATACAAATAAGAACTGAGTGATTTTGTTGAGGTCTGTGCTCATTTACAGGCCTCTTGTCGCCGCTGACCTGAATTGCAATGAGTGCTAATAAGCAAAAGTTGAATATATATATATGTATAACAAATGTAGATATTGTACAATTTATGTGCGTTAATTAATTTAATTAGCTGCACCAAACCAAATGCGAGGAGTCAACAAGGGTTTGGGGTAGGGGTTTCTTGTAGCTATGAGTCAAAATTTATTGCGCATCGCTCAGAATTGCACTCTTTATTATATATATGTATTTGTATGTGTGTTTGTACATGTGGATATGTGTTCGTACACACATTTGTATATATTTCTACACACACACACAAACAACGTACACTCGTTGAACTGACCTCACAGAGGCAACGACGACGTCGGCGAATTGCGGTCGAAACCGTCCCTGGGCGAGTATGTTTGTATGTACGAATAAGTATGAGTATATGCATGTGTGTGTGTGTGTGTGAGTGTGCGACGCGCGCACAAAAGTGTGTCAAGGTTTTTTGAAAAATATTTTGTGCAGCGTTAACGTTTACGAACAGAAGCAACGCGACAGAGTCGACAGTAAAGCATAGCGTAGCAGCAGCGGCTCTCCTTCTTAAGCTTTTCAATTGTTGCTGTTGTAATCATAGTCCCCGCTGCTCAGAGCTCTCTCTCTCTCTCTCTTGTCTCAAGCTGCTGTGTATGCATTGTATGTGTTTGTGTCGATTCATCTCTTTTATTATTTTGGTATATATTGTACCCTTTAAAAAAACAATTGTTGAACATTGGGTACATTGGGTCAAGCTTAGCAAATTTTCGCATCTAAAATGAGATAAAAACTTCTATGCCGATTTTTTATTCATATTTTAAATTTGGTAGAAATAAAACTAAACCCTTGAATCTTGCACATACAAATGTGATTGATACACACATCGAAATTGATAACATCGATCAAACTCAGAAAATTCTATATCCTCCACAATTATTTGAGCTTGAAAGCTGTATTATTGGTAACCACTTTTAAAAATCGACAACCTAATTGCCAGTCATGTTCACAATCGCCAAAGAATACCGAATATTTATATCGTTCACAGATTTAAAACATCAATAACCAAATTAGGACAATAATTACCTATAGTTTCCAAAGGTACAGCGATTTACATAGATCAGACACTCGCACTCGTTTTTTTCTCATTGTTTAATCTATATGAAAAAAAAACGCTGGAAATTGATTTTTAAATATTCATTATTGATTCAGGAATATGCATTGGATGTGAAAGATATGAAAAAAATTAATAAATTGATATAAATTTATTTATTTATTGAGCTCCAGATAGAAGACACCCTAAGCACAATTCTGTACCTATTTTATTTATGGACAATTGGGGTTAAAATCGAATATAAACGTAAGTCTTTTTTGAGAAGCGAATCATCCATTATTATATTTTGTTTTCCAGAGTAATTCAGAGAATTCTATTATTCGTTCATTTCCGCTTCCGGCTATTTGTATCCAATATTGTCCAGATATTCTCTATAATTTTGATATCAGGTGACTGCTCCAAGAGGGTAGACTGAACCCAACATATGATTTACTTTGTTGTGCTAATGAGATCGAAATCTGTGCCTTATGACAAAATCCTTGTAACTTCGGAGATTCATTTTCTTGAGAATCTCAAGCTAGTTGCATTTATCCGTAGTGGCTTAAAAAAATAGAATTTCCCGATCGCATTAAAAATTTTAATATGTGGGGTGCGAACTAAGCTTGTGAGCAACTGTATGTTCAAATTTTAAGGCTTTAGCTTTTATATAGTAAATGAGATTGGTGCACAGACGGACAAACAGACAAACTGACGAACTTGATGATCAAGAGTACATATATATTATGGGTTGTTACAAAGTGTTACCCAGAATTGTTTTGTTACGACCATAAATTAATTAAAATATATTTTTAACTTAAAAGTTCTTCAGTAATCAGTTCAAGGACCATTGTCTGCTTTACTAGCTCAGAGCCTTCGCATAGTGTTCATAGGCTTAAAGCTAAATTAAACCAGCTGTTTTCGTTGTCTTAATTATACTCGTATATGGAATCACTCAAATACGCATGTAAGCACAACACAGCTTAGACAGTCACATATTTATGCAGTAGTAATGTTAAATAACGTGGAACCCACCTAAACGAAAACAATCGACACGTCACACTAAACTGCCTTCTGACCTATTAACATTAAAAGCAAAGTTATAGGGAAACTAAGACCACGAGCAGCAGCAGCAACGTTTGCACACCATTAAAATAAATAGAGACGACGCCGAGCGGGCCTATCCTAGCGTTTTTTAGTTGAGTGCTTCACCGTCACCGCCATCAAACAGCATGAGCCATTATCATCATTCCTTTCTCATTGCGCCCCACAATGTGTTACCACATACGCTAAGTGTGTATGTGTGCGCGTGTGTGTGTGTATTTAGGCCTAAGCATCAAAACGTAAAACGTAATGAAACGAAATCGAAATTTATCTCTCTAACATAGACCTGAATATATACAACAAAAATGTAGGTCAGCTGAGGCTGAGACGGCGAGCGATGTCATACACAACACAACACAACGCAACGCAAACAGCGCTCGCTACACTTTCACTTATTGTATTATTCAATGATGCCAGGCAAGCGCCGGGCCCCAAAAAGCGCACCCAGGCGACAAAATTTCAGCAGCCGACAAGTAACTGCGGCAGCAGCGTGAGCTGAGCGAGCGTACTCGACGTGCTGGTCTTTTTTTTTTACCTCTCGCCGCGCTCCATTTCCGACAATAGGGCGACGACGAAGCATGTGGGCGAAAACTTGTTCGTGCGCTCTCTTTTGCTTCGCCGCTCAGCTGCTTTGACTGCTGTTGACGCTGCTGCTTCTGCCACTGTTGACGCTGACGCTTACGCCAGCGCTGTCGATTATTTCATATTGAAAGCAAAAGTGATCAACGTTCAGAGAGCAAACAAACCAGCAAGCAATTTGGCGGTCTCTGCTGCCGCTGTTATTGTATTGTGTTGCTGCCGTTTGCATTCGTTGCAGTTTCGCGTCTGTACATACTTGAAGCGCCCCCTGCATGTTGCCTTCCAGCGTGTGTAAACCGGCACGTCAATTAAGCTTGAGAAGCAGCGCAGCAGCGTCGTCGCCAAGCTAGGGAAAAATGTTACAAGGTTTCGTTTCAGGTTAAGACGAGTTTTTTTTTTGGTTTTTTATATATATATATATTTTTGGGTCTCTTGCCATTTGTTGCTGCTGCTGTTTGGTTGTTATTTTCGTGGCTTGAGTTTTAAACACATAATGTACGTGTGTCTGCATGCATATATTCGTTTACATTTATATGTATTTGTTAGTGTGTATATATTCATGTGTGTGTTCGTTCGTATCTGTGCATTAAAACATTTTGTGTTTCTAAATTTAGCCGCCGCTTGTATGTATTTATTGCTGGTGTTGTTGTCGTTGTTTTGCGAGTATTTGTGCTTTCTTGTTGTTTGTTTTCTTCTCAGCGCTGCTTGCTCATGTTGACGATGTCGGCGTGCACCCATTGTCAAATAAGTGACCTGCCTCATTTGAAATTTGTTTGGAACTGACTGTAAGCGAGTTCCATTACACAAAAGGATAGAAAGAACACGGATGCACTGGAATAAATGTTGGCATAACATGGAAGACAGTAGATTTATCCTAACCCATTTAAAACTTAATTAATAATTGTTAAAAATATAAACCGAAATCTATTAGTACAACTTCGATTACAATAATGTTTGTATGATGAACGAGAACCCGTATTTCTTTTGATGCCAATAAGGAATATAAAAAACATATGTGTCGTAGATGTCTTTTATTTTGGTTTGGTTAAAGTTGTACAATATTTCGTGCCTGCATTAGGGTACTAGAAATTGATAAAGTCCAAAGCTAAAGGATCGAATTTATATCGGTGAATGAAAGTTTCGGATTTTTTTTTTATTTTGGCGTTAAGAAGACAAAACAGGGTCAGGCACACTTACGTAGCCTCCATTTAAATGGAGAAGATGTGAAGTTGAAACCTGAGTTGCCATAGTCTGCCTCATATCTCGCTGCTTAAGTATCTGGTATATTTATCTGTCGAAACTGTAAAACCTGTTTTTGCAGGTTTTAAAAACTTAACATCTGAAAGTGAAATTTGTATATGTGTCTGCTGAATTATTGCCATACTCACAAAACGCATTGTGATTTGGTACTAATTGACCATATTGCCTTTGGCTTGCCCATATGGAAGAGCCTGAAATTTTACTTTATATGTTACGGCTCCAATCAAGTATGTGGGTGAAATTTAAAAGGACCTTTGGGTCTTAGATGCGTTTCATTTTGGGTTAAAAATCGGATAGCCAATGTAATGCATCTAACAAGTCACTGAATTAGGGACCTGCTCTATTTTGTGAAAACATCTATAAACGTGTTTCCTTAATTAAAAGAGAAAAAAAAAACAATTTGGCTCATTTATATATTCATATAGTCCTATTCAGTTATAGCTTTTTCTTTTGTACACTATATCGTCTTCCTTCGAGTGGTTTCCTATGGATACTATTTTTATGTCTGTATACATTTATAACTATTTTAAAATGAATAAACATTTGTCATGTTTAAAAGGCAAAAGAAAATGTAATGAAATGTAATAATGTAAAAAGGTAAAATAATTGAGTTAAATAAATTAATATAAATTGAATTTCATTATAAGCCAGGAACTGTACAACTTTTATACTCAAATCAAACAACTGTGTTTTAATTTGAATGCTTTTTTAATTAAAATAGATAAAAAAAAGGATTTGAATGAAGAGTTCATGCGAAAATATTAATTTAAATAAATAAAAGACATAAGAATATATATTTATAAAACAAATAGCTAATTAAGGAAATCAGAACACGCCATAAAGAAATCGTGTCATGAACAAATGCAACAACAGAAACCCACAAATAATTGAGTCCAAAGAGAAGACGCGAAAGCACAGTAATAAATAATCAAGAAAACAAAAAATAAAACAAACACAGCCACCACACATCCAGTGTTGAGATACTAACGCAACTCAATACATCTTCACACATATTTCAAATTTGATAAATAATGTAAAAAGTGAGTAGCAATTACAAAATACCAGGCATATAAAGCAAAGCTTAACGCTTTCATAACATTGAAAGCTTTAATGGTGCTACATCCGAAAGAATGAGTCGCTGTCATGTACTGTACAGTGATCCAAAAGCTACGCCAAAAAGTTTCACTTTCGCTTTCAGCGCAGTTGTAATTTTAATGCAGTAGTATTAACAGCAACAATAAGAAGCAGAAAAGCAGGGCATTAAGTCAAGCCGTGCAAAGCAAAAAAGCTTAAACAAAAAAGAGAGGGCGAGCGCGCGCATTGAAAGTGAAACTGGCTCCCACTCACACACAAGCACACATGTAAACATACACAAGTGTCGCATACGTAATATTGCAATGTTGCTGCTGAGAGCGAGAGTAAAATGCTGTCTGCGCCAACTGTGCTGTCGCTGCCAACGCTGACGTAGCAGTAGCAGCGGCAGCAACAGCGACGCTTTAGTGTATGGCGGGTATCCTCGCCATTGCTTGGGTTTAGTCAATCGTGATACGTGGTTGATGTTGGTCGTGTTTTTCGCATAGCAATTAACCTAAATACAAAAATACTATAATTCATATACATATATATATTTAAAGAATATATTATATATGCCAAACAGCAAAAGCAAATCTGCTTACCAACAAGAAAATTGTGTGTGCGCGGGCTGTCTGTGTGTAGAAATCACAAAAAAAAATTGCGTACGCCTTTGGCTTGGCCAAGTAACAACAGAAAAATAAACTTTGAATGCCGCAATTTATCAATATAATTTAATAGCAAAATAATAACAAACAAACAAAAAAATTGCATTTGCTTCTTTTACTTCTCTCAATGGCAAGTTGCACCCACAGCAGGAACAGCCCAAGGATTATGTTCTCTCTGCTCTGGTGTGTTTTGTCTACTCGCTAAGAGAGCAAAAGAGCAATGCAACATTTTTGTTGCCTGCCTAAAGTTGCAATAATAATGAGAAATAAATGTATATAAAAAGTGACAAATAAGTGACTACAATATTACAACAAAATAAAAATTATAATGTTTTAAAAAGTGTAAAAATACGTTTAGAAAACGCATCTTCTCAAATCCTTCTATGTATGCAAGCAAATAATACTCACTCACCTCGGCAAAGTACCTGCAAAAAACACAAAGTAGAATTTAAACACATTTCCACTCGGATTTCTCACTAATAAACATCATAATAAAACTCAACTAGAAAATTAAAAAAAAACGTTTTAAATTTCAAACATTAGAAATATTCAAAAACATTTTTTGAAAGTATTTAAAAGTTGCACAACTATTGCAATCATTTTTTAAGGGAAACTGTTTCAAAACATACACATTATAATATTAAAAAAAATTATCGTTACAGAATCACGATAAATATATTAAAACAAGTATGGACTAAGTATTAAAGCAAGAAAATGTTTTAAAAGATCGCAAACAGCTGCTAAAAAAGAAATAATATTATTAAAAAAAACTAAATATTAAAAAATCGGTTAAACCGAATGTTGTATGTTAATCAAGTGTTACATATATTTAATTGTTCAAATGTTTGATTGTTGCAACTATAATGTTGTTTATAAAAATAATTCGCCAATTAAGTGCAAGGGGCAGACCACCGTATGTTAACAGCAACCACAATAACAGTGTGCAAACATATAAATAAATACAAATATTAGGAATTTAAATAATATTGTAAATAAAGATAAGTGTAGAAAATACTAAATATCGCATAATACAAAAAATAATAATCCAAATAAAAGTAAAAGGCAATCAACTTTTCTGAAACCGTCCAAGTTGTAATCAACAATTACAACACAAAATAATAAATAACAATAAAAATTCATGAAATGTTATTAGAAATGGATCAACAACAGGCGACTGTACAGTTTATATCATCGCTGAATCTGTCGCCGTTTAGCATGCAACTCGAACAACAGCAGCCAGCGAGTCCGGCGCACAGCAACACTAACAACGCTAACAATAACAGCAGCAACAACAACAACAACAGCAGCAGTAATAGCAACAACAACAACAACGATAACGATACAAATGCATTAAGCAATTCCGATAACGATTACAGTGCATACACGCTGCAACTGGGCAGTCATCAGCAGCAACAGCAACACTCACATCACACTCACCACCAGCAACAGCAGCAACAACAACAACAGCAACAGCATTACCAACAGCAACAACAACAGAATATTGCCAACAACAATTCGAATGCAGCGGCGAACCAATTCAATGGTTCCTCCTATTCGTATATATACAATTTCGATTCACAGTACATATTCCCGACAGGCTATCAGGAAACGAATTCATCCCATTCACAGCAAAGTGCAAGTGGAGCTGGCAACGCCGCATCAGCTGGCAACTCTGGCCAGCTCCTAAACAATGGAAGCAGCAGCTCGACAGGTAATAGTTATATGCTGTTGCCACCAGGCGCTGGTGGAACCTCAGCATCTGCCGCTGCCCATTTGTCCGGCAATGTGGGTGGCAATCCGGCGACGGGCGTAAGCGGAACTGCAGCCGGAGGTGGCCATCATGGCGGCACCAGCGCTAGTTCTGGCGGTGGCGAAGCCATCGATTTTAAGCATCTGTTCGAGGAGTTGTGCCCCGTCTGCGGAGACAAGGTAAGCGGCTATCACTACGGCCTGCTCACCTGCGAGTCCTGCAAGGGCTTTTTTAAGCGCACCGTTCAAAACAAAAAGGTCTACACTTGCGTGGCGGAGCGGTCCTGCCACATCGACAAGACGCAACGCAAACGTTGTCCCTATTGTCGATTCCAAAAGTGCCTGGAGGTGGGCATGAAACTAGAGGGTAAGTTGCCAACATTTTTATGCATATATAGAATATGAATTTGAATATTTACATGATATGTGCTCATTGATATAGTAACAATTACTTCAAGCTTATAATTCTCAAATGAAAATGAAAATGTATATGTATATGTATATGTATATGTATATGTATATGTGTATGTACATGTATATGTATATGTGTATGTGTATGTGCATGTGTATGGTTATGTGTATGTATATGTATATGTATATGTATATGTATATGCATATGTATTTGTATATACATATGTATATTTATATGTATATGGATATGTATATGTATATATATAGGTATATGTATATATATAGATATATGTATGCGTCTTTTTTTTGTCATTTTTAATAAAACATTTAATTCGTTCAAAACATATAGTTTCTAATATTATTTCAATATAAAAATCCGTATGGGGAGAATCCCTTTACTCAGTTTTGATGTCTTTTATAAATTACATTTTAATATATATATAATATTTAAGAATCAGATCGTGAAGCTGTGCAAAAGTAGTTAACAGACAGAAGAAAATATATCCGACTCCACTGATCAGCATCAAAAGCCGAGTTGTTTTATATCTCATCTGTAAACACACCGACATCCGTGAATATAATAGCTAGGGACTCAAATTTTTAACAAGTAGACTCCCATACCATACGCAGATCGAGTTTATTTCCATTTTGTTGTTAGCGACTTCCTTACCATTGATAAGTTCGTACCCTGATTGGAGTTAGTTTAAGTGTGGGAGCTTAAATTTATTTATTATTTTTTAATTTAAATTTTTTTAACTAAAATATATTTCTGATAACTTTAAAGGGCTTTAAGTAAAGATATTAATAAATATAATCATTTTATTTAATTTTGATAATTTTAATTAAAATCAAAATTTTGTAGTGTAAAAGACTATATAAAAGGGCCGCGTTGTGAGTCATGCGAGCTGAGCTGAGCTCAGCTGAACTAAACCACTATTGTAAGCTTTGCTCCGTCTTGCTTTGAGAATGGTCACTATGCTTAAGCTTTTAAAATCGTTTGCGAAAGTGTGAGTGAGTGAGCGTTTTCTCTCTCTCTCTCTCTCTCCCCTCTCTCTGTATCTATCTCTCTCTGTATCTATCTCTCTCTCTTTCTTGTTCGATGAGTGTGTGTGCGTGTACGTGCTCTTTTAACATTGTTTGAATTTTGTAATAATTTTTTTTTGAGATTTGTTCATATGCTTTGCGCAATTTTTTGTACTTTATCATTGTGCGATCATTTGCTCAAAGTGTGAGGCCTATGCAAATAGACCATATAGTTAGCCAAGGGAGGAAGGATAGGGGGTGATAACCAACTACCGTTAATTATTATATAAAGTGCTCTTAATGAAAGGGTAAAAAGTGTAAAAAATGCTTATATAAATACATATATGTACACAACATATAGACTAAACAGAGTGTAGATATCTGAGTCATTACAGATAACAATCGCATGTGTAATAATATGAATTGGTTTTTTCAATTGCATGATCTTTTATAGATTTCATGGTGTTTATTATACTCTGTTCACAAAGTTAAAACCAACCAAAAATTGTTTAGATGGTTTTTTTTAACTAAAATTACATCCATAATCAATATTTTCAGTCCTTGCATTACACATTATTTAGTAAATATTTAATACTTAACTGAAGGAAAATAACTTCCCTCTCCTTTATTTTGTACCCGTTGTACACCAACCATTCCCGTCTCCTCCATTTCGAAAAAGAAAAAACAAAAATTGGTTTTCTTTTAAGTTTGGCTTAGATTTTGCCGCTGCCCATTCTGGCTCTTCGCAAAACCACACAACCCACAAACACACTCACAAACAAATAAGCAAACACACAAAGAGAAACGCGTTCGCTCTCGCATTTATTCTCACACATACAGACATAAATAAAAGCTTCACATAAGTTTATTTGTAAAATGCATATGTATGTATTTAGTCGTATTGCCATCTCTTTTACACTCTGTCGCACTTGGGCCATAGTGCCATCTCTTGCGCTCATGACCTAGATTCCGCAGCGTCTGTGTGTGTGCGTGCACGTGATATATAAATATAAACTTGTGACTGTATGAGTGCAATCAATGCAACATGTAGAGAGCGCTTTGTTGCTTTGCTTTGTACTTGGCGTTGTAGCTGTGCACGTTTTTTTTTTATTTTTTATTTTTAATTCTCATTAAATTATTTCAAGCGCGTTGCCATAGTTCGTTCGTTCCGTCCTTCCGTTTTAGTTGTAGTTGCTGCTGAAGCTGACACTCTGTCGTAATCTCTTGACGCTTTCGTCAGCAACAGCAATATCAATAGCAGTAGCGTTGAGTATTGAGCGTCGTCATTTCGCTCTTCGCTAAGCGAAACGCTTTTATATTTACGGTACTTTTTGGTGCTGTGTTGTGGCAGTTTTGACTTAAACTTAGTCGACTGCACGGAATTGGCTAAGTGTGTCTGCATGCCCCTTTGCATTTTGTCAACCTTAAGCGCAGGAAATTCGGTGCTGAAATCGACGACGAATGACTCACATCGCTTAGCTGGCCACATGTTGTTACTACTGTGGTTTTGGTTGTTATTCTTATTATTACCTATTTTTCTGTCTATCTGTCTGCATTTGCCACTTGGACTTCACGCTTCTTAGCCATTGGCAATACGATTTGAAACCAATTACGGTTTAAACAAATGGAAAATTGCTTATATAGAGTATTGTTTATTAAGTATTTACTTTACTGTCCTCTTTAATTTACATATGTGCAAATATAAGCATAATGAACACTAAGAAGTACAACAATATTATTAATACCATTATTAGCACCATTGACCTACATTTATGTATACTTTTGGTTTTGGCTAGAGTGTGGTTGCACAAGCACTAAACGACTAACAACTGCCAGGCCATTCATTTATTGATTTTTTTCCGGTTATTAGGATGTAGACGAACTGCAAAAGAGCTACAAAAACCACCAATAGTTTAACAAAAAATTCGATTGAATAAAAAGAAAGTGTATATAAATGTCACAGCGGAAATCAGCCGCTCAATCGCTGGACTTAAGACGCTTAAGAGATGAAGTTACTGCCTACGATATAATAATAGGTGATAGAATATGTCCTTTATCATGAACTTAGCAAGATGACTTTTAAAAATTCCGAGTATATTTATATGTGACACATATAAAAATTTATCAAAGCACAGAAGAACAGCTCTGCTTGCCACCGACACTAAAAATAAAATGTTAAGGTTTTAACTGGCGTTGCATAAAAATAAACGCAGGTAACTAAACGGGTATTAAAGCACAAGTAGAGAAAAAAAAATCTGTTACGAACCGCAGGCTTAATATAAATTAGCTTGCTCCAAGATGACTCGCTTCGCTTTGATTTGCAAGCGCGCTCACAAACAAAAATTACCACAAGCTCACTTTCGTCCAACAAGCAAGAAGAGAGTGAGAGTTTTATAACGAAAAAGAAAAACAGAAAGAGTGAGAGTGAGAGAGAGCAAGAGTTTCCATCGACGACGACAACAACAATGCGCATGTTGTCCCAGTTTTAACAAAACTGTCCTTGACCTACTCCATTCAACCAAATTGTCTAATGCGGTAGAGTGTTTATGTGTGTGAATGTTTGTATGTATGCGTGTAAAAGAGTTGGCGAGCAAATGTCGTAATAGAAAGCTTTTTGAGTTGCCATGCCATGGTATACCATACCATGCCATGCCAGCCGCAACACGCAAGCCGCATAATGAGCGCGCAAACACAACACAAGAGAGAGCTCTCTTGCTCTCTCGTGCGTTTGGACATGTGACGCTGTGCGCTGTAACGCTGATGTTGGCAGCGACGTTGACGCTGGAGCTTAAGAGCAGCATGCGGCAATTTTCTCTGAATTTGTTTGGTGTGTGTGTGTGTGTTTTTATGTATGTGTTTCAGAAACTCACACACGCGCGTGATTATTTGTAAACAATACGCTTGACCTAAATTACAGTTACTTGTTTCTAGGAGAAACAAAAACGACTGCAATTTTGTTTTGCTGCACAGAAATGCATATTTAATGGTCTCGTTCGTACATACATATGCATTTTTCTGTTGTGTGAGTGAGACAGCGTTAGTAAGTTAGAAACTACGCCACCTGCCGTCAAACCCAATCCGCAATATCTGTCAACGTCTTTCATTAATTTAATTTTTATGTATCCTTTATATCTAAATCCATACATGGTAACCATATTGTATGTTTTATGCTAGATGAATTCTTGTGAACGTCGTATTATATTTATATAATTTTTTAAAATGAATTTTCTGTAAACAAGTACTTTAATATATATCTGCAAGTGAATTCAATCTTCAGCAAACTTAATATCCTTGCAAGAGATAATTTAATGTTGTCAGTGAACTGAACCAATGTTTGACAGAATATTTCTTTGCAAACTTTTTTTCTAAGTGTTTTTGGCAAATCAACTGCATCCTTGGCGGAGGACATCCTTGTTAATACTAAAAACCTAATACTTTTAATACAAAAAAATTGATTTCTTGAGAGGCAACATGGTTTCTCCTGAAATAAGGAACAAGCTTTTATCTCTATCACTACTTATAAGTACGAGTACGTTTCTTTTACCTACCATCTATAAATCAATTATAATAATACATACCATGACTTCTGTCAGAGGTTTGCGTCTCACATTTCCTGAATAAGTGGCACGTGCTTTAGAAATATTTGTTTTAAAAATATCTTTCAAAACCGAATAACGATAATAAGGACAATCCTTGTCTATCATTCCACTTAAGAAGTAAAAAATGTATCAAGTAATTTCTGCGTTGATCGCAGTGTATTTTACTTTCAGTTACAGATCATTGAGATATTCTCCAAATTTTGTATTTTAATTCACGGTGGTTCCTAACTTTTTTAGTTGTTGGGCCGTTCTTTTTTTAGTATAGTGTGGTCGCTTTTTTTAATGAACATTCAGATTTAGCAAAAACCATAACATAAATAATGTCATTGTAAAAAGAAAAAGTATTTCAATATGTTCTCTAAAAAAACTTGTAATATATTTTCTGTCTTAAGATTGTGTGCTATTAAATTGAGAATCGTGTTAATTTGAAACTTAAACCAAGCATTAATTTGTAGAAGTGTTTCTCAAAAAAACCAAAAAAAAATTATAATTTCAATATTTTGTTAATATAAAAATGGCTTATATTGTTTTCGTGTTTTTGACTTTGTACAAGACAGAGTTTTTTAGTTTCTTTAACAATTTTCTTATCGCTCCTGCGTCTCGTTGGTTAAAAAAAGAGAAAAATATTTCCAATGAGTCTTTACATGATCAATTAATAACGATCGCTAAATGGAATTGGTTGTGTGCAATGTCCATGCTGCATTGGAAGCAATTGTTTAATTTGACATTTATTTTAAACACTTGAAATGTAAAATTTATATGCATTTATATACAAGTCCATGCTGGCAAAAGTGCTCCATTTTTTTTTAGCAAACATTGCTGGATGTCGGGCAAATCGTTAAAAAGCTATGTTTCCTTCGAACTGTTTAAATAAACCTTGCCAAGTGTCGACGTATAATAAACTTTCCGCACTTTTTAAAAAATTTCTTTAAGGACTTAGAGGTATGCGTTACTCATTGTGAAGCCAAGTGTGAATGTATCTATGAATGCATTAATTTTAGGAATATTTAGAATTTTGTGTTTAGGGTTTTAGTGCCAATGTTTGAAATTGATTTTGATTAAGTTTTTACAGATGATTAATTTTATTTTAAGGTTATTCACACCCGAATACATATATATATATAGTATATGTATTTTCCTATTATCGATTTTTATCGATATTCACAAAACGGGGCAAGTGGTTCATAAAACAAAATAAGCTTAAAAGGCGCCGGTTATACGAAAACTACATTGCAAAGTTGAATACTTTGGATATTTTAATCTTTGAGATCTTAGTTTTCTTACGCACATGAATATATCGACTCGGCTTTTAAACGTCATCGAGAATATCAAATATTTGATATTATTATAATCTTATATAATCAAATAATCTTCTTCTATCGAATTAATTTTTTCCCACCCATTTTAATTGGTTTGGAGTAATAAAATATAGAAAAATTTAAAAGTTGAACATACAATAATAACAATAGCTTCTTTCGGTAGTAGTAGACTATAGCCTAAGGCTACATCTCAAAATTACTCAATATCCTCTAATGGTCTTTCCCAAAAGACAAATAGAAACTGTGGGTAAATTAGAAAATTATCGTATGTCATTTTGTATGTTATAATTATTAATTAAATACATTAATATAATAATCTGTGCCAATTTAATGAATTTAATGATATACTGTATTCCTATAGCGGTTCGAGCGGACAGGATGCGTGGTGGTCGCAATAAATTTGGACCCATGTACAAACGTGATCGGGCGCGAAAACTGCAAGTGATGCGTCAGCGACAATTAGCGCTGCAGGCGTTGCGCAGTTCGATGGGCACGGACATAAAGCCGACGCCTCTCTCGCCGGGCTATCAGCAAGCATATCCAAATATGAATATTAAGCAGGAAATTCAAATACCTCAGGTAAGTGGAAATAGACTCACTGATTGAATATAGGCCTAATGCTTTTGCCTTTTCATAAAGGTATCCTCACTCACACAATCGCCAGACTCATCACCCAGTCCCATTGCTATTGCCTTGGGTCAGGTGAATGCAAGCGGTAGCGGAGTGATAGCCACGCCGATCAATGCCGGCAACGGCAATGGTGGTTCTTCACTTGGCAATGGCAACAACCACACCAACAACAACGGCAGCAGCGGTACAGGCAGCGGAAGCGGGGGAGGAGGGGCTGGTGGAGGAGGCTCCAATAGTGGTGGGAACAACATCGTCGCCGATGGCCTGCAACGCAATGCAAACAGTAGCAATAGCAATAGCAACAGCAGCTGCCACGATATTGGCACTGGATCTCTGCAAAACTCAGCCGAAGCGAAACTGTGGTATTTAGAGCTAACCATTATTCATAATATTTGAATCCAAGCAAATAACCAATTATTATATATGTAGAAATCATGTGTACATATATAACAACCGAAAAAGTCACTTTTTTTATATTTGAGAACAGCCTAAATATCGAAGATTCAAAAGTGGCTCCAAAATTAATTCATGATTTTTGATCAATTATTATTTAAAAATAAACTTAAACGTACTAAACATAATACCTAATATAAGATTGATGTTTTTTGTTGGTTATTTAAGAAACGTTATTATTGCCACAGTTTACTTTCCGAACGCCAATTTGTACGCATTTACCAATATATTTGTCTTTTTACCTCAGCTTTGATTCAGGCACACATCCATCAAGCACAGCCGACGCGCTTATTGAGCCCCTGAGGTGAGCAGCTGGGAGTTACTAGAGTTCCTGATGTATTTTTTGTACTAAAAGTGAGCTTTTTTTTGTATATTAATTAGGGTCTCACCAATGATACGCGAGTTTGTGCAATCGATCGATGATCGGGAGTGGCAAACGCAACTTTTTGCCCTACTGCAGAAGCAGACGTACAATCAAGTTGAAGTGGATCTCTTTGAGTTAATGTGTAAAGTGCTTGATCAGAATCTATTCTCACAAGTGGATTGGGCAAGAAACACCGTCTTCTTTAAGGATTTAAAGGTATGCCAAATGCAAAACATACACATAAAATTCATAGACACAGAAATACATCTATATACACACATATAATGACAACCACAAACCGGGCAATCGCCAGTCACAAGCGACCACAACCAGTTTTTAAGCTAGGGGCCAAGTCTGTAGCAAGTTATGTAAAGCGTACACCAACAACGCACACAGCAACGGAGCAGCAGCACTGCGGCCGCGACTGTGACTGCGATGACGGGTACTTAAATCTGCATTGAATTTCGATTTCATTTGGCGTCTGACCTACTTAGTAACCAAAGCTGAACCAGTCAGACCGAGCAGCTATGATACCGACTGCGACTGCGACAGCGACGTGACGCAAAGTCGACGTCGATGTTGCTCGTCAGTGACGCAACTGAGCGATGCCGCTCTCACACAAAAGCAAAGAGAAAGAACGACTTGTAAAGCAGCGCAGACAGAGAAAAACACAACGCGTGCTGAACATAAATAGTGATTTCATTACTCTGGTCAGCATCTACAGCGCTTACTTACTAGTATTACTTACTAGTCAAAAATGGCCAGATCATTATTTAGCACATTTGAAGGGCAGAACGAAGCTTTTATTTAAGCCTACGACGACGCCTCTTATGCCCATACAAGATTAAATTACTGCAAATGAATACTAACAATATATTCTAACCAAACTTACTAAATATGCGTTGAATTAGGACATTCGATAGAAAGATTATGTTTATACACTGTTGTATACGATTTTATTATTGATTTTGTGCAATGTTCGTCTGCTAATCCGTATCACAGAGTTGCCTTCGATGATCGCAAAATATTTACTCAGCCGAACATATGTAGTGTTTGTATATGACGCAATATGTGCATAAGCACGGAGGGAGTTATCGTTTGCACATACGCTCTAAACTCTCATACTGTTTGCTCAATGACATTCAAATTTATGAATCGCAATTTCAGGGAAATCGTCGAGTTATTAAATACAATTTCAATGAATTATTATTGCTACTAAGCGTATATCCCAACTATTTGCAGGTTGACGATCAGATGAAGCTGCTTCAGCATTCTTGGTCTGATATGCTCGTGCTGGATCATTTGCATCATCGCATTCACAACGGTCTGCCCGATGAGACTCAGCTGAATAACGGTCAGGTCTTCAATTTGATGAGTCTCGGTCTACTGGGTGTGCCACAGCTGGGTGACTATTTCAACGAACTGCAGAATAAACTGCAGGAACTGAAGTTCGACATGGGCGACTATGTTTGCATGAAATTCCTAATACTACTAAATCCAGGTGAGTATTTAGTACGACAGTCTGTCGCTTAAGTTTTGTCATAAAATTGCTTCTTATTTCAGATGTGCGAGGCATTGTAAACAAGAAGACCGTCTTGGAGGGACATGAGAATGTTCAGGCCGCTCTGCTGGATTACACACTGACATGCTATCCTTCAGTTAATGTGAGTGTATTCGTGTATTATGAACACAAAATTTTAAAAATTATTTTGTGCCGAAGATTTTGTATAAAATATAATTTAATGTGACATGTAGATGAAAAAATCTACTTTTTAAGAATTACATATAAACATATCGTTACTGTTTGAATAAAGCCATATCCGACTATCTATCCACTTGCTTAAACATTCCGATCTTTTTGACTAAATATTCTATATCCTATTTCATATCTTCTGTTCTAACTCTCGATGCTACGATAATAATTATGTTAATTTGAAGCGCTCTAAATTTCTAAGTTTTTTTTAAGTCTGACCTTTCAAATTACGGACACATTGCAAAGTTCTTAAAAGTAAATTTTTCATTTACTTGTCATACTTGTTGAGCATTGGTTTCATTAAGAATAGAATTCAACTAGCTACACAGATTATTTATATATACACTTATATTTTCAATACTAAAGCCAGTAAACCATAACCAAAATATACTCTTGGATTTATTTTTGATAACAAATATATTATTAAAAATACAAAGGGTGTACTTAACTTCAATAAGCGTTGGTCGATAAAATTAATGACCCTTTCCCATTTTTTCTCCTCGCTCAGTTCTATTCTTCAATACCGACACTCTTTATGGTTTCCTCAATATAATAACTACCAAGATTTAATTCGTTTAAAACGCTACTTCTTCTCTTTGCCTTAACTGGGATTAATTATTTTTCCGTCTTTGATTATTTTCTGATATAGATATAGAAATAAATCGATGTGCATATCTTACCTAAATTTATTCATTCTCGATCACTTTTTATAGTCCGATCGATTAAGTGGATTTGTTCTATAACAGTGGAGATTCTACTGCTTTCATTCATTTTACGTGACTTTAATGAACACAGTGAACATTTATAATTTTTTTTTTCAAAACTTTGTTGTTTGGTCTGAGTTAAATCCGACTATCTTTGCCATGGTCATATACACCAAAATGTATATTTCTATTGCAGGACAAATTCAGGAGGCTACTGAACATCCTTCCGGAAATTCATGCAATGGCCGCACGGGGCGAGGAACACCTTTACTCAAAACATTGTGCTGGCAGTGCGCCCACACAGACGCTGCTCATGGAGATGTTACATGCAAAGCGGAAAGTGTAAGCAAGCAGCTGGTTTAATAAATTCCAGTAAAATGCAAAAAATTTAAAGAAAATAAGAGAAAAAAACAGCAAACAATTCAAACAAATAATAAACGAAAGAATGTTGTCTTGTTTGCCATGGGAAGAACATGAATTTTACATATATGATGGAAATATGAATATTTGTATTTGTAAGGAAGAAAGATCATCACTACCACCAACAACCAACTACCACATACACACATTTGTTGATTCAATGTTTATTATTATTATTATGTTTATGACTAGGTTTATGTGTATGTTTAATTAATTAATTTGTCCTAATTTAAGTTTTATTTTTTTGCCGTGTCCTCTGATAAAGTAGTTGAAAAACATAACTAAACTAAATTACACTAAACTACCTTTCTTTAGAACATAGCAAAAAACATAACAAATTGAATTAATTATTATATATACTTTTGTATATATAAATAAAATGTAAAGAAAATTTGAGTAATTTCAACATTGCCTCTACTCTCCCTCTTCCTTTATATGCTTGTAAGATATGTTAAAATTGTTCGTTATATGATTTACCTGCTATTATTCGCGCCAATTGTCTTACATAGTATTTGCGTCTACACTAAAAAGAAAACACTAATGCAAAGAATATGATAAACAAAAAACGTTTTAGGTGTTGATTAAACTATAACTACAAAATACACGTATACCTATATTTAAATGTACATTTTTTGTCTTTAAGTCTAATGTTTAAAAAACAATGCAAACAACTACCTTCATCAAAGGAAATCAACAACAAAATCGAAAACCAGAGCAAGAAACTCTCTTTAAAAACATTGAGATATTATAAATAATTATAGCATAGGTATATTACAAAGTTTAAATGTTTGTAATTTTATTGTTTTAATGTTTAATTTGTAAAGCTGCTTATTTCTAAAAAAAAAAAATGATGAAATTAACCGTAAACCCGTAACATATGTATTTTATTTCGGAGAAGCAAATATGTATGTTAAAAAAGAATCGAAGCGCTTGAATATCCTTGAACATATAACTGAAACCGTTATTCAATCTTTAAAGTAATTACATGCTTAAAAAATTATGCCAAATGCAAAGTAGCTTAAAAAATATTTTTTCCAACCAACATGCCGAATTTTGTTGTTTAGTTTTTTACTACATAAAGAACAACATAAGTACCAACATTCTTTAAAATTGTTTAAGTTCGTCTATATTTAGTTCGTTTCGTTACAAATGTCAAATTTATGTTTGCTCTTTCTGAAAGGATACTAAAATTCCAAAACCAGTAAATTGGGTAGTAATAAAGAACGAAATTATTTTCAGTAGAAAGAACTGGATAATCAAAGAAAATATGAGTAGAACAGGGGGATAGTAGAAAGAAAGAGCAAGCAAGCTTAAAAAAATCAATTTAAACTGTTTGGATCGAATATTATTCTATATATGTTAATTAACATTTAAAAAAAATTATTTTAACTTTGTTTTTTTGCGAACTTAATTTTTTATGGAGGCCTCAGTTTTCTTGGCATTGCGCTTAAACTAAATGTACCTTATAAAATTAAACCCACATACATAAATTAAGTGCTGTAAAATAATAAAAAAAATAAAGGCAGCATGTGAAAAACGTTAAAATGAAATTATTTTAACATATAATAAATAAGCTAAATTTATGCATGATTTGAATATTATTGTTAGACGCAAGAATTGTGGGCATAAGAAGCGGGTCAAACCAATACCGAAAAAATCCTTGTAGGTTCCTCCCCAGGTATTCATGAATGTATATGTTAGTTCTGTATGTATTGTAAAATGTATAATAACTAAAGGAAAAATTTAAAAATAGAAAAGTAATTGAAATTAAATGAGCAAAGTTTGGGTTAGGATAAGGTCTGAGCGTTATACATGTTTATGTCTATGTACATATGTACTACGTTTAACGTAAGTGGTAACAAGTTTTTAAAAACAAGTTAAAGAAAGATATATATATATATATATATATATATGGGACATACAGTGCGGTTCAGCATGAAGTAAAAATGTGTAATGGGTCTTATTATATAGGCAATGACGTTAAGTATGTTTATTGTAAAATTGATTACGATGTGAACCTGTTATTGCAAATGAAAAGTGATTTTAATTATTAAGAAAACATGATATAATAAAGATAATGAAATAAATATATTCTAAATTATGTGTTTTGTTTATATATATATATATATATAATACATATATATCTATATAAATAGAACATAAAAAATTTAAAACAAAATATAACAGATATAAACTGAAGTTATATTTGGATAAAATCTTATTATGCATATTGAAATACACAATACATACCCACAAAGCCGTTTTCAGTTTTTAAATTGAAGCAACCAACAAGAGGAATAATAACTAAACAAACACCAATAGCTACACAAAAGTACATGCATAATTGTTATGTTTATTATTATTATATTATCACATTTATAGCATCTCATAGATGTTTCGAAACGAGCAACCAACCAACCAACAAACAAGAAAAATATAATAAAATGTAATTATAAAAAAAACTTGCAGTTCTGTAGAAACAACGTTTTTGGCATTACGAACCTTTTATAATCTTACTAGCAGATTATATCAGTCTCAAAATTGTTAATTAATTTGCATTGTGTATTTGCTTGCAGCGTTTTAAAAATCAGGTTAAGTATATTTAGGGAAAATAATCTTTTTGAAAGCTAAGTATTATTGTGTTTCGGATGCTGTTAGTCGATGCCTTGCTTTTTTCAAGATGCAGTTAACTACTGCTTATAACTTGGAGAGTATATCGAAGTAGTAAAAAGCATCAGCAGCCGAGCACAATTAACAAGTCCTTCGAACTTAAGAATCATTTAAAAAGAGTAAACTTGCGTATATAAAAAATTTACGTTATATTTGTATGATATTCATGATTTACTGCCAAAGGTTAGGAGAAAAATAAGAATACGGGTCAAAAAGTAATTCGAGTGTCTTAAGTATTTGTATACCAAAATATGTTTTCATACAATACCTAAGCTTTCAAAAATAATTGTGTTTATATGAAATAACGACCCGACGTGGACGATCCTACCGTTATCGATTGTAACAAAACTATGGTTGAAGTTTTATATAGATTGCTTCAAGTCTGTGGGATTATTGATGTTGTCCAACATTATATATACACTTTATGGAGGCATGAACGTCTCCTTCAATGCGTTACACTCTGAATAACAAAATTATAATTCCCTCTGCGGGAGTATTGAAGCTTCTACTTATGGAGCACCATATACTAAAGTTGGTATGATGCAGACAAGGAGATGCTGTTGCATACAACTTCGTTCTGTTATTCAGACGACTGACGATAACTGTGAAACATAAAAAATGTCTGCTTACGCACATTTTCGGTGTGCCAGCCACCTGTGACTTGTATTTTTCCACAAGGACTTTTAAAAAAAAATAGTAGGCAATTGAAGTTAAAGACCAAAAAACAACGGGCACTAAACCTTTTACCATTTAGCCTACTCGAACTACCATATGCACACTAAATGACAGCGCAACAGACTTAAACAGACAAACAACGAAAGATGGGTAAATTGCACTGCCTGCGTGCTCAGAGAAGAATACGCCATCGGCTTACTCGCCTTTTGTTCTTGTTATATGACAGCAGTTTCCAGCAACTATTCCAATAGGCTTACTTTCGATATTAAACGAAAATATCGAACTTGGTAGACGAACAACGCTCACGTTCTGACAACATAAGCATTTAACAACCAACATTTTAAAAATATTTACATTGGTCATAGTCTAGATGGTGTGAGTGTTTTAATTTATTGCTGTTGTATTGCGTCAAGGTAGCTTATAACCAAGCTTCTAGGACATGTTGAAGTTTTGCGTAAAATCATATTCAATTGTTGGTATAACTGTTTGCACAAATTTTAAAAATATGATCAAATATAAATGTACACCGAGTTGGCCGCCGCCCTCCTCAACAGTTTGGATGATCTTTTTCATAATATCAGCATGGCGACAGGGGTGCACCGATGCCATATTGGGACCTGGTAAATGGGGATGCGATTCCATGGTAACAGTCTTTTTGGCATGATCCTGCGACACATCCTCGTACATTTGCTCCACATTAAGTGGCTTACGCTGCTCATCGTAGCCGACCACCCAAAGCCGAGGCGTCTGGTAGTACTTATCGTACGTGATGTGCAGATCGTAAGTGCGCGTGCGTAATACGGAATCACCACTATTGGCAGTCTCGCCTGCAACAACTGATGCTGTTGTGTTGCATTGACGTGTTTCGGCCTCTTCCTTTCGTGTTGTTATGGCGACTGCGGGATCAACAAGATCTAGCATGCCGCTTTCTTCGAACGCATCCATATCAATGGCCTCGTCATCGTCATCATTCTCGTCATTAGCTGCCGCTGTAGGCAACATCTTGTCGGAATTTGGACTGTGCATTTCGTCCTAAATAAAAAGCATACGATTTATAATTTTAGTTAGTGTAACTCCTATATTATTTTATACCTTGATCTCGTCAAGCGTTAGTTCGCATATTTTGTCATCGAGTTGATTGGTGCCGTCATCATTTAATTGATGTGTTTCAACCCATCCACCATCGCCGGACTCATCCTCTACCAGTGTCTCCTCCCCCACATACTCCATTTGTTTGCAGCGTCGATAGCATGGCACATTGCGTGTTATCAGAAATTGTTTATCTACATTATAATTAGCTTTGAATCGCTTTTTGTAGGACATCGATTTTGTATATACCTTTTGGCAAGTATGGCTTTGTTTTAGCCTCATCACCCGCTGCCCATTGCCAAGTGGGACAGTGATGCACCAAGTGATCACCGGCTGCCACAAATTCCTCTGGTGTTAAAACTCCAGTTTCGCGAAATTTTGATTCCTTATTAATTATAATTTAAAGATTAATTTCTTAATAATGGACAGCTGCGCATTGCTCAGGCAGCAGCGCCCCAAAAAGAGCTCACTAAATTTACTTAAGAAGTCACACTTAATAAATCACAATTCCCTGAATTAAAATAATGCTTTGTGTTTTTACCAAGCGAGTATGCTCGAAAGTAAATTAATTATTAACGCCACATAATTCAGAGTTCCTGAGACTTAATCAACCAAACATAAGTTAATACTTGCCTTTAGAATTGGTGTCAAATATTCTGCCACATTTAGCGCTGTGCCCTTTACTGTATTTAGCACGCTTTGCATTGCTGATAATGTGAAAATTAGCTTTGTTTTCTACAACGGCAGGGCCAAATGCGTGCTAAGTATATATGTATTATTATAAATAACACTTCCTTTCTGTTTTCCTATGATTGCTCACTGTGTAACCCTGCAGTGCGCCAGTGTTACCAGAAATTCAAAGATGAAAATAGCTCAATATTCCCAAAAAAAAGAGTTGCAGTCATATACAGACAATTAAAAATAAAGTCATTCTAAACATCATAAGAACCATTCATATATAAAATAAACTTATTTTGTATACTAAGTTTTTTAAATAATTTATAAAGTTATGTAATTATGTTTTGAGAAAATCCACTAATCATGGTGTGATATCTTTTAGCACTTGCGACGGTAAGAGTATGAAGCGCTCGAACAGCTCGTTTTCTGGGCTTTTGTTTGAGCCATATAGTTCCATATAAGTGTACTCCTTAAACTCATCGTTCCATACTACATCATAGATTAAACGTTGTATACATTGTAAACATTGCAAACAAAGTAGATAAAGTAATGTATGTATTGTAAACTTTCAACATTTGTAGATTATGTAGTTTTAGAAACTGTTAGAAAAAGTCTTTACCTGCTCGCATCCTTGAGAGGATCAGGATCAGCGAACATTGTCGCAGCGAAGTCAGTCAAACATGACCTGCTTTTGCTAAAGCGTTGCGCTCGTGTAGTCGTTCTCAGAACTGGAAACTTAGCAGAATGAGAGCATAGTACAAAAATACAATAAATAAAATGCATGTGCATATTAGCCATCAATGATTGTAAAATGTGATTTATTGTTATACATTTAATAAAATCTTCAACGATTTGAACTTCCGCCAAGTGTGTCAGATTGACAAAACAAGCTTCTTTTCCCAAATAATCCATAGCTGGCCAGTTTTGCATCTCTATTATTTTTAGTGGTGATATATATTGAACGAATATATCGAGTAAGAATCGTAAATATCGATTCCTCGATTTTTTAATAATTGCTATCTACGTGACATGCCGTAAATCTTGAAGACAAAATGGATCCCAAATTTCTTTTGCCTTCGCCAAATTTCAATAAAAACAAGGAGGGACAAGAAATGATTTACCTGCATTACTTAACTCCATGTGGTATGACGCTGCTTCCACGCTCCAAACAGCCACCTCCCATGTATGGAGCACGCGGTAGCACTGTCCCCGCGAAGTATATTAAAGATGATCAACAGGTACAAGTTTCACATTTAAGTAATCCAATGCATTACATCAGCTTTGATCACAGAATAGCAACAAGGTTCCAACAACACTATATACTCCATCGCCAACTCCCGAACATTGTGGCAACTGTAGCATGGAATTGGCCACAGCCCATGACATGAGGCGGCATTTGGAACAGCACGAGCTCTGCCCTGCTGAGGATTGTAGTTTTGTGGCCTTGGCAAGTGTCATGGAGCGACATATAGAGGCAAATCACATTACAGGCTTATACAAAACCGTAAGGAAAGTGTGGACTCCCGAGGACATTTCTGCCTGGCGTGCCGAACGATGCAAACGGTTATTACTGAGGTTTAAATTAATTGTACACACAACTATATAATGCTTGGCATTGCAGGTTTCCAACAGCAACCAATGTTGAAAAAGCCAAACTAGCAAAGGAGCAGCGCTTGAAACGAGGTGAACGCTTGGAATCTTCTAAACTACGTTTTGCTAAGTCCGGCAACAGACGACGCTGCAGTCCACAATCAATTACAAAAGAACGCATAAATCACACTAAAAGACAAAGGCGTGCGGTCAAAATGCCAGTTAGGCAAATGGAATATCAAAAGGTACGAACGGAATTGGAAAAAAGAGAAACCTCGCAACTAGAGGTTGTCGTCCATCTTAATTCTTCCTTAGTGCCTTTTTTCCGCGGTACCAGTCGAATGCCAGACTACAAACATGTTGAGGCAAAAGTAAAATCCAAGCAAAATGTATTGAGCAACATGTTGAGTATGTATGGCACGGACAGCGAAGATGATAATGAACAGATAGACATGGGGAATACTGTAGAAGTAGTTGATTCGCCTATTACTGTAGTAAATTCAGGCATTAGTATAAGCACAACGAAAGAGCATCGAAAAATCAAAACAAATTTGGTGGAGTGCGAACAAGGTTCTTCTGCAGAAACATTGGCAGCTACAAGCTCAAAGAAGATGTCAAACTCATCAGATGAAGGACCTGATGAATTACCCATTGATAGAAAAGTTGAAAAATTTCCGGTTTTCAGCGAATCGCACAAGCTAAAAACATTAACTGATAAAATTGGACAGAGCTCAGGACCAACTACTCGGCGTAGTTCTGGACGCAACAAACCATATTATGGCCTAAATTACAAGCGAGCGCGTGAGACGAGCAAGCAAAATACGATGTTGTCCAAGCTGCTGGCATCTGATATCCGTCATGAACGGAATGTTCTCTTGCAGTGTGTGCGATACGTGTGCGAGCAGAATTTCTTTGACATTTGCAATAACGCAATTTCTCTCACGACTGAAGCCATTAATATTAGCAAAGAAATTAACACTTAAGCAAACGAATAATGGACATACAAAATAAATATAAATTTAATTGAAATAGTTTTGAATTAATTTGTTGGCATGCCACTACCAGCATCTACGCTAGCTACACCGCCAGCGCTATTGCTGATACCCGCTGTACCGCCATCAGCAGCTCCTGAACCGACAACGCCTCCACTAGAAGCATGTTGTTGTTGTTGCTGAGCTGCGGCTGCAGCGGCAGCCTGCTGTTGCTGTGCAGCTGCATGTTCTTGTTGTCGCTTTTGTTGTTGTCTGGCGGCATGTGAGTGTTTGGCTTTCGTCTCTTCCAGTTCACGTACTCGGGAGCGGGCGTGTTGTATGCGATGCCAGGCCATTTGTAAGACTTTGGCGGACGCGTAGCCGGAACCCTCGTGCGGCTGACCGGTGGATACTTGTGTGAGGTAGTTGATTTGTTCAGAAAGTTTGGATTCGACACTAGACAGGCTTTTTAAAAACTGTTGTGACTGCGTCTCGGCACTCTTTTGTGAAGACTTTTCTTTGCCGAGCTCTTGCAGGGCTTGTCCTATTGTGGTAACCAAGTTAGATTTTGGTATAAATGCAAAGTTCACAACTTACCTGCACTTTGCATGCATAGAATAATGTCTTTCTCGATTTCATCTAATGCGTGTATTTTATCCAATGGATTCATTTTTAAATTAGGACGAATTTATTTATTTTTAAATCACTAGAGATAAAAGAGTTACAGATTAAAATTTTGTGTTTTGACCATTCTCATATAACGCAGACAACTTTGAATGACAACTTGACAATTTTTGTCATTCACTTAAATTCTGGAGTCGCACTGAGCGAAATTAATGCTTATTTACAATGATCCGTACGTTTTTGCCTAAAAACATGAACTGATAAAATTGAACAGAGCTCAGGACCATCTACTAGGCGTAGTTCTGGACGCAACAAACTAAATTACAAGCGAGCGCGTCAGACGAGCAACCAAACACGATGTTGTCCAAGCTGGCATCTGATATCCGTCATGAACGGAATGTTCTCTTGCAGTGTGTGCGAGCAGAATTTCTTTGACATTTGCAATAACGCAATTTCTCTCACGAATGAAGTCATTAATATTAGCAAAGAAATTAACACTTAAGCAAACGAATAATGGACATACAAAATAAATATAAATTTAATTGAAATAGTTTTGAATTAATTTGTTGGCGTGCCACTACCAGCATCTACGCTAGCTACATCGCCAGCGCTATTGCTGATATCCGAGCGAAATTAACACGTATTTACGACAATGATCCGTAATTTTTTGCCAGTGGAATTTCCTAATTCATACAGATGCACTCAATATTTTAACGAAAAAAAAGTAGCCCAACGATCGAATGTAATTTATTGTCGGTTACTCTGTTTACATATTAACCATCGCCTGCACAGTTATTCTGCATATAATTTTGATTCTCTCTTTTTCAACTTCCTTGTCTTCATTGTTTTCGACTATATCAAATCGACAATTACAGCTTGCAAAACAGTATAGATCATATTCCTTAAAAGTAAAATTCAGTTTTCTTTTTTTCTTTATGTATGCGTAAAGTTGAGAACAAATTTCGGAAAAGGCTGCTGAATTGAATTTTTTTATATATTTTATATATATATTTTAAATAAACTTTATTTGGAACAAATCAAGCTAAAAATTATTATAATTCTTGTTATTAGTTCGCAATACCATACCATGCGAATTTAAAGAACTGTCTGGGCAGCAACGAACAATTTTCATAAAACTTCGTTAAATCCTGGTCAATGTGCCAGACCATAAAGCTACTCCCACAATTGCTTTGCATATGTAATGTATACCGTAAGCGATCAGAAAATTGCGACTTGCACTTTCGACAGTCAAATAAATAACCGGCGCACATTTCGAATTTCATACATGATACGTCTACATTTGATAATATAAGAAATGTTTATGTGTTTGCCATATCCCCTCGCATATGAGAAGATACGGAACCTCATAGAGCTCGTTTGTGCTTGCACACACGTAAGGGGTACATTTTTTATGTAGCTTTCGGTAAGCAACGCAAAGTCCACAATTGACGAATTGTTGGCGTTTTGAAACTTTGTGTCGTACACGGTAATGCAATGTAAACTCGAGTTTTCGGTTCCATTGCCGCTTTACAATAAGCTTGACGCGCTTTATAGTGCATTCCTCCAGTGGAACTCGTTGCTTTATCAGCACATAGTTTCTTATCTTACTAAAAAGACCATGTCCACCGTATATTTTATATCCAAAACATGGTTTATTACAGGTATGCTCTCGTAGTACATAAGCTGGTTGGTCGCTTTTACATAGAACCCAATGTTTATCTCCAGGCGAGTGGACTCAAAGCTAAGAAAGCAAAATTAGCTGTGGTACAGCCTCCATGCCTGCTTCCATCAAAAATTCATTAGTGCGCCCCACTCATCGCAGAGAAAAAAGGTCGATGCGCTTTAGCAGTACCGTCTCGGGCAATCCTAATTTAATGTGCTGATCCAAAGAATGGTGACTATAGGGCCCGTCTGCTTGTACGCGACTGAGAAAGGTCTGGCAATCTACCCCGAAACGCTGGTGGCGAAAAATCCGCATTTTTAATAATATGTTTCACCTTACCTTCCAAGCCCTGCAACAGCTCCGAATCTTTACCTATTGCAAACATTTGTAAAATTTGTAATTTGTAAAATTAAATATGCTTAAGTCAGCTGTAATAGCCTATATTTTAAAATATAATTAAAAAAGAATACCATTTTTTGACTAGCAGATACCCAGAACATTTCTTTAACGTCTTATACTGGATGCGTACAGAGCAGCATCATCAGTAACATTTAAACATCATTCCAACATTACCAGGCGATGTTCCGAAATAAACAATAAACAGACTGTCACCATTGGAGTTGCAGGGGAGCAAGTCTCTTCATTATTTGATTCATGAAATAGCCAAGTATTCAGAGTGCGTTTTCCATTTTACCTACATATTGTAATTATTTGTTAGAACACTTAAGTAATATCAGCCACAAAAACGGAGAAGCAAAACAAACTAAAAATTACAAAAACTCTAAAAGGCAGAAATATACACAATTGTAATAAACACCAATAAGTACACTTTAGCTGGAATACTTGCGTTATCCCTAATCCATCAGTGCATCGATCTCAAATTGAGGGGAAATGTTGGTATATAAAATAAAAGTTAATTCCTTGTTGAGTCCTAGTAAGAAAGCGCTTTTATAAACTTCCGTTGAACTTAAATATATTTAAAATATGAAGAATTGAGTTTCAATATCAAGAAATATTTTCTAATCTAATTTTTTTCTTTAATATAATATTGGTTTTGTGTATATTGCATAATTTCAATGTGTATATTGAATTTGATTCTAATGATATGAAAATATTTTAATTACAGATTAAAACAATGGAATATTTATGATAAGTAATTAAACCGAGCTTATTTACGTCATCAAATTCCTCCACAAAGTGACTTTAGTTGTCTGTAAGGTTCATATCGAAACTTTTCAGCTGTAAATCGTTCTTTTAAATCAAGTTTCAATAATTATCAAAAAGCCCATGTATTTTTTCATTTTACCTTAACGTAAAAATAATGTTTTGAGACAAATTAATTATATTTTCCATACGATAATAATGAATATCGATAGGTTAGAATTATTAGTTGCATATTTTGAATTTCTTGCCTTCTCGCAGTTATCTGTTATTTGGCACTATTGTCATAACTAAACTAACTAACTTTTATTAAGTTTTTGTGACGATAGCTTACTTTTGCTTACCGATTCCGTATTTGGGACTTGTAACGAAAAGTACCATAATTATCGAGCCGATATATAATTCCATGTTCTTACTGTAAACAGCTGCTTGATAAAAAAAAACACAACAGTGATTCATACAAGGTTGAAAAAATTATAAAAATAATAAAGCGAGGAAGGTTATACCAAAAGGACTACCATATAATATTTAACATTTATAATACAAGCTTCAAACTGGGTAACGATATGTCCACGTCTTCAATGGAGAGTAAGTTAAAACTATGACACCATTTGTCAGTCAATAACAGTCAATAACAATTACTCACCCATGATCCCCCATAGAGCACCTTTTTAATTTAAAGTTTGCCGTAAAAGAGCTTCAACGCAATTCCAAGAAATGTGAAAAGGAGGAAAAACAAGAGAAGGTCAAAGCCAAAAATGCCATACAAAAGGGTAACATGGACGTGGCTCGAATACACGCTGAGAATGCCATCAGGCAAAAGAACCAGGCCGTTAATTATTTGCGTATGAGTGCACGCGTGGATGCAGTCGCTAGTCGGGTACAATCGGCACTAACAACACGTAAAGTTACTGGCTCAATGGCCGGTGTCGTCAAGGCAATGGATGCTGCCATGAAAGGTATGAATTTGGAAAAAATCTCATCGTTGATGGAGAAATTCGAATCTCAGTTCGAAGACTTGGATGTGCAAAGCTCCGTGATGGAGGGCACAATGGCTGACACGGTGACCACATCTGTGCCACAAGGAGATGTGGATAATCTCTTGCAACAGGTTGCTGACGAGGCTGGCCTCGAACTAAATATGGAACTGCCTAGCGGAGTGCAATCAGCTACCATTGGTACCTCCACTCAAGTGTCGCAGGAGCAGGATGAACTGACACAACGGTTGGCCCGTCTGCGACAGGCCGAATAAAAATGAAAAATAAAATACCCTTGATATTGCTTCTTTATATTCTTGTTAGAGTTTAATAAAATATGTGTATAAAACTACTCGTTTTGTAAATTTTTTGATTCCCACGAATCAAATGATACATAATTGACATCTAAGTTAAATGATTATAAATGTGCAGATGTAGATGCGCCTAGCTCTGTTTGCAGTTGCTGTTGTTTTTTTACACGCTCTTTCCTGGACTTGCGGAATGTCTTATGTTCTATTTTAGCTGAGACTTCTGTTGCATTCGGTATGTTCTTAGGTTTTGGTCCACGACGTTTCTGTTCCGGCTTAATCCTTGTCTGAGACGTTACCATTGGTACCGAGCGCCAATTGTCACCATGCTTGTCAAGCCGTTTCTTTAACAGATCCACATCATATGTGCGTCGGCTTAGTATCTTCTTTATGCAATTTACTCTGCAATTAATGGCCTTTCAGCGATAAAGAAAATTGTGGGCTCATCACTCACCTCATAACGCTGCGTTCATTTTCCAATTGAATTTGCTGGCATCTGCTGTATATTTTCTCCACGAGCAATTTGTAAATTTCATTTTTTTTGTTAATGAGCGTCATTGCATATAACTGCTAGAAGCAGCACCAATCTAATATCGATGCCTCGATTTTCCAAAATTTATTTTAAATAGTGTATGTGTAAATCACAACATATGTATTCGTTTGTAGAATTCTAGTTTAGTAAAACATCGCATTGCGTTTCTTAAAATATCGATGTGAAGTATCATAATATACAGTGTTGCCATTTTAGCTTTTTATCGGATGGATCTGTTTGTATTTTAACTATCCAAATATATAAAAAAAATATTTTTTCCTGGCATTTCCAGTATCCGTTGTTCATGTATGGTAATAGAAATGAAACAAATTCTTTGTTAGATGACACCAAAAAGTATATGACTACTCCCAAACTAATTTAATTGTCTTCCTGAACTAAACCGACAAAAAATAATTTTAAGTCAATTTAACTTCTCTATGCAATGCTAATCAAACAGCCCAATGAGAATTTTTCAAATATGTGGCATTTTATAGCATTTATATTTAATTTTTAAAGTTTTAATTTTTTTATTTCGTTTGTAACTCCAGTAAGAAGTCAATACAGACAATGTATTGTCTGCTCAGTAGAAAGAGAGTAAGACAGTAAAACAGTTATAGCAACCCTGATTTTCGTTTGTTTTTCGCTATCTAGTTAATGCGGCTACTTGTTTTAAATACTTTTTTTTACTAACATTCTTAATTTTCGGCAATTTTTAAGTTTTACTTCAATTTATTGTAATGGGTTTCATGACCGTAAGATCTAGCGATTCCAAATTGGGAATCTAAGTTCTGGGATAAGAGACACACATCAACTATAATGATGTTCAGCTACGATGTTTTGGTTCCGATACGGCCTTTTCGTAACAAATTCCAGAAGGTACAGTTTTTGATATTTAATAAATTTTTAATTTAGGTTCTAATTCCGATTATAAATTTTAATCGTAAATATGAGGTTTCGATTTTGCTTTCGGCTGTACATCCAGTATCTTGCTAATGCAGAAATTTGTTCTGAATTTCCGGCACGCAAACCATTGTGCAGCACTACCATAATTGAAGCTAAGCGTTAGCTACATTTATTTTATCTCTTGTCAAAATAACGCTCAGACTGTTGGATACCCTGTTTACATTTCCTTAGTAAACTATAAGATACATTATTGGAAATATACTGGGTACCACCGAATGAATTAGGAATATTAGGAAATTTGGCCACCGAGGGACCCTCCTCACTGGTACTCAAACGGGACAACCTCCAGCACCATCCATTAGGTAACGGCAAAAAAACACTTTAATCGGTTATAAGCCACAACTACAGGACTGCAGTTTTGGATAACATCGGATAACATAACATGGATAACATCGGCCACGTTTCGCGTCTAGAAAGCTGCGAAAATTAACACGATAACTAAAATTAGACAGAAGCGTTTGTAGGGTACCACCAAATCTATGTCTTGCGACAAAGCGAATAATAGGTAAACATCTTGGTTGACTTTAAGGAATCCTAATTATATTGTAGGTATACGATTTAAGCAAAAGAAAATTTAAACAGTAAATGTATTAACAGCATTCAGAACAAATTGAAATAAAAATGAAGAAAATTTAAATATTAATAAAGTTTAAGCAAATGATAAATTTGTAGTTTTTGAAATAAATTGCTTGCGGAATTTTAAACTGTTTTCCAAATTTAAATTTTGTTTAACTAAGTCTGAATTTTAAGTGCGATTAGGAATTAATATTTGAACAATTTTCAAAACCCTAAGCCCGGCTGAGGGCCGGGTTAATAACTAGCCCAGTCCCTTACGGTGAGCTCAGGGAAATGGCGACCGCCTGCTCTAATAAGCCTTACCAGGGTAATGCGGATCTCTGCCCGGGCGGAAATACCTTCTCTGCAGAACGTGGTAGCAACATGAAAAGTCCAATAAATATAAACATACCGGGGAATCTCCCCGCGGAGCATGTCGAAAGACATTTGGTGGGCCGAACCCTCGATGGGGGAGGTCGTCTAGTGTGGTAGACCATCCTCCACAAGTTCATTGCGCGGGAATGTTGTGGTCGGACCACCACAACCGACAACGAAGGAGAGGGCAAAAAGAGGGTAAATCTCCTACCACCAAGGGGACAAACCGGTGGGCTGGATGACCCGAACCGTCGCAACCTCTGCGGATCTAGGGTCAAGTGGTATCTAAGATACCTTCAGCAAGGACTTACTCCAGATGAAGCCATAAAGAAGAAGGAGCCGAGGGACCAAGCAGAAGCAGCACCAGCTGCCAAAACACACAGCAGCACTCTAACTCCTCCGGTGACCACTCCTAAAAAAGTGTGCCCGGGGGGCCAGGAGTACGGCCTGCGGATCATCAGCGGCAAGGGTGGGAAATGCAACAGCAGACCTGGGCCAACGACCGAGCACATCACGTGCAGCCGCCACGAAGCCCTCCCCGCATACAAAGAAGGTGAAGGTGGACGTGCTACCTGTGGAATACCCACAGATATTGCTCAATCACGGAGAGCTCTCTAAGTTGAAAGAGGCCATCATAGATGAGCTCATTGCGTATAGATGGGACAAACCGATCTCATTTTCGGACATTCACTTTCGCGCCGCATTTGTGTTCGTAGAATGCTCAGATGAGAATTCGGCGAATTGGCTGAGAACCTTTGCGTCGATATTGCATACATGGATGGGCGTACCCCTCGATTGCAAATTGGGTGATGAAATACAATCACCCCACTGTATCACGATATACTGTCCAAGTGCCTACTGGCTTTGCTGAGGAGCCAGAATGGGATAGAGGTAGACACGTGGAATGTGATATCCAAGAGGAACGAGGGTGGAGGGATAGATGAGATGTTCAGAGACGCGATAATTGAACCAAGTCATCTTTCGATTTGGGAACATCCCAGTAAGCGGACGTGGAAGAAAGGTGGAGCAAGGCTAACACATGCTTCATCGAAAAAGGAGGGTGATGTAGCAGAAGCTCCCACCACAGTAACCACTCTCGCAGAGCCTAGCCAACACTCGATTCAAGTCAACGACTTGAAGACCTTGCGGAAGACGCGGAGTTGGCAGACAGTACACTCTGTGGGGAATCAGAGGTGGGGGAGGAGGACAGGTTTCCTCGCAGGTGCTGGCAGAGGAACTGCAAATAGACACGGCTGAGGCAGACTATAACGAGGGACGGTGGCGGTGGCAACCCAAGGCCCCAATCGCCGGACACGCTGGGAAATACCACCCAATAGATGACTAAAGTCATCTACACTGGGCTAGCCCAGGTGAACATCCATCACGCTAAGGCGGATTCAGCAGTCTTAGCTAGGACGTTGACCAAACAGTACCTGGTACAGGAGCCATGGGTGCACGATGGAATGAAAGGCCTGTACACGGCCGATTCAAAAGTAATCTGGGATGGAAGAGACCCAGCACCCAGAGCATGCATTATGGGACTCCTTTCAGAGTTCCTTACCGGAGACTGTGTGCCAATACTACTATAAACTAATGGTAGTGTGGTCTCTATGGTAGCGGTGTCTGCATACTTCGCAGGAGACGGAGCCTGCCCGCCGCCAGAGGTGGAGAGACTGGTGAAGTATTGCACAAAGGAAAAGATGCCGGTGTTAATCGTTTGCGATGCCAATGCGCACGACACTATGTAATGCAGCAGCGACATGAGTCTAAGAGGTGAGGACCTCACAGAATTTATATATAGATATAATTTAGAACTTGGCAATGTCGGATCCACACCGATATTTATAAACTACTACACGTCGTCTCTTTAACACAGCTAAGAGAGACGGAGATTGGGCACGGTACCGTGAAAGTCTGACCATCTACAACAAGGAGATCAGGAAGGATAAACGGATGAACTATAGGAACTTCTGTGTAAGCATTATAAGCACCAGCGAAGGTCCTAGGCTTCACAGAGCGCTTGCCAAGCGAGCGCCGGAAGCTAACATAAACGTAATGATGACTCATTTGCGAGCAATAATATGCAAAAGCTAGAACCCCTGTTTGAAACGCATTTTTCAGGCAGTACACCCCTTCAAAATGACGCTGTCAACAGTGGGAGATGGTATAGGTTGTCGACTCACGACTGGGCATGTGACAAGTCAACAGTCACCGTGAAGAGATTGAAATAGGCGATAGGTACATTTCAGCCCTATAAATCACCCGTAATAGACGGTATATTGCCAATTTTTCTTCAAACGAGTCAGGACTTGCTCCTCTCTTGTATTAGCCAAACGCTACTAAGTAGCCTTGTGCTCGGACATATACCAATCGCTTGGAGTAGAGCTAGGGTCAGAGCTATCAACTGCGACGTGCTTTAGGTGCGGCAGTTGACAACAAAGAAGTAGCAATATGCGCTTTTCTAGACATAGAAGGCGTGTTTGATAACACATCGCACGATGCGATTAAGGCCACTCTCTCGAGGAGAGGCCTGGACCCACCTACATGCATTGTTGCGGTCCAGACAGGCCACCACATCGACGCATGACAGCACGGTAACAGTCTTAACCACTAAAAGCTGCCTCCAGGGGGAGTATTGTCTCCGCTACTCTGGAGTCTGTTAGTAGACGAACTATTTAACAGACTTTCTACCAGAGCCATCCAATTTCAAGGCTACGCCAACGACATTGTAATAATATCAAGAGCCAAATGTGAAGAAGCACTCTGTGACATAGTCCAGTTAGGGTTGAAGATAACGAGTGGCTGGTGTAGGGAGGTTGGACTCAACCTGAACCTTACTAAAACCGTCATTGCAGATTAAACTTTGGCATGTGCGAAACACGATATTGAAGTGCTCTAGAGCGCTGTAAGATAATCAGATGGTTATACCTAATGGTTGTAAGACCCATGCTGACTTAGGGAGTGATAGCATGAGGCGATAGACCACGGTTAACCTCCGTAAAGAATCAATTGCGAAAATTGCAGAAAATGGCCTACGTATGCATGACAGGGGCAATGGGCACCTTTTCTGCAATGGCCCTGGAAGCCCTAATGGAGCTCACACCACTTCACCACACCAATAGGCTCCAACAGAAAGCTACGCTTTGAGGGATGACAGCAGAATGAGTTGTGAGCAGACACATCAAGAGCCATAAAGATGCCCAAGTTCTTTCAGATGAACTTCTCCTTCTATTACAACCTAGAGATGAAATGAAACCACAATATATATACGAGCGAAATTTAAAAGTTTAAGCCAGTAGCAAAAAGGAATGGACATTATTATATGAAATCCATCCTACGAAACCGCACACCATAAAATGGTATACCGATGGATCAATCACCAATCAGGGAACAGGCCTGGGAGTGGGCTCTCGGATATCTTACCAAGAATCTCTGGGGATGTACACCAGCATATAGCAGCAATAAATGCTATAAATGGGATGAAGTTAACATCAAGATATAAGATCCATGCTTGACCAACTCGGGGCCCACAATAGGCTCACCCTAAAATGGGTCCCGGGACACAGGGAAATAGCAGGGATCGATGCGGCTGATGAGCAGGCGAGAATAGGTGCAGAAAGGCCCCTAATAGGGCCAGAAAATACACAATACAGCTGCAACTCAGACACGAAGAAAGACAAAGGAGACTACGGAGCTGGGAAGAAACACCAGGGCTCCAAAATGCCAAATGTCTTTTGGGCGGCTATAATCATAAACGCATTAAACAAGTAATGTCCATGAGTAGGAATAGGCTAAGGATACTGACAAAAATTGTAGACTAAAAAGCCACCTGTCCAAAATGGGTATCTATAGTAAAAATCAGAGTAGGAGGAGGAGGAGTCCTCAACTCTCACCCAAACCGAATGTATCGCCCTAGCCAGGAAAAGATGCAGCATCCTAGGGATGCATGTTATGAATGTCAATGACATTGAAGCATTCGACCCATCAAAGATCCTGACATTTGTTCAGGAACGGGGGTTGATGGAGGAGCTATAAGCTCAGAAGGGTGCACAATAGATCTAATAGGTCGCAGTTCACAAGACCCCAATTTAATAATAATAATAATAAGCCTTAAATTGTATAATTTCAAAGATTAAACATACAATCCAAAGAAAATTGGGTGAGACTCTGCACGCATAATCATAAAAATGAGGATTTTTACTTTAACCGAGAAGTTGTCGCAGAAAATTTTCGCTGCTCAACACACGAGGCTTGCAAATTTTTTGCTTTGCCTTCGGAAGCAGAGTAGGCTTCACGGGCACATAAAAACATGGTGCACGTTTTTGTGGATTTGACGTCTCTATGTATAGTGTGCTTAGTGATATTACTTACTTAAATGGAAAACGGCTTTAAAGACATTTTACCCGTAACTCCTCTTAAGGCAAGCCTTTTGTGAGAACTTAAGTACTCCCTTAGAGCCATATTTGCATCATTCTCTGATATTTTTATGGACTTTTCTGCTGTTGCGATACGACGACGTTTAGAATCGAACTGGTCTGCTCTGACGATCTTTTCTTTATTTTATAGAAAAATCTTAAACCTAAATACATATGCAGCAGCTTGTATGGCGACCTCATTTTATGTTTACTTATCTTAAAGGAGTCACTTGTAAGGCGATTCCATGTGATGTTTTCTTATTTTAATGCAGCCATTTGAAAGTCGACTCCATGTGATGTTTTGTTATTTAAGTGATCCTCTTAGATATCAAAAAATTGCTGCGCCTTGCAACGTCCCATGTTCATACTTGAACACTTGTAATCTTCTGTCCTGACCTTGCCCTCTTTATTCCTTAATTAATTGAGTTGAAATGAGATTATTCCAAGATCGGACAAAGATTCTTAAATTTATCTAGAGAGTTACGCCATACACGACTAGAAGAAGCTATTATGTATTGAAGTAACCATTTATATATGCACGAATTTTCCATGCGAGAAATGAATCTATCGGTCGTCAACGAAATCGCTGGAAATGTTAACTTTTTCAGCCTCTTATGACTTTTTCAGTAGATGTGTGTAAAGTACTCTTAGTAGATCTGTTTAAATCTGTCAAAAAAAAAGTTTCGCACAATAGGTTTTCGTGACTTCCGTTGTGTATTTCCAAAATTAAACAAAAAGCAAACTCAGCACATCTTTATGTAGAGATTGATAAATTTATTTTAAGACAATCTCGCATAATTTAATAATAACCTCCCGGTCTTACCAAGGACGACGGAATTTTCACAAAATCTTTAAAGATTTTGATGATTATAAGAAATTTAAATTAGATTAGCAATGGGGTAAGATTTCATATAACGGACAACATTTCAGCTTTATAGCTCTTATGGGTTAGTTGGAAAATTCCTGCAGCGAGATCCCAAGTATACACATGCATACTTGACTTGACTTGTGGAAAAATATTAAGGTTCATTGCAGCATTTCAGTTCCAATATGCTTATGAGCGAGCATATACATGCTTATTTAATATAGGATTTTGTTTGCATTATGTGGCATGCCTGCTGTACTTACTACATATAATTGCTGTTCCATATTGATCGCTATCCATATAAACATATCATGTTTACAGAACTAATAAACTTGACAAGATACAATATTTTTATTTTTGTATTTTGAAATGTTGGATTGCAATTTATCATTAAATATCATTTATATCTTTTTTGTAGTGCTTTATGTTTTGGGTGTGAGTGCAGGCGGCCGTCTCAACTTAGCAGAAAAAATTGTTATGGCGATATAAATGCTGTAAACAAATTTGTTGAATCAAACCCATTCACGTCTAGGGAACAACCAAGCCAGAACATTGACTATTTGAAAACTTACATTATTTATACAAATGAAGAATAAATTAATTTATGTATGTGCATAGGCATAAATGTGTACATTAAGGTATAGATGACAGCATATTAAAAAGTCTTCCCATTATTCTTTTTTGATCCAATATTACGTGAGCTTTGTGTAGATTTTTTTTTGCGCTTATCAGAAGACCAGTCAACGTCGTCTTCGTCGTCAGTACCACCAGTATTACCACCTGATTGCAAATATGTTGATGTTGAGTTTGAGCTAGCACTAGAGCCCTCCTTGGTTGCCAATCGTCGACTAGCAATGCGAGATGAGTTGCGGCCCATGCCCATGCATTTCTCCAAGTGTGGTGCAAATCTGGCTGCAGCAACTATTCTTTCACAATTTGGGCAGGTGCAGTCCATCTGCTTTTTAGCGGTTGATATGCCAAAAATGTCCAAATTAGGCATCTCACAAATGTGAGACGCAGACTCTAGATTCTCTTCGCCGACTCCATCAAGCGCTGCCAGATTGCCGGTTTTACGCAAATGATGGGTTTCTATAAAAATGCCGGCGACAACATCATCTAATAGTGTCTGGTACAAATAATTGGACGCCTCGTCCAATTGCTTTGGTTCCCTGATTAGTTCTCGGAAATTGATGGCAATGGTGGAGGCTGCTGTGTGATTTGAAGCCGTTTTTAGCGTTTGAGATGTAGTTGCACCCATTGGATTCAACTGATTTGTATTTGAACTGGCCATATTCGTTTAACATATAATTTACAAATCTATATCTTTTTTATTTTTACACAATGCCCAGACGGTTGATATTCACTATCGATGTAAGACAATCGAAAAAAAACTGATATCTCTATCGATATCTTTTGTTTCTGTTTTTTATTCGTTGCATTGTTTAGATTTGGCCATAATGATTTAAATTAAGAGCGTTAAGAACTATGTTCACTGAACGAGCAATAGACGTAAGACTTCAACAAGTTGTGGAAAATTCATTCGACCGCTAGTTTTTTTTCTCCACTCAAATAAATAATTAAATAAGGCCTTTTGTGCGCTTTTGTATTGAACTTGTATTTCAAATACTTATACTCGGCTTTGCATTTTCTAAATTTTTTTTATTGTGGACCAAGAATACTTATTTTTGGATTATATCAAAAAAAAAAAAATAGCGATACAAATGTTATGTTTTTTCTTGTGTTAAAAATTAATCGATTGATTTACATCGATAGTGAACATCAACCGTCTGCGTGTTGTGAAAATATAAAAAAAATATAGATTTGTAAATTATATATTAAACGAACATGGACAGTTCAAATACAAATCAGTTGAATCCAATTGGTGCAACTACATCTCAAACGCTAAAAACGGCTTCAAATCACACAGCAGCCTCCACCATTGCCATCAATTTCCGAGAACTAATCAGGGAACCAAAGCAATTGGACGAGGCGTCCAATTATTTGTACCAGACACTATTAGATGATGTTGTCGCCGGCATTTTTATAGAAACCCATAATTTGCGTAAAACCGGCAATCTGGCAGCGCTTGATGGAGTCGGCGAAGAGAATCTAGAGTCTGCGTCTCACATTTGTGAGATGCCTAATTTGGACATTTTTGGCATATCAACCGCTAAAAAGCAGATGGACTGCACCTGCCCAAATTGTGAAAGAATAGTTGCTGCAGCCAGATTTGCTCCACACTTGGAGAAATGCATGGGCATGGGCCGCAACTCATCTCGCATTGCTAGTCGACGATTGGCAACCAAGGAGGGCTCTAGTGCTAGCTCAAACTCCACATCAACATATTTGCAATCAGGTGGTAATACTGGTGGTACTGACGACGAAGACGACGTTGACTGGTCTTCTGATAAGCGCAAAAAAAAATCTACACAAAGCTCACGTAATATTGGATCAAAAAAGAATAATGGGAAGACTTTTTAATATGCTGTCATCTATACCTTAATGTACACATTTATGCCTATGCACATATATAAATTAATTTATTCTTCATTTGTATAAATAATGTAAGTTTTCAAATAGTCAATGTTCAGGTTTGGTTGTTCCCTGGACGAGAATGGGTTTGATTCACCAAATTTGTTTACAGCATTTATATCGCCATAACAATTTTTTCTTCGAAGTTGAGACGGCCGCCTGCACTCAGACCCAAAACAATTTAATGATAAATTGCAATCCATTTGCATTTCAAAATACAAAAAGTATTGCATCTCGTCAAGTTTATTAGCTCTGAAAAAATGCAATATTTATAGGGATAACAATACGGAACAACATATTAAATAAGCACTTGTTTGCTCATAAGCATATTGCAACTGAATTACTGCACTGAATCCAAATATTTTTTACAAATCAAGTCGAGTATGTATGTATATTCAACCTACAAGAGTTATAGTACGTTATTCTCCTTAATATCATGCGATTCTTATAACAAATCAATGTACAGTTGTATAATCGTTCGCAACACAATTAATCTTGGTGATTTCGCATTGTGTCCATAAACTCGGTATGTCATTGTGCAATTGTACGGCAATTTAAAAACAATTTTAATTGAGCTTTTATCTTGTTTCTATTACCAGGTGTTTGTTCACTTTCGGTGTTTACTGGTTGCAGAACTGGATCTGAAATATTAATTTTAAACATTGATTTTCTTAATAGATTAACCGTTATAGCATTACGCACATGGGAATAGCCATTCATCAATGGGTATCTTAGCAAGTATTTCCACTAGTATGCGGTTTACTTATGATTCTTACAGGTTCACATTTCGTTTACGCGCGAAACCGTTGTTTTCTTTCGTGTCCACATAGCCAACGAATTCGTTTTCTGCTTGTGCTGCTAGAACTAGTGTACGCTTACTAGTTCCAATTGTGTAGGCGCTGTTTATAGAAAATTTCTTCAAATAAAAGAGTGCCGCTACAAGCAAGATTCTTGTAATTCTGTTCCGTTTTAGATTTTCCAATCTTAAGTTAGTAAGTTTTCCTTATTCTTTTGCCTATTCGTTTTCAAGAACATTGTTTTTTTTGTAGAATGTCGTTAAATTAAATTTTTGTTTGACCGATGGTATTCACAGTGCATGAATTCGCAGCATTTCCTAACAATGTCCCAAATCGAAGCAATTTCAAGTTAACAAAAATTTAAATAAACATATATTATTCATTCATATTCACATCTATTCAACAATTTAAACATTTCGTATCATTTTGCCAGTGCGGATAATTATACAGTAGTTAGGTAATCTCATTTTTTACAGCGCTATAAATTTTTGTGGACACAATACTTAAGTGAATTTAGGTTGAAGAATTATTTATTAAATTAAATTGCATAAACACGAACATAATCGACAATCAACTTTGATTTTTTCCAAGTGGGTAGCCATTGATCCTGGCTCTGCCAAAATTTAAGCTTCGCCTGTGGGTGTTTATTGATCCATGGCTTCTCAAAGTTAGCAGTACGTAACTCATCAACAAAGTCTCCAAAGCCGCCAACTGAAAGGCCCAGTGTGATGTAAAACTGAATGGGTAAAAAAATTATTTTTAATTTTATTTGTTCTATAGCGCATCCAAAAAATAAACAAAATATTACAACCTAAATGCATTATACCAAATGGTTAAAATTGGTTATCTGTCAGCGAAAACTCGCTAAAAAGCTAAAATCAATTATTTTACTCCGATTTTTAAAAGTAGTTTGTAGTTTGTTTTTATGACAGATAAATGATACTGTCAGCTGATCCGGATAATTCTAACATGCACCCAGACTGCTACGAAAAGACGTAGATGACACTAAGTTTATAAAATCATGTGATTGTCAAAAGTCATTCGCAATCTGGCTTTAAGGCAATACTGTTTCATTACCTTCTTAGAAATGTTTGTAAAAATTGCGAAATTAAAATTAAATGGACATATTTGTAATAAAATCAGAGTATAAGAGTCGGTTCAATACAGGAGATGTGTTTAAAGAGTGTAGAAGGCAACGTCATTTTACCATGCGATCAAAGGGCGCCATCGGCCCACCTCGACGCCAACTCGCATTTAAGTCCGATTCCGCGAAGCCCCTTAATAGTTCACCATAATCTTGACCATCAATTGAAAACCGCAAGCTTTGGCTGCTCCATATCAGTCCGTACACGTGAAAGTTATCGCCAAAATGGATACTCCGCCGCTGTTGAACCAAGAAGTCTTCACGCTGAGACGCCTCTGTGGACAACACGGCTCCAGCATATAAAGTCCGACCATCGATGAGTTTGCCATGGGGCAGACGTAAATGATCATTACCACGGGCCATGGCAACCCGCAACTGACCTATAAAATGTTATCAATATCTTTAAATACAAGGTAAATAATGTGAGAGCTCACCGGATTCGTAGCCAGTTTGGCCATACGACTCCATGAGCGGCTCCAGCAACAACAACGGTACCAGCCAATCGCCTTTGGGAAGCTTAGCGCGTATCTCCACACGTCCAAACATAAAACCAAAAGATTCCTTAGTGCTCAAGCGTGGCACCACCACAGGCGGCATTATAAGAGGTCCACTCGTGAACAACTCACACTCCTTTTGCCTATTGTGGGTGCCAGTGCAACGGTCAGATAAATCCAGATGAGCATTTGTAATGTGCAAGTCTGGTCGATAGCTGGACCACAACTTAGGCTCGATGATTAGTTGACCATTTCGAATGTGTGCCTTGCCATCGTAGAGCACAAACTCAGCGTCTGCATTGTCAAGTGGTGCCCGAACTTCGTGTACCCAAAGACTTTCATTGAGAGTATCGAAATGCTCCTCGAATATCAATTTACCCTTGCAAATCGGATTGGTTAGTGGAGGTGAGACCAAAGTTTCGCTTTCCTCAACGCAAGACAAAGACGACGATGTGGCATGTACTAAGTTGTTTCTGGGTGTGGTTATTCTTAAATGATCGCTGCTCTTCTTCGTGCAGTTTGCTGGCAAATGATCGCCAGACAATTGACAAACCTTCTGCGGCAGAGCCTGATCGCGATATATGGCATTCCCATGCTGCACATTTGTCCAAATGTATACCGTATCTTGTGCTCTCAAAGGTGCTTTAACAAAATCATGTTGCCAGCGTCCATCCTGCGGCTTACGTACCTGAGCCTTAAACTCGCCCTCCTCAAAATCTGTGAAATTGTGATTACGGTTCACATTGAAGTCAACTCTTTTGACGTCAAGCTCGTCTGTAAATGAATTGGGTAAATAAAACTGGTTGTTAGATTCTATAAGCTAACTACTTACCTGGTATGAAAACGCGAAAACCGTTTTCCAATGGCTCCACTATGGCAGCAGGCACCTTGTAGCATCGTATTGCAACAATCCACACACAAAGCAGCAGCCACAACAGCAGTTTCTCTCTCTGTAATATACCATCTACAGACATGACTTCTGTCCTATTTTGACCGACCTTAACTTACTGACTATGTCAGGTCTCAAACTGGTTTCGGCTAGTTTTTTTTTATACAAAGTACATATTTTAAGCTTCTCAAATGTGTATAAGAAAGTTAAGATTATTTATGTAAAATGCAAGTGTGGCCTTTATCAGACAAATCTGTCCCCTGTAGGAAAAGCAAGCATTTTTCAACAAGTTCATTGTTTTACTTTTAGTAAAAGAATATGGTGTATATGCAATGTAGATTTTCTGAAATTAACACTAATTAATCGGTTTTTACTATCGGTTGTGTTATTGGTAAATGGTGCAAAAAAATCAAATGTTACCTTGCTGCAATCTTCAATGTATATTAAAAAAATACAATGGAATTGGACAAGAAATTGATTGATGCTGCCAATATTGCAGAAGAGTTTTTTAGTAATGTTATTATATCGAAAAATAAATATCGATCATGAAATTGAAATATATTGGGCTACAAAAGCAAGAAATAGTAATGTCTGATGATAACCAAATGTAGAATTTTTTTTGACCTCTTAAGATTTTTTTATTACTTTTTTGGCATTTTACTCGAATTAATCTGTCCGGTTTTTGTAATCTATAGTTGGTAACACTGCAACTGGTTAAAACTAATCGATAGCTCACATACTCCCTACATGTCATACATAACGATGGAGATATAATCATAATTGATGAGCGCATCTTTATTGTTAATAAGATGACGCTCGTTCAAGTTGCCAAGCCTTTTGAACATGAGCTTGACATTAATTTAACAAATTGTTGAACAGTTTTGTATACGACCAAGGTACACTGTCGAACATCTACAGCGTCGAAATAATTATTGAAAAGATTAAATACATTTATTATTTACTTAATTATTTCTATAGCATATATGGTATTCCATAGCAATTAAAAAAAAAATATAGAAAAAATGTATATTTAACATGCAAAATACATTTAATAACATATATAAATTTTATTTTCTACAAAAAACATTCACATCATTTCAATCATATAAGTTCTATGAATAATTATATTTACATATTAATACTAATCAGCATAGACACGAACATAATCTATAATCATCGCGCTGCTCTTTTCCCAAGTAGGAGCCCATGTATCACGCTGTTGCCAAAATGACAGAGCGGCGCGTGGCTCACGGTTCTTATATGGTTTTACATCATTAGATACAATGTCATCATCAAAGTTTAGAAAACCGCCCACTGTAACGCCAAAAATTATAAAACATTTTTCATTGAAAAAGGGCAAGCCATCGTAGAGCTCTCCGTAAATCTCTTCGTCCACCGTGAGAATTAACTTATCCCGTTGCCAGATCATTGTGTAATTATGAAAGTCATTTCCATAATGATTTGGGCTAAGTCGATCCTTTAAAAATTGCACAGCGCGTCCATGATTCCAAACGATCATGCCGCCATATAAGCGACTACCCGATATGTCCTCCTTCTGAGTGCTGCTCAAGTGAGAGTTGCCACGAGCAAACGCAATGCCTGTAGTATATTAAGTGAAATTAGATTAATCTTAGAACCATAAATTGGGATATTAATAAATTAAATGTATCTAAAAAAGTATATTGGATCTAAAACTGAATTTTAACCAGATCCGTCTATCAATATATGTAGTCTCTAATAGCCGGTTTTCACGATACCATACATTTCGTACATTCCAATTTTTATAATTTTCTCGATTGAATACTATAGACATTCGAGAATGTAAGAAATGCTGAAAAGTGAATCTGGCTATTATTCTCTTATTAGAAATTCGTCCATTTCAATTTCATGAAAAGTAACACAATATTAATTACACCAACATTTCATATAGGTAGATGGGTCTAATTTGAGAAATCTGAAATTTTCCCTATTTAGAAAAAAAAATCATACACTTGAACCAATTGTAAGGTTGTTGGTTGTAAGGTTGTAAGGCTCTTGAAATATTTTTCCAAAATCAATTTTGCAAGCCAGCATTAAAATTTTTTTTAAGCTCACCTGAAAATTTTACGCGAAACAACTCATTAACGACAAAACCATTGATGGCGTTAAATTTATACGTATTTAGGTTATAATTTTTAAAGCACATGGGCTGACCTACAATATGTTGTGGGCCTCACCTAAATTTGTTAAAAATATGCTTGTAGTTATGTTCCTCACATATGACAACAAAATCATTGTCATCAGACCACACTAATAAATTATAGCTGGCATAGGAACAATGGGTCTCCAGGTACAGGTAGATGTAGTTAAATGTCCGGTCTACAAGGAAATGTAATATTTGGCGTGCTTAAGATAAAAATAATAACTAATTTAAAATTGGACTGGCTTTGCAAGGCGCACTAATCTTCCTTGTTTCAAAATGTGCTAATGACCTGTATTTGGAAAGACAATTGTACTTACGAAGCTGTTTAGCATAATGCGTTTCCACATGCGTTGAAGCTGGCTGCAGCATTACATCTGTGAAAATGTTGCTTGTAGTAAGAGCAAAATATAGAAGCAGAACAAAACATAAAAATAACTTACATGGAAATAGCCAATCGCCTTTTGGCAGTTTAGCACGAACCACAATTTTTCCATATTTGAAACTAAATGACTCACGTGTATGCAGCTGAGCCGAATATACCGGCGGATTAATCTTATAAAAGCTTCCTCGGGCAATGTTGCACTCAAGCTGAGGACTTTCCACAGCCGTACAACGTTCGCCCAGTTGATAGACGCCCTGGTTCACTTCGCTTGCCACTGTTGGAACAATGTGTAGGTGGCCCTCCTTTACGAATGAATTGCGTGGTGAGTCGTCAAAGGCCACAAGTTCCTCTTCCACATGATACATGCGCTGACGTATGTCATGCGTCCAAACACTACGATTAAGTTGCGCCTCACTAAAGTTGTCCTCGAAGAGCAGTTCACCTTTACAAGTGCCTTGGTTGCTGCGCACTATGCTGCTGGCTGGTTTGCAAGTTTTAAATGGCGTTTTTGACGATAGATAAACCTGACACTCTTCTTGGTTACTGGGATAGCTGATGTTGCGGGTTAAGCTGTGTTGAGTGGTCAGCAAGCGAGTGTTCAGTATCACACGTGTCTCGCTCTTCTCATAGATAAAATCGTTATACTGCACCAACACTGCGATGTGAAGCTTGTCATTATTGTACAATCTGATTTGTTGTATGCTGCTCCAGGTGCCATTTGTTGCTTCTGTTATGTAGTCCATAAGAGCCGGGCATTTGTCATCCACTTGCAGCATATAAAAGACGCGTTGCATGCCCATTTCATCTAAAATTGATTTAATTACAATGCTAAACTTGTAACATGCCCCGTATACTTACCAGGAATTGAAACCTTAAATTCGCGATCGTTCAGCATTTCAATATCCACGATTGGAATTTGATATGCTACACTTTTTTGGCACTTGAATAAAAGCCAAACGGAAAAACAGCATAGCAAAATTTGCCAGTACATGACGCAGTTGCATTTATTATAATACAAAGCAACACAATTTTTCCATGCACAAAACGTTTTGAGAAAAAATATCTTAAGTTTCAGAAACCGGTCAAGCTGCATTTATAAAAAGCTTATATGCTAAATAAGCTTACCTATAATTAATTGTTAAGCTTCGCTAAAAGCTTGGAAGATGCAATTAATTAACAAGTTGAAAACTTTAACCGGTGTTGTCTTTTTTAAAAACACATAGACACATATTGATTTTAGTATTATTGGTATTTTAAACTTAAATCGAGTAGAATCGGAGGCAAAGGACTGACATTGCAAATTAATGGTGCAACAGGCTACAATTTTAACATTCATAACATACTTTATGAAACCGAATGTTGTCGCTTATGGGAAAATTATATACCCTGATTTCACCATAAAAGTTGTTAAATTATAGAATGACTGCAGAATGTTGCCACCCACACCTTTTGTTAACGATTTGGTTGGCTTGTTGGTGGTAATAATTTTTTGCCAATATCAATGCACATCTCTCATCACAATTTCATCTTTGAAGCTTTAATAATAATCAATAATAATGAGTGTTTTTTATTCTTTTTTTATATTTCTTAGCCCTGTAATGTTCTCTGGTTCAAAAAAATTAGGATTGGCGGGGCCATCCAACTTTTTGTCGATCTCTTTAATGATTCTAGTTTGCAAATTGAGGAAAATATACTCATTTCCGATTTCTAAGGCCGATGTTTCTGGAGGCGGCGAGTGTGAGCGTGGTCTCAAAATGTATATGCCGAGCTTTGAAGGTTGTTACCTGTAAGTTATCTTCAAAGTTAGGTCACTATAGTTAAAATTGTGATAAATATGCTGATTCATCGACATACACTTTCGAAATATTGGCTTTGGCGATTATGGGCGCTGGTTTTGTAGGATAAAGCACTTCAATTTCAAGATTGACTAAAGGTGTCGAAGAAAGTTACGTTTGTTATTTTTTTGATTTAAAAAATATGTCACAATACTTAGTAATTTATAGTTGAAAAAGATCGGCTCGTTGATAGCGGCTTATTAATTGCTGTAAAAACTAACCTCCAGTTCATATCTATTCCCTTCTTAAAATAAAAGTTTATATGTACCATATATATAATTTTTTATATTTTATTCTCGATCTTTTGATGCTTCAAATTAGATCAATTCACGATAGAATACTTGACGCTTTTAAATAATAATTGTTTTTATTCGTCTTTTTAAAAATAATCTGGAAAATTGTAGGTAATCTTTTTTCGAAACTCGTATGTAATTTTTGAAGTCTGTATTCCAAATAAAGTATGCTTTATTTCAAGACAAGAAGACCACTTTAGCCTACTGCGCATTAAAATAAAATCGGCTAAGTTACAGATAAAATATAAACGTATAAATTGCAATACACCATACAATACAATACAATTATGTCTTGACTAAAGAATTTAAATGGAAAACTCATACATATATTTAAAATCTTAATGTTTTGAAAAATTTTAGAAGTCTGGTTCCAACATTTTCTTGCCTATTTAACCAATCAATTTTTTATCTTGCTCGTTGCAAAAGCCAATTTTTCTTTATACATTTATAATTTGTTTAACTCGAAGCTTTCTTCTTTTTTCTTGCGATATTTGTCAATTTTATAAATAAATTAAACTAACTTTAACCTGAAGTGTAAATGGAGATTTAATTTTAAAAAAATGTAAATTTTTTCTTTGGTGGTGCTTGTTTATTTGATAGTTTTTTTTTTATTAATTTGGTGTTGGTCACATTATTAATATTATAAGTCATCGATGTTGACGAAAAACGATCGATACTGACGATAGTGTAATCGATTGTTCGCCAGCTCTACTGCTCAACGCGGCTGTCTATTTATTTATAAAAACTGAGTAATTGTAAGTATTTGTAGAGAAATTGCCATAATATTTTAATAATAAATATTGAGAATGAGAATATCAAATAGTAAACCAAAAAAAAATAATTGGATTTTCACTTGAGTAGCTGTCCAGTTGTGCAGGCCTACGACAATTGAAGAAAATATAATTTGTCTATGAGCATATAGCCGACAAGTAGATGCGAGAGTGAATGTTTAATTTATTTATTATTTGTTTCCTGGGCATAAAGATAAGCGCAGTCAAAGCTTAAGCGTAAATTTGATATTGTCACTGCAACAGGACATGGATATATTGGACATTGACGAAGCATTAAAGGATGATTCATATATGTAAGTGGCATTCAGGTTCGCGTTAGCCTTTGCGGTTGTTTTTTTTTTTTTTTTTTTTGCTAAAAATACTTACGCCATCTGTTTTTTTTAAAACTTTAGTTTTCTGGCTGACAAAACGAACGATGACATATCGAATATTCTTCAGCAGTGGAAAACAAATAATCAAGAACAGTCGCAATCGCATCAACCCACAAATGAACAAGGTACGTAAATGCATCATTCAACTCTACACATGCACATACTTATGTATGGCGAATCGTGGAACATACAAACACAAATACTGTGCATTTATCTTAACACATACAGTGTTGCGTACTTGAAGCCTTAAAAGCCACATTGTAGCGGGTTAAAACGACGGCAATGACTTTAATATTTATATGCTCTTGCGATGCGTGTGGGCTGACCAATCCGATTACAATCTTTTATGACCTCCATTTGTAGATAATATAATCTTAATATAATGTATAATCTTTTAAGAATTAACCAATGTCTCAAAGAAATGTATATTTTAAATAATGTGAGTGTAATTCTTATTGGATAGAAATTATTTACAATATGGCTCTATTGGGATATGACACTATTTTGAGCATTTTGCTACTTCGCTACCAACATGCAAGGAGTCGCCAAAGATTTTTTTAGAAACTTTCTACACGTATGTAGTTTAAGGAACGGCAAACTACTTCGAAAAGTTGATATATTGGCTTGATCAGAACATAATAGACACTTCTCCATTATTAACAACACTTTCCTTGATTTGGGGTAAACCAAACTGTTTGGAAGGCTTTGTTTTTACCCACATGTACCGTAGATAACTATTTTGGTTCATTTGATCACATCATATTCGGCTATTGCTCAACTGTTCAATTAATGTACTATTTATTTATACCGTTATTTATTGGAGACTTGCCTCCGGATTTTTCAGGATTACTTATGTTTTGCATTTTCTTGACAGATTTGTCCTCGAAAATTTATTTCCTAATAAGAGCCAAGGTTGTAATAGCGGACTTTGAATTGGAACCGCATGTTTTCCAATTAAATATCAGAATCAAAATAGAAATCAGGACGTAAATTTAAAATTTCTTAGACCCAAATACGGGAACTTTGTAACGCCACATCACAATACCGATATCGTTAATTTACAAACATGTTAGTCATTTTTATTTTATGCACGCCGAAGAGACCTCAGATGCACGTTGTGGTTTTTTTTATTTTCAAAAACACATTGTAATTCTATACAATTGTCAAAAGATAAACGAGTTGTGCAAAATGAGTTTTGCTACTTGAAAATTTACATATGTACATAAGCGGACTGGAACAACAATTTAAGCAGGTCAGCTAAAGATCTTAATGCTCCCCAAAATTATGCGTTACCTAAATTTATTATGCAGTCGCAGTTTACAATTCTTTTCAAATCTTTGTTTCGAAATATTTGATATATCTCGTCGTCTGTAACTTAAAAATGTGTTAGACGCAAGGGCCATGTTTTCGCTGTGTGTGCTTCAGTAACTGTTGCACTCAAACAATTGCAGCTGCAGCTATATACTTTAAAATAGCAATAACTTTCACCAAATTAAGTTTTTACTTTGAATACCATTTTTAAATGCGTTCATATAACTTATAAAAATTATATTATTGCAAATTTTCCAATTAAAGCTAATTCAAATACATGTATCCCATTTATTAAGCATATAAACTTAATTCGAAGACGTTCACACGGCCCAAACGCAGATCACAGGCGGCAACAAATCTGGAGACACAATTTGTAAGTACAAACCTGTTCAAAAAACAATGTGTGTAAAATTGTGGAGAGTTTTGAAAAAGGCGATATAATTTAAAGGCACAGGGACTGAAAAGTAAAAATCGAAGCAACAAATATATATTATTTCTCAAGCTTGAACTGTACAAACAATTTATACTTATTCTTACAGAAAATTCTTGCTCCTGATGATAGTAATAAGTTCAATACGAGAATGCATTTTCGATGTTATAGAAATTTTTTAATCCGATAGTAAGAAAATAGGTTCAGTTGATTAATATCTCAATGTATTTTGTAGATTCATTTGAAATCGAAAAACGGAAGAATTTATCAATAAAACGAAGTTTTAAACTGTATCTGCCCGGTGTATACAAGAAAATTTTATTTAAATTGAAAGTCTAGAAAATTCTCTGTGATCCACTTGTTCATATAGACGAGCTGGCAGACAGAAATTCTGTCTTAAACAATAAATTAAGGATTAGCAATAAAGATATGGGTATAAGAACGATTTACTATTAAACTTTTCATTTCGAATTTGTATTGCAGACGCATTTGGCTCAAGCACAGAATAACACGATGGCTGCTACAAACTCAGGAATGATCAGTCTTGAAATTGGTGGGCTTGTCACCAATATGCACAAATCCTTTTTGCAAGATACCTCGCCACCATCGTCCATTTGCTCATCGATGAACAACGGTCACATGAACAATTCGCTTATCACCTCCGCAGATTTCACAAATCTGAATTTTCTGCAATCTATCAACAGTATTGAAACAATTGTTGGCACTGATATAACGGACCACAATTTGACAACGACGACAGCGCTGATGAATGTTGAAGGCTACACGCTTAGTGATATGATCAGGGATCGTAAAGCTCTTGAATCGCTCAGCTTGTCCGGTGATGGTACATTAATCAAGGATTCGCATATAGGCCAGATCGATGACATATTACTGACAACACTAAGTAAAACAACTTCGTCTTGCAGCACAATGGACAACAGCACCGACAGCGTATCTATGTCAAATGAAGGGCAGATGCTAGCACAAGTCCAAACGCAGCCACCCTTGGGCAAAACAATGGTGTTGTGCGAGGAGATGATTGGCGATACCACAGTGAGCCTGGTGGAGAGTTTGACATCGCCCACTACAGAATTGCCTGGAGAGTGGGAGAAAAATGCGTTATTTAAGCGGCCAAGCATGGTACAGACTCCACTGCTTAATGAGACACAGTTATTGACGGGGCGACAGGTGAACAACACCTTCTCAGAAGGATGTCCAACCCCTGAGGCTGCACACTGCGAGACGCCAGAAAATGTTGAGAAAAAATTATCATCCATTCATATGCAATCCACGCCATTAACCACAACAAGTGCAGGTGTTCATAACTATAACAACAATAATAATAACAATAAACAGATTAACCATACGCCGAAAAGTCGTGGCGAAATAATTAATATATCGCCAATTGTGAGCACAACGCCACTCAACAAATTCAACAGTCGGCAACTGCTTAATCATACTTTTGAGCGACCCACAGAAGTATTCAAAGACCTGCGGCTTGATATCGAGCGCGATGGTCTTGACAACCAAAATTTTGTGCTTAGCAAAATGGAACTGATAGAGCAAATCGGGCAACCTTTACTAGATGCCACCTACAATATGCCCGTGAAACACAAGCAAAATCAGTGCGTTGTGGAACTGGCTAAGGTAGATGTAGAATTAATTGCACAGCAAGGTGATGAAGATCTGTTCGAGCACATGCTTGCTGAACTCAGTAAAGTTAACGCACTTAATGCTGAGCAGCTGAAAATGCAAAAATCACTTGACAGTATCAAGCGGCGTTTCAACAAAGATGAGGACCAGTCTGGACACACACAGGGTGAGCAGCAGCAACCTGTAGAAGATATTGGTCATCTCACGCCCACATCACCAAAACTAGTGAGTAGCCACAGTCATAGCAATAGCCAATCCAGCGGTGAACGTTTGCTGAGTCGACGGAGTCGCCTTTATGACGATGTCAATCTGAGCGCAATGCAAAACAGTAATGCAAGTAACACCAGTTGCAACTCAACATCCTTTATTGTTCATCGAAGGGAGGAGGACTTACCCAATATATCGCAGGTTTCCACGTCACTAGAGGAGGCTGAGGAGCACGAGGTCGATGTGCAGCAACAGTTGGCTACAGAAACAGAATCATCTAGCTTTAAGGTGGCCGGACGTCGAAATAGAGATCGCGATCGCTTTAAGACAATTAAAATAACTGAGGAAATGCGTGCTCGCAATGAGCAGTTAAGCGACATTGTAGTTCCTTGTATTGATGATGAAAAGCACTATAATCAGACATTGGGTACAGTAGAACAAGATCAGCGACAACAGCCGCCACATACACGCCTCTCACGCCTAGATCAGACATCCTTCATTAACATGAACGACTCAATGAGCAGTGACAAGGCTAGTAACAATTACTTGACCTACAAAAAGCCTAAGGAAACATCATGGATGATGCGTCAACGACAGAAGCTTCCCGAATCTGATCAGAATAAGTTAACACAGCCGCGTTCGCTGTCTCGCCCACGTTACATCGGCGAACTGCAAAAGCTTACTAGTGTGAGTAAGGCAACATCCGCTGGCGCTGGTCTTAATGCAACCACAGAAGTTAACGTATCAACAACAACGACGGAAGTTGTGCCTACATTTGGAGACTATGGAGGGCTAACAAGTCCGATGGGAATTAAATCGAAGTCTTTTCACAACCTTTCGTCCAACGTAGGCAACTATGTGGGAGCTACTGGGTGTGCAACTGCATTGGCGTCCCGACCCAGTGTTGGTGGAGCCATAAGACGACCTAGCGTTCAGGTAAAAAAGCTTATAAGTGGACCAAAAGCCTCGCAACAAAAGGAGGTGCATATAATGTAGGCTATACATATTTGGTAAAAGCTAATTTAATGTTTGTTTAGCAGGATAAAAGTTCCGTATTCAAAGTACCCACATTGATCAGCGGGTTGCGTATCCCGTCGACAGCAGGTGTCAAGCGAGCGACAGCTAATGGGCTTGCCCGTCCATCGTCCGGATTTTATAGTCTGAGTGTGAAAGCAACTGGCGAATCCGAAACTCCTGAGGTAAATTAATTATTAAAATATTAAAAAGAGTGATTAATTTAAAAAAAAAAAATGTTCAAATAGAGCCTTTCTTCGGCATCGTCGCGTTGCAGTCTGCATTGTAAGGATACAAAACAAAATGATCCGTTTGATACACATGCGCTTAGCTTTAAGCTAACACAAGTGACAACTGGTGCAACGGGCTTACCGAAACCATCAGGTCTACGGCAGCCGACACAAATGAAACGTAGTGGATTGCCGCGACCATCTACCATAGTGAGGCGTTGATTCGAATGAAACGACCAAGTATATTTAAAATGTTTGATTTGAAATTACTTCCTTAACATAAAGATTTATGCTTTTTGTGCTCGCTCTAAATATTTTTACTCCTCTTCCATTACATACTTTGTATTACATGTTTTGCCACACTATGTTAACAATAAGCAATAATTACGAATTTTGCAGTTAGTTGAAAGCAAAGTCAACTTATGTGAACAAAACATATTCTACACCGAATCAAAAACACACTTTGCCTTAATCGAAAACAAAATCTCCATAAAAAACCGTGTATTAAAGAAACGGAAACTATTGGTGTATATTTTTATAAATTATGCTAAAGAACAAATAATAATTATATGAACGTTACATGCTGTAGATGAAATAAATAAATATACATATTATAATATTTATTCCGCTAGATTCTGCGTGGATTGACCACACAAAATACGCAGTATTTATTATATGTAACGAAAAGCTCATTAAAAATATTAATAGTAAAACATGTTAAAAGTCGGAATATGTATAAAATATATTTACTAATCTGTGTAAAGAACAAAAAGTGACACCAATATAAATAGTATAAAATAATGAGGCACAAGAAAGAACTAAATGTCATAACAAGGAAAAGTACCGCATGCTTAATGTTTTCCGTAATCTACACACTGCGACTTTTTAGTTGGATATCCAAGGGGAATCGGTGTGTCATTTTATGGTGTGCGGTGTTATAGAATGGATGTTCAAGTATGAACATGGGACGCTGCAATACTTTGCTATTTTTTTATATTCAAGAGGAACACTTAAATAACAAAATAACACATGTAGTTGGCTTACAAGTGGTTGCACTAAAATAAGTCGCCTTACAAGTGGCTCCATTCAGAAAAGAAAACATAACATGAGGGCGCGGCTGCATATGTATTTATGTTTAAGATTATTTTATACAATAAAATCTGCTTGTCAGAGCAGACCACTTCAATTCTAAACGTCATCTCTTCGTGTACTAACACTATACGTGTTCCATACAATGGGCTTCCTCTAGTCTCGTTCAATTTTTTTTGCTACTCATTTCAACTTTTAAATTTCGCTCGAATATGCATTCAGATACCAATTCGTCCCTAGGTTGTAACAATTAGGGTAGTTCATCTCTCTGGCTTAGGATGTGATTGCCTACAGCTCCATCTGCTGACGGCAGTGCTTTCTGTTGAAGTCTTACTACAAAGGTTAGCATGGGCACTACTACCAATAGATATAGCCTTCTTATTATTTTTGATGATGACTTAACGGCGATGTGTATAAAGCGCTCTGGCGCACTTTGATGTCGTATATTGGAAATGAGTGACAGAGTTTAACCTACTGTCAAATATGATCCCGAGTTATTTAACCTTACTTTTTTCTAGTCTACTTTCTTAGAGCAGTATTTCCCTCATTCCCTAGAACTCATTATTCATCGTCCCCTTTGATGACTGTTTTTGTAGGGTTTATGTTGAGTCCAACCTCCATACACGAGTGCCTTATAATATAAGCTATAACTGAACTATCTACCTAAGATTACATTGGTCAAGTTAAGCTCTAAAACCGACTTCTGAAAGGATAGTAAAATAGATACTTTTCCTCACCAAAATACATGCCCAGAGCATGTGTTGGGTCTCTCTGATCCCAGATTATCTTTGAGTTGGCATTTGTTCACACATGGCTCCTGCATAAGGGTTAGCCCGAGATGTTGTTTGGTAATCATTCTTGCTAGGACGGCCCTGATTAGATGACACAAGTCATCATCATCTTGTAAGTACGATTGTCATTATCGTACCCGCTGTTTGTCCGGGACGGCTTATTTACGAGAAATCTCTTTCTATTCACAGCAAACCTGCGCAGCTAAACTCGCACGCTATCCGTAACCTGCGACCCGCCTGGTAGCCTCAGCTCAGCCACATACGAACCATCACACAAGTTGTTATACCAGTACTCTGTACGTTCATACCGAGCGTAAATGTAAAATATAATTTTTTTCAGAAAAATGTATAATTATGACACCTAGCCCTAATTCCAAAAATATTAAACCCGAAATTATTTTTTAAATTCGGGCTCTAAAAGCAGAAATACAAAAATGAGCATATAACAGCTCTTAGATTAAAACATAAAAATACGATTTTGGTTTTAGCTGAATTCTGTATTTTTAATTTTATACAAACGAAATCAAAATGAAATGCTATTTTAGGCACCGAGACCATTTATAACACTCGTTAATCCAGACGAAAAATATATACCACAACTACACAATAATAATATTGTTTGTTTTACCTCTTCTATCATCCTATTAAAGAAAGTGCGTTCCTCAATGTCGAATGTCAGAAGTGATTCTCCTATAGTGACCTTAGGTATTTACCAGACACACCAATGCTTTTGTTCTTATTTTTCTTAATCAAGAAACACGGTGCCTACCATCTAAAATTATTAGTACGACGGCCCTCGGAACTTTTATGAGCACGGCTTATGATTCATATAGTCCGTGATCAAACATGTAGAGTCGATGTTCACTTTCGCACTCTGCATCTGGTTCAAATGACCAAAATGTTTATACTCGAAAAATTCGAACTGTCTTGATTTGTCAAGTCTTACGAGGCTAAGTCAAAATCGTCGTAACCAGTCGCATATGGTAGGTGGACAGTCAACCCAGGACTCCACGAAAAACAGGCCTGAACAGAAGGTTATGTTGTTAAAGTTATGGTTGTTTCTCTAGCCTGTATAGTTGCGGTATGTTCCATTTAATTTAAATAATTTTAGTTATTCAGATTACCTTTTGTCTCCGCGGTGGCAGTTTTTCTTTTAAACTAAGTTTAGTTTTTAAAAAATATTCATCATAAATAATACTTTTTACTCCGCAAGTTTGCCTAAAAACCATCTTTACTATCGGCACTGCTGTAAATTCGTTCACAGAAGCTCTCTCTGTCCCTCTTTATTATTATTGATCCAACTGCCTATTTAGATTGTTATAATATATCTCAAACTTTGGGTTGTGAACAAAAAATATTGAAAATAAACTGACACTATATTGAGTGCAGCAAAATGGTTTAGGAAGATTTGGTCAAAATGCAGACAAAATGCAAATGCTAGATGCTGTCTTGAGTGATTCCAAGTGAAAAATGGAATTGTCAACACTGCTTTTTTAATGTCAAATTGTCTAAGTGTTACTGGTTAATGAAAAATACTAGTTCACTTTTGAGTTGATTTTTGGACTCAGCATTTTCAAAAAGCTAAAGGAGACCGACTATGGAAATAAGTGTTCGTCGCAATAACATGACAACTTATGGACTCTTGAAAACGAATCAGAAAAATCTCGGCACCAGCAAATTTACGAAATGTGTTAGTTTTTGTTTAGAGATCTGAATATCGGTCACTTAAGTAGCCTTCTGGATAAATATGAGAGGGCGAACAATGGGGAAATTAAAATGGTTAAGGTCACCGGCTAGTACACTGTGAACATATTCAACTGCAAGAAGTTGACAGATAGCTCTATTGTACGAGCTTGAAATACGCCATGTTACCACTAAAGGTACATCTGTTTGATTTTAAACGCAGTCACCGCCGCTCTTGTGGTCAATACGTTAGTTAATTAGTTAACGCAGTCGCACTTTACCCCTGAAATGCTGCCCGTAATGCAGGCGGCGTTCTTGGCATTCAACGATGCTGAATGTCAATTTGTCACGTTTTCATGTCGCCCCAGAGCTCGTAGATCATTTGTGTGCACTGCGTGCATTGCCAACGCTATAACAAATTCTCCCAAAATTTTCCAAAATTGCAATTTTCCAATTACGGGATAATTTTTTAATTGTATACAAAGGTCTGCAGTAATACACAAAAGTCTGAAGAGCTGCAGGAAGGTCCCTTCTAGGTATTCCAATACTTCTATCGCCCTAATCGTGAAAGCGTGGAAAAGCTGGAAGTGGGGTTATCAATTTGCAAATATCGATTTCTTAGTACCCATTTTGAACACCTTGACGCGGGTCTCGTTCATACATACGGATAGACAGCATGACGAACATTGCATAGAACTATCATAACTTTGGTATCAAAGAATAAAAATAATGGAGATCGACTGCTTAGGTAAATCTTTGTTTGGAGTTCGAAATATTATTATATTTTGCAAATCAAAAATATTTCGTTCAACACAAATATTTTTTCTAATTAAACGTTTGCCATTTTTGTATCATTCCTGTATCAGTTGTGAAGTACACAAATATTATAAAACATAATTGAATACAAATTTAGATGTCGGCAGGTTAATCATGGTCAACTAGGCTTTACAAAGACAGATTTGTTATTAAAATCCATAATTTCGGTCAATTGTACGGCAGCCCTTTCGTCTACGCTGTCAGGGAAAATATATTGATTTAAAACCAACCGAAAACTTCTGTAACAGCACATACTAATTATGCAATTAATAAGAAGATACAGGAAATCTACATTGCTTGCTTTTTCACTACTTATATATTAAATTACAGCATGAAGAGCTTGTCATGCTCTGAAATAAGTGTAATAAGGGGGCTGGTTACATCCACTTTTGAAAATGTGGGAAATTCTTACAAAGTCCTTAACGTATCTTTCGATGTGTTTCATACCCAACAAACAAGTTAAAATAATTTTAGCAAAAGAACAATTATAAATAAATAATCATTCGCTCCTGTTTATTGTTTGAAATGAACGAGTTGAAATTAATTTCTAAATATTCGTTTTATGTACAAAAAGAGGAATACAAAAAAAGCCAGAATTTTTGTAATGGAAAAACCGTGTATGAATGACATGCAATTCTTGTGTTTTTTTTGTTTAAATTTTCTTTTCCGCGAATTTATAAGATTGTGTCTGTAGCACAAAATGCGACAGGAATGTTGCGTTTTTTGGGGCTGTTGTTATTATTTAGTCTGATGGTGCTGGGGATTCTGAGCTTCTGGTATTGGTTTGGATTGTTGGTTTTGCGCAGGCGGAGCTGATTGATTGTTGGCTTGTTCCTGTTGTTGCAAATGCATTTGATTTTGACCCTCGGGGTGCTGTTGCAGATTGTGTTGTACAGGCTGCTGTTGTTGCATTTGTATTTGATGCTGATGTACCGGGAGTCCTTCTGGTGTCTGTTTAGCATGCTCATACACTTGATTTGGGTTCAATTGAACGGGATGTGGCTGTGAGTTTTGCTGATTTTTGTACGGTTGGTTATAATGCTGTTGCTGTTGGGCGTATTGCTGTTGTTGATGGGTATATTGTTGCTGCTGTTGCGCATGCAACTGATTTGGATGCTGGTAGTGCAGTTGAGGGCCTGGTGTGACCGCGTGATAAGCCACACCACCTTGTGGTGGCTCTGCGTAATAGCCTTGGGGCATGTTGGGATGTGGTGGTAGTTGTCCTAGGGCAACCATGCGATCCACTTCTTCTTTTCGTTTTCGTTGAAACTCCAAAAATTCTTCGTGTGAGAACTGAGGTTGTTGATCGATCGTTTCCCACTCCGGATCTTTTTGAAACTCCTCTTTTGTGGCTTGCTGCATAAACTCCTCTATGCTTATAAGGCCATCATGGTTGGTGTCCGTTTCCTAAAAGATATTTTAGACAAATCAGAAAAAAATAAAACTACGCTCATACAACAATGTGAAGGGTATTATACAAATGTTTTTACAGTAAAAACAATACCTGGAAATAGTGTTCTCGCATACGTTCCATTTCTTCCGCCCGCTCTCTCATATCATCCTCGGGAAGATTGCTCTGGTAGACCTTGTCCAGCTCCTTGACAAAAAGCGCCTTTACTTCAGCCTCGTCCCAATAGCCGTTGCTATCGACATCATGAATGGAAAAAAAGGTTTTCGGATTAAAATCGTCCTTGTCCATATGATCCTGTTTCTCCCAAACTTCCTCTAGATGTGCCTTGTTGCCTGGGTGATGCACTTTCTCGTGCTGCTTGTGTTTATCATCCTTTTCTTTTATCTCTGCTTCAAATTTCTTTCGTGAATTCTCATCCATTTCATTCTTAAGAGCTTCGCGTTCAAATTCCTTTTGCATTTCATACTCCTTAAACTCGCCCCGACGCATACGATCCGCCTCAGCCAAATCGTCAGATGTTTTTTTTATTAACTTCCGCAAATCGTCTATTTCAAAAGTGTGCTCATTGCCATGATCCAAATGCTGTGGAACTTTTAAATGATTCCGATCAATGTCATGGCTCAGATCGAATGCTTTATTCGCCAATTCACGTAAACGGTCCAATTCACGACGCTTAATCTCGTCCAGCTTTGTCCGCACATGATGATTAACATAGTCAAGCTCTTGTGCAATTTTGCCACTCTAGTGGAATACATTTCTAAGAGTGAAAAATTATTCCACCAGCTCATTCAAATACTTACACGTATGTCAGCCTCAGGCGCTTGGTCCAGCTTTTTCCTAAACTCAGGATCAGTTTCTAGCGCCTCTACCACTTCGCGCAAATAGCGCTCATACTCCAGGTTTTGGCCCACATCTGCTGTAGGTGATGGTTCCTTCACCTTTTCCTCCTTTTTGTTCTGCGTCACCGGCAAAGCTCTGACTACGGACACAGCCACGGCAAACGTCAGCACGGGAAGCACCAGTACACACTTCATGGTTGTTGGTTTTTGGAGTGTTTACTTCCGTCTGATTTTTAAAGACAAAAGCAGTTGTGTCAATAACTTCTATATTGAAATGTATTCTGACGTGTCTGCATTCAATAGAGTTGATCAACGTTGGCGCAGTTGTGACCGACTCGTTGTGACTGACAAATATCGTGACATACAGATGCTCAATATTAAGAGTACCCGTTCCGATTACACATCCCACCGTAAACAGCAAAACCATTTATAATAATTTCAATATATCGGTGATATTAAAAACCCAACGAAAATATCGATATTTGCTTGCAAACTATATGTAAAAAGTATATTTTTTGATATTAAACGTAATTTAAAAGAACGATCAAATTTAATGATTTTTGCGTTTGATTCTAAATATTCGGTTATAAATTTTAGAATTGTGTTTTTTGTTTTGTATATAGGATGCTCTAGCATCCCTCAAAAAATTATCGATATACCTCACCCGGTGATTAAAATCGATCCATAGTTGTGCATCACTAATTCATGTTAGAAAATGTTAGTCATAATCATAAGTAGTGGGCATAAAGAAAATTATAATTATAAAAAAAGTCATTTATGATATGTTTATTAAGCGCATCATAATCAATCAGATAGGAAAAGTGTTAACTCTACTCTCCCTCTTTCGCATAACTTTACAACGACGCATATCTCTGGTTGTCGAAATTAAATCGAAAAGTCAACTTAAGATTAGTTTCCAAAATGTATGTAATGTATAACTCGTTATTTTAAAATAATTATTCAGGCTCCCGACATTTTACGAAAAGCTATGAAGTCTTTGTACCACAATATGAACATCTCTTAAGTTCGGATTTTCGCTCAAATGTAGAATACTTTTCTGAAAGCCATCTAAGGCAAAGATTACGTACCCTGAAAGACCCGAGTCCCCTTGCTCATATAGTTCAGCGGTTCCCACAGCCGTCTTATCGTGTAAGTCAATGTGCGTTATTAAAAGCTAATTCAATAGAATTAGTTGAATTTGTTAAAAGCTGTTAGATTTTGTAAGCTAAGTTTAATTTAAAAAAAACTGAAATAATGGCCAGTAGTGAAAATACTAAGAAAAAGATACTGAGTAACGATGAATATGCACGAATTTGTCAATTTATACACGGATTTAAAGGCGGCTTACCAATGGATTTTGAGTTGGAAATGGTAAATCGTTTTTTTACTGAGGTCGATCCCTTGGCACTGAGCTGCATATTGCAAACGGAGCTGTTTAACAAAGCTCGGGGCCAGCATTGGCGCCAGGAACATCGCACCAAAAGACTGCTGAAAACGTATGTATAAACTTATGAAAATATTTAATTTATGTCGGCTTAAGGTCTATTTTTTTCTCTTAGCTATGAAGATCAGTTCCACTTGTATACCGATAACTCTCTGCTAATACGCATGGCATGTATTGAGGGCATGAATCCGATTGCGTTGTGCCGGCTGTTACTGCAAGAAAAATACGATCTGAAGCAAAGGCCTCAAGTTTCGCGACTGTTAAAGCATCCGTATTTGATCAACGATTCACATCTAGCAGCCAACGTACAACAGTGCATATACAGTGATAATCAGGAGGGACCAATAACGGATCTACGCAGACGTTTAATTGGTGAGGAGTACGAGTTAAAGCTGAAGAACTTGGCCAGGAAAGCAGGCATATATTTCTATGATGAGCATGATTTGCGCCGCATGGGGTATGACAAGACACCCGATATAAAGTTAATACTGCCATTCATCTACAAGGGACTTGTGATAAATTGGATAGAGAGCAAGGCTAATTTCGGAGATCCAAAAAGTCATAAATCGAACATACAACAACAGTTGTATAGTTACTGCAACCGGTAATTGTTTAGCATTGACTGCTTAATTATATTTCATTAATTTTATTTTTTTGTAGCTTTGGGCCTGGTATCATTATCTATTGGTTTGGCTATCATGAAGATACGGCACAGTTGCCCGATAATAATATTGGAATAATAGTGCTTACAGATTTTCCTGCCCGAGAAGATTTAGTTTTCATGCAACTGACTAAAACCACGAGCGTAACAGACAGCAAAAACATTATATTGACTTAGCTTAAAATTTAAGTTAAAATACTTGACCCGCACACATATTTAACAATGTTTAAGTTTTGTTTGTTTATTGATTAATAAATGCCCATTATCGATTTCGTTTTTTATACAAAGTACAAAATCCAATTCACCACTTTATTTTAGAATTACGAAACTATATGATATCTAAATTGTGAATTAATCCAAATGGAATATTTATTTTGAATGAAATCAAATTAATATATTATATAAAAAAAATTAATCTTACGGCGTCAAAGTAGCATTTTTTTTCAAAATATAGATTGTTTATATTTTTATTGTTGCATTATTTTTTTGTACAGGTAGGCAACTCGTTTCGTTACTGACATTTTTATTTTACAACTTTCTTAAAGCTTACAAGTCTTTTAGCTCCTCAGGCATGTCATTTTTTGGATGCTTGTTCTCGAAATGCTGCTTGTAAGTTTTAGGATCCGGCATTTGTGACTGAAGCAAATTTAAGTTTCAATTAAATTAATGTTTACACTCCTTGTATTTGGCTTACCTTGCACAGGACACACACATGCACTAGTGCTTTTTGGGCCGCCTTCTTTTGATCGTTTGCACTGTGGCCCTGCTGCTTTTTCATCTTTGCCTGTTTGTCGGCGGCCTTTGCCTGCGATTGTATTTTTTGATGACCGCGTGCCATTATAACGCAATACTTCTGTATTTAACGCTGAAAATTTAAAACTTTAGAATCTTTATTATACAATAGTCGATAAGGTGTCTGAAGTAACAAATTATTATTTGAAATCTATGTTACTATCATTACTTAGTCAACTTAAATGTTTGTTTAACTGAAATGTATGCATTGTATCGAAACCAAAAAACATTAATTTTTCAAACATCTGAATTAAATTATTGTGAAATCTTTACTTTCTCTTTCAGTTGTGCGAAAGTACAGGTAATGGTTAACCAATGCGATTTATATATAGTCATTGATTGAGAAATAAAGCAACCGTGAGACGGTCAGTACATATACAGATTTTGCCACGCCATATTTAACCATCCGTTTTACATTTTGCAAATACAGCGAGCACGCTGGTTATGGCTCACCTAAATTTAAGTTCTATAGTGCGCTCTATAGGACGCAAAACTCAGTTTTTGCAAGTTTTTAGATATGAGTTAACACGAACTCCTTTCAATACCCGAAATTTGTCACCTTTTCTTAGACCTTAATTTTCGTAATGTAGTATTTTATGATATTAGGAATTGAGACCTCTAATTTTGTTGTGTTAAATTTTGTGTAGTGATGGTACGATTAACAATCGATAACATACAATTGTCGATATTATTATTTTAATATTTGATAATTTGTGTAATACCTTTCTTTTCAATACATTGAAACAGTTTTTCCGAAGTTATCGAAATAAATGCGGAGAAAAATCGGCAGACGTGTTGAGACTTTTGGAGTTCTGCACAACACTAAGCAGTTTTAATATATTGCAAAAATTAAATTACCTTTCCAAAAATGCACATTAGACTATGTTAAAAAATTTTACACTTTGTTAAATGTGGTAAATTATTATTTTTTATGCACCACTCAATGAAAGACAATTACAAATTACTGATGAGCCAGAAAATATCAGCAACAGATGTAAAATATAAAAATTATTTCACAACAATTTTTAAGATTAAGAGTTCCAATAGAATGTGTGATTATGTGAAAACGACCAATAGTTCAACCGACCACAAACAACCAAAAAAAATAAAAACTGACAACAAAAAAGCAACAAACATCCAAAAACCACTGATAAATAAAAACGCCAGGAACATTTAGTCTACTGGATAGGATTTGAGTATTATGACCCAAAGAGCACCACTATGACGATCTGGACCCAAGCCAAACCTGTCCACCAACGCACACAGGCGCAAATAGTGACAGCTGATCGCCACTGGTTTGATTTGGTGAATAAAATACATCTATTCATATTTTTTTTTTATGAAACTTATTTTACAATTTCATTATTATTTAGGCAAAATCCTACAAAAACATTTGTCGACTTCGGAGGCTAATCAAATGAGATACGAAAAACGCACCTCACGCTAGGACATTAAAACATATGTGCAATGGGCTGCACCAATAAATGTCTCCAAATTGACACGCCTCAGAAACCTGATTATAGAAAAAATGTGGATTGAGGACAATAACAAACAGAGAATGGCAATGAGTCAATTGACTACCCAGGAAAAAGCTATTTAGAAAAAAAGTATTTAGAAAATTGGAATAATAAAATACCCATGGAGATACCACTGGTTTGGAAAATTAAGAAAGGTTTAGTTTGCATAATTTGAAAATATTTCGAGCAAGGAATAAACTTCATCCTTGAAAACGATACTGACATCGGACGAAGCGACAAAATTTCTCGAGAAATTAATTTATCCATTAAGGGTTGCATGTTATGAGCTTCAATGACATAGAAGACCTCAAAAGCACTCCCACTCTGTTCTTTATAACCTGTTATCATCTAGTATAATGCATGGTATCAAGTTAGTTGCTTGTATATTATTATTGATTTTTGGAGCCGTTTATTATTTTATAAACAAATGTATGTACTTTTTAATTACATATAAAACTAAAAGTCATTTTGAATAAACCATGTCACATATAAAACAAATTTAAAACCGGTAAATAGTGTGCTAACAAAATATGTTCTCCAAATGTACATAAATAAATTATTATGGAAATGTTTGTAACATATAATGCAACAGTTTAATCGTGCATAGTTGCTAATGTGTGATTCACAGTTACTTTAGGGAAGGTCCTGAGGAAGTTACTTAAAATGTTTTTAAAATTAGTGTACATAGTTTGATCACAGATTTGTGGCACGATTGGTTTTTAAATTTACCTTTTCCATTAACAACGTAAATTTAAATGCAGTGTAGAGACAATGGCGCTATATTATTGTTTGGACACTTGTAGAAAATACGTTAAATAAGTAACCCGGCAGGCGGTAAAATGTGAAAGTAATAATTTCTTTTACATGTTGATCTTACTCATATACTGCGAGAAATGCAATTAAAGTCAATCCGTTATTATAAAAATTCAAAAATTAAATTTTTATTAGCTGTATTAAACAAAAAATATAATAAACATTTTTGAGATAAACTTTCCTTCTTGCTTTCCAAAATGAAAAGGGCATCAAGAGAGCATATGGGCATGTATCTTCGAATAGCTTAGTACAACCAGTGAGCTCTGTGTTTTATAATATTAATATTAATAGTAACAGTACTATTAATAGTAATAGTAATACAATGATAAATTATAATAGTAATACAATGATAAATATTAATAGTAATACAATGATAAATATTAATAGTATATAATGTGAGCTTGAATATCAAAAAGAATTCAGAGTCAATAAAATTAAAGTAACATGCTTGGATTATTATCGTAGAATTCATTAATGTTAGTAACTGATGGTGTTTTGATTGTAATTTTAGCATCTTGAGTTATATCTGGAGAATTCGCATACAATACCCCTACTGCACAGTCACCCATTTTTATTGTTGTAGGCTTTGTACCACAGTATTGTTTTATCGTCATTAGCTTCATGTTGTTTATCAACGATATATCTCGTTTGATTTCGTTTCTTAGCTCAAGAAGCTCGCGTTCCATTTTAATAATACTTATAGCACAGCTTTCAATTTTACGCTGTAGATGACCCACGGAAAGTTCCATTTCTTTGCACAAATATAGCTTGTTTTGTAGTGTGTAATGTTTGTACATCATAGTTAGTTGCTGCGTAAGTTTGCATTCTCTGTCGTATCTCAAATGCATCTCTCTGTGGAGTGCTGCCAGTCTCTTTCGCACACTTTTTCGAAAAGATGCATCCTTACAACGACGTCTAATGCAATTACTAGTGAAAAGTTCTTCTTGGGCATGTCCTCGCTCTGTTGCCTTGGTTTCGATTATGTGTTTTAACTCAGCCTTGACATTTTGATTTGGCTGTAAATTTTCGTAATGCTGATCAGGTAGTATAATCCGCAGCAGATTATGTGACTTTTCTTCATTTATTTTGGGTGGTAAGCTATTCTCTTTAATTTTGTTGACAGTTTTGGCTGATTTTTTGCTATTGGCCTTGTGCTTTGATTTGTTGCCAAAATATAACATCTTTTTGAGCCATTTCAAAATGGAAAAAAGGTTCAGAGCGTATCGAGTAAGATCCATAACTTGCGTGGGTGTCGATTCATTGATCTTTTCGCGCTGCTTTAGCGACAAACGCAACTTCAAAGAAAAGAGAAAATACAAAATATAAGTTTATATATATAAATACAATAACAATAAACAAATAATAATATTTAAAATTTTAGAGTATTAAAATAAAGTTAGATTACAATCAGCAAAATAAGCCGTAAATTCCGTAGCAAACCTACAAACAGATAGTGGTTTTAACATTTGTTGACTTTAGTATAAATATTGTATTCCGATATTGATGAATCCGAAATATTGACAGAAAAGACATACATAGAAAACATTTCATTAAATTTGTTTGTTAATTTACGAAATCGTAAAGTGTACGATTGTTAAACTGCGGCGTAGCCAAGGTTGAAGTTGAATTTTTTTTCGTTCGTTCCCTGATAATTAAAATACAATCTAAAAATATAAAAATAATAGAAGAGTAGTATAGTTCATTGCTATTTTCTTCCAATTGCATATGAATGTATGTATGTATTTGTACACCTATACATAGATATTTACCAAGGCAATGTATGTACGTGACTGGCTGTCGGAAGTTCGGTTCTAAAAGAGTATTACAAATTTTTTTATTGCGTGCGGCGCCAGACGGACGAGCAGACACTAAAAAACGCCTATTATGCAATCACTGTCGAATTTAGTTGCAGCATTAGTTCCTGCTTTTGCACGGCATTTGAATAGAATTTTATGCTTGGGTGTGGGCTTATCGAATATTACCTCATTGTGTGTGCACAAGCTCCAAGCTCGCCAAACGGGCAAAATGGCCATATTGCCGTCCAAACCATGCTCGATACCACGCCAACGTTCCGTTAAAACATAATGATTGTAGTCACGCAATTCTGCTGCTAAACCATGGTCGCATTTTTTTTCGGGCATAAACATAAAAATACACAAAAAGAAAGAATAAATAGTTGTAGCATGAAAGAAAGAAAGTTTCGGTATGCCGAATATTACCTAGCTTTATAGACCTTCTGGCAGGACATATTGCTTAAAATATATATATTTATCTATTAAGTTTTTTTTCCAAGCTAACTTAACTCATCAAATTATCATTAGTCTGAAAGTCTATTTTAACTTTTTCAAATCAAATAAAATCGAAAAATTCAACTTAAAAATCAAAAAATAAGTTCTATATAATATATATATATATATATATATATGATACACATTCGAATTTAAATGATTAAAGAAGAAACAGAAGGGTAGATCACTCTTTTTAAAAGATGTGATTAAAGCGTGGGCTTATGTTGGTATGTTAAGTAGTATTTTTTTTTTTGAAAGTGCGTTGATGATGAACGGGTGTGTTTCTGTATATATATGCATATAATCCAGTTTGTTAAAATATAGTAATCCCGATTCTCTTAGACAGGTAGCTTACTGTTTATATAATATTCTGAGTTATTTCTTTTAAAACTAAAGTTTCTTTTTTTTATTACCAAGATTTTACTCACCCAAATTTGTGTTGATGTCATTAGGTAATTTTTTGTTGATATTGGAATTGTGCGCGTTGCCAATTCTAAGCTCGTCATCAATCAGGGCTTTGATTATATCATTGCATGTGGTTTTGTATGTTACGCCTGATACATAACGCAATTCATTATCGTCTAGCCAAACAGGCAATTCCTTATGACATTGTTTCTGCTGGTACCGGGAGTAAATGAATTGGTGTATCAGTTTTAATTGAACTACTTGCTAAGTAACCATTATTGCTTTTTTATGTACAAATATTATACTTTTAAGAAAAGCTTTATTTATTCATTGTTCGCATTTGAAAAGTTGTTATTCATTGTGCATCTGCAACAGATTATCAGAATGCACCAAAAGCCGACTACGGTCCATATTAGGTACTAGCTAAAGAAAAAATGTTAGTTCAGCTCCTGTATCCATGTGTAAGTAGTTATTAATTTTGCCTATTGATTTCCAAAAAATATATTAAAATTAAGCAGCGCTTATCAGCATATCTTTAAAACTAATCAAAATTGACTCACTTAATTGTATTCTCTCGATCACGACAGTTTTTGGAATAAATTTGACATAGTGGGGTGCTCTGACAGGAAGGAAGCTGTTGTCTTATTTTTGCTAAAAATTGACGACCACTACTACTACTTATAATGGTTGGGAGGGCACTTACCCAAGTATTGTTAGTGCCGTATAGAGGTATAAAATGGTGTTGAGCGTGTCGGCTTGAATCCTTGTGTTCCTCATTTCCTGCTGTAGTTCGAGATGTTACTTCTGCATTCATCCAATGGTCGTCACTTAGCCCATTGTTGCTGGGGTTGTCTGAATTTTGGCAATGATGTTGACGTTTGAGCGGCAATATTGGGCTATCAGGCAAATTCAATAGCGATGGACATGTGTCAGAATTGTCAGAATTAATGAATGTTGAGTTTGATTGGTGGTGTTTCTGCTGTTGTTGAGGCGCCATTTTACCGGAATCGTTTTAATAATTGGTCCTGCAATGAAAAGGTAAGTAAAATCCATTTGTAATTCTAGTGTTTGTGTACACTTGAATGGGTGGGGTAAATACTTAGAGACTTAGTATATTTTGATTTCTATAAGCACGCAAAATGGCTGTTATACATATTGTGATGGCTGGTGGTTGATGGTGTATAGACGCCTACACCTAACGATCAATTTAGATTGGCTGTGGGCGATTAGATAAATTATGCAGGTAGTTTCGCAATGCATACCAGCAAGTCTATATACGTATTGATACAAAAACACACTTATATAACTGTGTAAGATTAAAAAAAATACTCACAGCCCTAATTGCTATCATTATTATTTTGTTCCTTATTGAAGCATTTCGTGAAATTGTCTTTATTTAATTCTAGTATAATAATTTAATTTGCTATGTTATATGAACATTTTGTACTAGCCTAGCCAATCAAAAAACCAGGGAGAACAGCTGATTCGATTTTTTAATTTATTTTTTCGAGGGTTTTTAGAATGAAATTTATAGCATGGTAGTCAAATATTGGTTTTATTTTGTTACCAAAGTGACAAGTGCATTGAGACGGAAAAACTTGTTAAACGAATATGATTTACATATAAGAAACCATTCCTTAGTCGATAGTTTTTATGACAGCCATGTCAAAAATGATATAAAAAATAAGTACAGAGAATATTATATGCATGAAAATGCCCCTTTACTTACGTATTTAACTATTATGCATCGAAAACGTAAGTTTTCCAACACAAATGCAATAAATCTCCCGTTAAAGGTGCACGCCAAATTTATAAAATAAAAGGAAACCTTTATATCTTAATTACTATTTGTGTATGCTTTTAAATACTGCTCGTTGGCGTCTCAGTCGATTGGAAATACGGTACACTACATGAGGCTTTCTTGCTCTCCATTGTTTAAAATTCCTTGAATATGTTATTGTGAGAGAGTTGCGCGCAAGTAAGTTAGAAAAATATTCTTGTGGTGTACAACAATAACTGAATTTCGTTTGGTTTTGGCTTGTGACTGAAAGCAAAGTCTTATTTTAGGTCCAAATTCACAACAGATCTTTTATTTATTAATGCAGCATTTCATTACAATTTATTCGAATTGCCAACATTCGTTGAAATATGTAAAATGTTATTAAGAAATGTTCAATTGTAATTGGTCTTTTGGACGATATGTACAATTATCTCGATACGTGAGATTGTCGTTTTAACATAGGTTAAGAAATATTGTTTTTTTTTATATTTTCTAAATTTATATAAAATTTTATGTTATATTAACATTGGTTGATTCATACATATATACATTTTTAGATATGTTAAGTGTAATTACACAAGAAGACTATGCGTGTGTATATTTATATATTTTTTGTTATATTTTATATTTTATTTTATATTTTATGATCTGATTTTCGGTGATTTCGCACAGTTAATAAATCGATAAATTTAGTTTGTTTTTAATATGCAACTTCTTTTTTTGTAATTTTGATTTTGATTTATATCAGGATTATAAAGTAATTGAATAGAGATATATATTAAAAGATATATTTTCTTCATGTGTGTATGCCATGTGAAAACATACTATTTAAACATGGTATTTTTTTTTAAGAAATAAATGTTTAATCAATCTAAGTAAAACCTCGGATATATTATTTAAATTGAAATAAAGTTGATCTTATAAAATTATTAATATTAAAAACGGCGGGCTCATCCTAACGAGGTTCGGCTGTTGATCCTTATCTAAAGGATATGTTCCACATTGGGTCGGAGATACGTACTTATGGCTGTTACATAATTTTGTATAACTTCACTGCAACCTTCATGAAAAATACTAATCTCAAAAAAAGAAAAACTATTTTTGAAGTATTGGCTTAGTATTTTATATTATATCTGTTTGGGATAAATTTGACACTTGCTGCTCAACAGTTTCATAAAGTCGGTTTGATATTTTAAATTATTATATATGTTACGTTTATCAGGTTGTTTCAATGTCCACATATTACAGTTTGGCACCCGCAGAACCACAGAATATTATGTAACCAACTGTGAATTCTCCCAGTGCCAAGATGTAATGGCAGTAGCTTTCCACAATATTTCGTAGTGAGTTAATAATTTGTAGACTTACCTTTAGAGTACTTTTTTATTTGAGGTTCACTTTGATCAAATTTTTGGTTTATTGCATAATTTTATAGGCGTTATGATTACAAACATTTTGGGTTTGGCTTATTAATTTTTTTTTTTTAATCTATGTTGAAGAGTTTACTTAGTTTTTTCTCACTAAGATGGTGACCAGTTATCATGAGCCGAAGCACATGTTAATCCTTTGAGCTTTGACACTTGACTGAAGTTCAAATTTGAATTTACAGCTATGTAACGTGGTTGTAAACGTCAGCGTCAGGCAGCTCTGCCGGAAATTGTTAATATTTTTCGATTTAGACAGGTGCTAGGTGGTAAGCTGCTGTCCTTGTTTGGCCGCAGGTGCGGCACCACAGCAAATGTGTACCTTTAAATAGTCGCTAGGCTATGATGATTTACACACTATTGTACACTCTGTTGTTGAGAGACTGCAATAGTGGAAGTCTTTTAGTGCTTTAGTCCTGTAGCTGGTTGCTAGCGACAACCCGCAGGTCGCATTCAATGCACAACAAACTAAACGGAACGTTTGCGTATCCTTGACAACGACATGTGACTAACTGAAATGTTATTTGCTGCCGCACAAAACTTTAAAGCCAAACCGGGCTGTTACCGACTCACACATACACCTGCTACCAACATATGTACACAGACATATGTACAGAGACGAAGACAGAGAGAGGGTCTAGGGGTAGTTATGTGCTATTTGCTGTCGTCATCAGCGACTGTTTTTGGTAGTAGTAGTTGTAATAGCTAACAACTGGCGCGACGTCGTTTTTTGGCCAACCAGCAACAACCACCAACCTAGTGAAGTCGTATTTATTCGTGTTACCAATTTCCCACTTGCTATATAGACAGGCGATCCACATGCGACCACTCCCTCAATCCACGTCGCAGTCTTTTTTTCTTGCGTGCTACGACAACCCCTACTCCATTCTTCTCCAATTGCTGTTGTATTCTGTTTTTTTTTGTGTACCAATACCAATGCACACGCTTTATTTGGTAAAACGAGATTGTTGATAACGTGCAACAGCAACACGCGCTATATAAAAGTTTGCTAGCAGGACCTACGCTGGCGCTTACTGCCATTCGTGTAATTTATACTTGGTTTTTAATAGGTAGTATACAGAATTGAGTCGATTTTTTATACCCTGTAACTCATTGAAATGAATTTTCAAACAAATGGTCTTTATCATATGATAAACTGATTCGATCAATATGCCTTCGCCATATGTTTACAGAACATGGAACTGTGCACGAAATGCATAAAAATGTGTTAAATTTCAAATGTTATACATTAAATCTAACGTGCTGTAAGCATTTTGACAAAGTTTGATCAACATCAGAATACTATAACGAATGGAAAGCTTTGATATATATTCAAGGATTCCACTTCATTAAAATCTTGTATAAACAATAATTATATTAAACAACTCAGAACATTAATATGCGATATGTCATCATTTAAACAATAAATCCAAATAAATCAAGTATCAATCGAATCTAAACTTTTCATAGAAATAGATAGCTGCCTACAACATTTCATAAAAAGAAAACTTATGCATCGATTTACCTACATCAGTAATTTTCCTATGTACAAATGTATTCATTAAATATTGCGAACCATTTGTAATTAAAAATAAAACCAAAATTTATTTTCTAAAATTGTTCCAACAACGTTTATTTTCTGCAGATCGGATTTTCACTTAATAATCTGTATCTGTCAGATTCGAAATGTGTATTTTTGTCTGACGCACTGATATAGATATTGTATTTTATTGTATATAAATATATACATTATATATTGGAAAATCGTTTAGTATTTCAAACTTGGCTCATCTATATATACATATACTTGAAGTACACAGCTTGTGACAAAATTAGAATTCCCTTTTATAATAGTAGTTAAAAACCGGTAGTTATAGGACAGCCTGTACCTGCAACAGCCACTGTTAGCTATGTTTAATAAGGGTGACTGTTTTAACCACTGAATTACCTGCCGCTCGATGCGGCTCAGTAGTTTCACGATGTGGCGTCCAGGCCAGTAGTCACAAGTAAGAATATAGTCGAATGGGGTCTATTATGATTTACCCTGAACCAAATAGCTACAAAAAATATGCGCATAAGCTTAAAGATCAAATTAACAATGAGATATAAATATAAAAAAGATATATTTTATATACGTTAAAAAGCATGCCTTTAATACTAATCAGGGTACAAAAAGAAAAATGTTTAATTTTCGCAAGCTAAGTAAGTTTGGAATACAAAATTGTCTTTATTTCTAGAAATCATATGTCGTCATTAAGTGGGCAGCTTTCAAAAAGAGACTAGTTTTTATAGAACCCGCCATACAAATAAAGATGACTAGACTCGGTAGCTAACAAAAAGATAGTAGGTCTTCGTTTAGTAATGTTGTAAGATATCAATGTTTTGAAAATATTCGCAACTGAACTACGCATTGCCCCCATTGTACATGCATGAATGGCGCGTTAATAACATTGGGAAAGGGCACGAAATTCGGGTGTGGATGGTGTGTGTAAAGCGTTGCATTATAATGATTAACTGACTTGGAAACAATAAGTAAACAACTAATTGCAATGCTCTTCTGGCCTGAATATGAAAGCTATATATTTTCCCAAATGGCAAAGACTACATTGGATTTGTAATTTAACTTGCTGTACACATATATTTACACTGCAAATAACCGCTAATAAATTATGTCCCACAACACCATGAACATATGTGGCGCATGCGTGAACTTTTTTTTTATCGATCCTTCCAGGCAGTTACTTGTAAATTACTATACAAATTTTGGAACATTATCTTAGGCTCGATATTTAATTTTTATCATTGAGTAAGACTGTTGTGGTGACCAACTGCATTGTTTATTAGCCACATAGTTACAAAAAAAAATACCATTAAGAACATCAAACATCATTTATTTATTATCGACTATGTACTAACTACTTACATAGTTTGAAAAAATAAGACAAGTTAGAATACTGGATAACGGGACACCAAGACATCAAGAATATATGTATTAACTTTAGCTATTTCTTACTTTTGCATAACATCATTATTCTCTTTTTAGCAATTTTTAAGGGACCCAGTGAATGATGCGCATATGCATATATGTACATATGTGCACACTCATATATTTTTATTAGATATAATTTAAAATAAAATAATAAAATTTCGGATCCTTTGGCGATCTGTCGGAACTAAACCCGATTGTCATGTGTAATAATTCAGATGTTATCGAAAATATACATATCGAAGATTATAGACTTGGATATGTCATTGTCGAGACACAGTTTTAATACCTCTGCAACTGTAGAATAAGAAGAATTAAGAATTCAAGCTAAACTTTCTAAAGTAAGTAAATAAAAATAGATATATCTAATTCGTTCATAGTGTGTAGTTAATGACGAAAGCATAAAAATATTAATAATTATCATCAAAAGCAATTAATAATTGCAAGGCGAGGTCAAAGGCAATACATTGGGCCGCATGAGACGCCGGTTGCCGTTGTTGCTGCTGCCAAGTTGCAGCTGCAGGTGATATCAACAAACGCATCGAAGCGAGACTCAGACCTCAGAGCCGGAGAACATAGGGTAGGGACAAGCGGAAGCTGTTTCGCGGGCTAAAACACATGTTGTCGAAACCTGTTTTCAGGCTGTTCGCTTCAATGATGACCACTGTTGGTTTTTAGGGGTTGTTCCGTTACAATGCCGGTGGCCCTGATGCATGTGCATTGACCTGAAAACTTATGCGATCTTTAATAAGAAATAAATTCTAAGGCTAAACTTAAATACTATTTGTTCAACATTCAATGGTAGAGTGTTCACTTGAGTTGACACCGCTAGTTCCATATATATTGTCTTAAAGCATCCTATAGACATGTGCGTATATATCTCAGCAATGGCCGTAGCGATCCTTTATATCATTAAGCTGCCTGGAATTATCGAAAAATTCTAAATACAAATCACAAATTAGAATGAAACATCTTAATTATTATGCTATCCGAAGATAAAATTTACATATCGTACATTTGGTTTAAACACACACTATGTAATATAGCACCAATTACGAAGACTACTTCGTGTTTTTATCATGTTGATTTACTTATTTGACTTTGTTTTTATTTTTGACGACAGTCAAGGTCAAACAAAATAAAAAGCCTTATCAGTATTCAGTTTATACGTCTTTTTTGACACCAATCTTTTCAGAATTGGAATCAGGAGCTGCGGTCGAAAGAGAGAAAAGCAATGTTGCAAAACTTATACAGTCGATAATTGAGAAGTTCCCATATATATATATATATATATATATATATATATATATATATATATATATATATATATTTTTTTTCTTTTTTAATATATATTAGAAAGATCTTTATTAATTACCGAAGACATTTCGTACATAATTTGCTTAGGATTAATTCTGATGTGACAATCCTTACTAAGCGAAGCTAGTTACTTGTTTTTTATTAAAACATTTATTTAACACTATTTTTATTGGGGTTTTTCCGTGTATTTACATACATTTTTTTTTAGTTTATTTAAAAATTTACATTTTAGCGTACGAGTCGATTTATACTTAAGCTTTTATAAATTTATTAAATTGATAAATAAAGTGATGAATTTATATTATTGTGAAAAATATTTATTTATAGATTCAAATTTCTTTGAACTTTCACTTATTTTTTTCCCAATATTTTTAATAGCAGAGTTGTAATGTAGTAGTCAATATAATTTATTAACATATTTTTTTGCTTAATCATTTTAATATTACTCAATAAAGCTTTTTATTTTATTTGCATTTTACAGAACAATTTATAGTACTATGTTGCCTAAGCATACCCGATCCTACAGAAACGTATACATTATATTTTTCATTTTTATCATTTATAACCATTTATTTAGCCGTATATATTCTCCAATTTACTTATTTTTCAGCATACAAAAAAAAGCAAAAAACAAGCTTAGAAAATATTTTATCAAGTGAAGCTTCACAATTACTGCATCATTTAGTCCAGTCCTTAAAATTTTTTTTATATTTTTGCTGCAGCGTGTATGTAATTTGGAACTGAAGGATATAAAATAAAGAAATGGCTTAATGGAGATTCCAAATCAGCGCAACTTCCTTCGGGGACCTATGTGAGCACAAAAATATAATTTTTGAATATTATTTCTATTTCTTTTTTCAATCAAAAGCACTTTTGAAAATAAATTTTTAAATTCATTAAAGAGTGATACCTTAAAAATTTAATTGTTTGAAAATTCAGTTTTTCGATATCAGAATTACATTTGCAAAAGTGTTTAATCCTAGACGCCATGTTAACAAAAAATAAAATTCTTGAATTTACAATGAATTAATCCATATTTGCATGACCATTTCGTCGCAGAAGTACGTTAGTCGTTTGCATGAAATTAAGGAAAGATCTTAGTTAATTATAATATTTAATGTTCTTAACAAGAAGGCTGGACAATCGTATCACTCATGTCCTATTACTTTTATGTCTCTTCTAGAGAAGATATACTGGTAGTGAATATAAGCATATTCATGCAGAGATCTCTATGCGCTATTGGATTTCAATTAATTTAGATCCAAATGCAATTCAAGCAGTGCAATTTATCTTCGATCTTCAGAGCGTCATTAGCGTAAAGCCCATCTTAACTATTATTTGACGATTGATATTCTAATAGTCTTTGCACTCATTTCGCACATCATGAAATTTCAATAGAAAATTTAAAAAAGCATAAGCATAGGAACTTTTGGGATACATTTTTTTTCATTTTATTAACAGCCAGATTGATATAATTATTCAACTATTTCGATAAAACTTTGAGCAATGCTTTAAATTTTGTCCTACAGAAAGCGATAAAATATTATCAACTTCTGGCAACTATTTCTTATGTATCCGATAAAAACAATCGACCGAAAATATAGTTTTTGTATGAAACTATTTTTCGTTCACCAAAATACAAAATACAACGCAATTGTGGCATAAAATTTTGAATAATTTAATTTTTTGAAGGATTGACATAATTGGTATTACCAGCAAAATTATCAATAAGTGCTTAATTTATTTAATTATTAAGTTTTAATTATAATGGACAAAAAAAATTTATTTTTCATAAAATAAAGAAACGAAACAAATACTGCTAAATATAGTAACGAAAAACTTTATAAAATCGGAAAAAAATCGGTAAGAATTATGTGTGTGTATTCTGAAATAGATCATCAAGTTAGTTTTTCAAGAAAACTCCTCCTAAGATTGGACAGAAAAATGTTAGCCGCGCCAACACTGACTCCATAAATCGAGAGTACCTATAATACCGCTATTTTAAGGCTAGAGTTATAAAATGTTGTAAGGCAGATAACAGGGTTACCAATTCCTTCGAAGATTGGTCCGTACTTTTTTATGCCGTACTGATTCTTATTAATTTATGTATTGTTTTTGCATATCTAAATGGGACATTTTAAAAATATCAAATTATCATATGTACTTTATTTAAAAAACCATATTTTTTGTTCCTTTTTATACCCTAAACTCGATAAAATAAGCCATATTGCATAAGTTTATAATGGTTTTGTGTAAATGTGTATGTAACATAAGCTTCTTTGACCCCAGGAACTATATATATTCTTGATCAGGAACAACAGCCGAGGAGATTTAGCTATGTGCGTCTGTCCATCAATCCGTCCGTCTATATGTCGGTTTGTCCGTCCATCTGTACGATCACGAAGATCTCCGAGACTATAAGAACTAGAGACATAAATGAAATATATGTTCTCGTACACCAGGCTCAGAACAAGTTTTGACCTATTTGATCGATAGCTGCTTCCGGTTTTCGAATATCGAAATGTTTCAATTTCCCATATCAATAAATTCAATTTTAAGGGCACAATCATTCATTATTACAGATTATACATCACTTTTACGTGTTTAAATTGGGCTTGAAATCGCGATCTTACGGCTATAACTCACATTGTCAAACGGATAAGTTCTTAGGTTGCTTGTTGCCAAGAAAATCGATGTTTTTAAAAGATTCATACAATGTATTCAAAAAATAAAAAATACATATAAAATGTAAATAATATCCATATATGTTATATGTAATATTTATGTATCAAAACTTGATTTCCAATATATCTAAATCAAACTTACAATATAAAATAAATTTGATGGTCATAGCATAAGCAAAATGGTATTAGAATCTGCACTCTATACCAAATAATTCACTTTGGAAAAATTGGTCGAAATCGCATTTTTATATAAGAAATATTTTTGTTTTTTCAAGAAGCGCATTAGTTTTCATCGGCCTTGAATGTGGGCATTGCCTAAATAATAATAAATAATTGTTTTAAAATGAATTACATATAAATTAAAATCCTTTTATTCAAATAACTGTCTCAATCGAATACCACTCACACACAGTTAAATTTTATTTTCAGATACTAACTTATTTACCATAAGGCTTTAGTTTATCTATTGTTTTATTTAATTTGTTATTCTGATTACTTATATAAATCTAAGAGCGTTTTTAATGTTATGGGGCATGTACTCTAAAATGAGATCATTTTAAATAGTTGCTTTGGGTTAAAAGATAAAATAAAATAAGTTGGTGGTTCTTAAGCCCATATTAAATTATAAATTGATGATATTGATATAAATAGCGTGACGAAAAAGTTGCCGGACGGATTGGTACACAGATGTTTTTAGGTATTATTTAATTCCTGAATACTTAATATGCTTTACAAATCATATCGTCATGATTTAATGACTTATTATTTTACAAATATATGTTATATTTAAAATTAACAAAATTAGCTCCATAAGTTGCTTATCTTTCAAATCGTAACTACCTTTAGGACAATTAGCGATGCAATAGTTATTGAACATTATATAATAATAAATGAATAATATAATTATAATTAATAAATGAGAAACTTTCAAATTGGATTAGCAAAAAAAAACATGGTATGGGCCGAAATACCAATTGATGAACATCAATTCATTGTCCCACTTTGTGATTGTGATAAACCGCTGATTTTGTAAAATATCATACAATAATTTCGCAAACCAATATAGTATTGACCATTAATACGTTGAGAGTATAGTCAACTAACACTCAACGGTTTGATAAAAAAAACAATATTTGCCGGATACAAGAGAGAGAAACAAAATTTACATTCAAGTAAGTTTTTTAAGCAATAGACCTTTTTTTTATTTTGGATCCTTGGGCTTTGATTAACCAGAAACACGAACCTGAGGACATAGTTTCGCCAAAAAAGTCTTCTGTGGAGATAAATTGTGGAATTCATTAATATTGTTTTTTTATTAAAATTTGTGTTTACAGATAATTAGGCAGTGATTACCGACAAGTGATATTTTCTAAGAAGTCGTTGTCGTTTCAATAGTTTGTTTATAGCGAATTTAATATAGGTCAATGCTCTTCTGTCTGCTATTTTCAATAATTACTTAAATAAAATAATTTACACATATGTGTTTAATTAGTTGTAAACTATAAATTAAACGCAGTTGTTTTATGGTTACAAATATTTTTATGTGTGTATATTTCTCAGTGCTGATGTGTATAAATAAGAATAAATGCACTAAAGGTGGTACAACTGCAATTTTAATCAGTTTAAAGTGCTTAAAGTGGTTTGAAAAGATGGGGTGGAAGAAAATATATTAACTCATTTCTGCTCCAAGCAGTACGCAATATATATATTATAGACTTTCCAAATGGCTAAGGCTTTACCAACGTTTTTTTTTTTTTTGCAAAATATGTAAATTCTAAAAAGCATTTTTTTAATATGCATTCATTATCTATAATTAATATTATTTAAATAATTGGTAACAGTGGCCCTCATTAACCTGCTCAATTTATAAAGTTAAATAAATGTTTATGCAAAGGATTTTTTTTTGAGTTTTAGCAGTTGTGTTTATCACAAGGCTTTAAAAACTGCTTATTTTATATTTCTTGTTTAAAAATATAATTATTTATATTCATACTTGTTTTCTAGTTTTGGTCTTCTATGTGTATATGTTGCAGGACTTTATTTGTGTTTAACAGAAATTGTATTTAAAATACTTGGGCGAATTTTTTTTTATAATTTTGTTTGCATTAATTCTAGATTTTGTTCGTATTGTTGATATTATGATTTTATACATTTTTTTGTTTGTTTAATTTTTCATTGTTTAGGGTCTAGTTCATTAAGCTTTGATATGTGTTTTCTTTTAATTTATCCAATTCCTGCTGCTAGTTTTTTTTAACATAAACTTTTCTAGTTTAAGCAGAGCGCATGAAAATTAGTAAAAATTACAAAAGTTCTATTAAAATAAATGTTGTTTGATTAAGATAATTTTATATTACATGGGAAAAGCGTATTAAAATATATATCTTCTTTGATCTTAGTAAAATATATAAGTTCCTAAATGAATGGTACCCTGTACCCCGACTCAATTTCCCACATGATTTTGTTTTGTTTTAACTTACATGCGTACATTAAATATTACATGATCTACAAAAAAAATCGTGTAATCTCTGAAAAATGGTTTGCTGCACTTCAGCACGCAGTTGTTTACTTGGTATATGGTTAGCAATTGTATGCATAAAGTAACTATGGTAAAGAGTTGGCTAACGTAAGATTATACTCGCTCATTTATCAAATAGACATACTTTAAAAAGTCAAATTATAATATTCGGAGATACTATGCACCAATTCTGTCTTAAATATTAAAAAAAACGTGTTGAAAAATACGTTTACAGTTTTTGATTGTATTTACTTATGTGCACATTTATATAATGCTTGAGCTGGCTGTAGTGTAATTTGATATATATCAGTATATGATTTCGATATTTGCAAAACTTGGGAGTTATTTGTAAAATAAATTAAACTTAATCTGCGTGTGATATATGGTCAATTAATTTTTGCTTGATTGTGCTATACAGGTTGAATAGAAATTATTAAGGCCATGGAAAATTTTAAGTTTGTAGCCCTTAGAGTGTATTAGAGCGAAGTGTTCATACAGACGGACAGGCAGATGGGCAGAGAGAGAAATGACGATTTTTGTTTCATTTTAACAATACCTTATGGGTATAAAATAATTTATGTCTTTTGATATTCTGTAATTGGCAATATTAAAAAAAGTCTGATATAGCTATTATTATATGAGAATCCTTTTATTCTTAACAAGACGTCTCAATTTGTGTTTTGCCCGAAAATTACGGTTTCATAAAGACAAATCGGAAATGTCTATATATACCTTGCACATTTCATGTATTTTCATGACCTAATTCTTTTTAATTAGCTTATGCGAGTACAGAGTATCAAATAAATTGCCACAGCAACTCATGCATTGAAAATAACGTAATATTTATTTAAACGATTAAGCCAATTAAAAAATAAACAACACAACATTGTAAGTATTTGGTTACATAGAGCTTTGAGCGACATTTTATGACAATATTTTGACATGGAGGCATTTGAACCAAGTAAATAAACAAAATAAAATTTCATTATATATATATATATATTTGCATATATATATATGTCTAAATATGGAGATATATACACATATCTGTACGATCGAGATAGGCATAGACACACATGCTACATCTGCTTAAATAATACAACTCCACACTGACGCGGAACACTAAACATGACCTTATATTTGTTTTAAACATAATAAAATGTATTAATATCTCGAACTATGGGCTGAGCTAGTTTTCGATTTAGAAACATCTGTAGCAAAAACGACGAGCTTAGGTCGAAGCAACAACTGTCTTCTTACTGAATAAGTATAGCGATGTCACGATCAAATGAATTGCGAGTATAAAGTATATGCTAAACAAAATAACGAGCGGTAATGTCATTCTTCTTCATACATCTTGATTGGATTCTTACATGATCTTACAGTAATCTTCGCAATTTGTGTAAAAAATTTACATTTTGATGCTTATCTCACTTCAACAGAAAGATGTAGAAATTACAAAAAATGATTGCAACAGGTTTAGTTTATAGGTTGCAAACTTTTGATTAATTTTTGATAGGTAAGAAAAGGAAATTTTTTTAATAATTTGGAACTATACTAAAGATTGGCACTGATTTATTTAGTTGAACGTAACCTATGCTCGATTCAAAATCAGCGCTGCCGCACTAGAATCTTATGGATACTCAAATATAAAAAGAATATCTTGAACAGAAAAACAACAAAAAGGCAAAAGAAGGTAGGCCTAGACATAGAGTCAAGACGCAGAACAGTAAAAAGTAATGTATTTTTTGTTGTCGCAAATATATTAAATGTAATAAAATCTCGAACTCCGGACAAAGCTAGTTCTTATTTTAGACAGACTAGTACTTAATTCCGTATGTTTACTATAACATATACGAATTCTTATATATGGCGCTTTACTTGCCATAGTAAAAATTTTGTGCACGCATTTTTCCTTAATACATCTTTCCTTGTACATGTACGAATGGCATGATTTTTTATTTATATTTATTTAATATGCTTATAATTAATTTATCTCATGGGTCGCATTTTTCTCAGGCAAGGTTCTTAGACGATTGTTTTGGAACAAACTTTCAGCATAAGTTCTTAAAAAATTGTTTTTAATATAATTATGAATGTATTTAACTATATTTAAAAACTTTCTTAAAATTTCTATACAATTATATATTTAAAGCATTGGTTGACCACTTTCAACTAGCATGTATTGACTTTGTAAAAATTATTAATTGAATATTAACAACATAAATAAGTCCAGTGAAGAAGATATTCTTTCTTTTTATATTGACTATATGACTTGCATATCACTTGTTTCTTTATTTTTTACAATTTATCGAAATTGTAATTAATATTAAATTTAAAGTTGCCATTAGTTACACTTAAGTGAAATTTTAACGAACTTTAAATTTCTTTCACTTCATTTTTTACACTGATACCGAAGTAGAATATTATGTATGTTGGTTTTGCGTAGTGTGATTGCAGTATGAAAGTCCGCCATCTGTTTGTATTAACTTTTTTTTAAGCTCGGGACTTGAATTTGTGTGAGAAAAATTCTTAACATTGTTAATTGGTCTCGCTCACCGGTGTCCCCCAATTTTGTAAATTCTCGGCAAAAAACTATAATTTCTCCAATTTTAAACTAGTCATAAAATTTTAAAGTGGATTGGCCACCTTAGCATCTCCTGGTATCAGAGTATTAAGCAGTCGGATGGTCCGTCATCGTCTTTACTTGTGTACCTAAAGATTTTTTTTGTTTTCTGCTGTGCACCTTGGCGCATGTTTTGAGAGTCGACTTAGCTAAATTTTAAGAAAATCCCTTATAATGTACAAAGAAAAATATCAGAAATATGGCATAAGCAGTTGGAAATGTTATTCTAGCAATGACATCGATCGTCTTGGCAACGCGTATTGGATGCGGTGGCTCTTTTTTGCGCATCTGAACGAAGCAGGTCTGGAAATATAAAAAGTTATGTTGGTTAGTATGCTAAATATACGCGGGCTATGGTCTCACCTCCGTGGCACAGCCGTTGTTAACCGAGTGGGTGCATGGGCTGCTGCTGCCGCCGCATGTGGTACATGCCACAATCTCATTCGGTGCTCCGGCTTCGCGTCGTTTTTCGCCCTGATAGATATAAAAAAAAATAAAGCATTAATTGAGGATCAGTAAAAAAGATTTGTTTGTTTTAAATACAAGCAACAAGTACACACAAATTCGACTTGAATTTAAAAGGTTCAAATATTGCAATTACTGTTTTTGTCATCTGCAATGTTTGTATTTGATCATCAAATATAACAAGAATACTGATTATTTAATTAAAAGAAGTTTAGTATTTATATTAATAAAATATAAGCCTCTTATTTTAAAAAGAATGATACATTGAAATGCAAACCATATTTAAAAAGTATACGCATACAATATACTTACAGGCTGTTGTTAATCGAGTATACATTTTTTTGCGGCATTGAAAAAGTATTAAAATGTACACATATAATTTGGCTGAATAAGTTGTTTTATTTGAAATAATAATTTTATTATTTTTATTATTCGTTCTATTGTGTTTGTTTGTTTTTGTAGATTCTTTGTTTAGAAAACTTGAGTACTATAAATATTGTAATGTCTGACATGGCGAGTAATGATATGAAAATTTTTCTTTTTGCTTATACACTCAAACTAAAATTAAAATATAATAAAATTTAATTGTACATTATAGTTAAGGTTATATCCAAATAACGCCAAGAAAACTTTAAAGTGCTTTTAATTTATTTGTATTATATTGCTATATTTTGTTTTGCTATGTAATGATTTTATTCAAAGCAACAATAATCGATACACAAATCGTGCTATATAGGGATAATATGAATAGTTTTAAAAAAATTATAAATTTGGCAGTGTGCACGATATTTTTTAATGTGTGTGCGTGTCTCTAAAAAATTGTCAGATTAAGAAATATCATTTAATGCAGTTTTACGATACAAAATTATTATAAATATTTTAAAAAATAAAAACAAAGCTTAAAGGCATAGGAGTAAGTTAGATATGTGTTACATCCAACATACTGAAATGCCCGTGTGATCGTGATAGTTTTTTCGAAGTCTTAAACTTGAAGATTTAATGTCATGGAATGTGGGACGTGTTCACTGGAGGTTTCATATATATTTAACGTATTAAAAGCTGGAGTAACTTAACGAAAGGTATTAATTTGCATTCTGAAATAAAAGACGACGTTTTCCAATGGTATAATAGTATAAAGCTGTATGATACTTGCGGCTGGAATGTTCTCAGTTGCTTAAATATAACAACATTTATGTATTTGTAAGTAAATATATATAACACATATGCAATTATGTAACACAACAAAAATTTATAAAATTGAACTACATAGAATTAATAAATAGGAAATTGAATCGGTTTTTAATTTTCTTTAAAATCCGGTTTTGTTGTCAGCTTTTGTCATAAGGTGTAGGTATTATTTAATTATTGAATTGATAGTCAATTCTGAATACCCCTTAAAATTTAAGAGTTTAATGAGGAATACAGTATTTTTGATGTGGATTTTGTTAAGATCAAAGTCTCTAGCCCACACTTTTGAATGAGATTGTATACATTTTTGTAAAGGCCCCATATATTTGCAGGGCGGACATGGCTATATTGTATTGCAAGTGCATGTTGATAAAGATTATTAATAAGGAGATTTTAATAATAATGCGAGTTTTCTAATATGCCGCAGATTAAAGGGTCTTCATACCTGCGACCTCTGGACTCTAGGGCGTTCAAATTATTGTGTAACATTTAATATGATGTATTATATGTTAAAACCAACCAAAAAAATGTAAATCCTTTTTATTTGACGTGTATTTAAAATAGCTATCTTTTATGAACAAAAAAAAATAATTATGATATTTAAAATTTTATAAGAAAAATAACAAGTGACTTTAAACAAATATCGGGGTGTGAACAGTTTATGGTATTGCTTTGACTTTAAGAGAACATTGATAAGTACTGTAATACAATTCTTAAAAAAGTCTGTACAAAATTCATAGTTGTCTAAATTGTTAATAAGCTTAGAAATTGAATTTTATTTAAACACAGAGACTTCAGCTTCATTAATGCTATAATCATTTTTCAAAAAGCTGACCATGATATAAAATAAGACTGAAAAATACAGGCAGAAGCTGCTGGCTCCAGATTTTAAAGGACAATATCCCCAAGCAAACCCGCAACTCTGACCAATAAATACAATATCTGTACAATTTTGAATCTTTAATGTAATTCAGAACAATAAAAATATGACATTGAGAAATGCGTGTACACGCATTGTAAACAAATATTTCATCAATATAAATGTTATGACAAAGTTAAAGCCTATCAAAAATAATAATATAGAAAGCTAAGAAAGCTGTTAATCGACTTTCTTTGGTATTCGGAAAACAGAAGAAATTACCGATCAAATTAAATAAACTTAATCTGCAAGTAGTATATGAGAAATGACATTTTATATTATAAGACTCTTACTTTTGTAGTCTATAATATGGTTTTTTATACAGGCGATAGTATTTATATTAAATGGGTGAAGGGTTCATTTCACGGGTCCAAAGCTTAATATAGACGGACGCGATCCAACAATGTAATCACTTCTACGTACACGCAAAAAATGATTGCGTTTCCTGCAATCTGTTTTGTTCAGTAAGAAAAGATTTTTATTTTGGAAATTTTTTTTAAAAACAGAAGGCTTTTGAATAATTGTTTGAAATTTGATTTAGTTCTTCTTCTTAAAAACAGATTATTAGAGCTGGTTACAGCAACAAAATATATCAAGAATATATCCAATTTTTCACATATTGCTGAGTATTTCACAAAGTAATATTTATAATTAATCTTAACTATCATTATTTTTGGATTTTATATTTGTGTACACACCATTTCTTAAGACTCTGTTGTTTATCTTCTGAGTATTTTTATTGGTATAGTTAGTTAACGGTTGTGCAGGGTCAACAATAACAACATGGGAAGGAAATTGACTAACACACTTTGGGTTGTCGACTTGCAACTACTCACAGTTTGCACAGCAGCCTCAGCAGCGGCTGTTGACTTGGTTGTCATTATAGATCTCGCATCTGATGAGTAGGCAATGTGTGGTGAATTGGACCGCGAAGATTTCATGCGTGGTGGTTTTAACGGCAATGCAGACTGAAAATAATCTTCGGTCAATGGCAAAGGATGCTGCCCCAGATATTTCTCCATCTCATCTCTCTCTGGGTCATTTGTCTCTCTCTCGATGTGTACCACTAGTGCTGGCGTGCTTGTGGCAACAGAGCGGCGTAGTAAATTTGAGCTTTCTTCCTGTTGCTCATCTTTTAACTTATCACTTGTGACTGCTACATTCAGCATCGCAATTTCACCCAGCGATGGCTCTTCATAGATATGTTCTGTGGTCATTGCAGGCGGCTTGACACTTTGCGACTTGGTTGTCGATGAACTGTTTCTAATGGCTTCTCGACCGCTCTTACGTTTAATCGAACGGGCACGAATATTTTGCACAGCTGCACCAATGATGCCACCATGCGCCTCCTGCCACCGCATGCCGCCGCCAAGCAATTCATGCTCCGCGTGCTTTAGTGTGTCCGGCGTTGGTGAGGAGGCTGCTGCACACGGCGTGTTGGCTGTCGTGGCGGCGGTGCTTGCCTTTTTTGGAGGACGACAAAGCATCGTGAGATTCTCGATCGATAATTTCCTGTATAGGATGTGTGGATGGGACGATTGGGTGGTATACTTTTGGCTTATGCATGTTGTTCTTCAAAAGAAATACATATTAATATTCAGTTTGATGAGTTTGACTTTTAAGTCCAAAAGTTATTACTGTTTAGTCAATATTATTGTTAATTTTGTTAATTTCATTAAGGTTGCTTCATGCTTATTTATATTTTTGAGTTGTTAATTAATTAATATCTAAAGTTCGATTGGGATATGATATATCTATAGAAAATATATAAGTTTCTTTTTAATAAAATAATAGCACACATTTGTTCAATGACGACATCGGACTTGTTAAGGACAAACCATTTGAAATCGTTGCATATTATAATTTTTTTTTTTTGTTTGTAATACAAATAAATTGTAGCTTTAAACCGAAGTTATAGTTTAGAACTCGTTAATAAGACATTATGATATGTACTTTTTGTTGAGTCATAATATGCAAATTAATAATTGGAGCTTACTCAATAAAGGTAAAAATAGATTGAAAGTCTGGCCATCTTTGAACCAAATACAAATTGTTATTTTGAAATGTGTGTTTTCTTTTTATATTAGTGTATCACATTTGTTTCAATCCTTTCTCTCTTCATAAAAATAAATCTATCACGAACAGCTTTTACAAATTGAAAGTCTTGTAAATATTACCTATTTATTTTGTTTTTTCGTTTTATTTATATTTAAATGTATACATTTAATAGTTTTCCAAATGAAACACTTTTGCATCATATTTAACTATTTATTTGTTATTTGCGGGGAACTTTATTAATTTGATTGGAAATTGTTTTTTTTACTTTCGTTCAATATGGAAGTGCACGCCTTTTCTTTCAGAAACCCGTTAATACAAGAATTTCCTTATTTCTTCCTTCCTTATTCCTTCCTTCCTTGTTCATGAGTAGAAAAGAGAGTTTTCATAATGTCCAACATATATATTAATTTATGACTAATCGGGAAAGGTCTTATTTATAATACAGTGTTCTTGAGAATATATTTTGTAAATTTTATTTTTAATTAATTTTCATAATTCAATTTATTTATTTTTACCATTTTATTTTAAGTTGTTTTGTCAAATGAATCATAGAATATATAATCATTTTAAATTTTAAATTTTTATAATTTAATTAACTTAATTTTATCATCTGTATTCGCAATCCACTTATAAATAAATGGTTTCACTGGTTTATTTAAAAAAAAAAAACCTAATCGTGTTGCTGCCTCCGATCTGATTTTTTTTTACAAAATATGCTAACCAAAAAACATACCATTTTGTATTTTTTAAGTTATTCATTTATTTTCGGTTTACGCTTGATCTTCGCCAGATAAATACGGTACGATTAAAAAAAAAAATTAGTTAAAGAGTTATGCGTCCTGGCGAATTGGGTTAAAAAATTGTGGCATGGGCACGATAAGCTAATGCGCTTGGGTCAATTACAACCCATATATGTTAAAAAATATGTAGACAAGGATGGAATGCAATAAATTGAACTACAAAATTAATCTACACAAAATTATATTTACAGATATGCACATAAGTAAGGACATGAGTATTTGAAGAAAATTTTAAAGGAAGTGGCACAACCGTAAATCAAAAATGTTCTATAACTCGTGTAGTACAATAATTTGCCGTAAGGCATCTCAGTTATCCCTAAAGAACAAACAGAAAACTAAGGCAATGTATGGACACAAAATTCCGCAGAAATTATAAAGTTATTTGATATAACCATATAATAAATATATTCTTATTTTCGGTTTTGTTCGATTTTTGCTCGTAACATTTTTCCCAATTGTAAGTGATCTTAAAGTGTGTTTTATTTTGGTTTTTTCTTTCTTTATTTTTAAAAATCAAATTTTAAGTAAATTTTGTGATTGTATCAAAATTAAATAAATTTACATTCATATAATTTATTATTTATGCACAATTTTGTAAAAGTTATTTGTTTGGTATGTTTTGTGTCTCCTAAATAGAGTACATTGATCGACTAAATATGGTTAAAATATGAGTACGATGGATATAATCGAAGACTTAATAAATAATATTTACCTAAATTAAAATAATAAATGATTGAAGCGTGCATCTACATATTGTAATTTGAATAACTGCTATAAATATGAGTTTATTATCGGATTAAAAGGTAAACAAAATTAAAAAAATATATGATAATAGCCCAAATAAAATAAAAAAAACCGAAAGATTAAAATTTTTAATGCATATAAATTTAAAAGCGAATTCGCATGCCATATATTGGTTTGTATGTATTTATGTTGTTTTTATTATGTTGTTACTAGTGTTCATTGACTGTCCAAAAATTGAAGGGAAGGTGCATGATTTGTGGTTAATAGCTTACCAAAGGACTTGCAAGAATTACTCCGATCCTGCTTAGTACCGCTGGAAGACGCTGCAAAAATGTACATAAAATAATATTCATACTCAAAACACACTTTAAGTTTGATATTGCTGATTATGATTTTAGTTTTGATTGAATTGATCCTGCTTTAAATTTGCATGGCTTAGTTATTATTAGGTTAATGATATATATTGTGAATCTTTAAGCTTTGTCTATAATGTAATATAAAATGTCACAGAAATTGGGAACAATGTTCGATTTTTCATTGGCTTATAGAGTACAAAGCTCAATTCATTTTACTATATTATTATATTTTAAGTTTATGTATAAAATTAAAATATATGAATAATTTAACTAATAATTTGCTTTGATTTTTTTTTTTAAATTTTAAATAAAATTATATCTATATTTAAAAATATGGCATGGACGTAGAACTTAAAACACACATTCATCAAAACATTTCCATAATATTAATATTTATACATATGCCTAGTACATTTAATAATGATCGGACAATAAGCACATAAAATAATTAAGAAAATATTTTCTACACCGCAGAGGGTGACAAACATTTGCATTTTTGTACATATTTACACATGTAATTTTAAAACTTTGTTACTGTAGACAAAATCACGGTACATTATTTAAAAGTCTTTTGAGAGAATCGGGCTTGCTTTTTGTAATTTTGCGACAATAATTTAAACATACCACACAATTAACAAAATCTATTGATTTTTAATCATGTCCAGCTTAGTTGATGCTGCCTTGTACATCTGGCATATTTTTATGCTTACCCATCTTAATAAAAATTATTATTTTTAAAACAGACTCGAGTCATATATCTCACATAGAAATATTTTTTTCCCTTGGTATTTCTGTATACATTTTGATTTACGTAAAGCTAACATAGGAAAAAGGATTAGAAACTGTATTTTCTGAAAATAATCAACAACGCATTTGATTTAATTACTATACTAAATACTGAATTAAAATAAATAAGACTAACTCGACTGTGAAACTGCAGTCTGCAAGGGAATGTTGGATACAAAAAAAAGCTGTTCTTTTGTGTTATAATCTTTTTTTTACTGTACACACACTGCTCAAAAAAAAAAAAAATATATATATATATATATATATCATATATATCCATTAAGGTACTAAGATTGTAATTTAGATTACTATGAATCTTCTCAGAAGATTAGTAAGAAAATGTTTTTCTAAGGGTAAGCCTACATTTCCGTAATTTTCGAAAAAAAGACACAAAATTTAAAGAAAATCAGTAAGCACATCCACTTCTTAATAAATTTGGATTACGTTTTAAGTTATGTATTCTTAATTGGTTTTACTTTACTTCGTCCATTTTACTTTCTTAAGGCACATATATTATTTGTGTGAAAGTGTATACTTTGTTTTATGTCATTACATAACATTAATTAAAATGCTTAACATGCTCATTAGCTCAGTCTTTTTGTATAGGTAACTTAGTATACTAAGAAATGTAATATAGAGTAAGTATTCATTCCACATTAATTCCCGTGTAAATTTTTAAAATATTAAAAAAAAAATTCATATAGGCTGCCATCATTTCTACAAGCGTGGTAAAATCGGTCAATTGGAGAATGAAATAGTTCCTCGTTTTTTCTAATTTTGTTTATTATTAAATGCAAACAAGCAAATCATCAACAGCAAAATTAATACAAAAAGTACATACATATAGTAATGACAATTAATTTGAAATAAGCAAATTAATATATAATTAATATTGTAGGGAGAATAATAGTTTTGAGATGGAAAGAGGCCTTTCATCCCCATACAGTATATATATTCTTAATCAGCATCACACTTTTTATTTCTTACATTTTGGTTATTCAATACAATACATCCCAAACAGACAATGTAAGGAATACTCTAATAATTATGCTCAATGTTCGAATTATTAGTCACTTGGTATTATGGGTCCCAAAGAAACAACAACTAGCTGAATAAAAATATATACAGGACTTAAACTTATGAGAGAAACAGAATGTTATCATCGTCCCATTATTTCTTACTATGCTTTGAAGCTAAAGACAAGCATGAGTTCCTTCGATATCCTTGAAGATAGAGTGTTTTGTTTTGCCCGCGGGATCATTAATTTATTTCTTATGGGTGGTTTTCTTTAAATTTATAAATTTATATCTATATCTAACAGTACAGGAGTGATTTAAGTCACAGTTTGAAGAAGGGTAGTGATAACCATTCTTAAAAATTATAATGAAAATCGTAAAATCCTACTTCACACACAATATTATATTTAAAGTAATTATAACTCCTGTTATGTACAAATATTAAACATACTAGAGCCTGCTTTACCCAAACAAAATTCGAAACCTGTATCTCTTATAAGATAAGAATTAAATTCGATAACAGTCACGCTCGCATAAGTCGAAAACTGCATTTCAGCAACTTCAGCGCCTTAATTAACTGACGATATAGTGCCCTGATATTATTTGAAGTATGTTGAGCTCCCTTTCCTAACCTTACATTTTCGAAAATTAGTTTTAAGTAGTCCTCAATTAGTTATAGTTCTGAACATACATATCATAAGTCCCAAGGAAATTTGACAAAAATTTAACCCAAAATTAAATATACTTTTTATATACATTGGTGAGTTTCCCTTACGATTTATATGTTTACTATACACAAAAAATTTTGAAAGTTAATTTTTTCGGTCTTAAGGCGCTTTAAGCCCGAAATAGTTTGTTATCAAGTACCTCAGTTTGACTTCCAACTGAACTACGCGATCGATAGAGCACATAGAAAATAATCTCGAATAGTTTAAAATATTATCTATTTGAATTTTAAGAAAGATTTTTTCGTGAAAAAAACGGCTTTTGAGTTTAAAGAATTTGTTTTTCGTGTATAGAAATTATTTCCAAAAACCATATTTTGAATTATCAAGGTAATGTAATATTATAATAAGGTAATATTTTCTGAGTGTATTAGCTTCTTGTATATATTTCATTAAAAAATATAAAATATAACGCAGCTATTTTCATTGCTTTCCATTAGTTGTCAGCAGAGTATATATATATATATATATATATATAAATATATTATTTATTATTGTTGTGTGTTTGTGTATAATTTTATATTTATTTCATAAATATTTACGCTGCCGTATAACATTATTTTTAATTGGGGCATTCGTTTTAAGATGGGCAAATAAGTTTAATAAAATATATAAGGTTTACTTAGATATTAGCAATATCAACACAATGTGAGTAATTGCAATAATTTGATAAGGTATTTATAATTAGCTTATGTAAGACTTAAAACTAAATTTGACGTAAGACTGTCGATACAAAGATATCAAGAGAAATATTATTTGAATAAAGGAAAAGAGGAGATTTAAGATAGTTAGAATATGAAAAGCACGAAATACAATACAATGACTGAAGTTTCTTTATTCTATGACCATAGCTTAGGTGTAATTTAATGTAGTTTCGGTATTTAATTAATTGGGGCTGTGAGTGTAATAAACAAATTAACATTGAAAGATTTTGTTGCTTTTTGTTGGATATGTATGGTATGGTAATGTAAAATTTAAATTTTTTATATGTGAAATATATATATTAAATAAATCACATTTGGAAATTCCTAGTAGCCTATTGCGCTTTATCTTACTAGTTTTGAGTTTGTACTCTTATTTTGTAAATTAATTTACCTGTGTAACGGGGTTTTCACCGGGGCGATAAACGACATTGTGCAGTGGACGTTTGCGGCCCACGTAATTGACACAAACGAACTCCAGTAAAGAGGCGTAAATGAAGCACATGCAGACGCCGTCCCAAACGTTCATCGCCGTCAGATTGGAAACGACTGGCAGGGTGCTGCGAAAACCGTTCGAGGTAGTGAAGAAATTCAACATTGTTGTCACGCCTAATTATTGTTGATGGTTTTTGTTAAAAGCAGTTGAGCATAGCATGGTTGGATTTAAGAGAGAAAACAAAAATTGCATTAGTCATTAAAACATTGTCATTAAAATACAATCGCGATGCAGACTTTCTGGGGACACGACAGCGTATCTTTAGTTGCAGTCCAGGGAATGTGAATTTTGCATGATGGTTGCAACTTACGTATAATTAGGTTTGATGTGAAAATGTATGTACACAAGGCTTGTATTTTAAGTATTCGAGTCAATATTTAAACAGGGCTCAGGCGAGGGAACTATTTAGTTGTGCAATGTGTTCAAAGCTAATTAGCTACTACACTATATGGGGAGACATTTTTAATGTACTTGTAATAAAATACATTAATAAAATTATTTTATATTAAACATGTGCAAAAGCATTTTTTGTGGTCATATTAAGCGGAAGATATTTTTATTTTCGAACCTACATTGATAGCCAATATCCTGAGGCAAATAGCCAAACAAGTTAAGCTATTTGTTATAAAAAAATGAAGAATTACCGCTTCGGGTTGGGGATAATTTCAGGAATATGAAAGTTTTCTAAGCTACTGTACTACGCATTCCAACAAGTGTGGTTAATTTTCCTATACATTTTTGAGCAGTTGTTAGTAAATTTACTTACATATATACTTAACAATAATTTTGAAGCTAACTTCGTTTTCCTATTTTAGGATACACAAGGTTTCCAAATTAGTGTGAATTTGGAAATTATTGAAATTATCGGTTGGCATTTTTACCAAAATAAATAAATAATCTATAGGGTCCTACAAGATTCTCGGAAATGTGTGTTTTCTTCGTGGATTCAAGCCAGGCATGTGAAGGTTCTTTTGAAGCCAGAAACAGGAAAAAGATGTATCGGTCTACACCCTCAATGAAAGGAAATGAGAGCTCGGAGGCCAGGAGCAAACATTGCTTTCTACACCTTATAGAACTGAACCAAGAGCTATAGCCATCCTTCACTTAGAACCTCAATACATACAACTATTATATTAATTCAGATCAAATAAACTAAACTTCATATGCACGATCTCTTCGTGAAGTTTATATCTTTTATTCATTTATATTGGGAACTGGGAATTTAAAAAACGGGCAATTAATTTTGTTTTAAATTATACACAACTGCACAAATAAGATTTGTGGCATATTCAATTTAAGATTTTAGCCATACTAAGTGTTCAATCTTACAATGGTAAGATAACTATGGAGAACTATTATGGGGAAGATAGGGAAAGACAGGAACAGACAATTGACTCAATTATAAACTCCTCAGTTATATAGAACGATTGACGTTTTTTTCTCCTACTATTATTATTTTCATTAATATTAATTTAATATTAATTGCCATTACTATGTATTATTTTTATAATTGACAATATAACCAATGCACATTACAGATGTAAATGGAAATGATTTTGCGTTTTCTCTTAAAACTTTAATTAGAATTTTGGGACATAAGCGGCAGAAATTTAAAGTCTGTTCATTGCAATAACATACATAAGTATAAATCTCTTCGCTTCCGACAGCTGTTATTTTATCACCTTATCTCACTCTCTATTTGTTATTGTTCTCATTTTAAATTGAATAGGCAGACTTAAATTTTTTTTTAAAATAGCTTGGATTTTACCTTAAAGCTAACAAAATTCTTGTATGGTAAATCATTTATGCAATTGAATCCACGGTTGCTAAAAGGGAATTAAATAATAATCATTAAAAGGAGTATGCGCAGAATTAACTGCTTCTTTTTTAGCTTTGATTCGATTTATAACATATGTAGATTAAAAACTTACTCAAAAAAAAAATCACCCGGAAATTTGCAAAAGTTTACTTATTCCAAAAAAGGCATATAAAACAGATTAGCGTTTAAAAACAGTTTAAGTTGCAAATAAAATGACCACAAAGCATTATTTTTTAATATTAAATCTTTACAAATTTATTTGAAAAGCTTTTGGTACAATAATTGTAGCTCAGCAGTTTGATGGTAGCAAAAATGGCGCCAAAATGACAAAACTTGAATACAAGTTACTGCGGTCATGTTTAAAAACATAAAAGAAACTGTTGAAGTATTTTTGACACCATTAGGTATTTATATACTTCTACAGGATTAATAATAAAGTTATGTAGCTATCTAAAAAGTATAGGTAATCATAAAATTAAAATGAACAAAAGTTATAAGTATAGGAGTATATAATATACCTTTATCTATTATTGACTATGTTTCTATATCTACCGAAATTTTAAAGGTACTTGTATAATATACTACTAAGAACCTCATTCAAAGATCGATATTTCTTGGCTACACACCCTGTTCTCTGGCACTTGTTAGCAGATGGTATGAATTATTGGTATCAGAGTAGTTCAAAGTCGGTAACGCCCACAAAAAAAAAAAAAAAATGATCCAAATATAAGAAATAATTGTTTAATTGATATTTTGTAAAAAGTCTTATGATAAGATAATGGGTCAAAGGTGAAGTTTAGTGGAATGTAGCATGCAGTGCTAGACTTTGTCTTGTGAATTTTTAGCAAAAGTTGTGCACAAATTTCAGGAATTTTCGTCTCACCAAATATTAAGTAGTTTAAAATGCCTTATTGAAGAAGACAACAAACTATTAAAGTAAATCAAAATCTAAAAGGAAGAAATATGATGACGGAACTCTGTTGCAAAACAAAGTATTTTATATACAATTTCTCGAATATTCACTGAACTAATGGTTACATTTTATTTTCTCTGATTTAAGGAAGTAGCAAGAGAAGATAATTATTTAACCAAGGTCGAGGCAAAGAACATTAGTCCCAAAAAGGTGATATTGCCTACTATAATCAATTAATTTTTAATAATTTTTAAAAGCACCCCTATTTTTATTGATTGCTGCTGCCTTTGGTTATGCAAACAAATGCAAAATAAACCTTTATTTTATGAAAACGTAAAATATGTGAAAACGGGATTTACACCGGCCAGAAACTTACTTAAATAACAGATTTTGAAATGTCACTATGTGACACTATTTTGTTGATTTTATTTGATGTTTATTTGTAATTTAAATTACGCTCTAAGATGTATATATGTAGTTTTAAATTTATAGTTTGTATTGGGATCCCGACAATGTTGATGCCAGGCTCTAATTTGGATGCGCTGTACCTAACGGTAATTCCAGTTCCAGCTTATTTTTAAATTATATGTTGCTGTACTTTTAAGACACTGAACTGAATAGAAAACAGATCATATAATTGTTACCCAGTTTGAATATAATTGATGTGCATTTTGTTTTTTTTATTAACTTGCGTATTCTTTTGAAGACTAGAAAATGTCAACTATGAGCGCAAGCTAGTTAACTGCGTGAATTCTATGTTGCCACCTTTGTACATTGTATTTATGACGTAGATTCACAGATTTACGAGTAACTTAAAGAAAAATCATTTTACATTGCTTTACCTTTAATTGCATAGGAATCAGAGTATTATAAAGTCGGTAAAATCCGACTAAAAGTGTTTTTACTTGTTGGAATTTGATTTACGTACCGATCATAACACGGGCTGGCACTGCATTCCATTCCAGCCAAAATGTGATAAATGACGAGGTGACCAATATAATGCCAGGTATGAAAACGGTTGTAAAATAATATGCACGATCACGGGTAAATGTCAACTCGACCTGTAGGCAACTGTAATTACCTTAAAGTACAATGCCAAAATCGTTCAATTTGGGGCCATTAATTAAAATTCTCAAGACGCATCTGCAAACAACAGTTGACGCAGCTGATTTCTTAGACAAAACATTGACAGAGACAGAAACAGATATTTGTACATGATATTATATGTTACCTAGCCTAGCCTAGCAATAAATTCAACAAGGTATTGTATCGCACATTTTTGTTGGGTACTGTTAGCGCATTTAAATTAAAGTTTGTAAATAGAATTCGCCTTTCGCTTTTTTATATAAAAATATGTCTTCCAATACAGTCTACATGATGTGGTAGAATTTGTAAAATATAATTTATTACTCAATTGAAATGAAAAAGGACTATAAGTAACGCATGAACGGGGCAATTAAAAATATTTGAAGCCAATTGCTACAAAGGCGAATGAAATCAAATCTCAATGGCGTATATAAAAATTAATTTATTAGTTTGTGGCGAAAAGAGCGAGGATAAATTTGATAAAGTAATGGGTTTTTTTTGTTAATGGGTTAATTTAATAAATATCTTATTTTTTTTTGTGGTATTTTTATTTGGTTTTTGTTACCTATCATTGATCTAGCAGGCACGGCATTCCATTCTAGCCAGAATGTTATAAAGGATGACGTCACCAATATAATGCCAGGTATAAAAACGGTGGTGAAATAGAATGCACGATCTCTTGTAAAGATTAAATCGACCCTAAGACAGCTGTAGTTCCCTATGGAATCGATTTTGTTTATGGGATTTTATTGTTGGTTTTTGTAGGAGTTGACCAAGTAGTTGTTGTCGTAACATTTATTGTTTATTTTGGTTAGGGGTAGACAAAAATTATACCATTAGATATGGAGAAATGTATTTATTGGTAATATATAAATATACTTTTTTTTAAACTAAATAAGCAAATTACTACGCTCCATACTAAAAACTTAAACTTTCTTATGCAAATAAAAAATAGTAGTCTTCAATTATTAGATTCTAAAAAATGTAATTTCTAGCTGCAAATTTGGTTGATAGCCAGTATAGCTGGGAAATTACTTTTAAGAAATATACGCCTAAACAGAAACATATAAAATCAAATACCTATATAATATACACACAAGAGATCAATCAGTTTGCGTATTAAATAATTAAGAACTTACCTCGCCAACTGTTTTGATCACAGGCCGTGGTTTGATTTTTTATCAAATAAGCATTGAGCGTGGTCAAAGATGGACTCTTGCGTAATGTATCCTCGTCATTCTTCCAAACATATTTTATTTGTGCTTCCTCATAGGAAACTTGTAGTAAGCATAGAAAAAAGAGGAAAGTGTGACAAAAATAATTAAAAATATTTATTTATATTTTTAGCGAAACAGTGAGAAATGATATACAATTATCGTTTCCGCTCGGGCTTTAATTGGTCCGGAATAATTTGATACATACGTTATAGCTGATAGGTTTCAAATAACAGGGTGGTGTGCCTTCAAATTGACTGATATATAAAAAAGTAACCTTTATTCGAAGTGTGACAACTGTAGCTCTTAAATTATGGAGTTGGGGAAATTTTTGAGAATTTAAGGGGCTGGAAATATATTTTTTTTATGATACTTTCGGTATCAAAGTATAAAAAATGCTATGTATTGATTATTTCGGCGCACCCAATATAGCAGTAATATGGTTTAATTTTTTTTCTCTAGTTTAGTAATTTAATTTTGTTGTTAAATTTTAAGGAGATGTCTTCGATTTCATAAAGTATATTCTTGATATGCATCACTAGCCGATTCAAGTCTAGTAGAAATCTTAAAAAGACCGTCTGTGCACTATGACAATATCCCGCTAATTCCGAACTTTGTATTTATGCGTACGCGACAACAAAAAAAAATTGTATGTCGAGATATATATTCTTCGAGCTGTGGTTACAAAATTGATCAACAATTATAACACCCCACTTTACGAAAGGTTACACATCCAGCCCAAAATCTAAAAATTTTAATCGAGTGCCAGCTCGCACATAAATAGATACAGATAGAGTGTTGCTGCTATCTTTGCATACATTCAAAAGCCTGCTCGACCCGGTAGCAATCACTGGATTTTTCCGCCATGTTGTCGCAGCGAAGTGAAGTGAATGTTTAATGACCAGCGTTCCCTGCTTGACACACCAGCCCTGCAAAAATATTCGACGCCACGCAGCCCATTGACATAGAAAACCTGATGCACTTTTTCGTTGAGTTAGAATGCTCTTATTCTTATTATAAATTTCATATTGTTCAGGAGTAGTTGGTTTGATTTTTTTATAATTTAATTTTATGTCAGTAGATGTAACTAAAAAGTGCAATATTTGAGCTATCCTAAGATATTCGTCCTTTTTCGGTTTTGGGTGTGAATAAAATAAAATACCTGCTACAATAATAATTTACATAAGTAATGCTTAGTTGAGATAACTCTACTAAGATATAACCTGACCCCAGCTGTTAAATATATTGTTATGTGCCAATTTATAATTTAAAAGAGCTCATTTCTTATTACAGACATAGTCAGGACGAGCGAGAACTTATATTCCAAATTTGATCTTCTAGTCTCTAAGAACCGCCTGTACTGCCGGACAGACGGACATGGCTATATCGACTCAAATGTTGACCCTGATTAACAATTTATATACTTTATGAAGCCGGAGAGATTTCCTTTTGCGTGTTAGAAATATTTACACTAAACTTTTCTAGCAGTTTTAACCATTTTAAGTTGGTTGAGGGTAGAATTAATTAAAGGTAATTAATTAATATTTTTTTTTTCATTTAAAATCGAATGTGTTTTAACACTCTAGATTTGAGCTATTTTTAAATCGATAATATCTATTGTACACTTACTGCTTTCCATTGAGAACGAGCACTTTGGATCATCAAATGGAAATATGTGAAGACTTCCCTGGCACGACAGTATCAAGTGACGCCTACAATGTAAGAAAAGAAGGCAGATTAATATTATATTTCTTTGTATGTAATGTCCACGTTCGTGTAGTTATTGTTTTGAATGGGTTTAGTACCAATTATGCTGCTATACATTATTTCATCTATATACAGACTAGCAAGGCTGTTGTTATTAGAATCTTGGCCACCACCAACACAACACAACCTGCACAATAGATAGCTGTTTATTGCTATTTATGTAAGGTTTCATGAAATTAAAATGTGCTGCCCAGTGGTTGAGTGTTTTTTTCTGAATGGAATTTTGGAAGACGTCTCGTTTGGATGTGTCACTATGAAAGAGAAATGGCCATTTTCTCTGAAAGCCAGGGGACAGGACTTAGTTAAAAGAGCTCATAAGTTTATTGAAATTTGATCCAAGAAGGACTAGGCAAACTTGACCAAACTGAAGTATACATACACTTTCCCTGAGACGGACGTCATAATGTAGCTAAAAATAGCTGAATTGCTTGCCATCTAGCTAAGCTAATGGCTGAAAACATGAAAATTATTTGTTGTGGGAATATAAGATATATCGGCTAGTGCAAACAAAAGTAGGAGAGAGCTAGATAATCATAATAATCTTAGAAAGATATTGTTAAAATCGGTGATTTTCACTATAACTATAACTTTCTAGAATGGAGTCAATCGCTTAACAACAATCGAGTCTCCGATTCACTGCTGACTGCGTGGGTAGTAGTAAAACAACAAGCTTGCTGATCTTCACAACATCAAGCCAACTGTTCGATAGCGTTTGTTAGGTATATAAATCATTCAAATCATTGAAAAACAGCTGTCACATCACAAGAATGAGGAGACTGTTTTTCTGATATTTGCCTGTTTTCTGAAATCGGTTTCTGTGACATACCTTTTCATTTGACCTATGAGAGGCTGGACTAAGATAATGTTCCCTTAAATCGAATAATAACTTATAAAAAGCCAATCCGTGTTAATGTCGATTCTTTGTGGTATCGATGACAAACCCTTAGCTAGGATATTACTAGCACACTTATTCTATGTACAGATAGTAGGGTTCAATGGTGGAGTTATTAGTTATATATATAAATTTTTTGTTAACTTAAGGATTCAAAACAAACAATTCTAGCTTAATAAAGATTTTACTAAAGATCAGCCAACTATTGGACAAATTACTCTAATAAAGAATAAAACAAATGACAAATTTCCGCAAGAAAACAGGAAAAAATATTTCTCATCTAAAGCTGATTAATAGACCAGATAACTATCACTATGCTGCTAAAGTAAAAAGTCGAAAGTATATGTGCAATTAATTTATAATCAAATTAGTAAGAAACACACCTCATTGCGTACGTAATGGTCCCGTTGCGAAATATTCTTAGTGCGAAATGCATTGGTATGATGGGATCCTTAAAATCGCCATGCATAATGAAGTACGTGTCGGGAGTCCAGATACTGTCATGATGATGCAAAGCGTTTAAAAAATCATAGTGCGACTTGTTGCCGTATTGAAGGCGAGGATCGTTCCATTGCTGATTCAATAGAAATTCAACTTCATATTTCTGCAATAAAATAATACTTAAGTAATGAATAAATAACAGTTCTCGAAAACCTCTCACCAGGCTGCTCTCATCGGGTGATGCTAAGCTCAAAAGCAGCACATTAACATTAACCGTCAGTGTTCCTGTTAATCGATTTAGATTTTAAATATAGGTAGTATTGAAATTAAATAATGACTCTGCTTATAGCAAAGGTTATATATAAAACTCATAAATGAATAGGCTTATTATAAAAAAGTAAAAAATAATAATTAATATAGTGCTAATATAGAAAAAATGTGTAAGGTGATCGAATAAAATAGGGCATTTCACCAACCGCGATTATGTGGTCTCCTGGCATTTTGATTTGAGGCCATATCAGGCGATTGTAAGCCACAGCAAAAGTCTTCATCTGTAAAATTTACAAATAGGCTAAAATAATTACACACTCGAAACAATTTTTCTAGTGTGGTCAATTGAAAATAATCTTATCAAGATTTTGAATAGTTAGCTGCATTTCATAGGAAGAACCGCTTTTGTATTATTGATGGAGATATAAGCTAATGTATAGCTTGGAATAATTTTTTGCCTATTTATCTAAAAGGTATACGCTAAAATTGAAATGTGAGGATCAATAAAACTATACATCAAATTTGTAAAATGAATGTAGGATGAGGCCTTATTTGAAGCTCAAAAAATCTGAAATGTCTACATATTTTACAAATCATAAACTAATCACAAGGTTTGGGAGGTAGATTTATTTTTTTTATTAGCCGTGAATTGCATCTCTTACTCACTATTTTTTTGTTATATCAAACAAGTGGCCGCGTTTATGTATTGCTCAAATTAGAAGCAGATTTTCAGATTGTTTAATTAATAAAATTGTTATAGGTTATTTGAGTGCAGAAATAATTAAATAATTATCAGTGGAACAATGAACAGCTAGAATTTTCTGCAATGAGTGGTCCTTTTTGGCCTATTGTGTTTTTATTCACAGTATATTGATATATATATTGTGATAATTTAAAGAAAATCTGTACAGTTTCTTACCATTGACAGGTGGCAGTAATCGTTTATCATAGCGCTTCTTCTCAAGTAATAAATCTAAAATTTCCTTATCTGAACTGGATTCGTCGAATCTGCGTGTAAAGAGTTTTGATGAAAATTATACTATTATCATTAGCAGTTAAGGTAGAACGAATTTAGATCTGTGTTAATATATTAGAACAAGTAGATGGGTTGCAAGTTTTGGGTTTCACTGTAAGCTTTATATTAAATAAACAAAAGATTAACTAAAGAGCAAGCAAATGTTTTAGTTCGATTTTGGAAAATTTATTCGGAAAAACTATAAAGGTTTTGCAGTGTGTCTTTTTATCAGAAAAGCTTTTTAAAATGTATAATAATTTTTTCTAAATTTAGGTAAAAGTAGAATGAAATTAAGCAAACCGCCAGAAGGAATCAAATTCGAAATATAGATTATATTTGTTGATCATAGGAATTATATAGAATTTACAATGATATAGATATAAGTATATATTGAGATCGCCTAGTTATAGTAAGGTTACAGTGATTTGGGTGGCAACGTTATTTAATAGATCTTCCAACAACAAAAGCATTAATGTCTGAACGAGACTCGTAGGAAAACAGCAGAATCCCAGAGTCGATTTCGTAAAGCAGCGTTAAGATCGTCAATAACAAGCTGTAAAGTCCCTAGTACCAAAGTTGTAAAGTTGTCGGTGCGTCGAGGAAATAAGCCCTTGTTTTATAAACGCTAAAATTGCGTTGTAAATCTAATACCCATATTTCACTGTACATACTAAACAAGGTTACTTCGAACAACTATGAAAAATCAAAATTTTGTGACCTTAGGTGCGAAATACATAATAAACTTTATTATATTTATTTTCTAATGGCGTAGTCTAGCGTTTTAGAACAGACAGAAGGAATGGATAACTGACAGACAGCCAGAAAGACATACCACTAAACCAATATACTCAATTCCCTTTTGAAAAATAAATGTAATCCAACACAATATTCGTTAGATATGCTTTGTTTACGTTTTGGTATGGGTGCAAAAAACTTACTTAGACCAATCGATACCGTGACTGTAAAAATTTTAAAAGAAAATAAATTTTGACGGAATCGGTTACAGATTTATACAAATTTTAGGTACATTTATACAGATTTATTACACATAATACAATAGTAGTAGTAGAATTTAAAAGAATAGTACTCACATGGGATGTTTGTCAAGGGCAGCCGACTCCGACTGCGTGGCAGCGGCAGCGGATGTAGTGGTGAGATAGCATAACATCAGGATTATGCTGGAGGCCGCATAGAAACTGAACGACTGACTATACGTTTTATAATGCTGAGCCAAATACTGACATGCGATAGCTAAGGAGGCACTCAGACTGGATAAAATAGCTGCTGACATAGTGGCGGGCACAATAGCGCTGACAACATTGTAAGGTTGCCAGGGCAGATCTTCAAATGGCTTATCCTTATCCTTATCCTTCTCCAGTTTCCGTTTCTCTTTGGATAGTTCGTTTAGTGGCGTCGCTAGGGCAACTCGCGCATCCAAAAGCATTTTGTGCTGGCGTAGAAAAGATATGCCAGCCAAAGACGCCCATGTAGCAATGTAGAGGTTTCTGCTGATATATCTAGTAGCATGAAACTGACACAAGTACTGGCGACAATGCTGATGCTCATCTTTGTTAATCTTCAGGTTGTGGCTATTACACTTCGAGCAATTTATTTGCAAAGGCTTTGGCTTCGTCGATGGCCAAATATCGTGAGTCGCCAAGGCATCTTTGTTGTCATACGCCTCTTGACTAAACTGCTGTTGCTGTGGTACCAAAAAAAGCACTGGAGTTGTCGCTTTTGTATTTTTACGGGTTCTTGTTGTTGTTTGAGATTTATGATATATTTTATAGTTATCCTCGAATTTGAATTCGTCTACTCTGTTGTCTATTACTGTGGTTGATGTTGTGATGAGAGAGAATTGATTTTGCGTTTGTTGCGTTTTGCACTGATTGGGCTGCTCTCTGGATGCTTCAAAGATGCATCCCATGTTACGACCACTGCAAGGAAAGTGAAATGTGTGCCAAAAAAACATATATATATATATGTTTTCACTGTTTTTAAACACACGTGGTGTTATTAAATTAAGCAAATGGAATTAAACAAAATGTGAAATATATTTTACTTACATAACTTTATATGTAATTTCAGAAATGTACCATCCCACAAAAAATAATGTTTGATATATACTCTGAACACATTTAAAATACATGTAGGTTTGATGATAGTAGTTTGTTCAAAATATGTATGTATGCTGATATTGGTTTGTTTAATATGAAAATACGTTTCAAGGCAGTTATCGATGAAATAAAATAAACTTGATACATCATACAGACAGACAAATATGGCTAGTCTAGTCTAAGTACATAAAAATATGTGAATGTAATGATATTGACGGGATGAAATTATTATAATTAGTGAGAATAAAGGACCAACGGTTTATTGTAAATAAAACTGTTTTCGAACAGATTTAACCACTAAGCGGACAATACATATATAATTTAACGATAATTCTCTTTTATTCCGCCTCTTTAAATAAGTGGAAATCGTGGATCAATTCTTCCATCTAATTTACAGAGATGGTATTTTTTTTCATATGGCTTCCAACATTACCTTGCAATAAATGTTTTAGTAAATGAAATGTTATACTTACTACGTGTTTTTGTGGGGGCAAATAATAAATAATTACTTCCAAACAGACGGGAAGGCTATGGAATAAAGAGATGGGTTGAAGCTTTGGCAATGCATTTAGTAAGATCTCCTTTTTATTAGTCGCCATTGTGTAGTTGTCGAGCACTATTTAGTATAATTACATATGACAATTAAAGGCGCTTTTTCTGGTTTTGTATTAGATTGTTTAAGCTCCTCAATTCTTCCTAGATCTACTAGAAAGTTTGTTTTCTTCTTATGTATGTGTACAATCCTGTTAGAGCCATTTGTAAATCTTACAATGCCTTACATATGCGGGTTTAAATGTTTAATTAAGAGATTTTCTAATCTTTTCTATATTTTCTCTCAATGGAGAGGAGGATTGAAAAATTATATTATAAAACTTCCTAGGATTCCGAATAAACTGTAATTATTTAGGAGAGAAGAGTGTGATTTGACTTAAAATGTTTAGACAAGTTGGTATTAGAACATCACCTCTTTACTTTTTAAAATATTTAGAACATATAATTATTACATTCCGATAAAAATGCTCATGCAACTTTGAGAAATGTAAAATTAAAAAAAGTGTATGTTTTTCAAATTTTTTAATTTAAAATACAAATTTGCGAATATTTAAAGTTACGATGTCCTATTGCATCGAACAGATTTCTTGACAAAATAACAATTATATTGGCAACAAAGGTGAACATTATTGCTAAGAATGAATCAAGACACCCATTAGATAGGAAATCAATAATATCAATAATGTAAAAATGTTTTAAAACAACATCTTCCAGAATTTTAAAGCTAGAGTTTTCAAATGTGGTGGCTAGATTACCTGTATAGATCAACATATAAAGTTCTTAGCGATATGAGTATCTGCCTTTCATTAGTATTCAAGTATTAGGCGTAAAGTTAATCAAGATAGCAGCTGATAATAATCAAAACGAAAAAATTAAACTTTACACTCTATACGCCATATATTACAAATGGGTTGTGCACGTCCCACTTCGCGCTCACACGACTCCATTTAAAGTCAAAGATTAATTAGCTATCCCGACATCGCAACTAAGTTCATGAAATACAAGTGCAAGTGTATTTAAATTACATGCAGAATAAACTGTAAACTGCACTTTTGTTAATAGGAAAACCAGCCAGACACGTTAAGCTGTTTAAGTTTAAGCCACCTGAGCTTACAGTGGCACAGACAATGAAGATTTGTTGGAAATGAAAGGAATCAAACCCGATTTGATTTAATAAATGCACTATTTTTAAATATTTAAAGTTAACGACTTTGCATGAATATATATCAGTTTTATGAAAAATTGATCGTATCGTATATATATTCTCCATTCTCCCATTGGGAAAGGAAATGAACTATGAAGGATCTAGTCGATTTGTCGCATTTATACTGTAGTTAAAAAATCTGCAGTTATTTTTTATGAGGAGTAAACTATAAATATAAAGCGATGTAGACCGTTATCATAGTGGAGGGATTGTAAATACTCAAAACTTTCTAGTCTGGACTGGGTCACGCTAAGTATCTTTAGATATAATACGGATTATGTATTACTTAAAGCTTATATTTTTAACACGCTTACCCAGATCGACAACCACAATAACAATTAATTAGAAACACATGCGTAAAGAAAATCTAAGATTCAAAAACTTATAATATAACGACTTTTACACGCTGGTCGACACCAGTACAGTGTTAAAACTATCTCATGATAGGATGCGTGAAATGCAGATTTTTAAAAATATGATAAGCACACTGGTAAAGCACGACTAGGAAGCCCGAGGAGCTTATTCTCAAGTACGCAATGAGAGAAGAGAATAGAAGCAAATGAGAAAGAAGCAAAGATAAGTGCTGCGTAATCCGGTTATCAGGATAAGGAATATCTTTTTATAGGTTTTATGAGAATTAAATAACAAGTATAAGGCAGGCAAGTAAATATTTAGTCTAAATATCGAACTTTCAGTAATTAAGACGACGTAGAGATGAGTCTGGAGTGCAAAATTTGATGCTCACTTTCAAGTTAGTCACAAAACAATATCGTGTCTTGGCGAGTATTCATTGTTCAAAAACAGGCTCAGTGAAGTTGACCAACTATATCAACCCTACGAAGAAACCTATCTGCTACGTATATATCGTTGTTATTAGGATATTTTCCTTTAAAAAGTTTTGCGCACTTAAATGTAACCTTTATTGCAAAAGCCCGATCTGTAGAATAATAATATTTCATATACATTAATTCGAACTTACTCAAGCAAAAAGTTAGCATTTCACATATGCATGCAAAACTACGATGTTATATATATTGCAGTAAGTAGCTCTTAACAACGTTTTTTTAAGGTTTGCTTGATTGGTTAAGGTGACATTGGGAGTGCGTCAATTGATGCACGTACTAAGGTGAATGGCGTCAAACTCTCTTCGCTGACATGATTAACAGTAAAGAATTAAACATTTTGTGATATATTTCGAATTATCGAATTCAAACATCAGCTATTTCGATTTTGGGAGAGAGTTTCCGGTAACATTTATTACAAAATTTGTGACTAGTTTACAATTCTGAAAATGATGGTCATTTCAGATTTGTAGGGAAGGACTTTTTAAGGTGATGGTTGTGTTCATTTATTTGAAGCAAGCGACATTCCAAGTATGGAATTGTGGCAGATCATTATGATGGCGTGACAAAAATTTTATCTATTGGCGGTTTTCGGTAATAAGTTTTTCACATTATTTTGACCTGACTAGAAAAGATAGGACCATTCACGATTATTATTTGCGGTAGACACACAAAATAATCACATACGCCTCAAGCCGTTCACTTTACGCTAATATTATTAAATTATTTGTAACGTTATAAGTTCTTCTATGAAAAAATACTTAGTAGCAAGTTTTTAAAGTCTTAATTAACCAATTATGGGTTGCACACTTTTGTTTACAGGTCTGCCGATTAACTGTATATTCTAACAATTATTTGGTATTTTCTGAATTACTTTTAATAAACTAAAGTAAAGTCACCAGCTGATATTAAATAAGTAACTTCTAGCGGAACTACAACTTATACACTTATAAGTCCGATGCGAAAATCGTCTGGTATTCCATCAGTATAACGTACCATGGTCACCTTTGGTTTGTCAGAAAAACTGTTAAAATTGTAAGTCGGGTGCGAGTTAGCTATGAAATCGATAAGATCGATAAAAACAAATCGATAAAACCACATTTCTCCAGGAACTTAAAGTAAGATGATCTATCTGCCTTAAGAAAATATTCATATATCCAATATATAATATAATAACACATATATATTATATTTGCCAAATGTATGCTGCAAAGGATTTGTCACAGACGAGTCTAGCCAGCATTGGTTTCGGGTTCAAATCATTGTTTTTTTTGGAAATTATTATGAAAAAAACTCAAAAAAATGTTTTCACTCGTATTTCTTAACGATTTAGTTTTTAATTTTTTGTTTTATTGTGCGCTTGAATTATATAATTTTAAATTGCCGTTCATATATTTTTAAGTTGTAAAATGTAATAATAATGTGTAAATCAAGTGATATTTTTATATGATGTGTTTGCATTTGTAACTAGAGAACTATTTTTTGTTTTTTAAATCAAAAACTGAATGTTAAAGCGGAATCGAAACCAGTCGACCGATTTCTAATATTGTTAAACTAAACAAATTTATTTTAAAAATTAAGCACCGCGCAGTATTGCCCTCTCATTAATATTACATCAATTTGATTTTCACGCGCATTTTAATATATAACAGCAGCTTTTGTTAATTGTCCCGCTCCGTAATTTGGTGATTGCATTGCAAATAAGTTCCATGCTCGTAGATGTTAGGTCACCAGGCAAACATTTAGGATCTGGAAAAGTGGAAAAAAGTAGGAGGTAAACCTTTCTGCTCTCGACTCAACTGCAGGGATTACACTGAAAACTAAACTAAAAATTGAAACGGGCCACAGGTATAAAAAGTAATAAAGTCAAATGAGAACGTTGCATTCTAGCATATCTATAGCGATATACTATTCTGCCAAAGTAATTCTAGCTGATTACACGTGGAAACGAACCTTTTTCTGTGGGTGATAAAAGGAAGAAATCGATCGATTTTCTAATTCTATAAAATTGGCTTTTAAATTTTACGGGCGGGTGTCAGATTTGTCCGAATACTTTTTTCCACATTTTGAAGGTTATAGAATATATATATGTCCGAATACTTTTTTCCAAATTTTGAAAGTTGTATAATATATATGGTTTTGTTACGTTCCATGTTTTGTGAATTTGGTCACACTTTAGCTGTTAGCTAAAGATGGTTATTAGTAATTTATTTCCAAATTTAGTTGGTTTAGCTCACAAATAGTGGAAGATGCCAACAATACACCACTAAAATTGTATGGCTCTTGTGATTGAAATGTGGTTTTATTGCTTGTGATTTTGGATTTTTATCGGTTTCTTAATTCTTTATTTCCAAAATTAATACTTTTCGCATGCACAGGCGAAATTTTTTTTTTCCAAATTAACAGTCGCTGATAGAGGATATTAACATTCCTAAGTGTTACTATGTAAGCTGTGTTCTATATTTTTTTTTCGCTAAAACTGTAATGATTCAAAACCGGGGTAAAAAAAGTGTTGAAACGAACGGGTAGCATGACGGACATCCAAGAAAACCCTTTGGTCGCCTCTCCGCTATCTGTACGGACAGTTTTTCCTTCGACGCATAACATATACAGCTGCAACAGCTATCACCAATCCTCCGGCTATCAGCTTCAATTCCTCTACAAATAAGGATATGAGTTTACGTATAATTATAAATACATCTTGAATTAAACACGCTCTAGTTATAATGCTGTGAAGATACAGAATTCTGTGATTTTGTGCGATGGGTGTGACAAAGAATTTCCTTACAATCACTTGCGGAAGTTACTTGTATTATACCTTCAAATTCGATCTCTACCGGTAATAGACGTTTAAAATGTGGTGACTCTAGCACCAAAACTTTCGATAACATTAAATTATTGCACAGATTAAAACTCCAGAATCTATAAGCGCCTAAATTGTAGTAACTCAGGCTTTAAAAATGTTTGGAAAATTAATTTTACCAATTTATCGTTTAATCAAAATTATAATACTTTGTTTGACCACAGATGAATATATATTTTACGTGTTAAGTATATAGCTGTAATAGGGTCAAAGAATTTCTCCAATTTACCCAATAAAGCTGTGGTTATCTCGGACACTGTGTTTTGTGTGTACATTTTTGGAAGCTGTCCCATACTAGGGCGTACAAAAATTTACCGTACTTTTTTCTCTTGTAGATAACTAGCTACTCAGAACAAATGCGGTTTAGGTGTGTGCGCCTTCGTATGAGATAAGATTACCTTTATATCGTGCTGTACCCCATAACCCAATATTGGTTAAAAAAATTTTGACCGGTAACCAAATTTATATAGGTACGCAAAATTATTTCAACTTTGACTGTAGCAAGATGACTCTTCTATCAGTTTTTAGCTCGTTGTAAAATATTTGGAATTTTTTTTGCTACGGCTACAACGGCTTGACTTGTTGGATAATGGTTCGAAGTAACATTTTGTAATATTTTGAACTCTTATATTCGTGGCCACCACTAAATTATCAATTGATCATCTAAACATAGTTTTAAATTTATTTGATATTTATTACCAAATGTAGATAAATAGGAATGCAACGCATTCTTGTCTGCGCTCAAACAAGAAGCCTGAAAATATGCAACACTTCTCGCTCGCGTATACTCTGAACATCCCCTTCTCATTATTTCATATTTATTTCTGTATTGGCTCCACCCAGCTCGACACGCAATGTGCGACATAGCGCTGACTCATAAGGCTGTACATCAGACAAATACTGAGAGAGTGAGTTGGCTGACTGACTGACGCTTGGTTATGTCTCTAAACCAAACGTGTGTGGCTTTCAGTTCGGTGCTTTTGCGTGCAGCTCGTAATTTAAGCAATGTGGGTCGTCAGTAAGTTGAGTCTTGGACCTTGCGTACACCTACTTCCTATTTTCTATTTTTATAGTATATCCTCTAATAGGTAATATGAAGGGGTATTCTACATATGAGCTAGCATGAGGCCAAATTATCTATTAGAAATATGAAATAAAAACAGATGGTTTAAATATGATAAACTTATACCTCAACCGACCAACTTGAGGCATACTTAGCTCATTGTGCTAAATATCTTAAAGTAAAATTTTCTAACACGTACTTATTTCCTCAGTGAACCTGAGCTTCTGAGTTTAAAGCCTAGACCGTCCGATATACTTTTAAAATTAAGTTGTTTGGTGTTTTAAAATCAAATCATTTTGATCAAAGAATGGACTGAAATGGAAATATGAATTTATATTTTGTTTTAATACCGTAAAGTATGATTAAGTTATGCAAATTAATATGGGAGATAAAAGATGCCTATAAATTAATAAAATGTACTAACTTATTCGGAGGTTGTTACAGAGCTATTTCTAATCTAACTCTGTCACCTAGTGTCGTCAGACTTGTTCCTTTTCCTCTTCTTTGTTGATACTAGTTTTGAATGACACCTTTTGGTTCGTCTCGTATTAAGTATTTAGTTTTGCCTTTGTTGATAGGTTCGCAACATTCGCCAGAAAACTTTTGCCTCGCTTCGGTGGCGACCGAAATCTTGTAATTTGTTGTTGCTGCAAATGTCGTTGTAGTTTCTGTCGTTATAGTTGTTGTTCGTCTTTGACAGGTCTCTGCTATTCTGTACATAGACTGCACCTTGACACTAATATTGAAAGAAAAGTGTACTAAAAATAAAAATAGTGTATTTAATTCGCACGAGGGTTGTTTGTTTTCGCTTTTATAAACATTTGTTTCATACTAATTTGAACCTTAAGTAAATATATCTAAAATTGAAAGCGGGGCCAATATCATTTGCCAGTAATGAAACTATCTTTCTAGCTAAAGAGTTTTATTAGCATATGTATGCATATAAAATGTAGGTCAAAGTTGGCATAGTTATGGTTGATTTTGATATTACAAATTTAGCAGTATGTTACACAAAGATAAATTCTTGGCACTCTGTTTTATATATTAATTTATTATCCAATTTTACATGTGTTTGGTTTACGTATAATCTTTTTGTTATAATATAGAACAAATTTCTTTCATTAAATGTTTGACTACAGAATTTCCACTTTATACTTTTATTATTGTTAATAATTTACTTCTATTATTTTTATCGCCCAAAAAATGCAACCAAGGATTTTTGTTGTTACCTAGTGCACACACATCATTGTCGATTTGGTCGTTACTTCAGAATTTCATTCAGAGCACCACACCAAAAAAACGCTTTACATAACTCACTTAATGTGCAAACACTCACGAAGTACCCGAACGTTACAATAAATTAACTAACCTTTGTCAAAAAGAGAAAGTTATAAGTTCAAACGTTTCAAATAGGAGAGAAAGCATGCTATTCATAATTTTGTAAATAACTTTTTTTAAGGCTTAGTAATGTGAATGAAATATATGAATTGTTCTTTGGCTACCGTGTTCTATTTTGTTGTTTTCCTTAGATCAAACTCTCTTGGAGCGTTTTCCATGTAGAGCGAGGTATTGTCGAAATTACTCTGCCTATAATTTGCCCTTTTCGCTGGTATATAAATGTGAATTTTTTTTATCCGTTTTCACTGTGCTGTTGTATTGCAAACACGACCCGAACTGAGCGTTGATGTCAACGTTTCTGTTCTCGTGCAGCTGGCATAGTTTTCTTTCGGTTAACAAGCACAAGAGAGAACCCGAGACTGCTGATTTTGTTGCGCCTCTGTTTTTCGGATATGTCTACAGCTTTTTTTTTCGAACTAAAGCTCTGAGCGAGTCCCCCCGTTAGCTTTGAATGAGAAGCTTTCCTCTTGATTGCATTTAAAATAATGCATTCTCTTTAAATTCTCTCTTCACCCTCACTCTCTGCGTATTGGAAACAGCTGATTCCCCACATCCCCAATATTTGGTTTTTGTGTTACATTGACATGTGGCGCAAGATGACGTAATTTGCATTATGAACACATTGCAAAGGAACTCATATAAGAAAACTTAGTAATTATTAAGAATTTGGGAAATAACGATATATTATCATTCCTTGCCACTTAAGGAAGTTTATAATATGATTATACACATAATAAACATATGTATATATGTATAAATATATATATATATATATATATATATATGTATATGTATAATATATAATATAAAAGTTTATTAAACAAGAACTAATATAATTGTTAATATGACAACTATCAACCCGTGCTCATAAGTTGCCCAAAAGTTATAACATTAAAAAAACTATCACTTCTGAGATTATAGAATTCCGTTAAGCATGCGAACAAAGCAGCGAAATGTTTTTGTCATACGAAAGTTCCTCCCGCTATGGCTCTTGACACGTCCAACTCGAGTGTATCACGAAGTTAAGCTACAGCAACCAAAATATAAAAAAGTTCCTCGGTTGAGAAATCGATATCATAGATTCGTTTTTATGGTATGACCCATATATATTATAGAATTTTAAAGCTAGCGTGATTAAACTTGGAAGGTTGGTTGTAGTGTATATTAATTGTATTTCAATTATATTTTTCACAACTAAAATTAGAATTACAAAATATAAATGGTGGATTCTAATATTTGCTCCTCACTAGAGTCTACGAATTTAAATAGTTAATTTTATTTTTTTTTCTTATTTACAAATTTAAAATTTGAACTATAAATATTCGTATACCCCGCGATTAAGTTTATTTAATTTGATCAACTCGCGAGGCATGTATATATATTTATACATTTAAATGTATTTGCAGGCGTTTACTTTCCAAGTTTGCCAAGAAAAAAGGCAACAATTATAAAAAAATGTTATGCCAACGTGTTATCCTGAAATTAATTAAAACATAGTAAGATCAAAAATTGCAAACCAATTTCCAGAAAGGATGTATATGACCTTATTAATAATGGCATAAATGGCTAGATTATATAATGGAACTTTTAAATAATTCAATTGATGTATTATCTTATACCAGCGTTATAACAAAAAAATTGCGGGATATATAGGTTGTTGTCTTAATTTTAGTCTCAGAAGTGTGTCCAATAATCTAAGGAGGTCGTTGCGATTTTTTTCGGAAAGAAGTGGTTATTGCTAGAACCTTTTTCCACTTTTTGAGTTGATATCCAAGGTATCCTGTATGCAATATTTATGAAATGTGCGACTGTCGGTCTGTATGATATAATTTTTTTGACGCCCTTAAGGCTAAAGCCTTTGAACTGGAAACATATGGTGGTTCCGTAGTTGTGTTGCAGCGAGGTCGCAGAAAATGTAAAGAAGCCTGTATCCATCGCAATTTCAAAGACAAACTTAGAGAATAAATTACCAGAAGCTTTCATCAAACATTGATATTTCTTCGCTACATTCACCCACCTCTGTTTTCAGATGGTATTACTTTTTGTATCAGAGTTTATCGGAGTCGGTAACGCCCGTCTGCAAAATGTTCTCTAAATTTTTGTATTTTGGTATTCTTATTGTTATTGTATGAGAATTTTACTTGCTTGACGTCAAAAATGAATGGAAACTTTACGATGTTAATAATTTTCTGATCAACAGTATTGTTTCGCACAACTACATACGTATTTCTTAATATCGATTAAAAAACTGGATGCTGAAGTGAACATGATTTTTTTTTATCCAGCTTGAGCGTATAAGATCTGTGCGTCCAAAGCTCAAGTCTGTATGTGATTGTCTAAAATATTTTGCAATGCATGCTAACACAATTTCATACACTTTCACAAATCGACTGCGAAATACTCTCTGAACAAATAATATCATCTAAGAACAAGTTCCACAGAACAGGGTTAGAAAAAAAATACTTTATTAAATTTTGATAAATGTAGCTCAGTATTCTGCCTTCCAAGTTTGCTAACTTTTGAATGACTGGAGATTTTTATAATGTTTCAGAGCTGAAGTAAGTTATTTTCCGATCTGTTTAAAAGCGTTCCGAGCAAAAATAGTCCAAATTTGGTGATGTGGAGTCGGTGAGATCATCTTATTTTTTACAAATATAGACTTAAGATTTTGTGACCATATCTTCCAAATTATGAAAGAAATGCGTGACTTATGCAGATGATTGGAAAATATATAATGATACTGGAAGGCGGTGAAGCAAGTTAACTTCCAATAAAGATATGTAGATTTATACACTCCCGCTTTCGCAAAATGTCTGCTTTCTCAATTATAAAAGCAGGCCATACTATTTTATTTTTATCGGTTCTTAAAGGCGGCTTCCAGTATTTTACGACGCTCACACAAAAACTACAAAAGATAAGGTCCTTTAAAACTTTAAGAGGCCAACAACCTACCAAACAAAATTGTTGACTTAAAAATCTCGAAATATAAAGCTTTATCGAATTTGATCGAATTCCTAGAATGCTAGTGGACATACAAACCAATTTGAATACTTTGTCTGATGCGGGCACAGACCAGTATATTTTTCAAAGATTCAAGTGTCTACTTCTAAGAGTATCGAAAATAATCGTTCATACACATGGACAGACAGCATGACGGAGATTGCAGAAAAGCCCTTAAGATAAAATAAAGTTTTTAAATTACCAAACTTGTAAGGTTGATTACTAGACATCTCCTTAATTATTTTTCTCGGCCATCTATCTACCGCATTTTTATGCCAAAATTGGAGGATGGTAATGGAAACCTGCTTCAAAGATAGGTATTTTTGGGCAGATGGTACTACAAATTCTTGTCATAGAATAATTCAATACTTAATTTGATTTAATTTTGGCAATAGAGCAGGCTTTTTTGAAAATTAAGGACGATTAATTTATGATAGGTACATTTTTGAGCTTATAAACTAAGCAGACAATATTTAGATAAGCACTCTCGCTTAGAGGTTTCTTATTAATAGGACTAAGCAGGGTTAAACCGGAAAAAAATATGTTCTCATGAAAATTTTGTAGGCATGCCCGCCGGCTACTTCGGGCTTTAAGAGTGAAGGCCCGAATGCAACGCCTTTAAACTTGGAACGTGTTGTGGTCTGCGCCAGTTTCAGACAAATTGTGAATATGGGAAATAATATGTAAGGTGGCATTGGAGAAAACAGGGTCCTCAATAGAGGCAACAATAGCGGAGGAACCAAGAGGAGTCATTGGAAACATATGGAAAGAGCATAAGCTGTCTACTGCTTCCATTTGTTAACGGTCAACTACCTTCATGTATAGATGTTAGCTAAAAAAAAAATACAATGCTTGTGGAGACGACCCCTCAGTGGAGGTTTATAAGACAGCCTTAGCCGACTGATTGACTCTGCTAAAGGTGGTTTAGCACGATTACGATCAAGATGTACAAATCAAATGGAACTACCAGAACGGACACTGCTGACAAGCCAGGCAATCGAAATCCGTTTCCGGGGATCGAGACACCCGATGATGAGCTGAAGGATGTTTATATATCTAACGCTTTCGTCGCGAGATAGACGAGGATGAGTTTTCACTATCAAACGAGGACGATAGCAGCATGGTTTACGTGTTGGGCACCGACAATCACAAGATCTTTGTAAGGAGAGAAGGTGCTGAGAACCACTCGTTCTCTGATCACAGGTAAATTTATTTTTGGCTTTTGTTAAGCCATTCAAAACCGGTTAGCTACTTAAACCAAAAGATTACAAACTCCGATATCGAAATTAGATCGAACTCTTTCGGAATCCCCACGGGAAGGTCCAAACACTTAGCATTACAGACACTTTAACGAAAACAGCATGCTCAATCCTAACACTTCTTAGGCAGCCTGCCCAATCAGTAGGGTCAAACCCAAGGAAAAACCTCCATACATACAAAGTTGTTTTCATTGCATTGAAATTGCAATGTTAGCTATACACACATATATTATAACTGCTATTGCAAAGTGAGAAATTACGAACAAAATTTGATACTCCGTTTGCCATAATTTATGAATTATTAAACTGAATTATATTAAATTTTTTTAATTCTATTTTGAAAGTGCTTTAATTTTTTAACTTTTTGGATTAATTTTTTGTAATTTTTTAAGCTGGACTTTATTATTAATATGTACTTGACATATTTTGTTGCAAGCTATAAACTTAATTTATGTACAATACTTTTTGAGTTTCCTATTAAAGTTTGCTTACTTTTATTAAATACAATGTTTTATTTATTGTTGTTACTTCCAAGAGACACCAAGAGACAAGACACTTTTAACAGGATATGTAAAGCTTAAAATAAATGACAATCAATATTTATATACTTAAATCTAAAAAAAAAGTTGTGAAATGTGTTAAACCTTCATAAAAAATGATCAAGAATCATTTATAATATAAAAACAATATTATATGAACCAAGGGAAGAAGAATACACAATGATACTGTATAAATTAATGGTTTTATTAATCTCAATTTTGTACCTTATAGTATGAACATAAGCAGTAGAAATAAGAGTTTGCTAAAATTATGTGTTTGTCTATATATTTCATATACATACGATGACAATTAAATTATTTCTGTTCATAACTGAAACTTAGAAAAAATTGTTTGACTGCGTGTGAGGTACAAATTAGTTTGGTGGGTTTACGGCTTTTTATCAATAAATATATATTTTTTTAAATATGAATGTGTTTTATTTTTAATATTATTAGGATATTAGAATTTATGCAGAAATTTGCAACTTATCATTGTTTTTGAGAATTATTGACATAATATTAATATTTGCATATTAACGGATAGCATATTATTCGTCTCTCAGAGAGAGAGAGAAAGAGATATTATCAAACAAGTTGCAGTTGAACATTATCGACTGCTTAGAGACAGATATCTTTCTAAATTTAAAGGCAAACAGTCACCAAATTTGGTTGGTAGATTGTTGGCGATAAAAAAGCATTGTCACCCCGTACCAAATCCGATATTTCGGATTGTGTACTCGCGACTCAACGATGGCGTGTATATATATTAATACAATTTGAATGTATTTGCAAACCCATTTCCAGATAGGATATTTATGACCTTATTAATTAAAGCATAAATGGTTAGATTTCTAATGGAACTTTTAAAAAATTCAATTTAACAAGAAAAAGTGATATATTATCTTATACCAGCGTTATAACAAAAAAATTGCGGGATATATAGGTTGTTGTCTTAATTTTAGTCTCAGAAGTGTGTCCAATAATAACCAATCTAAGGAGGTCATTGCGATTTTTTTTGGAAAGAAGTGGTTATTGCTAGAACCTTTTTCCCCTTTTTGAGTTGATATCCGAGGTATCCTGTATGCAATATTTATGAAATGTGCGACTGTCGGTCTGTATGATTTAACATTTTTGACGCCCTTAAGGCTAAAGCCTTTGAACTGGAAACATATGGTGGTTCCGTAGATGTGTTGCAGCGAGGTCGCAGAAAATGTAAAGAAGCCTGTATCCATCGCAATTTCAAAGACAAACTTAGAGAATAAATTACCAGAAGCTTTCATCAAACATTGATATTTCTTCGCTACATCCAGGATGCAGGAGTGAACATGACTTTTGTTCATCCAGCTTGAGCATTGTCACCCCCGCACCAGCGCCTATATCCGCCGATATTTCGGATTGTGTACTTTTAAAATAGTGTCGTCAAACTTGGAAGGTAGCTTACTGGTAACAACCTTGATACCACTCCCACTCTTTAAACGAAACACGTGTTTGTGTAAATCGATAAGACCATATATCTCACACAATTAAAAATTTTAAATAACTGGGAATACATTACAGCTACATATTATGAGTGCATAGTTAACAGTATTCGGTGAAAACTGTGGATCGACAAGATTAAAATTTTGCTCGTATTAACAGTGGCAAGAATATGTTCCATCTTGAAGTCCCTTTTGTGTAGATCACAGGCCACTATTGATGTGGTAATCCATAACATCTGTAACCTAACATGCAACTATGTAATTTACATTGATTTCGATGACGATTGATCAGCCTTTATCCCATTTTTTATTAGTTTCAGAATTAAAAAACGAGGCAAGTTGGTAAGCTTCGCTGTCTCAAGACGACTGTCATGCTGTCTGACCATCCGTATGGGCGCAACTCTTTTTGATTTGCTTACAGCTAGAAACTGGAATATATACGTGCTCTCGTCGGACAAAGTGACAGCTTTATCTCTATTAGCAGACTAGAAAATCTTTTAATTCGATCATCGCAAATCGATAAGGCCACATATCTCCTATCAACTTTGAGCTACAGTCACCAAATTTGATTGGTTGGTTATGGGCGATGTCTTTCCCCTAAAACTCTGAATTGCATAGCTTCCAAAACTTGTAAGCTAGACTCACTAAATCACAATCGCCCCTAAAACTGATGTACCTGAAGGAGTCAGTCGAAAACAAATTTTTCGACTACGTTCACTCCCGGCCGAAAATTCGTAAAAACCAATATGTTTCGTAATTTAAGAGCTTCAGTTACCATACTGGAAAGGTATAACCACGACCACTCCCTTCGCTCATTGCTTATTGTTATAAGAGCGTTTCAAAGTCGGTTACGTCTGACTGCAACGTTCTCACATGTTGTTGTTGTGGTTAATTATTAAAATAAATTATTTATCAGCTTTTTTGCTTGCTTTGTGGCTAAATGAATTCAGAAATTTATTGAAGTCGGCCTCAACACTAGTGAACTGTCATTAATCCATCGTCTTCAATATTTATTTTCATTTGTACTGTGCATTTGTAACACACTTACTGTCTATTTACATTTTTGAAAAGGAAAGAGTTATATGTTTTTAAGACCTATTGCAGTCGGCTTTAAAGCTATAAACATATTATTTATTCCTATTATTATTATTTTAGCTTATGGTAAAAGTATATTTTATTTTCACAATGTAGCACGAGTGGTTTGTCGCCTTAAAGTATTGTGTCAAATATTTAAGTAATGTATTGATGTTGTCTGGTTATACCCTTGTAGAGGGTATTTTAATTTTGTTATAAATTGTTAGATGCATTGATGGAGACGTCTTCGATTTGAGAATGGTTTGTGCGCTAAAGCTTAAAAGCAATCTTGATTAAACTTTGTATAAATACAACTATTTGAAGACTGGAGGCAGAACGTAGCTCGGAAATGACGAGATCGGATCTATAAATCGCTTAGATGCCATAGTACAGATTGAAAGTTGAGCTTCACACGTCTGTCTACAACAATCTCAATATGTCAGATTAAATCCGTTCTACAAGGGTATGTAATCTTTGGTATGCTTAAGTTAAACATTGTTTTTACTTTTATTTTTAGATTTGTACATATAATAATGTTTTTGCTTAATTATTTATTATATTTTTTCTTAAGCTTTTTAGCGTTAATTTTTTTATTGACTGTAACATACTCCATATTGCTTTCGTGCACTATTCCACATGTTGTCCGAATATAAACTTAAAACATATGCAAGCTCATGTCTCCGGTAGACGAAGAGTCAATATTTGGTCAACACGTCAAAAGGGGGTTAGATAATAGCTGCGCGCACAAATCTCGAATATATATATTTCCCATAATCTTGAAGCAAGCGTTACCAAATCTTATAGATCGTTCCCCTCTTCCCTGTTGAAACGTTTTGTTTGCATTTTTAAATTAATACTGGTTTACTTCGTTCCAAAGTGTAAATAGAAATAGTTTGCTTCTATCTGTTATTTAAAAATTGTTATAGTTTATATTATGGATAACTTCTTGGGAGATGTAGAAGAAACAAAATATTAAACATCTGTGTTGTATTACGCAGAAGCCAGTTTTATTATATATTGCTGTCTTACAATTGCTTTAAATATTATATTGCTTTATACTGAGTTTTAGTTGTTATCTTCTTCATGCGCAAATTGTTTAATTTGGTGAGTTGCCTACATATGATCAACAGGAAAAATGGACGGTTTTGTTTGGATTTGCTTTAGATCATATTTAAGTCTTATATTTGTTAATTGGAATACATTTACAAAAATCAATTTTTTTAGAAACGCCAATTAGAGTAGGGAGTTGTATGTTGCATGACTTGTTGATTTTGAAAGCTAGACAAGATTTGTAATTTAAATAATGTACCACACATGTATGTCAAATTATTTGAAAAGTCGTCTTTATTTTGGTTATGGGCTTTCTTAAAAGAACTAGATGTATTTTAAAAGTCAACATTTTGGTTGTTATTTAATATTGTGCAACTCAGCAATTTAAACAATTTAGTTTTCAGTAGACATTAAATTCTGGGAAAATTTAAGTCAGATGGATAACTAATCTTTCAGTTTTGACTAGAGGAAAGTTAAGCAAATAGTTTTTTTGAAAATACGTTGCAACTATATAATGCTTCTTTTTGCTATAGCTAAATAAATCGAAACGTACATGAGAATTTCAAGTAAAAAAATTAGGTATACCACAGATCATCATGTCGTATGTACATACAATTTTTACAATCGGACGACTGAGATTATACGATTGTTGTTTTTTAAGTATTATCTGCCAACAAGAGCGTAATAAGTTTTCTGAGAATGGGAGAAGTGGAGGGCAAGTTTCTTAACATTTGCGAACGCCCTTGTATGCCTTAATATGATATTACATAGCGAAAAGAATATTGTAGAATTAGTAACGTACTAGTGCTTTTCAAAAATGTATGTTTTACGTTAAATGCGCTTGACATAAGTTGTATGCAATATCACCACGAAGCTTGTGCATAAATTTAATACGTTGGTTAAATCAATGTTCAAATCATTTTTGCATCATTTTTTTTTTACACAATATAAAAATTTCAGGCAATTTCTTTAAATAAGTAATTTTAAATTTGCATATCTAATGACTTAATTAATAAAAGATCTATACTATATTATGAAAGATGTCTATATTAACATTGTGACTTAAGCTATGGCGTATTCAAAAGCTTCTGGTATTATATTCGCTCCTGGTATTTAACTGTATTTGTATGCTTCGTAGGTACGGCGACAACAATGTCTTTATAATTAAAAAACATTTATTTGTATTAATTTAAACCAAATTAAAACGTACAAATTATAAAAAAAATTTAGAATTATAGTCCTGTTTTAAGCATTTATCTTTTTGGGCATTAGCTGGTACTATTTTAGTATGTTTTTACTTTAGCAGAGGTTATTATAATTTTGTCTCAAGATGATAGTAAAATATATATATTTTACCTCAGGATAAGAAGCTGAGTCTATTAAGCATTATCAGTCTACTTCCATGTAGACTAGTTTCCTTGCTTTTAATTTATATTTATTGGGGGTACATATGTATGTATAAGCTGGCCGCATTTCACATGTTCATCTTAGAGCCTCAGAAATTATCGGAACGGCAGGAACATTCGGTTGAAACGATATACGTTCCTCTTGGTAAAATATCTTTGAAAATTTTTAAACTATTAATTGTATGTACATATTTCTGAGCAGATGGACTCCAGTCTACAAGGGATTTTTTTAATTTAGGTAGTTTATAGAAAATGATTAAATTATTAATTTTATCTGTAGTTCATTGAAATGGATTTAGTTAATAAATATATTTGGTTGGAGTTCGTGGTAGGTAAAATAAGTAGGTTTGAGAAAATGTAACTAAATCAGAGAAATAATTCTCATGCTATTGCACTACCAGACATCGTTGTCGCCTGTCGCTCGTTCTGCTGTTCTCGATTGCGGTCATGCTCAGCTGTCTCAGAACTGTGAAATCGATAAAAATAAAAACAGTTATTAAAGTAATAGCTTATTTAGAATAAGACGACCTACTTTGAACGGACTGCAATTGGACTGTCAGGTATATCCACAGGATTAGGATTGTTGTTATTTGTCGCCGATGCGCGACGTCCATTTCCAGATTTATAGCAGAATATGGAATCATTTTCCAAATCGTTTTCAATCTGCAATCAACAGACCTTAGCTTAACATTTGTTATGATAAAAATATAATTACTTACCACCTGTCGCTTATAAGACAAACGTTCGCTCGATACTGAGCCACACGAGGAGCTCTCTGATACAGCTTGTGTGACTGAAGCTACTATAGGTGGACTGCTCGGACCCGGAAATCGTTTTGAACAGACTTGGGACTGTATATGTTCGCAGATACGTCGAAAGCGGCGAATATTGCCTGCATTATATAAATAAATAAAAATAAATATATAGCCATATATATGAAGATAAAAAAGTGTTAAGGTGAAACCCACCTGACAGTAATGTAAAAGTTAAAGCAAATAGCATATCCGCAATATCACCTTGTTTGCATATAGAACTTATGTCCACCTATAAAATTTACATTTTAATTTTAAGCGTGTTAAATTACAATGTGACATGCTACGCACCTGGAATTTAACATGACGTTGAAACATAACTGGTCCATTGCCATTACGTTTGTACTCAACGCGGAACGACGTGGGCGATATCACACTATGTGATAATTCTGCCATCTGTAATAATGTATGTATTAAGTTTAGTTATTAAAAATTTAATATCTGAAATTTTTTAACAGTAATGTTTGATTGTTGTTGAATGTAGAATTTGAAAATTGGAAAATATACTAATCTGTACGTCCACTTGGGGGCTAGGATAATCGATAAAGCTACTTATCTCCCACAATTTAAGGCTACAGTATATATAGTATAGGCATATGTAATGCCAACCTCCACCGAACCCAAGCCCTCTGCACTTAAATGTGCTATATCTTTAGAAGTTTTGGAGTTAAGGCCGTTAATAATTGTTAGGTATGTTACCACACCTGCGCCCATTTGTTAAATCTACAATTTTAAAGTTATTGTAATTAAACTTGGTGGGCAACTTGTTGGCAGCCTCCTTCAAGGACCATCATTTACATTTTCAGACCACATCCAGAATCTTCGACCTTACAAATCTGACATGCGCATATTTTCCACAATTTGGAAGATAGAGTCAACCAATTTTGAAAGTATGTGACTGCTTACCTAAGATATCGAAGACTCCACTCCGACTCCCTAAATCGATACACCTGTTAGTCTGTAAGATCATATATCTCACATAATTTAAATTTTCTAGTAACACTCGTCAAAAATTCAGAGAACATTTAGAACCTCGACCCATACAACCCACAAAAACAATAAAAGTCTATATCTCCCACAATTTAAGAGCTACTATTACCAAACTTGGACGGTAGATTACTAAGATTGTTCTTTCGCCTCCAAAATTCAAAGAAGCTGCATTTACCAAACTTGAAAGACATATTACTAGGAGTGTTACCCTTTTTTTTTAGCCACACTCGCTACCAACCCTTAAATTCCCAAAAGTCCATGTTTCTTGTAATTTATAGCATACAGTTACCAAACACTATATATTGGTATCTGTTATCAGCTGGTATAAAGTTGTTATCAAATAGCAGCGTTATTTTGTTAATATTAATTCATCATTCAGTAATATCAGGAAGATGTCAAAATGCAGTCCTAATTTGCAGCCATGACTCACAGTAAGAACTCTTTTTTTATATCTTTTTTGATGTGGTTCGAGCAAGCACATCTGGACAAACACACCTATGTGGCTTAATTGGTATAAAAACTGTTGCAGAATTTTAGTGAACTCCCTTTATAGATGTTATTGATTTTCCTACCACCATGGGCATAGTACATTAATTTTTACACTTGTATATGTATTGCCACAGTTTCAAGCCTCCAGCTTTTAATGGAAAGACAGCATGGCGGATATTGCACAAAACCAATATCATCTTCTTCCGTTCCCTTTTTGCGACCCCTTATACGATGCTCAGTACTATGCTTACGTACTTACCGATAGAAAGGCATGAATCAAATGCGCCTTGACTGTTGCAATGGGTTTGCCCTTGACCAATATGGTAAATGTCTCATCTTTTTCGGTAGTTATAAGGTTGCCGAACCAGGAACGTTTAGTCAGCTCTGGCGATGACTCGGGCGTTAAATGAACCTCATCAGCAGAAACTTTAAGGTTGGTAGATCTATAAATACGAATTGTTTTTATTAAAGGATAGCTACAACATACCCTGCATTTTCCTGCGATGAAAACGCGGACTGCCAAGAAAGCTGTTCTTAATGTTTGTTAGTCGTGTTTTCCAAAGCTGACCGCCTGGCGTATTGCAAGGTGAGCCAGGTACACCTGAATTGAGGTTATTAAGGATAGGCGATACATTGGGATTTACAACTGCAAAGGCAGGAGACAAAAAAAAAATTGTTAATTATAGATAATTTTTTAGAAAAAGAAATGGATACCACAAAGGGTCAATGGAGCATGCACACACCACTATTCGAGTCTATATCGTGGAACATACTAATGGCAATTGTCGGACCTGAGCTTGCGCGAAGATGCACCGAAGGTGAAGCTGCTGCGGAATGGCCGCCCGATTCCCGACCTAGACTGTTAGGTATGCAATCTCCATATTCTCGAGTTGGCCCACCGCCACTGTGTTCGTGCGCTTGTCGCGCTGAATCGCGACGCTCCATGCGCGTCTCCCTAATGGCTACCACATCGTTCTCAATGCTTTTTTGTGAGCTGTGTGAGGGTGTCCGACTGACCGACGGATGATGCACGGAACCAGAACGCTCTCGATCCCCGTATGTTGAATGGCGTGAGCTTACTGATGGTGACGATGGCCTTGACATTACATTAGATTGCTGCTGCGTTGAGTTTATGGGTGTATTGGAACGAGTTGGACTATGATATGAAGAGCTTCGCACTGACGTAGATACCGTCGTGGGTGAGCGTCGTTGATGATTTCGTGTGCTGCTGTACGATCGAAAGCTATTGAAGAGTTATAAGCAAAGTTATTGAATAGGACTAAAGTTAATAACAAAAGCATACTTAAATGCTTGTCGTCGCGGCGTTAATGGCGAACCCTCCGAAATTTGTCCATAGCTAGGTGCATTCGTGCCATTGATACGACACTTGTCCAGCCGCTTACGTGGAGGATCTACTGCTTCCAGTTCGCTACGTGATTTCTGTGCAAACTCTTCATCATCCTCTAGTGCGGGCCGACGACGTTTGCGCTCCAGAAGAAGAAAGTAAATGACTTTTTCGGTATTGTGACTGTAGGTTGAATTTTATTAGTTTTGGAAATTAAAGATTTCTGATTGCTTACTTTGCGCTAAGTAGCTCCTGTAAGAGTTTATCTTTCTCCTTAAAGCAACCCAGAGAACATATTGCATTCAGCACATCGGGATCCACGGCAGTGGCAGTGGGTATAACATGTGTTTGTACTACCTCCATCATGGAAAGCTCCAATTCCAGCTCGCCTTTGCCACCAGCAGTGACCCATGCATGACGATTTATTTCGGCCAGCTGAAAATATGAAAATCATTAGGGCGAGATAGGTTTTCGATCCCAAAGTCTTTCCTTCAAAATACGATGTATTGACTCTTACATCGTCAGCTCAGGTACAGTTATAGAGAAATCTACCTAAAGTTCTCTCTAAATTCCGTCAATACTGCAAATCAATTCTGTTTAATTTACACTTTATAGCATTTAAAATTTTCAAAAATATGCCACATTAAATATTTTCAAATTTGCAGATTGTAACATCTTGTTGGATATTAACATCACATAATTCAAATGTTCCCTGTCAATCTTGAGTTATAAAAAACACAAGCATTCAATCTAGCTTCATAAAGATTCATCGTTTAACGGCAAGTTTTGTTATCGCACTGCACAAAAGGATCACTCGCAAGACAAAGAACAGAAAAAAGTTAAATTCGCACCCTGTCACAAAATATTAATTTAAACAGTAATTATATGTTAGTTTTATTAAAAAAAATGTAATCTAAATAATTCTAAAATAATTTGGAACTCTAAATCTGTTTTCAAAATGGATAAATTAGGTATTGTCGCAATTGGGAGCTTCGTAAATAGAAACGAAAGTGTTCCGCTTTCGTAAAAAAAAACAATTCCAGCTTATAAATTTTGTTCTTAAGCTCTTTATCAATACATCTTATATTATAAATATGAATTTAGAAAATTATTTTTTTTTTATTTATAACTGTATAAAGTATATTTTTGATTAGTGCCAAAATCGTCTTCGATCAGAATTTGTCTACCTGACTGTTCGTTCTTTTGTATATATGTCAAGTTTTATAAATTTAGCTTATTGATAAATTTCTATGTTTCTTAATATCGATATAAAATCAATGATCGATTTTTACTTATTCTATTTTGTGTTGATTTGTTAAGTGGTGTTATGAGATATTAACTTTAACAAAGGCTGACTGATACTGAGCACACCTTAAAGTTACTGCGACGTTGCTCCTTTTTTTTTTAATGTCTTTAATACCTTATTTTGTTTATTCTGCTAGCTTACCGTTAGACGCCTATCTGGATTAACTTCGATCATACCACGTAAAAGACTCTGGCAATCGGGAGGCACAAAGTGCGGAATATGAAAAACTCCGCGCTTAACTTTTTCTAGGAGCTGTCGCAAGTTGTCATCGTCGAAGGGTAACGCTCCTACTAGCAGTGCGTACAGTATGACTCCACATGACCATACATCTGCCTTTCGTCCATCATATTTCTCACCCTTGTGGAAGAAATCGAATCAGAAATAATGTACACGGTAAATTATTTTGTATAACTTCTAGCTGATGTTCTCTAAATAAGGTCCAACACAATTAAAATTTTATTCAATATATTTAAATCCAGAAGCTTTACAAAATCACTTTAACTTGTTGTGTTTTTAGTGTCTTTATTCGCTTTTCTTTACTTACGCGTATTACTTCTGGACAGGCATAATGTGGTGATCCGCAAGAAGTCTCCAGCATGCTACCAGCTGGTTGAAGTGAGGCCATACCGAAGTCTGCGATCTTGATGTTATTCTTTTCATCTAGAAGCAGATTCTCTGGCTTTAAGTCTCTATGACTGAAAATTTAGATCAGAAATAAAAATTCGATTCACTGTTCTGACAAGGGATTGCTTACCATATTGAGTGTGAATGACAAAAGTCCAGTGCGGAGATTATTTGCCGAAAAAACTTGCGCGCCTCCTTTGGCGTAAGTCGTCCTTTTTTAACGAGATAATCGAAAAGTTCACCTCCAGATACGTGCTCTAATATCAGATACAAATATTTCTTATTCTCATATACGTCGCTCAACCCAAGCACGTGCGGATGATCGATTAGTTTCATTATGGCAATTTCACGTTCAACCTTTAATAAATTAATGTTTTGCGAATATAATTCACGATCGCTGCACAAATTTTACAATAAGATAATAGTATCATTATTATGGGTTGCATACGATTATCACTGATATTAATTTTCCAATTCTTCCCACGCATTTTTAATATACATTTTTGTTAAATCTTATTCCGAAACTTTCAAGTATATATATTTATACTTATTTTTAATTATTGTTGTTCAGAAAACATATACAGAAATTTAAACAAATATTTACATACATTTAATTACAAAACCAAAAATGTTCAATACAAATTATACAATTTTAAAATGGTTTAATATTTTGGGCAAGATTTAGCAACACCCTGAAAAGATCAACCAGATCCAAAAATTCTTAGCAATTTAGTTATGTACAGAAAGCAAAGTCTTTACGGCAGAGAAAAAGAAATGAAGAGAAACAAATAATTACTTAAATAAGCACTTTCAGAGGTTTCCCGGATAACACCGAAAATTTAATAAAAATAGACAGAAAATAGCGACAGAGAATTTGTGAAAAATTGCACAGTGAGATTTGCTAAAAATAAGACCGTACATGACTGAAATTGAAAGAGATAAAAGTTTGTATTAAGTCTACTGTTGATGTGAAATAAATTTTATTTTTCACCGAATGTTTGGCGAGGTCTAAAATACAGTGATTCTAGTTATAAAAACATTTTAAGAAAATAAAATGAAAAATTTGATTACATCCGTTTTAGTCATTCGATTAGTACATTCAGTCAGTAAATTTTTAGAATTGGAATAAATAAAAATATTCAGAATTTCTAAAATTTGAAGACACGTAATCAATACCAATTTTACTAAGAACCTCTACCCAACCAGCTTTTTCATAGCTGTTTTTGTGAACACTTATATTGACATTAACTACAGGCAACAATGAGAGCAACTTGACTGAATTTATTGAATTTGCAAGTAGAAGCTAAAGGAGAAAGCTGTTAATGCTGACGGATGCTGCCAACAATGATTTATTTGTGTGGTATTGTGGAATCCTGAATGTGGAATTTATAATACGAACAATGGCCAATTGTCAGTGTATCGCAATATTTTGAAATATCATTTGCTTTAAATAAAGCGAATATTCAGCTTCGAAGATTATTAATTTGACATAACAATCAACCTGTAGTCGCTAACATTGCAAAGAATCATCGCTTTTTAGAATGAATTCATTGGAAGCGAAATAATACCATTTTTAGGGTTGATTGTAACTTACTGATAAGTGTAAAATAGGTAGATAGAATGAGATCACGAAAACTAAACTTTTGACTTTTAACCTTCAACCTTGATATAGTTTCACAAATATATCATTTGTAGGCGTAATATATTTAAGAAGTGCACAAAGTCTAATTTTAGTTATCTTTGTACCTTGGAACGTAGTATAAAATATGGCAAGGATCATCGGTCAGAAAGCGTAGGCATAATAATAAGTAAAACTTGTCCTTAAGGTTTGGGTTTCCTGCTTACCTTCATTAGCACAGATTCGCTGAGCTTTTCGCGATTTATTATTTTAATGGCTACCTTTTTTCCAATCACACAGTGCACTCCCAACTTTACGAGACCTGTTCAAAAAAGTTAAAGCTTTTTATTGAAATGCTACGTAACAAACTGTAATCAAATGTAATGTTGGTACATTATTTGGTTACCTGTTTGACCCTTGCCAAGTGTCTTCTCCAAACGATATGGACCCACAAATTGACAGTTTTCGGCCATCACATTGTTTTCCTTTTGCATTTTGTGAACTTTTTAATTACTGTCTGTGAGCTGTTATTAATAGGCGTCCCAGCAGTTACTGTTTCTGTTTCTTCTGGCACATAGTTTCCAAAATAGAGTTCCTCATTTTTTTTATGTGATTACTGTGTGTAGTTACGTTTATTAAAGTCTTTCAAATGCATGTTTAACCTATATTGTATTCTTTACATGAGGATAGTTAAATCTGCAATGGTAAATAAATGAAAGAAATGCATATTTTGTGTTTTTTATATAATATTGAATCTAGGTAGTTATGTAAGATTGAATCCCATCAACAACAAGAACTCCAGTAACTAGATGCACTTAGTATATTCTGATAAGTCATATCTGCAAAGCAGATAGCACTTAACAACAGGGTTATTTTTTGTTTGCAGCTCGAAAATTTGAATTTATTGAAAGAAAAAAGGTTATGAAGTTAAATCCAAATGTGGCCCACTTAGAGTCACCTGACATATGTGGACAATATTGGATTTTAAATTCCGTAAGCAACAAATTTCTGATTTTAATTTTCATAAATTTCTTATGAGAGTTTTTTTTAATAACACTGAATTAACCGTAAAAGTACATTTAAATATGGTAGGTATTTTATTATATTAAAATTATATTAATTAAAAAATTAGAGTCATATAAAATTTATTTTTGGTTTGGGCTCGTACTTGATAGTGTTAATCAAAGAAACCTATATATTCATACAATGTAAAAAATATAATCGCACTTCTTATAACATAACAACTCCTAAATAAAATGTTAATAAAATTTCTTCATTTTTATACCCAATACCGTTAAAGTTTAGTTTAAAAACGGATGGGCGTAACCGACTGCGAAATACTTTAATACCATACGTTAGGCTAGCCTTTTAAATTGCGATAGGTATAACCTAGTAACCATCACTCAGTTTGGTAACTGCAACTCTTAATTGCGGGAGTGGGCGAAGCTGAAAAATTATAGAAAATTAGTAATTTACCTTTCAAGTTTTTTAACTGCAGCTCTTAAATTGCGGGGCAATAGTGGGAGTGGTCCAGATCTTATTTTTCTGTATTTTTGAAGCAATATACCTTTTAAACTTGGTTACTTTCAAATTGTGTGAGATATATGGTCTTATCGTTTTCCAATAACAGGTGTATCGGGCTAGGGCCATCCAGTTTTTTACTTATCTTTTTGGGGAGTTAACAGTAACACAATTTGAAAGATATTGCCAACATACTGCCAACCAAATTTCAAATTCATCAATTTCCAGCTCTATAGTGGATGTAGCGCTCAAATTTTTACTTTGTCTGACGTGTGCCCAGATCAGTATATTCTTCAAGTTTCAAGAGTCTTTCTCTGAGGGAGTTGAACAAAGTTGCGTTCTCACAGACGGACAGACAGACATATGGACGGACTGACACACAGCATGACGGACATTGGACTAAACCACTATATGAAATAACAACATTTCAAATGACCTTTTGTATATTACAGCCACAATATTGCGTAAATTGGCAATTTATAAAGTATAGGTAGACCAGAAAACGACATTCCAAGAATTATATAACTTGCGTTTATGTTTAATATCTCGCTATTTTTTAAATGATTCTGTTCATTTTTATTTAAAAAAAAAGTTTTAAGAAGTTCACCTTATAGTTGACTAACAATAAAATAATAATAAAATCCTCTTTTTTGCAATAAAAAACCACTTAGTGGTAAAATAAAGTAGAGAAAGAGAGAGAGGGAGAGAGAAAGAATAGATAGAGAGAGTGAGTGATAGATGTATGTGTTTCCAATACCTAAGGCTAAGGCACTAACACACTTCAACGAGTTGCAACTCTTGTTTAAGCCATTACAAATGCTGTAGTCGAGCTATCTCGATTACGATATACCCTGAACCCAGTTGATCAAATTATTCAAATTTTCTTGGCAAATTTAACTTTAAAAAGTTTTGCACCCAGATATGAGCAAGCTAAGTCGTCTCTTATAACAAGAACAGGCACTGCGCTGCGCGTATTTTTTTCATAAGCCAAAATTGATCACTAGAAACACGTGCATATACATTCATACACGCAATCGTACGTAACGGGATCTTCAGAATACACACCCCAACATATTGACGCTCGTATCAATTATCATGCCATATCATTTTCACAAATGAGCTCTCATATTTATGCATACGGAAAACGTTTGTGAGTGAGGTAAATATGCCAAAAAATATTTGCACAGGTGGTAACAAGTAAAGGTTTTAAAAGGTAAGCTAAGGCAAAGCCTGTTTTTATTCACAAACCCACAGCTGCTTATAGTGTTGCTGAAGTATAGTGTTAGGAAACTTATATTTTTATTTTTAAACCTTTACACAGGTACTGAAGAGTAAAAAAAAAAATATTTTTTTTTTAAATTTGTGGTTTTATTGCTATTGAAAATAGATTTGATTCGGTATGGGCGTATAGAGATAGTTATAGGATACATGAAACAAACATTATCTGCACGTGGTACGAGAATACATATAAAATATTTAATTGCTAGCTCGGATAGTATCTGTGATATGAGAGTTTATTAAAACGGACAGACTGCCCGTCTGTCTTTGAAGATGTATAGAAGATAAACAAACAAAACAAACGGCCAGAGCAAAAAGGAAAACTTGTTTCTATACTATTGATACGATACTATTGAGAACAGGTAATCGAACCAGTAGCGATATCTGAATATGTCGATACCATAGATTATCGACATCTGAGCGGCATTGCTATTCGGTCTCAACAAGCGGTAAATAAACGAATATGTAGCGCGATTCAACTTAATTTGAACTTCATATATATTATATTCATAAACACAATTCATTTGTTATTGAGACAATAATATTACAATATATAAGTAGATATCTACATTAATCTACCCGCTAAGATTGTCTTGAAAATTGTATTAGATATTGGCTTTTGTGAATTAAAGATTTATAGGAGGTCTACAACTAATCTTTTTTTGATTGATTTTCGAATATTACAGGCACAGACAATTATAGGTTCCAAGTTTTAAGAATTTAGATTTAAGAAAAAATAACAGATTTCAAAAACAAATTTACTCCGGGAACCGTTATGCAAAGTGGTGTGTTGAAACTAAAATGAATGAAATTTTACAGTTAAACATTATTGTCTTATTAGGTATATTAAGTGATGTGTTGTTGTTATTTTATTTATAGTGCTCCCGCTCTTATACTGGTTTTTGAGTGTTTGTTAGTGCGTTATCTGTTTATCCACATCTTGTAATGTCGTGATTCGCTATCCACAAGATTTGTTTGTGCTTAGCTTGTACTAATAAGCAGACAGTGACTCTTTATATACAGTCGGTGTGCGGTCACATTATTCAACAGTTAAACCACCACACTTAGCAACAGTTTACATCTCAGGCCGAAAATCCAAAAAATTTGAATATCGAACGCAATCTTGCACACGATAAGACAAGGATAGACAGCCCCAGCTTACTTGGGATTCTATGCTATTTTATAGTTTGCTAACTTTTTAATATTCTATTTTTTATCCTAATATTCGCTCCAACTTTCTCCCAGACTTATTTTATTTCTAGTAATAAATTTATAAAGTCTTCCTTCTTTTCTCTTTTTAAGTAGTCCGTCCAGAAACAATTACTTCTTTTGCCTATTGCCCTAACTAATCATTTACGATAGTTAATATTCAGCCGTTAATCGTAGTCTTAATACAGTTTTTCTATATACTTCTTAACTTTTCTATTTCTGGTAGACGCTAGGATCATTGTCGTGTTTTTTGTAATTTTTAACTATTTTCTGTGAAATTCGGTCTTCCCAAATCTCATGTCTCCGGAAAAACTCTCTGCGTAGTTTACTATAGTAAACTTATCCACTCGTTATATCTCTTCCTCTCTCCACTCAAACAAACATCTTTGCTATTATTTTGATTTTCCCAATCAATGAAATTAATATTTGTTGATTTTATATTTATCGCACCAAAATTTAAAACATCCATTTTAACGCTTTAATTTTAAATGAAACAAGTACTTTAGTTTTACATAACTTAAATTAAGCCATGATTTTAATTTTATTATTTGTTATTACATTTATTTATAATTGTGGACTGTTATTTGAAATGAAATAAATGAAGTTAAATATGCTTCGTTGCTCTAGTAAACAATTGCCATGCCTTCCTTTAAGTTTTTCTTTCGTTTTTTACAGCTTTTATGTTTTATTTTAAAGTAATTATATAAAATTACTTTCACTTTTACTTTTCATTCACAATTATTTTTATATTTATTGTTATCTGTAACCGAAAACTTATATTCCAAAATTTGATTCAGCTACTACAGTCTCTGGGAGCGACGCGTTCATATAGACAGACATGGCTAAATCGACGTGTCGATTAATGGTAACCAAAGAAAATGCCCCGTTTTGCCTGTTACATACTATTGAACAACATTATTATACCCTTTTACCCATTTAGGGTCTATTTGGTATACAATCTATGTTTTAGCCAATATAAGGGTTGGGCACAAAAAGAAAGTATATATAAAACTTCTAAGAGAACCACATCAAGAGTTTGCATATACTACGCAGGCCCAATGTTTGAGAGTCGGAGAGAGCGAACAATAAATGATGTAGCTCTCTAACACACTCACCTTTGGTGGTTGCTGTTTGATAGTACTGTGTAGGGTTGCTGTTCACATTTATAAAACAATATTCCCTCTGTCCAACTTGTCGTCATTCTTGTTCCCTATTATAATTATCAAGATTTTTTAAACGCTGTAATATATCATTACTTAAAAGAAAGATAGTTTCCAATTTGAATAAGCAAAAAAACTAGCGCCGTCCTTCTGTACTGGTAAAAAGTAAATGATGTAAACATAAAACTATTTTGGGAGTCGATAAGCTGTCAATTTTTGAAGGTCAAAAGATTGTTTCTTCAAAATGTTGGAAACATTAATGGTTAAACCATAAACGATTTGCTTTTTTCATTGTTGTCGATTTCCTACACCGCAGTGGGTGACTGGCATTTGTATGTATGAGTTTGTAAAAACAAGGTGATTGCAGATACATTGGAGTAAAATCGACTTATCTAGCGATGTCTTTAAAATTTCGGGTTCGGTTATATTAAACTCTGCCGTCTCCAGGCCTTCCTCTTATTAGAATATGAAAATACTATATTTTTCGCAGTTTTTATTAGTCCCCACCAACATTGTCCTCCATAATCACCAAATCGATATTTCTGATCTCCCACAATTTTAAAGATAGAGTCACAAACTTGAAAGATAACTTGCTGATAACCTATTTCAAAGATCGTTATATACATTTTCTCAGATTCGCCGCCCCTAGGAACTAAATTATTAGAAAACTTATCAAACATTTTTCCCTCAAATATATTTAATGATGTTCGATTTCTAAAATACAATGAAGATAAAAAAAATAATAAATAGTAAAATATATATTTGAATATATATCTTAATCTTCAGATTATCTCGTCTGCAATAAAGAAGACGAAATCTAACTGAATCTCAACTTTATCTCCTAAAGATGAATTTCTAACTAAGATGTGTGCTTATGGCCCTCGTTTCTTTTGTTGTGTTATTGACAACGTGACAGAATTAAAATTATCTTAATACAAGACATAAGATTGTAACAGTGACTTTTTCAAATCTGTTGAATCACATATTATTGTGTTAGGAATAGATTTTTTAAACAAGCAAACAAAAAAAGAAGCCAACCCACAGATTATCTGTTTATCTTACTTTGAGACAGGCCAACAAATGAAATTATTTCATTTAAACACTGGTTTCATTTAAACAGGTAGATCGACCTTCATTAAAAATCTTTTACATTCATTAATTCCCACTTGTATGAATTTATATGTGTTATATGTAGAAAAAGCTGACGTTTGCTGCTGTATTAGGAGCAGCTTATTCAGCGATATCAAGCACGGCCTTGTGAGCACAAGATCCCAAATTGGCTATGAATAGCATAGTTCAAGAGCGAAGTAGAACATTCCTTGTATTTTTGATAAAAATTGCAAAATTAAAATGGCTGATTAACTTTATATTAAAATATTACTCCCAGATTTGTTCTAATTTCACTTTGTTAAATAAAATAAATATATATAATAATAATAAGTTAGAATGCTGTACTCAAGTGAGCTCATTTACGATATACTCTGAACCCCGCTGTTCAATATATTTTATTTTATTGGAAAATTAACAACTTATTTCCTATAGCATTATATTATATTAAATTATATTATATTATATTATATTATATTATATTATATTGTATTATATTATATTATATTATATTATATTATATTATATTATATTATATTATATTATATTATGTTATATTATATTATATTATATTATATTATTTTATATTATTTTATGTTATACTATATTATATTATTAATATATCAAAATAACAATCAGACACACTAACATACAGATATAGCTAGTGTGACTTTGTGTCTTATGCTGTTTCCTATTGCTGTTTCCTTTGGCCTGTTACAAACTATTTTATATAGAACCAACATGAAATTATAAACATTCATAAACAACTGCGTTCAAACTGTTAAGTAAATTTTTTTATTATTATTTTAATGTTGTAAAAATCCTATAACAAAATAAAGTATATATCCACATTTTTTTTTATAAATATCACTAATTTGAATAACTTTTAAATTAAGTATTTAATTGAAATGGAATTTAAACTACTCGAAGTAATTCGCGAAAAGAACAATATATAATACAATGCCATGTGTTATGAACAAGCTGGATCAGTATAAATGTCACCACGCTAGTCCACAGGTATATGTTGTGTGAAACTGATGCTATAATTATTATTATTATTTTTTATTTATAGCATTCGGTTTTAATAACCAGGAGTTGTTTGATGTATGATAGTCTAAGACTTTTGTCTAGGGTACTCTCATAGTCGACTTCTTTTGAATAGGCCACTCTTATATGTACGTGGATTGTTTTATTATTGGTCGTAACTTGTACTGCTTAAAATCGATATGCCAAACAACCACAAATAGTAAAATTGTTCAAATTGTTACTTACCAAGTGGTATCGAATTTCCCCTGGATCTTTGGTCACTGGTGTTTATTGATGATAGTTGGGGTGTCATGCTGGTTGTAAAAGTTTAGCTATCACACAAATCACAAAAACATCCTTATGATTATTGCCATTGCATTCACATAACGTAATTATAAATTAATCACTGAAATATATGAACTGGTTACACCTTACACTAAGAAATATGCACAATGCTGCTTTATATTAATACTTTAAGCAGACTGATTTTTTTAAAGACCTACTTGGTGTTTTTAGCCTGCAACTATTTTATTTCTTATATAATAACATTTGCATTTTTCTAGCATTAACTCGATTATCGCAATATTCTTAACGTTAAAATTAACACTTTACACAAACGCACAAATAGGAAGTTTGAGAATGACAATCGTTTTTTTGTTTTTTTACAATTAGTATATTTTCCTTGTCATCCGCGATGTCATTTGTCTTGATTCTGGGTTTCGTCTGTTTGTGAAGTGAAATACACACGGCAGACGTACGTCGCTGACTAACGTAGTAGCGCTCAACATTTATTGTGCAAAAGAGGCCCTTTAAGTTCTCGTAACTGCAAAGCCTTGAAGCCTGCATACATAAGAGAGCCAGAGAGGGTGCGTTGAAACGTTTGCTCTTCGCATTGACATTACATTTTGTTCTTCGTGCAGTAGTTTCTGGCAGTGGTTGTAGTTGTATTATCGTGTAAGTGGCTGGTTGGAATGTGAGATTTGTCTTATCATTGAAAACATTTCGGGGGTTGTTTACAGAGTGACACAGGGCATAAGATTTTGCATTGAATCAACCTGTGTAGAGTTTGACTGCGCATGCGTCAGTTTAATAAACTAATAAATTCAGCAAAATAAAATATTTTTTTTTTTTAAGTGCGCATGCGCTTGCTCTGCAGATGTAAATTAAAATACCGAACTCAAAATAATACATAAGTTCATCAGACTTGGTGCGAAAAATTGTTATAATTTACTACAAAATTATACATGAAGAATGTGGCCAAACTTTATTTAAGCAAAAACATTATAACTGTTCCCTTGAATGCCCCAAAATCGATAAAAGCCTATTTCTTCCGCAATTTAAGAGTTATATTTACCAAATGTGTAAAGTAGATTACAAGGATCGCACTGCAACATTTTTTTTGGACTCGCACACTCCCTTCTTCAAAAACGATTAAAGCCTATAAATTCAGCAATTTAATAGTTAAGGTTACCAAACTTGAAGCAAATATTACTAGAAAGCTTCTTTACATTTTTTTTCAGCAAAGCCCACCCCCTATATTCTTAAAAGCTCATATATCTCGTAATTTATCAGTTACTAAACTTCAATAAAAGGGACTATTTCTACCGCCATATAAAAAAAACACCAACCTTGTTCTTAGCTGGTTTAACTTATGTTAGTTTTCCATTATACATTTTTGTTACAATACTAGAGCAGCTAAACAACCCCATTTTACGAAAGATCAGGCCTAAAAACTAAAAAATTGAATTGAGTACCAGCTCGCACACAAAAAGACAAGGATAGAGTGTTGTTGCCATCTTCGCACGCATTCAGACCCTTGAATAATCCGGTAGCAATATACCTCACTTTTTTCATACTTTCGTTTGGGCCTACTAAAATAGGTGCTTACCTGTTCGCAACCAAAGGGCTTGTTTCTTATTTATCCGCAATATTGCCGCAGCGAAATCAAGAGAAATAATGACATGAGTTTGCTGTCCGACACGAGATCACTGAATAATTTTCTACACGTCGCCGAGAACCCTATTCACCTATTTGTCGATTTGACGCCTATATCAATTGTCATTTTATGCATAATATGGGTGCCTGGGCATCACAATATGGAAGGCAACTGCAAGGCTAATGAGCTAGCTAGAAAAAGCACATTATTACCCTTTCTCACTGATAAGAAATGTATGCCTCTAGATACCTGCAGGCTCAAAGTACAGAACAAAAATATGCAGGTCTAACGACACATGGCGGAAAATCCACTTTGGTCGCATAGCCCACCAAAAAATGCCAACCATAAACACAAAACATACTACAGAGCTATAGTCAATGGCACGTAATCTACCTTTATTTATTGCTAACTGTAGCTCTTAAATTGTGTAAGATATATGCTTTTTATCATCTTTTGTGGGCGGAAGTTGGCGTGTTCTAACATTTGTCCAGTATTTTGTACGTGTTCCAAGTTTCAACTCACTGTCTCTAAGGGTGTCGAAAAGTTGGGTTCATACAAACGGACAAATTGTCGGTCGGACAGACTGACATACAGCATGATGCAAATTGCACAAAATCAATATACTTTGAGTACCTTGAAATGTAAGAAACTCTCTTACAGGTGCCAGAAAATATTTAGATGTATGGAATGTACAATTTCAATTTTGTCAGTTAAAAGTGAACAAAAATTTAGATTTTAGATCAAATGTCTTTCACATATGATTCCTTTAAACTATAAATTCACCATGAAAAATGCATATCCTTTTTGACAAAGTTAAATTTTTTAAATTTAAGTAATAAGTTTGAAAAATTATTTTGAATTTGTACGTTTTAAACACATTTAATTTATAAGTTTCTTGTTTTGTGTTCTGGACAGGTATATTAACGGGAACCGCTCTTAAGTATTGGTAAAAAGTGTTTGTGGCCACAGATGTCCCATAATCGATTTTTTAAAAATGTAAATAGATTAAGCCGCAATTTTTTTTTTTAATTTTAAGGATAAAGTCACATCATTTTGAAGGTAGCGAGCTGGCAACCTTCTTTAAAGACCGGCGTATCACTAGACCAAGCATAGACCAAGCAGTCGTCCCCGTAATCTTTGGCTGTAGAAATCGAAAATACGCATATTTTTAAAAAATTTTAAGTTAGTCACCAATATTTAAAAAAAAAATATTACCAGTAACTCCCTTAAAATATCCATGTCTTTGCTTATAATGTAAATCGATATAGCTATATATCTCATACAATTGGCCAGCTAATGTCATACAATTTTGAATGCTATGTTTGCTAGGAACACGCCATTTCAAATGTCAGTTAAAAGTGAAGCAGTCGGGATGTGGAGGCAAACAAAATGAGAAGCTCGTGTATGTAATTATTTTCTTTTTGAGAAAAGGAACATTAAATGTATTAAACCCAAAATTCCACTGTGCAGTGACACCGGTCAGAGTTCAATCCCCCGACACATTATTAAAATATCCAGTGCACATGCCTAACCGATTTCATCACGATATTTTAAAACAATACCTATTTAATATCTCTTTAACTGTAAATTTTGTATGTTAAGTCAGTTGAAGTTAAATAAATTTTCCTTTATAATGCCCCAAGTAGGAATCTGTACCTGAAATTGGATATTTATCTACTTCAGTATCAGTGTTATTTTTCTATAACAAATTACTTTTCTTCATTCTCTATTTCCTTCGTTCATAGGGACTACCCGAATTTGTGCTTTATACGGCGACGTACTGTGTGTAGCATATATCTTGTGTTGGCGAGCAAATGATAATCCTGCCTGGTTCCGGTTTAAAAAGTGTTTATTTAATTTATTATTATTTCTTTTCATTATCAATAAATTTTTTTCGGCAACAGATAATATTATATTTCTTTGTTGACTTACTATCAATAATATATAAGTAATTTGACCCTTAAATTTATATTTACTTTATTTAATTTTTGATCAAGCTATTTTAAAATGGAAAAATTTTGTAAGCCCGTATTAATTTGTATCTTATTTGTTTATAAATCATGATTTGATTTAATAATTTCATTTATTAAGTTATTAAATTATAATTGAGACAATATTAAAAAATGAAATAAAAAAATCTACGATCGTCAGCAGTTTTAGTGCAACACTAAATAATTCATTTATTTAATTATTAAATTAATTTTCTTAACCTATTTATTATAGATTTACTTATTTATATATATAATATATCATTGTTATTATTTTTTTCGGTAAATTGATTATGGTTAATTATAATTGAAAATATTTTTTCCGGGTTATGGTTTTATATCTCTTTTTATGTTTCGTTTAGCAATTTAGGTTACTTACATTAATTAAACTCCAGGTTTGTAACTGATATAGATAGAAATAGTGGCTCCATGTTGTGTGTCAAAAATTCTGTAATTATTAACTCTCACAATTTAACCCCAAAAAAAATTCGATAAAAAACGAATTTTGTGTTAATTGTGCGAGCGGAATCCGGGAATCATGCCGGGAGGTGGATGAAGCTTGATGCTACCATCGGGGTACACCTTTCCGATCTTAAATTTGGTTCTTGGTTCTTTAGAGTTCTAACTCCGAAATAAATAAATTTCTACCTAAATTATATAACTCCCCACCAAGATGTGAAGTGTATCATTTTAATCCAATATAATGTGAGAAGCGGGACAGCTTCGTTGGTGTTAGTGTATAGTTTTGGGATGTCGCGCTCATTACCAACCCATCTTCCTGCGCGGCACTGTTTTTTAATGGAAAGTCCTCAAAAAGGAAATTTTGTGTCTTACTTTATCATATATGCAGTAGGAAAATAAAACTCACTTTATAAATCCATGGTAACGGCAAATTCATAATATCAAAAATATAAAGAAAACTAATTTTTGAGCTGGCTAATTTACTTGCGAATCATTTTTTTGATTAAACTTAAATTTAGAAGGTTCCGTACATTTACAATAATTTTCCTATTGTTTTATTATTAATTTTTTTCTCTTTTTTTGTTGGCTTTTAATTGTCTTAACAGTGTACTAAACTATGAAATAAATTTCTGGTTTTGCTTATGCATACAAACACTTTTATTAACAAGCAACTTTTAAATTGCATACTTGTAGGCTGCTTTAAATGCTACTACGGACAACCTAAAATGTGTAAAATCGGTAATGGGTATAAATTTATATATGTCATTTAATTATTTAGTTTTTTTTTGTCATTCTTTCTTTTATTAGAGCATTATAACTAATACAACTAATGGAAAACAAAATTACTGATGATTTTGAACGAAACTTATGTGGCCGATCCGGTGGATACAGACATTTAGACATTTTTTTTTTAGTTTCTCTTCTCATTCTTATTTTTTTTTTTCCAAAAAGTGGTTTTACTTTGTAATTCTTTGTCTGATAGTTGGAATAAGCTGGGCTTGGTATTCACAAAAAACAATGCATACTTTTAGACAGAACAATTTATTATATTAGGCAAACGCACTGCGTGTGCTTAAAAATACCATGTTTTAACATTGTAATGGTCGGTGCTCTGAAGCTTTGGTTATGTTTACATCGCAGACGTTTGGGTGCGATGTAAAAGTAGATCTAGGGTAGGCAATGATTTTTATCGACGTGCACGAAGGAAAAAATCGCTGCATACGTGACGCAGCTTTCAAAACGTTGTGGGAAGCAAGCCCTGCTCAAGGTGAAAGCTTTGCTGCGGATAAGTGCTGAATATTTCCTTAAGGCAAGAGCTTACCCCCACGGACGTATATAAGCCCAGATCAGCTCTGAAAAGCTCTCCTTTCGATTCGCTCGGGTCATGATGCACGTCGAAGTAAAAGTGCAGATCGCCGGTGGAAAATTTGATTAAACCCGTGCACCGAAATTAACAAAGTTTAAGTAACCTATAAGCCCAATTGCGGCTACATAAAAACCATAAATCTATCGCGGACGTTTTTATATAACCAGAGTTAACAAATGTGGGAAAAAATAAATATAACGTTAAACAATTTGAAGGGAAAAAAATTAAAATTTTCCTAACCAAATAAAATAAAAAAATAATTCCGCAACAAACCCCATCTTTGATGGCTGAAAAGTCGGCGTAAAAGATGCCCAAGATCAAACGGATGTAGAAAAAACTGAAAAAAATAAACAATAATAATTTAAAATAACCAAATTTAAACAATAACCACCACCAAACAGAAAAAAACAAAAAAAAAAACCAAACAAAGACCGCATTTTTAAGAGGATCCGCACGTGTCCAATGGAGCACCATCATCGCCTTTCATAACCAACGTGTACCAGCGCAGTGCAGACGTCACATCGTTATCCTAATAAAATTTTTATACTTACAGAAATGTATATTAGTGATCTGCATTTTATTTTTTTTTTATTTTTGAATATAAAATTTGTTAAATAAATATCCATGAAAAAGTGGCAAGTGTGGTAAAGTGGTGTTGAAAAAAAATATAAAAAATTAGAAAATGTAAAAAAAAAATTACAAAAATTAACAGCATTTGATGTTCGTACACCATCAAAATGTATGAGAAAAATTTATTTAAAGAAGTTTCTAACAGTATACTTATTTCTTTTTGTTGTTAATATTTTTTTGTTGAATTTTTCGCTATGAATAATTATTGGTAGTTAAATTAAATCCTTCAACAGACGTACAAAAAATTTATATATATTCATGGGTTGCATAAATTCAAATGCAAGACCCTATCGACGTCGAAAGGCCTTTCTTCGCTGGATAATCAAGTAAGTCACAAAGTTTCAATGTGTTAATTGTCGGTAGTTATGCAATGAGAAAAAAACCAAGGGAGAAAACAAAGAAGAAAAACAAGAAAGGAGACATAATTAAATTACATATACATATATACATATGCTTTAGTAATGTTTTCCCCACATTTTTAGGAATATAATTTTTTATGAAATATACAAGAAATATACACTTTACTCACTTGAATCTTTTGAGGTAGAACCATTTATTGCTGCCTAAGAGTATGCAATAAAAAGAGGAATGATATTTATAAGAAACCCAATTGTTAAATATTAATGCACGTATGCTACGAAAAATTTTATTGCATAGTTAAGTAATAGATTAAGACATTTGGAAAAAAATGCAGCATCAAACAAAAGAATATATATTTTAAACTTCTATAAGTTTAAGTTTGGTTTTTTAAAAAAAAATTGTTTTGTCAAATAGACAAATCTAATATTTTAATATTAATACAACAGTATGTTGTTAAAACTTGTTTTTTTGGGAAGGATGAATTTTCAAAAATGAAGTTATGAACTAAATAAACTTAAGGAAAGTGAACATTTAAACTGACTTCTTATTTCCTACTGGCCGAAATGTTAGCCTAAGTGAGCAACGGAATTGTTTTTGGGGACTTTCCGAATTAACCATGCAGCGCAGGAAGTCCAATTGGATGGGTGGGTACAGAGCGCTTTATCGGGGCAAAAAACAGCTAGCACCCCGATACCATTAACCAACATCAACGAAGCTGTCGCGCTTCTCACATCTTCCGTTAGGTATTTGATAACTAGAAATTTTTTGCTTCGGAGTTAGACTCCACTCTAAATAAATAAAATTATGATCAGAAAGGAATACCAGGATGGTAGCATTTTAGACTGTGAACAAAAATGTACGTATTGAGTGCTGTTGAATATTAATAGAGCGTTAGATTGTTGATATAAAGGTCCGAATAGATCATCTCCGACATATAAAGTGTCTTTAGAAAAATTACTACAATTAAATATGCTTTATGGAGACTATTATGGGTCACTTTTTTGCAAGGAAGAAGCGCATATCTCACGCAACTTTAGAACTTCACTTAAGAATTTAGTAGGGTAGATTACTCGGAACTTCCTAAGATTTGTAAAAAATTATACTCGAATTAGATATAAGGGTTTTGTAATAATGTATGCGACAGAAGAAACAATCTTCGACTATATATATATATACAAGCGCAATTTTAATATTAATGGGTTCTTATTGATATATAATGTATATTGAAATATTATTGTTTAACTGAACATTTCGGGGAAAAAATTTCGTTGAATAAAAGACTAACCGATGGCTTCCAGCATCAATATATATTTTATAGAAACTTTATAACGAAATGGAAATAACTGTGTCTTATTTTTGTTCAAAAGAAAGTGTTCAAAAAGCTGATAGCGCAAACACTTAATATCATGCTTTGTTACTGCCAGTGTAACAAATTAAACATATAAACAAATAAAAACGTTGCAGTCTGATCTAACCGAATGCCGAATACTCTGATGCCATACGTAACTCAGTCTGATAACATGTGCCACAGAACGGATTTTTGTAGCCAATAAATATCGAGAACTTAGTAATTAACCTTCCTAGATTGCTTTTAAAATGTTGGTAGATATACCCTTTCGAAAATTTTGAAATGGAGTTGGTCTGGCTTAAAATAATTATTATAGAGTATTCCTAAAAATCTTGTCTTTGTCTGTTTTATAGGCGGAATAGAGAGTGGTCCAATTGTAGTTCCCTTTTTTTTTAAGAGTTCTACTAGCTTTAAAATTCTGTAAGATATATGGTTTTGTCGATTTACACTAACAGTATGCACTTGACCAGGATTGTGACGCATACGTTTTTCTCATTTGGCTACTATACTTTATATTTCTTCACAGCTTTCTGATCGTGATTTTTTGTGAATTTTTGGAGATTTTAATCTCAATGCAACAACATTGACTTCTTGTTCTGACTTAAGTGTTTTGTTAATCACAACTAGAAATGAGTTTATTGATGGTTTATTTGGGATATCGTTGTGTCAAATTAATGCTATCCCAAATTCCTTAATTAAAATACTTGATCTGATTTTTGTCATTGATGCTTCCTCCTTCGATGTTTCCCGTTCTGAGCCCGTGTTTTTTCTGATCTATTTGCTGAATTTTTTAAACTTACATATAATTTCCATAATCATCAGTTGGATTTGTCATTTCCTTACCTAGGCTCTAATTTTCGGACTTTAATATTGGCGGGCCGCTACTTAAGATCATTAAGCCTAAATTTTTACTGTGACCTGACCTACATTTTCTGCTGATCCAAAAGTTTTAGAGAATTTGTTCTCAACTACATCTTTGTAGATCTTTGATTTCGCCCTGCCAAGATGAATTATTGAAAAATAGAATTCCTAACTTACTAGAATTCACATCTTTTGTTATCAAAGGTTTTTATAAACAAGATGCAAACGGAGATTGCGTACACACACTTTAGTGTGACTTTTGAATCTGTAATTATTCATTGTAAATTCAAATTTACGACTTTTTATTGACGAATATCCTTTAAAAATAAGTATTTTTTTAAAGGAAAATCACTAAAATGCATTGAATGTGTTGTTGGGTATGTTTCAGGTCCTTAAGTTTGACAAGAATAGTTCCTCCTCTGCTAAGTGAGCCATTGGTGTCCTGTGTTTTATCAAGCGCTGGCCAAAAGAATTTAAGGATCCATATATTACTAAAACACAATTGATTTCACTTGAAATACAAATTTCATCTCTTGCTGATTGATTGAAAGTCACCCAACTTTATTTTATAGTTCCGATTAGAAATAAGAAATTTTCTACTTCTTTTTCTTCAAAATTTTAGTTTGAACTATGCTATGTCTGGTGTGGGCTTGGTCCAAAAATGTATATTCCCATCTTTTTGGCAACTCTTTCTTTGCTGTTGCGGGAGATATCCCATTTTATTGATTTATACGTATTCGGCATTCGTACGTTTAGAAATATCGGCTTTGGTTATTATGAGCGCATGTGTGGACGTGGACATATAATTTTTTAGGTTCTTTAAGGTAATTATACTAACAAATTTAACTGCTCTAACTCAAAAACAGATGTATATAGTCGTTGCTGTTATTTATGTGTGTGGAGTGTATGCAGATGTCATAGAAGGACGTTGCCAGCAACATACGGGACAAATTTGGTGACTGTAGCTTTATTAATTTACCGATGTTTCTTTTTAATACATATTCAATATTTTGTAATAGGTTTTATGTTTTTGTGTTTTATAGTCTACTCAAAATAGTTTATTTACATTAAAACGGTTGGTGTAATTTGCGTGAAATAGTTATTATATAATATTGTAAAACAACGGTAAAGTTCAAGTAAAATTTTACAAGAAAAAAAAAGAAAATATACTGTCATTATCATCGAAAAATTTGTGTCACTCATATACGGGCGTGATCTGACAAGTTTCCGACCTCAACCTGAAGATGGCAGCACTCGTACATAAAAGCAAGTGAATTTCATTGTTCATCTGTTGACAGTTACTCACCAAAGTTTCATCTATTTTGGACGCCCAGTTCTTATGTAACAGTCATTTGAGTGAGTTGATGCGAGGGTTTTTGTGAAAATGGACAAAATCGAGTATCGAGCTGTCATAAAATATTTGTTTTTGAAAGGCAATACGCCTACGCAAATGAAAGATGAGTTGGATTCTGTGTATGGGGACTCTGCAGCATCATTTACCATAGTGAAATTTTGGGCAGCTGAATTTAAACGTGGCCGTAAGAGCTTGGAAGACGATGAACGTTCGGGACGTTCAAAAACTGCAACAATCGACGAAAACGTCGCCAAAGTTCACCAAATGGTGCTTGACGACTGCCGAATTAAAGTGAGAGAGATAGCAGAGGTTATGAAGATGTCTAAGGAACGTGTTTGTCACATATTAAATCAACATTTAGGCATGAGAAAGCTGTCCGCTCGTTGGGTGCCGCGTTTGCTCACGTTACACCAAAAAACGTCTTCGAATGAACAATTCCAACGTTCTTTTGACGCAGTTCAGGCGCAATAAATCCGAGTTTTGGCGCCGATTAATCAGTGTAGACGAAACTTGGATACACCATTATATGCCAGAAACAAAAATACAGTCCAAACAGACTGCACGGGGGGAATCGGCACCAAAAAAATCAAAAACTGTATTTTCGGCTGGGAAAGTGATGGCGACTGTTTTTTGGGATAGTCATGGAGTTATTTTAATTGATTATCTTACTCATCATTATCATTACTTGACAAGCTGAAGGCAGAACTTGCGGGAAAACGACCACATTTGCAGAAAAATACTATTTGGACGGGTTACAGAGATGGGAGCATCGCTGGGAGAAGTGTGTAGAATTACAAGGAGACTATGTTGAAAAGTAAAAAATAAAACATCAGAAAAATGTCTTGTATCTTTATTAGGTCGGAAACTTCTCAGAACCACTCGTATAATTTTATTTTGACCTTTTTTAATATTAGTAGATTCGGGTTTTGAACAAATTTTTTTGAACATTTTTAATAGACCATTTTTTTTATTTTTTTAATTATAGACAAAACTTTTGATTTAGTATATGCTCAGTACTTAAGGAAGACGCACGATTTTTAGTTTCAGTATTAGTATTAGTAGTTTTATTTGCCAATCAATTTCAAGTTTATACCGATTGAAACTTTAATACAGATACAGAGAATACCACTTCAACAACTGGCGCCCACGTAGTAGTGCTCACACTCGCATAAACACGTTCTCACAATTGCTGAAGAGCAAGCACAAAAAAATATATATATACATCAGGCACAAACAGTAATGGTATGTACATATATACAAACATACATGTGTACATATGCGTGCAGCCAATGGCGTATTAAGCGTTTCGAAAAGGGGGTCCGAACTGTATTTTTTTTTTATTGAAAATTTATCTAAAATAAGTTAAGTCAACTTTATCCGATTAACTTTTATCGACCAATTCTGTGTCTGTGTAAAATAAAGATTTTGGGGGCTGCCGGTCCATGCGTACGCCCTTGCGTGCACCAGCAACCAAAACAACGAAAGCGACGACGACTATGTTGTCGGTAACATAGAGAGTTGCCGCAGCACACATTTCGCAGATTTTTCTTTTTAGTTTCGTGAATTTCGTGCATGCAACTGGTCAGAAGTGTGTTCTGCAAAGCAATAAATTAATATTTTACAACGGAATTTCCAAAATTTTAACATACATCAGCTAGATTTCATAATATTGCGAATATAAGATAAATATGTTGTATACTTATATACTAAGAAAAGTTTTGTTGAGTGCATTTTAATGAATTAGTAAATTACTGTCGCTGTTCATCAAAATAAATGAAAAATTCAGTTTTGGGTTTTAACACTTGTATATATATATGACGCCGCATAAGAATACAGAAAATGAAAACACCGAGACCAACTGCTCGCATCTAATAATTACAAATTGTATTCACCTACATATATTTTTTGTGGCCAGCTGAGCAACGCGTGTTGTGGTTATTTCTGTTTGCGAGGGAAGAAATTGGCGGAAAGGCATCGACAAAATAAACATTTAATTTAGTTTCGCCGAAGATTACATACCCTTCAGATCTAAGTCTACATTTTTATATAAAAATCTTATTACTAAACATATAAAACCGATAATATATTTCTATATATGTCTTTTTATATCTAATGTTGATCGATCGAGAATATAACCATGTTTCTTGTTTTTTAGATGTAGATATACGACCACTGTCTGATCTTACCGATTATAAGTTTACGAGTGTATGTAAAATAAAGATATGCTCCATATTTTATTAAGATTGTCTTTAAACTGAGGTATGAATAGTAAAGTAAACTCATAAGGACATAATGACAATATATTTAACGTAAGAAGTTCAATGTGTTATAAATTTCACGACAAAAGTACAATACCTTCTGAAAGGGTATATAAAACCGATGGAAAATCGTGAATGCTAAATAAAAATATTTATTTTTAAAAATTTCGCAATCAGTTCAGTTTTGCTTCACCGAAACGAATATAAAGTTCAGAATTATACGGAGAGGCAGATTGTTAGACTAGCCATAGTCACTTCAATAACAATAAAACAGATCAAAAACCAAAACACAGAGAAAAATCTGCTGCAGATAGTATTATACATTTATTTGGTGAGTAATCAATATACTCGCACTTATTTATTACACTTATTACCACAGTGTGATTCAGGAAAGTGGATTAGTACGTATAGAAGATGGCTAAAGTATAACTAAATTTGGAAATCGTATTGTACACCAAGGCACAGTAAAATTGTAATTTTTTCTTATACAATCGACTTCAGCCAAGGACCTGTGAAATACACACGCCTAATTACGCTCGCTTCGAAAAAGCTTGCATCGGCTGATAGTAATGTGAACAATGTGACTTTGTTTTTGACGATAACTTGCTTGATTTGTATTCGACGTAAATTAAAAGTTTCCATTTGCTCAATAATACAATTTAAAAATCTTTATCTTTAAAGAATATAACATTTCTTCTGCACTAAACTCCTTTAAACCTTATTTCGAACTTACATAGAATAAAAAAATATTATGGAAATGAGAATTTTTCATGTATTTGTGACATCAACAAAATAATTTGTAATACATTTTTGACCGCATTCTTCACTACAATTACTCTTCTCTAAAAGTATAAATTTCTAAAACAGAGAGATGCATTTCGTCATTATTGCCTTACTACAAAAGATATTTTCCAGGCTGTCCAAATTTAGCTTTTTATCATAATAAAGACGAAATTAAATTATAGTTTCTTTTGATCCACAACTTACTTCTAGAGTCAATAAATATGGTTAGTAGGTTGTTGTCTATGTCCTTCAAAGATCGACATATGCCCACCTTCAAATAACGCCCCTTCGAGTTCGATAAAAATTTAATTAGCACGTCTACATTGCCTCCCAAAATTGATATAATTTATGGTAACTCAAATTGATAAAACTTAAATCTTGCACAATTTGAAGTCTATATTGCAAGGAAAACCGTTAGAAAATGTAGATTAAAAATTTTTACATTTATATTTTAAAAGATTACTAGAAACATTTTTTTAAAACTTTTTTATAGCAACGTTCACTTTAGCCCCAAAAATTCTTATAGTCCTCTATCTCTGGCAATCAATACAAAATTAACAAAGGCCTATATTCAGCCCCAGCTTTGAGATTAGATTATTAGGAAACTCCTTAAAAGATCGGGAATTCTTTACAATACCCATTCTGATTTGTTATCAGATGGAATAACTTATGGTATTCGTGTATTTTGCAAACAGTTACGCCCAACTGCAACGCTCTAATTTGTTTAACATGGTTTGAAAATCTGAAAATCTGACGTCATATTAGATTCGCAATGCCCCTTTTTTTCTTAGTTTTTAAACAAGCTTAAAGCTAAGCAAATAAGTTTAAAACAAAAATGGCTTTGAAAAAAAAATTTACTTAAAATTTACATTATGAGACCAACTTCGGTGTAATTTTTGTTTTTTAATATGAAATAAATTGAGCTAATGGATTCAAAAGCACAGTTTAATTAAAACATTATTAACTAGGACTTTAAAAGTGAAAAGTACTGTAAACAAGCAATGTAGTCTAATGTTTTTTTTATGTATATAAGACGTGACTGACTTATGATTCAAAACACGCTGTTTCAATTAGTCTACCTCCTTGACTAAAGAAATTTTATTTACTTTTATTTAGTTCATGTTAAAAATAGCTGACCGACCTTTCTAAATGTATATCTTACAGCAACGCCAACGGCAATACAAAATCACTGACAAAGGCAAAAAAAATGTCGACAAAAACTTGCACGCGCTTTTGCACACCATTGGCGGGAGTCAGGAAAACTTCAGCGTCTTCAAAAAATTCATCAAAATTATCTTCTGGAACAGAAAGCAAAATAACAACATCAACAAATCTACAACACAAGAAAATTCCAGCAACGACCGCATCATTAAGTGACAGCAATATAGAGACAACATTTACATTTAAATTAATTGGCACTGTCGGCAACGACGTGGTCTCTAGTGAGTCATCAGATCCCTTAGAATCTGATTATAGCGAGGAAACCGAAGAAGAAAATCTCCAACAAAAGCCAAACAAACCACAGAACGATAAAAAACAGATACAATCTAAACTCTTTAGCTCCAACATTCGGAGCAGTAACAGCACCACATTATTGTCAGTAGACAATGAAAACGTTACAGGCGTCGATGAGGATAGGGAGGAGGATGTAGTCGACGTCACTAATAACGATGATTCTGATATAAGTGAACAAGACGATGGCAATGAATCCGATGATGAGGAGACTGACGATGAGTCTGACGAGAGCAGCAGTGTTCAAACGGCAAAGGGTGTACGCAAATATCATCTCGATGATTATAAAATCATTAAAACTGTTGGTAAGTTTAAAACTCAGTGCTCACATATGTAAATATACAACAGTTAAAAGAAGCATCTTCACTTTATCAATTATATCTATATCTGCATGAAACAAGTATAGTGTGTAGTCAACACGATGAGATCGTTTCTTTATTTATAGAAAATCCTTAAATCTAAACATATATGCAGCCGCTTGTAAGACGACCTCATTATAGCCGCTTGTAAGGCGACTCAATGTGATGTGTTTTTATACTAATGCAGCCACCTGAAAGTTGACTCCTTGTGATGTTTTGTTATTTAACTACAGTCACTTGCAAGGCGACTCATGTTCATACCTGAACAATATCTATATATATATATAAATCTATCTAGTCCTTTCCCTTCGTCCGTCTTACTATCCGTCCGTTCAATTTTTGAATATAAATTCCATGTACCACGCGCAAACTAAGTTTGTATTATTTTAATTTTAACTTCTTTTTCTAATTTTTGATAAAATCAAATTACCGATGTCAATATATGATACATTTAAAAGATTTAACCTTCTGTTGGAAATAATTGTATTTGCCTATGTACACCGCAGCTTGTCATGCATACCAAGAGGTTACCAAGAGGTGTTTGTTTTGCAAAGAACACGCGGTGTCTAGACAGCGGCGCTTCAGTGCATTTATTTAACAATAGATCGTGCTTCATAGAATTGGGTGAAAATTATGTTAGATGGAAGTAATTACATAAAAGCATCTGGGCGTGGAAAAGCATCTATAAAATGGAAAAATAACACTATTGAATTGGCCGATACATTATATGTAAAGACCTTCAATATAACTTTATCGAAAATAGTCCAAAATGTAGTGTTTTATTTGGAAAAAAAGTACGCGCATAGAAAATCGTAAAGGCGGTGTGGTGTTAGTTGCTAAGAAGCCAGACTTTTAGTTGTGATGACACAGATGAGCATAAAGGTTTCACAATGATCAATGCAGTGAAGGGTGACGAACATGGTAAAGTAGTACGCCTGAAGTCTCGACTGGTGTGGTATATATGCGACACTCAGAGGGATTTGCTACCAAAATTTCTCTGAACGACTCCTGAAACCAAAGAAGTCGCTGTACGGCCTTAAGCAGAGTTGTCGTGAGTGGAATAAGAAGCTAATCGCCATGCTCATCAAGATTGGTTTCACTCACTGCCCCAGTGAACCATATTTATATATATTTCGTGAAGCCAGCCAACTCACTGTGATATATAATTGAATCATTTCCTAGGTATAAATATTAATCGTGAAGGTGAAACGGGCATAAGTATTACATTTAAAATCCTTCTACATTAATCTGTGGTGCACAACTGCAAATTTAACACTATGCCTCTAGAGACATGATTCAGTCAGATGTGACAATGCCGGATGCCAGCGAGCAAAAAAAAGGTTGCTAGCTATCTATCGTTTATAGGTACGCTTATGTTTCTAGGCATAACTACTCGTTCAATATATGCCACTCAGTAACGAAGCTAGAACAGCGGAATTCAATAATGGCACGTAGTAGGTGCCAAGCGAGTGTTGAGATACTTAAGAAGCTATGCAAAGATGATTTGCACTTGAAGAAGACAGGACAGCAAAGGAAACTAAGTTTCATTCGAGCAGTAAGCATATCGGCATTAAATATCTTCATATCAGAGATATGGTCAAAAATAATTTAATTTAAATGAAATATGTAATCTTTGTAAAGTCAATCATAAGGAATGTGTAATATTGTAATAGGTATGCGTTGAACTTGTTGAACTTACAAGAAGACAAACTGCGTTGATGAAATAATTGTGTTTTCCTATGTACACTGCAGCTTGTCATGCAGTCCCTTAATAAGTTAAAATTTCCTTATGAACAAGACCTTCTTTGATAGTCTGTTTCAACTACTTGCATGTAGTTCGAGGCAATTGCTTTTGGTCGCTCGAAACGCATAGTCTAAGTCGCATGAAGCGTACCTGTTTTCTATATGAAACACAATACTCTGAATAAATATTAAACAACAAGTTATAATACCTTCAATTTTTATTAATTGGAGCACTTATCTTCTAAATTTATGTTACAACCTTCTATGACCTCTGAGATCGGCATATTATTCAGATGGAAGGGGTCGGTTCTGCTTTCTTCTGCTCGCTACAGACAGACAAAAATAGTATGTATACATACTATACATAGTATAAAAAAATTATGGAAACTGTATTATGATTTACTTTCTTCATAAAACCATATTGACTAAAATCTTATCGACTAATAATATATATATAAGAGCCTTTAATTAAGACTGCGTTCGGCTCTTCATTTTTTATTTACTTTGATAACAGGAACTGTGTTTACTTTTCTACATTTTGTCTTAAAGGTTTGCCTTAATAAATACAATACAACTAAAACAAGTAAGAGCGTTGCAGTCTGTTCGAGGGTGTGTCCGGCCGAGAACCAACAAAGTTTTTGAACAACACGTCGACTACCTTTTACATTTGTGAACTTTGCACGGTTGTAACCTACTGGGAAATATAATATACTGCAAAAATGTTGTGACCAGAGCTTACAGATTGTGGAAGAAATGCGCATTTATGGTCTATATGGCAGAAGTTCTTGGTGCTGTAGGAATGCGTGAAGTCTCAAAATGTATATGCCGGTCTTTGAAGACTATCAGCAAGTTTCTTTTCACATTTTGCAGTACTTTCATTACAATTGTGGAAAATATACGATAATATCGCTGTACTTTTTCAGAATTTTGAGCATACTAACTATTTTTGTATTCTGGTAGGCCCCTTACCATTAATATACCTACGGCGCTAATTAAAAATAACGCATGATATAGCCATAAAATATTATAAGGACAGCGTCAACAACCTAAAAGATGTGGCCTTTAGTATTTGCGATTATCAATTTAATCGTTTTCGTAGCCTCTAGTGAACTTAAATTTTTACACTTTGTCAGTTACGAGCTAGATACAGGGTATCTCCAAGTCGGGACACTATATGCATATTTTATTGTCTTCGGCCTGCAAGACTACTTTTTTAAAACGAGTCTCCAGTGGTTGTCAACTAGTTTTATTGGTAAACTTTAATTGGTGGCAGCTTTCAGTTTTATGCATTTGCAACACATAATGCGTTGTTTGTCTTGTTTGCTGTCTGTGACACGTTGGTTTTGGTTCGACGAACAGTAAAGCACTTTCTAAATTTCTAGAGACATACATACAAGGTGAAAAAAATAGGTTAGACTATAAAAACAATACGATCGTTCGATTGCAAATTATATTTACTTTTATTCAGTACTTCGGTTGCAATATCTGCTACTATGAGCGTACCAAGATCTTAACTTATTACCCGATTTTTGTTGGACATTCTCTTAAGAACCTTTTTAGTTATTTATGCAGTTTTTATACTTTGATACCGATGGTATCATATTATTTTGGTTTTTTGCAATGTCCGTCAAACTGTCTGTCCGTCTGTTTGTCTGTCCATCTGAATGGACGGAAATTTTTTAGACACCTTTAGAGATAGGGACTTGAAACTTCGACCATATAGTGGTCTTTGCTCTCGTCAGACAAAGTTTGAGTGGTACCTAGGTTCTTCACAGATTTGCACCGGCATCTTCGCCGCCACAGAAGCCCCGAAAAAAACAAGGTAAGACCAAAAATGTTAGGCGTTAGAAGATACGAAAATGGAAAGTAGATCGTAAAGAAAGGAAGATATTAAAAGGGAGAGAGAAAATAAAAAAGAAGTGTAGTAAGATAATTTTAGTACAGTTCACCGCGCTCACAGATTTCCCGCAGATATGTTAGTATTTATAATTTGATAAATGAAAGAAAAAGTACTAGTAATAGAAAGACCTAATACGAAGGATGAATCTATTTCGCCAATTTAAATAAAAGAAGCAACTGATGGCCAAGCAACTATGATAAAGAGGATCGGTATGCGTAAAAACATGTTTCACATCAACAGCGAATATAAAAATAAATTAATGTCATATGATTGCGAACACGTCATAATAGTGTTGATAAAGAAGAATGTCCCATAAATCTAAATATATATAAAACGATAATTAGGAAAATTATTTTCCGCATCGACAAAAAAATGTACGGTCGGACCCTAACCTTCCCTTATAAACGCCAGTAGCGCGCCCCAGTCCCTGCCCAAAAACGGAAACGTCCTTAAATCCCGCAATTCGAGAGCTAAAGTTACCCAACTTTTAATGTATATTAATATTATATTATTGTAAATTGGGGGTTTCTGCACTGCGACCTATAAGTGCTATTGTGCCCCTTCTGATCTTATAACTCCACCATTAACCCCAGCTCCTACACGAATGTATGACAATAATCCCTAGGATGCTACATTTTTTTCTGGATAAGGCGTTGAATTTATATTAGTTAAAACCTCCTCCAATTTTTTTTGGCAAGGCCCTCAAAATCGTATATCTCCTCCAATTTATGACCTACAGTTCCAAGTTTGGAAGGTATATTACTAGGAATCTCATCTAATATTTTTTTTTTTAAAATCGCATCCATTCCCGCCACCAAAATCTCAAAAGCTTATAGTTTTTAGTGGACATGCTAACGCAGGCGGTTACCTACGACGACAACGTTCTCACTTGTTTTAAATTGTTTTCGAATAATTGTACCTCAGACATATGAAAAGGAATAACAAATTATTTTAAACTTAAAAAAGACTGCAGAATTCAGGAATACATGCATGATATATTAACACTTTTTTAATTTTTGGAATGAGAAAAGCTTAAATTGTCTATAATATAAAGACAATACTAGAACAACACTATTTAAATTTATTGCGTGCCATTGCCATTTTATCGTACGAACGATGTATTATTTGGAAATGTAGAGGACAAAAGCCGTTTCACTTGTAGGATGATATGAATTTTTAGGAACTGATATGGCATCTCCCATAACTTAAAGCACTAAGCAGTCAATTCATATATTAGCATTATCACTAAGGTTATCATAAACATTTGATTAATTTTCAGTCGCGCATCATGATTATAAATGTAATACTAGTTGATAACATAGTAAAGAGTGTGAGTAGCTAAGATAATTTGCTTAAAATCTTTGCAGAAGGTTGTGATAGTTAAGTACCTTCCAAGCTTAGCAAATTTGAACCCTAAAATGTGAGAGGGATATAGTATTTTAAGAATTTTGTGGGTCGTGTGTATGCCATGAATACAGTAATTTAGGAAAGTAAAGCTGAAAGGAAAGCAGTGCCAACATTTTTAAGACAAAAAAAACACATACATTTGTCCTTAAGCCAAGTGAGTTCTAATGCATACCATTGTTTCTCTGTTTTTTTCCAGGCACTGGAACCTTTGGACGCGTTTGTCTTTGCCTAGATAATGTTTCCACAAAATACTGTGCAATGAAAATTTTGGCTATAACGGAAGTCATACGTCTTAAACAAATTGAACATGTTAAGAATGAGCGAAATGTATTGCGAGAAATTCGACATCCGTTTGTTATCAGTTTGTAAGTACCTTGTACATACATGAATGTGAAGTTTTGTAATACTAATAATGTAGTTTCAATTATTGCAAAAGCAACTGCCTGTGCTTCTTTGGGCCAAATTAAGAAGCAATTTTAAGCACTGAATGTACGACTAGTAAAATTTAGCGCTTTTGCAAAAACAGATTTTTAAAAAGATAAAACCTTGCAGTCTGGCATATCCGACTGTAAATTACTTTGTCCGTCATGCTATTTGTCCGTCTGTATGTGGCCTACCCCCCATCCACTCGGATTAATGGTCATGTAATTAATTCGATCCATTAATTAGGTAGAGTAAAGGGTGGGAAATAAGGTTTTGATGTAGCGGTTGTTGGATCCGTGAGATCATTCTTATTTTTCTAAACAATCCAAGGGCCGTCTTCCCTTAATTGTTTGGAGTTAAAAAAGAAAGTGCCAAGGTGCATTGGTGCGAAGCCTGACCGGCGGCTATAAACCGCGGCTATAAAACTGGAACCAGGAGCCCGCGGAATTTTATTCCGTGCTGGTTGTTGGTGAGGACCTTCGGGGAGACACGTGGTGGCTGTGGTTTAATACCAACATGCGGGTAAAGTTTCGGCTTGACGTGTGGTTGCGTACTCAACAGGGTGCCGAGATCCCAAAGATCGGAAGTCGTTTAAGATAGCCGGCGCTCAAGACCAAAAGTACCTGCAGGTCCAAATGTCCCAATGGGTCGCTAATTGAACGCAGAATTTCAATTCTGTGCTTGGCACCGTGAAATTAGGCCGTCCAGGCTGGTTTTCACGTAAAATAGGAACTATTTCTGTCCGTCTGTATGAACGCAGCTTTTCTCGACACCCTTAGAGATAGAGACTTGAAACATGAAACATATACTTGTTAATGTTTGCGTCAGACAAAGTGCATAAAATGTGTGATATGTCCACTAGGTGGCTAAGAAACCAATAAAATCGATAAAGCCCATAATTTTAAGGCTACGGGTATGTTGTTGGCGATGTCCTTCAAAGACCGGCATAAGCAACTCCCACCTCTGCCACTGCCATCAATGAAACGTATTATGCTCGTAACGCCTTTTAAAAATCTGTTGGATCATGTCAATTCCAACCCCAAAATCGATAAAGGAGAGCTATAGTTACTAAACTTGCAAGGTAGATTACTAAATTCGTACTGCAAAACTAGTTTTGGCAACTCCCGCCTTCTAAATTCTTCTAAATTTAAGAGCTACAGTTACCAAACTTCGAAGAAAATTTACTATTTTATATCTTTCACAATTCAGCTGATAATAGATGGAATAACGTATGGTATCAAAGTATTTCGCAGTATGCAACGCCCAACTGCTACGATCTCCCTTGTTTTTATAAAATACATTTAGAGTTTGCGCAATTTAGGTTTGTTATGCCTCTGCCTGATCTAGCTCGATGTAGAAAATGATTGATTATAGCCTGTGAGTCTTAATTTCTCCATCGTTTTTTGAGGCTATGACTATCTAAACAGAGCCTTTACTTATATGCAGACAATCGTCAGTATGTTTCTTATCGTTGCTGCGTAGAACTTCTAGTACCCTTTTTTTTATGCATACAATGTGTTGAATTTGATGTCTTATACTACAAACTGCAAACTTGCAACCCGATTAACCTCTTGCCTGGTCATTTAAGAAAACATTCACTTCTCAGTTTATTAAAGATCTCTACACATTGCTTTATCATCTTCAAGCAATGCAATAATGGTCCACTGAGAAGATGGTTCTGTCCTTGTGGGTTTCCTATCATTCAGTATTAAAAGAAGCCCACCTAGAAGAGAAAAACACTAAGAATTCAACACATGCATGTACTCTTCGTGAGAAAATAATAATTACCAACTAATGTTACCTGAATTTAAAGAACAGCCATGCCAATCACACAAATGACGAAAGCAGATATTCCACAGTTTGGAGCTATAATAGTCAAATTTTAGAAGTAGATTTCTATATTCTAACAATAAATTTAACTTCTTGCAGAGAGTGGTGTACAAAGGATTCGTCAAATTTATATATGATTTTTGATTATGTTTGTGGCGGAGAGCTCTTTACATATTTACGCAATGCGGGCAAGTTTACTACACAAACTTGTAAGTACAATTAATTTAAAAACACCGAAAACTAAAAAATTCAAAGTACAATTTTCTTTTCTCCCTAGCCAATTTTTTTGCAGCTGAAATTGTGAGCGCTCTAGAATACCTACACTCCTTGCAAATTGTATATCGGGACTTAAAGCCCGAGAATTTGTTAATTAATCGAGATGGCCATTTAAAAATTACCGATTTCGGCTTTGCAAAAAAGTTAAGAGATCGCACTTGGACATTATGCGGTACGCCGGAGTACATAGCTCCTGAAATAATACAGTCTAAAGGTCACAACAAGGCAGTCGACTGGTGGGCGCTAGGTATGTTTTCATCTGGATAACATTTCGTTATTATATTACTTCATGACTTTCGTCAAGGTGTGTTAATCTACGAAATGCTTGTGGGCTATCCGCCTTTCTATGATGAGCAACCTTTTGGCATCTATGAAAAAATATTGAACGGTAAAATTGAATGGGAAAGACATATGGATGCTGTTGCTAAAGACTTAATTAAAAAGCTGTTGGTGAATGATAGGACCAAACGACTAGGTAATATGAAGGTGAGTAATTTTTAACATTGTAATCAGGATAATAGAGAATGTGTGATGGAGTGCGTGGGGAAAAAAGTAAATTGACATATTTAAATATTCAATAAACGTAGACTGCTGTCTTTATATCTTCCAGAACTGCGGGATTTACTTAAAAATATATAATTTTTATTAAAATAACTTTTGTGACTTTAGTTAAAAAACTGTGAAAGATATAAGATGGACTGTTGGTGGCGAATGACTTTTAATTTATTTTTTATTTAATAGAAATAATTTCTTTAAAAAAATTACCAATAAGAGAAAGATGCTCTGTTGCTATAACAAAACCATAACAGGTGAAACAGAAGAAGATAGCTTAAAGGTACCAATTTCTTAAAGAAGTTCTTGATTATCTATCCTCCAAATTTGCCTTTAAAATTTCGGTAGATAGTGGCTGATATGATACAGCGACAACGAAATTTGGTAACTTTTCCTTTAATTGTTGGAGATAAGAAGTTTTTTAGATTTGCGATTTATTAATTTGACCGATTTCCTAGCCGCCTATTGGACATAGTACTCTAGTTTTTACACTTTGTACACTAGACCAGTATATGCTCCAAGTAACTGTAACACATAGAAAACAGCACTCGGAAAAACTATAACCATCTCAGAGCCTAGTCGGTGCTAATATTTGAATTACAATGAGACACAAACTAAATTTGGGGACTGTAGTTTTTAAAAGTGAGCGATATGGTTTCGTGACTATCGATTTTATCAATCGGACATTTAGTCAAAGATTATTAAAATCAATATTCATAAGAGCAACAGTCTTAATCTCATATCTTCTTACATATATATGGAACAAAAAACGTCAACACTAATAAATGAAGTCAAAAAGCTTTTATGTTTTTAAAATGTCGGCGGTGAAAAAGGTTTACAAAGAAGGGTAATCCCAGTACAGATAGGACCAGTCGTACGGAGATATGTTAAAATTTAAAATATTATTACCCTTATTATTATTATCGTTATTAATATTATTTTCATTTTTAATTTTTATTTTGATTATTTTAATTATATTATTTAGATTTAGATTTAGAAATTATCACAGTATTGTGCAAAATTTTATTAGTCGTGCATGAAGCCAAAAATTTCTAAACATATTTTTTCATGCAGTACCTAAAATTAGTTAGTACTTGTGCACTGTTGTCCAACTTTGTACTATACATATTTTCGAAATATTCAACCATATACTATAAATAATAATACATGTCAAAGCTCATGTGGATATTTAAGTGATAATAATGTAATAGTAGCTACCATCAAAAGAACAGCGGTGTTTGAAAGCCATCGGTCAGACACACAAACGTGTATAGCGTGTATAGCAAGCGTATTAATAATATAAATTTTGAAGGCGGCGTAAAGAGCATTTAATTTGCCATGTTGACATAGCTTTATTGACTCTACTAGTATTACAAATCAAAGCCTTTTTCTTTCTGATATACAAATAATATATTATTTCTATATACAAATTAATATTTTTGAAGTGTATATACTCTTTGGTCACCATTCCTAGGCCGAGAACGGCCAACCAAAATAAATTTTTGTTTACAACATACGCAAATAAACACGAACGTACAGACAGTGTGGAAAGATGTGTGCCTCCTATTCTTAAAATAGCATTTACGTGTCCGCACCACTTGAGTTTTTTTTGTTGTTATTTATTCAGGTTTATGTGCCATCTATACATGGTTTGAATATAGAGTAACTCTAAATTTTCACATCGTAATGGAAACTAAATATATATTAAGTAAACTCTAGTGGAAAATGACAGACAACACTCTAAGTTTGCCAAGTTGCGGTAGATATTGGCTTTTTGGGCGGGAGTGGGCATGGCTGAAAAAATGTTAAAGAAGGTTCATAGTAATCTTTCTTCCAAGTTTTTAACTGTAGCTCTTTAATTGCTGGAAATATGTGTTATTGAGAATTTTGTGGGCGGGAGTGGACGTGACTAAAATAACTTTGGTGGTAAATCTTTCAAGATTGGCGACTATATCTTTTAAATTTTAGGAGATATAGGAGTTCATCGATTCTAGTGTGGGGTAAGCGTTGTTCAAATGGATCAAATTTCGATACGGTACAATTACGGTAATAAACCTTACAAATTCTAGCTCAAAAAATGCATACGATATAGCTATTTCAGCTTATGTGCGGCGGCATGACGGGGCAAAGAGTTTATCAATTTCTAACTCTCCTAGTAGAAGTAGCAACCCAATCTTAGGGTAAGACTCTATCGTTAAGGGGTAGAAAACTAGTTACGTTCACACAGAGGGAACGAGACTTACTCACTCGTTTTCCCTTGTTTTTATTAAAACTGTTGTGTTTTGTTATATGCCTTCCAATTTGCTACCTCTATAACTTCGAGGTAAGGTGGCAGGTTGGTCGAAGTTTGCCTGGATCCGCGCGTTAAAAAGCCCGTTATTGGCATCATAGAGCCACTTAAATGTGCTCGTTAGTAGTTCAACGTGCAAAATTATTATTACTAAATCTTTAACCTAAGCAAAATGTGTGTCAAACAAATATAAATTTAAACAATTTGTTATTGCTTACCTCATTTATTTTGACTCGAATCATTTACTTTTTTAACCCAGAATTATTATTTAAATTAATTTCTTTTGCGTAGCTTACCATAATTTTAAACACACTTAGACTGATGATCACAAGTAATGTCATGGAAAGGTCTGTTAACATACGCTACAAATTATTTATTTTATATTCAATGTCAACGCTGTAATCTCACACCAAACTGGCAATACGTTGTTACACACATTGGCAAGGGCCTTTACACCATCTGAAATTATCTTCTTTCCAAATAAGCCGACAATTTATTGCAGCGGTTGCATTATTTATGAATGTAAAACAAACGAAGCAAGTAAGCATGCTGTATGTTACAATCTGTTCTAACTTAATTGGCCATTTTCTCATTAAAAAGATTTGCACCCATTTTCATATAGCAAGCTCAGACACTAACGAAGGCAGTGCCTGTTTTTATTCAAAAGCCCTAACTGATCCCTAACTGGCTGGATAGAAAAACGGGCATATACATGCATATGTGTTCTGCAGAATAAACACAAAATTATAATGATACTTGCGTTGATTATCATGCCATCTTTTTCTCACAAATGCGCTCGCATTTTTATGCATACAGAAAATGCTTACGACTGCTGGTGGAAATGATATCGATATATATCGATATGTCGACAATCGACGATCGGTCTCAGTTACCGAAAAAAATACTTGATATTCGCTGAATATACGAGAATCTATATCAGAAATTTCAAGTCTCTAGCCCTTATAGTCACTGAGATCCATATGTTTATTCAGACTTGGCTATATCGACTCGTCTGTTGATCCATATATATATATACTTAATGGGGTCGTAGATGCTTTCATTTGCTGTATTCCAGTCTTGCAAGGCGACGATGACCGTATCAATTACATTCTCGAGTAGCTGTTTTTTATTGTACTCAATCTTTTTGGGGTCCTACAATAATAATAACGGTTCTCCTTCCACCAAAGTAATGATAGGGGAACATCGGATGGAGTCACCTCAAATTTTCTGGGTTCAGCATTTCTTTATTTTATAATATATAATGTGTTAATATAAAAAGGCATTTAATATATGATTTTGATATAAAACAAATCAAAATATGTATCAGTCTGAATAATAATTAATAAAATGATATAATTAAGATTTGTTTATTTACATTAAATACAAAGCGTACTTATTAATTTAGTTAAATTGTATATTTGCAAGGTAACTTGAATTTACTAAAAAGGTAAAATTATTTCCATATATTTATTAAAAACTCAATTAAAATTAACTTAATTCTATAAATAGCATAACAACTTTTAATAAAAGAATTTTTGATTCGGAATCATTTGATATTTATTTTCTTTTATGATATAATATGTTTTCACAGAATGGCGCTGATGATGTAAAAAGGCATCGCTGGTTTAAGCACTTGAATTGGACTGACGTCTACAACAAAAAACTAAAGGTAAGGAACCAATATACACTATGCATATCTAATCTCACCTAAATTTAGTAAAATAGTGGTGGAAGTGAAATTTTGATACAAAAGTACTATGCTAACTAAAAATAACATCTTATGAACATTTTTTTTTCGGATCTCCGGTGTGTTGTTATCAAGAACAACTAAATTTGCAGAACACAAATAAAAATCATGTCTCCATATGTTGGCTACGGCTGCAACGTAAATGGTAGTCTGAGCAAAATTCTGCTTCTAAATTTCAGTCGCTTTGCTTTTTTACGACGAACTTAATGCTTGCTAAAAGCTGTCGGATTCAATCTTCGTATTCACATTATAGTGCTTTTTAATCTCAGATTATAATAAACGTACATTTGTTTGGTGTGTATTTTTCAAATGTTATATCATAATTTGAACATGATCTTTATGTTCGCTAAATGTGCTGAATAATTATGGATCATCAGATTAGATTCAATGTTCAATGTGGTTTATTAGGTGATCTTTTCTGATGATATATCGACGTGTATTCTATTGATACTTCGAGACCAAAGTATTACCGTTAATTTTCAATGCTATGTGTCGTGGGAAGTCACTGAACAATTTTGAAAGCTGAGTTTTTTATCATTTAAATAAATTTGAAATTTTCTTTATCATTCATTTACATAAATTTCGACCCTGCATATTAATGCACCATTCTTAATGCTATGGTCGTGGAAAATTCGATATACCTAATTGCTCGAGTAAGCCAAACCTTTTGTCCCGTAACGTACACAATGCAATTTTTATTTGAGGTTAACGTGCGATGTTCGAGTAAAGACAGTGGTATTCAAATTAATATAATATATATAATCGGCCACCAAGAGATTTCTTCAAATTTAAAACTTAGAATTTGGGTCTGGCTGTTGCTCCATGAAGTTTAGCAAAGCTTCGTCCAACCGGTTTATATAAATCGCCGAGTCGTTGAAGTACGTTGAAGTACTAACTAGCTGTACATTCAGGCCAGGGCAAACTACAACACGCTCAGGGCGTTCATAAAGTATATAAATTGCATTTATCACAATAATTAATGAATAAGTTAATAAGACACCAGGCTTCAAAACTATCTAAGTCAGCTTGAAGCCTCTGTCCAGTAAGATAGCTACAAGACGATAGACACAGCTCTAATCGGCATAAATTCCATTACGAAAAATGCAATTGGAGAAGGGGCCTGATTGAGTCTGCAGAGAACCTGAGTAATCTAGGAAAGACCCAGTTTCCCCGCAGTTTGTTATACATTCACGACCTTTGATTATTTAACCTGATCAATTCTCGCAGAAACCACAAAGGCCTTCATGGCGCAAAAGCCGGAAGTCAAATAAAGCGTCGAAAGTATTGTTAAATATTTTCATTGAACGATCCAAATCAGCACAACTGCAAAACCGGGATCAGTCTGCGTTAAAAGTCGAGTCAACTTATCAAAATACGTATTCTGAAATTGGCGAACATTCCCTAAACTCTTGCTCTCAAGAAACTCATTTTGATTCGTGGTTGACAAAGCACTTTATTCAGGACAATAAGTTCATGTATTTCCAGTGAGAAAATGACAAAGAGCTACACGAAAATCACAAGGTGGAAGGTGGATTTTAAGAACACGTTATAAAAATACTTTAACCGTTAATTCAACAGCCATCCCCGAAGATAATCAGTGATCATTTAAGCAATCATAAACACTGATATTATTTTTTATCCTTTCAAAAAATTCCATATTTCAGCTCCTGGGTGTAAAGTATAAAATAAATATGTGTTCTTAATCATCCCGTTCAAAGAAAGTCCATAGCTACTTTTCCAATGGTTTAAAAGAGTTTGACTTTAGTCGAATTGCAAACTAGAAAAGAATGCATTGCATTCCAATACACCATTGTAAGCAGAAGAAGCACCATTATAAATCCGTAAGCAAAGATCTTAAAATATTAAGCAGAAATTTTTAAATATTTAAGAATATTTTGTGTTAAATATATAAAGATTTTTTCTTGTCATTAAACAAGTTACAATCGTAATGACAAATTATAATCTCAAATTCATTTATGTTTGTATTGCAGCCACCAATTTTACCTGAAGTGCAACATGATGGTGATACTGGAAATTTTGATGATTATCCAGAAGACGATTGCAAACCCGTCAAAACAGTCGATCAAACAAGCTTACAGTTATTTAATGATTTCTAAATGAAGCTTAACGAATCCAAATATCAGACATTAAAATTAAAACACGGTTCACAACGCAACTTTGGTTACACTGTAGATTATTTTAATGTCACTTGAACATTTTTTTAAAGTAATTAAATGGGTTAGGGAATACGGACGGAAATTTTGTATTATTTTTTCAAAAGTAGATAGCAAAAATTAAGCATTTTGTAAATGCATTTAACATAACTAAGATACAATTTTGAAAACTTATTATTATTATTTTTATAATACAATTATTTGATTAATGTGCAACGTTTTTAATTGAGTGATTTGACTCTAATAAAATATGTAAAATATGGCGCTATTGAAATGATCTAATACATATAAAAATATAAAAAAAATATTAGATGTGTTTTGAGGTGTTCTTTGATTGTTCTTCTGTTTGCCTACATTTTCCATTCGCCGGATATAATCAACCTATCGCGACTCGTCAACCAACTAGTTCTGGAATGTTGGCGGAGTTTTTGTTTTATATCTTATTACACTTCGTCAATATTATTTATAGATTCCTTAGAAGCCCTTTTTGGTAATACTAAAGAGGGTTGCCCATCGAGGCAAAATATGAATTAAAGACAACAACCACAAAAAATCCAAATGAAAAAAATTGGAAGTGGAGAATAAAAATTAAGCAGATAAGGGGGAAGGAACCAAGGATCACGACGCCGGTGTCTAGGTGTTATGCGTTACACATCTACTTCACCCTACCCGTCCATAACCTACAAGGGTAATATTAATTGCAGATCGCCATATGTACATATCAAATCATATAAGTTTTCCAACTCCATGACTCTGAATATAAAAAAATGTATGCTATAGCTTTATTAATTTCAAAACGTTATAATTTTTAATGGAAAATGAAAGGTAAATAAGAAACTAACATTAATATAAAATGGTGTTTTCATTATTTAATTACAAGAATTACATGCTTAATTAATTAATTTAGTTGGCTAAAGGGATTATTTTTACATTAATTGTGTGCAAGGGATTATAGTATTTCTTTAAAGCTAATAATTGTGAATTTATTTAATTAATTTTTATTATTTAAGTGTATTTATTTTTGAAACCTGTATTAAAACAACAAAAATAAAAAAATTCATTGTTATTTTTGCTTATATGACGATAATAATATTTTTTCTGTGTATTTTCTTCTCTGGTGTTTATTTTTGAATTATTTTCTTAAATGAAAATAATTACTTTTTTTTTTTAAATCTTGTTATATTAAAATTGAATTAATTAAATTTTTTCATGAGTATTATTGGAAAACTTGTTAAAATTAAAATTTTATTCATTTTATTATCCATAATCTTACATGATATCAATTGGTGCCGAGGTTTTTTTCTTAATTTTATTTCAGAATGTATTCTGTTATAGATAGTAAATCTATATAAATAATTATTGATTTATTTGATTTGATATAATTTACGGATTATTTTTTGTAAATGGTTTTGGTTTTCTTTTGGATGTCAATATATATATAATGTTTGTTAGGTTTTTTTTTTACATTATGTTCTTTATCTTCACAGGTTTTAGAGTGCACCAGCTTTACAGCTCACATATTATTTAAGCTTACGCTGACGCTTACGACGAAACTCGCTCATTTCAGCTGGCTCTCAATTTATCGCTCAATCTCACGTTTGCTTATAGCTGTCCCCGTCCACTTACAAATGACTGTGCTGACTTGAACTATGGGACAAAAAATCATAATCAATTCCTCAAGTTAATCCACGACGAAGGCCTTTTCTGAAATTGTTTGTTGTTATTGTGTTTTGATGGTTTGGTAGGGGCTTGTTTTTAATTGTTATTAACTTATTTCTGTTTAATGATTTTAAAATTATTTAACATAAGATTGCACAGCCTTTTCCAGTTAACATTTTTATTTGTCTACATGTCTTATATATTATTTCTTATTATCTCTCCACAGCGAATTGAATTGTATTAAAAACTAAATAAATATTGTATTTTTTTTAATTATTTACATTTGTTTCTTTCAGCTTTGAAATTTGTTAAAAAATGTTATTTGGATTTTTTTCAGAACTACACATTGGCTGATTGGAGTTTTAATTTGTTTAATGTATGTTGTTGTTGCTTTGTTGTTTTTTTTCGTTTGTTTAACACTTAAATCAAAAATTCCGTTCCACTGAAACGGGAGCTAAGGCCAGAAAGGTAAATCAAAGTTCATCCACGCCATGTGATGGATCCCATTCTTTTCCCAAGTATTTAAACCATGTATCGGTGGCGGTATCGGCTAAACTTATGGCGCGCTATTATCTTAACAAACAAGTTTTTTTTGGGGTGGCAGTACTAGTTTATGCTGAATTATCTGTGAAACTTCGGTACATATTTTTTTTCTCTAATTTGTTTCATTTATTTTATTTATATTCTATAATTTAAATTACAGGGTTCATGGACCCATTTTTATTCCTTTCTCCCGCTTATTTGGATATAAAAATATGGTATGTATTAATTTAAAGTGTGCTTTTTCATTATTGAATATAAACCGTAAAGGTTTTCATAATATTTTTCCATTATATAAGTTAGTGGGATGTTTGGAAACAATACTAATACGGCATATATGATATCTAGAAAATAATTATGTGAGATATAATAGGGTACGAACTAGAATTTTGCACACTCACATATTACGTTTATACTATTTTATGGATAACTTTCACAGTACGTTTTCTTATTTTTTAAGGCACAATCATTTTACATCAAGAGAAAAAGTATCAGTCGGGCGTAATCTACCTGTTATTAATTTTAATAAAAATATACCTTTTAACTTTCGTGATCCTAGCTTAAAAATTATGTGATATATATAGCCTTAACGAGTTACGCCATCAGATATATCAGTTTCAGTCTGAGTGGGCGTGGCAGTTCAATTTATTTATTTGATCGATCTTACAAGAGAGATACAGATAACATTCTTTCGAAATTTTGTTAATTTAGCTTACAAATTATGCAAAATTTGTACATTTGAGATTGGTCTGAAATGTATTTGCAGATCTTTGAAGGCGGTTACAATAAATTACTTTCCAAGTCGCTTATTCTGACCTTTAACATTGTGAGAAATATGCGGACGTGTCGCTTTACACTTTCCGTTATATTGGATTCGGAGATTTTTGGCGCAGGTTTTTATCGATTCTTAAAGGCAGCTACCAAAATTCACGACTCTAACTCAAAAACTGTCGAGGATCTGGCTTTTGAAAATTTTTGTTGGCGGGGGCCTGTTGTCGGCGTCAACAACCTAACATCCAAATTTGGTGACTTACGCCGAAAGTATTGGAAAGTATTTTACTGTAAGCCACCTTTAAATCCGCATATCTCGCACAATTTCAAAGATAAAGTCACAAAACATGAAACTTGCTGGCAACAACCATTAAAGATAGGCATATACAATTTCAGACATCGCCCACACACGCTGCCACCAGGAAAATCTTCATTAGAAGTCTGCAATGCGTATACTTTCCAGAACATTTAAGCCAGATGAACCAAATATTGAAAGTAAGTTATTAATAACTATCCTAAGAGGTCCACATGTTAGTGGAAACCGATTAGACCATATATCTAACACAATTTGAAAGCTAGAGACACAAAGTTTGAAAGACATATTGACAACTCTACAATTTTTTTCAGCCACCTCCAATTCCACCCCTTAATTCCAAAAAGCTTATATCTACCGTATTATAAGAGCTACAACTACCAAACAAGGATAGTTACTAGCTTAAATATAAAGCTATTTTAAAGGCACCACCTCAAAGTAATTTGCAGTCGAATATGCCCGACTAGAATAATTTTAACTCATTTGCAAAACTTCACATACTTATTTGTACAAGGTACTTGAAAGCTGATGACGAACGGATGTCGAATTACTCGCAATACATTTCGCTCACTCTTAACATGTTTTTGATTAAGGCATATGACTTCTTTGCACAGTATTTTGCGGAAACTGTAGCTGGGCAAATACAAACATACACTTGCCAAATTGCTCACTGTCATTGTTAACAGGCATATACACGACCCCCAAAATTCTTAAAATACTATACTCTCACAATTTAAAGTCAAAAGTTACTAAACTTGGAAGGTAGCTATCTATTACAACCTTCTGCTATTCGACTAATTCTGCACTCAAATGTTTCGCAGTCAGTGATGCGCTACTGCAATTTTATCAATCGTTTGATTGTTTTATGTTATTTAGTGATAATGATAATATGTGAATTGCCTGCTTAGTGCTATGGTGATGGAAGATGCCATATCAGTTTCGTAAAATCCATATCATCCCGCAAATGAATTATCAGTGTACTTTTTTGAGATCTCAATGATTGTTTGCATTGCCAGCTTATTTTTGCGACCCATTGGTTTTTTTAGACAACATATTAATGTTAATATCTATTATCAAACGGCTTGTTTTTGCATTTCCAAATACATCATTTTTACAGTTGAAAAGGCTTAAACGCAATAAATTGTTGTTATAGTGTTATCTATATATTCTATAGGAAAGCTAAATTTTTTCTATTCCTGAACTCTGCCGTCTTTTCTTCTGTATGACATTCCTTTTCATATGTCTGAATATGTCTTAATTTTAGTTTATGGGTTATAATTGAAAGTTATCGCTAAGAAACATCAATCTGTTTTATATGAAACAGGTAAAGACAACATTTATTTAATTTTCTCCGACTGGGTATTTCAATGATCATATTAACAAGCAAATTACACCTTAATAAAACATGCAAAAACAAATACGAATGACTAAAACATATTTTAATCCAGTTTATATTTTTCTTTAACAGTTTAATATCACTATGTTTGGTAAAAGTACGGTTTCTGTCGGTCCAATCCTTTATCAAAAAAAATGAATGTAATAATAATATAAAATTTATATTTAAACATAATTATATGATTTTAAATGCTAAATGGTCTAAAGGCACATTATCCCAATAAAAAAAAAAATATACCTATTTTTTTGTTGTTGATGCTAAGATACCTTAGGAGTTACCTCTTTAGTAGAACCATACAACAATGTTTTAACTGTTTCAATTGCATGACGAAGCAATTTAACATCATAGTTATTTGCATTTGATACATTTTGCAATTAGCCAATATGATTTTTTATTTTAAATTCATTACTTTCTAAATTCCTGTTCGTTTGATTGGATAGGTAATTAGAAGCCATTAATTATTGCAAAATTTTTCTGAAATCAAAATCAAATTAAATTTAACTCTAATCCATTACTCTGAAAATTAAATAATATTCAGTTCGTTATCAACCTGTGGTAATATGTATATGTATATGTATATGACAGTTTGAATCTGAAACCAATTCTGAAAAAAAAACTTAAGGTGTACATATCTCAAACTAAAACAAAACTTTAAACGTCAATTTCTCCAATTGGAGAATATTAACACATTTTCAAAATTTGATGCAGAAATAATATATATAGAAGAAACTTTAAATTGTTGAAAGAAATTCGGACCTAAGTAAATTATTACCGAAGATATGACAGTTTGAATTTGAAACAAAAACTTAAAGGCTACATTTCTCAAATTATAAAAAAAACCTAGAGCGTCAACTTCTCCAATTGGTGAAAATTAACGCATTTTCAACTTTTGATGCAGAATTAATATATATAAAAAGAACTTTAAATTGTTGAAAGAAATTCGGACCTAAGTAAATTATTACCGAAGATATGACAGTTTGAATTTGAAACAAAAACATAGAGGGCACAATTCTCATTTTACAAAAAAAAACTTAAAACTTAAATTTCTCCAATTGGTAAATATAAACGCATTTTCAACTTTTGATTCAGAAATAATATATTTAAAAAGAACTTTAAATTGTTGAAAGAAATTCGGACCTTAGTAAATTATTACCGAAGATAGAACAGTTTGAATTTGAAACAGAACTCAAAGGGTAAATTTCTCAAATTTACAAAAAAAACGTAAAACGTCAATTTCTCCAATTTCTCAATTTTCTCAACTTTTGATTCAGAAATAATATATATAAAAAGAACTTTAAATTGTTGAAAGAAATTCGGACCTAAGTAAATTATTACCGAAGATATGACAGTTTGAATTTGAAACAAAAACTTAAAGGCTACATTTCTCAAATTATAAAAAAAAACCTAGAGCGTCAACTGCTCCAATTGGTGAAAATTAACGCATTTTCAACTTTTGATGCAGAATTAATATATATATAAAGAACTTT